>CM062089.1:1779889-2500732 GCA_031163375.1 Conogethes punctiferalis | reverse complement strand
CTCGTGGTTCTCCGTCAGCGATATGCAGTTCAGATTCGCTTTAGAGCCACTTTGCATAATTCGGCCGACTCCGCTCGCCGCTACGCCTAACCGCGGTTATCTCGGGCGCCGCAATAAAACTCATTGTACTGTTGAGGACGTTTCCGCATGATGTAACCTTTGGTTTTGTTTCGGGAATATTACTAGATGTAGTACAGAAGATATACAGTACGGTATCTTCTACGTCTTAAGCTGTAAACTTACAGGACATTGAATCTTACATCCGCCGAACTATTAGATTGTGGTTTTGGTAGGTAACCCCCACCAACAGAGAGGTAGGGCATAGCGAATCTTCGCTCGAATTGAGCTGCCTGTCCGGGGAAGGACCTTCACCTTACCGCAGCCAAATGACCTCCGAGTCGTGTTCCTGCCGGTGAGTGGGGCTTCCGGAGTTCGTGGGGGGTTGGGGTTGGGCCGGCATGGCGGTGGCAACTGACTGGTGAGTGACCAGTTACTTGCCCGTTGTCACAACGACTTGGGCTTCTCTTTCGGTTTCCATCAGGCGAAGGGAAGCCATTATGCCGAGCTACTATAAAAAAACAGCTTTAAACACCGAATGTCAATTTCTTTTTCTCAGTATTTTAATCCCCCCTGTCGACGGCTTTGGGGCGAACACGTAATGCGTCTTATTGCGTGGGGCGGGCGCCTCGAAGGTAAAGTTCAAGTTCATATACTTTGGCTGCGGCAAAGCTCCCCTACATGCTACATTTATTGGATGGGAATGACAACGCTGTAAGAACGTTTGCTCGATATACTCGTATTAAAGACGGTTTTATAAGGACTCAATTGGCAAAAGGACATTATAGCTATTAAAACTACATGGTTTAATGGACTATTGGTTTTTTTTTTTATAATATATTTTTATAACAGTGTTCTGTGTCAATACAAATATTATAGATATCTAACGGAAAGCTTGTGTCTTAATCCCAACCTAAAAATCAAATCAAAAATAAAAAAAAAAATTTTTTTTTTTATTTTTTTATTTATTTTGAGATTGGTTGTGAATCGTCTAGCACATTTTAATTTGTAATGGAAAATTTTCTACAGCTATTTTTTGTTCTGCTATCTTCTATATATCAAATGAGTTTAAGACCGTTAATATTTAGGGTCTCTTGTGACTCTTCGTCATTAACGTAAATGAAAATTTATGTGCCATTAGAGAAAAAAATTCAGCATCATCTTTAGGTACCTCACACACACACACACACCTGGAATTGGTTACTACGAAACCAATGAACTAGCGACTTAGCTGATGTACTTATAAACACGTCTTGTAAAAAAATGTCTAGACTCCACACCGGTGACCAGACTTAATTTCCCGCCCTCGCAAAAAAAAAACAAAAGACTTCGGCCATTTTCCGTTTTAATAGTTTTTTGTCCTTTCATTAGTTTCTCAAAAGGACATTAACAACTCGATAATAAACTAAACTCATTTATTTTAAAACGCTTTGTGCCCTAAAAAACTCAATTCGTTGTGGCTCAAAGCGGCAATCGCTTAATAAAATAAATATAAAAAGTGAAAAAAAGAAACTTGGCGGAGTCGTAATAGTGAAGGGCGCAAGAAACATTTCCGTTTGAAGTGTTCGTAACAATAATTTGGAGTTGCTTAGAGCGAAGTAATTAAAAAGTGGTCAAGAGTGAACTGCGTCTAGGTGCAACTTGTCTAATGAAAAATATTTATTACATTTTTTCTTAGGCAACACAACCGAATGAAAAGGTTTATTAATTATTTTTAAAAAAAATTAAACCGACTTCGAAAAAAACACATGGACCAAAACTAAAAAGCGATAAATACGTAAGTAATTCCATCCTTAATACATAATTATTTAAATATTACAATTATCACTTATTTTTGAAGTCGGTGCCAGCCTCTCGGTACCTAACGTAGACTGTTGTTGTATGACGCGCGCGGCCGGCAAACACTACAATAATATATTTATTTGTTTGGCACCGACTTCAAAAATAAGTGATAATTGTAATATTTAAATAATTATGTATTAAGGATGGAATTACTTACGTTATTTATCGCTTTTTAGTTTTGGTCGTTTGTGTTTTTTTTCGAAGTCGGTTTAATTTTTTTTTAAAAAATAATTTTATTTCTCAATTTTTAGTTGCGTTAATGTGCTGTGAACTTGAATAAAGGAAAATTAATGTCCTTAAGAGTTTTACTTAGGAATGAAAAATTTTGCTTTAAGTAAAGTGAAGACTTTGCGATCTAGAATCAAGCAAATCACTTGTCCAAATCACCTGCCCTATTAGCCTGCATAAGTACATACTACTACCTAGTTTAATATCGACCAATGTCAGTACTGTCCCCTAACTCCTAACCGTTAAGGAGTTCTGTGGCTTCATCATCAGCACCAGATGTTGACGCCCGGAAGCATATACCTGAGTAAAATATGATTACGTAACAAAAACACCATATGAGCATACAATTTTCGGTTGTTGCCCTCAATTTCTCCAGGATCCCATCATCAGATCCTGACTTGGTGATAATGGGACCACCTCGGAAGTGTCCTCTGTCGAACTGTCGAAAAATTTTTGAAATCCATCCATAATTGACGGAAATATCGGTGAACAAACATAAAAAAAAAAAAAAATATTATACATACAGACGAATTGAGAACCTCCTCCTTTTTCGAAGTCGGTTAAAAATGTAAAAACGATCAACTCAGCGTACCCATGATGGCCTACGTATCAAGTCACTCACATACAACGCTAGTTTTCGGTAAATACTGCTGAGAGTAGCGAACAAGTGACTTAAAAATAAAAGTTTATCGGCCGTATTCACAAACGTTACTATGCGACGCGCGGACGCACAGCGCCCAGAATCTTAAAGATTTTTGGTTACCTGTGCATTCGTGAGACGCATAGTAACGTTTGTGAATACGGCCGTATGTATACCTAGATATACATAAACTATAAATAGCTAGAACACAAAGCCATCAGGACCTTTGACGCAAAGTTGTCGCAGGCCAAGCCGTGGAGACCTTTGCCGGATTCTTTGTTCCCCGAGAGATGATCTTCAGGTTTTCAAGGCGAGAGTGAACCGGTTTTCCATGGGTGAGCGTGCTTTACCGTAGACCTAAATAATAGACTACGCATTGATTCAATACGAAAGTGCTAGTTACCTTTTGCTGTATTATACAATACAAAGGTGGCAGTCCAAATGAAATAGAAATTAGAACAAATCTATCTAGGTTATTCATCACAGGTATTGGAAAATAAACCTTCAACTTTGCAATGAGCTCTCTCACATAAATAGCTGCTCGCCAAATCTTGTACTGTCAAATATAAAAGTCTCTCGTCGGGCAAATGGGCGAGCGGAGATCGTCAAACAAAAAGCAAGAGACGCCGTCGCGCCTCCTTTTTTGAAGTCGGCTAACGGCCCGGGAGGACGATTTACATAATATTTGCGACTCCATGCGGAACCGTATTATATTTGCCGACGTTTTATTGTCTACCGGCTAACTTCCCTGGTTCGCTTGTAATTTTGTGTTAGCTTGGTTTTAATTAAGTTTATTTTTTCGTACTAGAGTAGTGAAGATACGTGGAGCGCACCTGCGTTTAGCGCACTGTCATTTTCCTTAGGTCATGATGGCCAAGGCACCCTTGTCATCGCCACCGGACTGCGGGGAAGTGGAAGGTTCTTACCTCTGAGAAAAGTTAAGTAATACAACTAGAAATGGCCCTTATTGGAGTTCAGACCTCGGTCTAAGGCGTTGCTGTCAAGTTTTGAGGATGCGTAATGTAAAGGATAAGGCCAGGAGTCGTATTAATTAATGTGACTATCGATGTCCGGGGATGTGTCACCGCCAAATTTACAACTCTACTGCTGCTGTTATTTCTAGAAAGAATCTCAGCCGTATATTTTTTACTTGTTCAGGTTTCGAATCCGTTTGATTTTATGGCGGGGCTGGCAAAAAAAATGTATTGCTAGACATACTAGTCGTCTAGTTACCATTTGCTAAATTCTACATTACAATACAATATTGTACGTTACACCTTACGCAAACACTGGGCCTGTGAAAAACACTCGAATACATTGTATACTCGTAGCTACTTACAATATGAGTGAAAGCGTCTCGCCTTCAATATCTGTGTTTCCGTTAAAGGAGGCACATTTCTGAGTAAACCAGAGTAGAATACTGTATATCCGTGTATTATTTTTACGAGGTAACATTGCTTTAAACGAGCTCGCGAAATTGTTACTCGTACATCCATCGTCATGTATGTAAATATGTGTAGTGCGTGTTGAGGGGTGCAAATGTAAAGGTAATTCTCTTAATATTGTGATGCTCAGATTTTTGCGACACGTTGGGAGAATGATGTGACATGAATATATGGCCTGATTACGATTACTCTAATCTAAATAACCCAACACATGCCACGCTGGGCCACACAGCGCCACCTAGCCCCAAACTAAGCCGAAGCTTGTACTATGGGTACTAGACAACTGATAGACTTACTTAGATACATTTTTTTTGTAAATAAATACATATTATACATAGAAAACACCCAGACCAATACAAGCAGACATGTTCATGAACATAAATGTTTGTACTGTGCGGGAATCGAACCCACGACCCTTGGCTCAGAGGGCAGAGGTCACTACCAATGAGCCACCGAGCCTGTCGAATCTGTCACCCACATTTACAGGAATTTTGTGTGTTTAAGTCTTTAATGTGTATTGTCCAGCCCAGGTTCTATAAATATAGAAGGCATACCATAGAGCAAGTACAAAACTTCATACGAATTGATAGTAGTTAGATTGAGTTGTAATATTTAATGCATTATGCTTAGTCGTAAACTCTATCATCATCATCTGGGCTCCTACAGCTGAGTATAGGCCAATATATGTAGATCCATTTGTCTTATATCCGTCTTGACCTTGATATCCAAGTTGTTCACTGCTCGCATTTTGTCCAAAACCCATTGCATCGGATTTCGAGCACTTGTTCTGATTTTAAGCATACCTCTCCTACATGCTTAATAATAATATATGCGTAAAATCCCTGCGATATCTGCGCGACATCAAACTTTACGCAACTCGACGCACGCCTGAAGGATGGAGTACATTTGGGAGCACTTCCCTTTCAGTAAAGCCTCACTGAGAGGCCTTCTTGTCCGTGTGATATCCGACTTTAAAATGGGACCACCCCATTCCACCCTGTGAGTGTCGTAAAAGACGACTTTGGAGAATCACAAAATGGGCAACAGCGTTTATCCTATTCTTGGGTGTTTTTTTTTTATAATAGCTCGACATAATGGCTTCCCTACGCCTAATGGAAAGCGAAAGAGAAGCCCAAGTGGCTGTGACAACTGGCAAGTAACTGGTTAGTTACCTGTCAGTTTCCACTGCCATACCGGCCAACCCTAACCCCCCACGAGCTCCGGAGACCCTACTCACCAGCAGAAACACGACCCGGAGGTCATTTGGCTTCGGTATTCTATAGGGTGGAGGTCCTTCCCCGGACGGGCAGCTCAATTTGAGCGACGATTCGCTTTGCCCTACCTCTCTTAAAACAAGAAATAAACCCAACAAGTACAAATAAAACGTACTACAATGACCAATCCGCCTGCCAAGCGTGGCGTAGTCTGTCACCACGCTTCACTTAGTAGGCTTAATAGGCAAACCCCCCCAACGACCATTGTTAAATAGGGTACACTCCCACATACCGTACAGTACCACGTACCACGAGTGTACCGTGTACACGTACCTTCCGCTCCCCTGTAGTCCGCTGATGATGACAAGACAAGACCGCCTTGGCTATTTCATAGTCAGCTAGGAAAAACCATACGGCCCGCATTGTCAAAAAATGTATAGCCGGTATAGACACTATTTTCTATCAGACAAATACGGAAAATGAAATATCCCAACTGCAAAACGTACTGATGTACCTAATTATGTAATCAGACTATGTATTTGTTTAACCGATGACGGTCTGCAGCGTCACCAGAGCGAGAAGCTACGCCCTGCGTTAGCTATCCCACCCGCCCAGCGTGTTGATTATGGGCAAAGTCTCCAGATGTTTGCCCAAGTAGCGAACTACTGGAGAGGCCTATTTGCAGCAGTGGACTGCAATAGGCTGATGATGATTTGTTTAACAGTTTGAGTAGTCCTAGTGAGGTAGGCACTTTTAAACAATGTTACCTGAACTCGCGGGCAGATTAATGGACGCGGTGAAGGCTCGTCGAATGAACGCTTAAGTGCGTTGTGTCGCACGCGTAAAATTGCCCGTTTTAGCCAACGTTTGTACTCGTACACGGTTTGATACTTACTTCATTGTGTAGTGAAATGAATAAGTAATGTAAGACGTGCATATAGCGCCATCTAGTTCCAAACAAAGCCGAAGCTTGTTATTACTAGCAACTTACTCACGATATTATCAACACTTAATTAATGACACACTATAATCAGAGGGTGAGGGCCTGGCGATCTGTCACACAGGGAATACCCTAGTATAGACACCAGACTCTCACAAAGGTGACGTACACAACTAATTAGTTTTAAGAGTGAAATTATATTGAGACTTTATTTGGTGTTCTGTCCTTTGTGAAGAGAAATAAATGATTTTATTATTATTATTATCACGAAGAATACAGGCTAACGTTTTAACCACGGTTTTAACGTGTGTGTTATTTCAAACACGTGTGTGGATATTAGTCGTGGTCTTGTACGTCCATTTCAGTACTTCAAAGGCAAATGATTCAATCAATTAATTAAGCAATCGTCCCACCATTTTGGAGGTCAACAAAACAAAGTGCCCAGGCCAATGAATATTCTTATGTAATTGCACAGTATATTTCCATAGCTCGTAATTTATGGTCCCATGCAAGTAGGCCACATACGTGTCAACATACTGCAGAGACCCCATAAATAAGTCTGAGTCTGGATCAGCCGCGTGATATCGGAAAAGTTTTATTGGTTCAGCCCTCCCAATGCGAATAATAACTTAACTAGTAAATACGGAGATGGTTACGCGTCGCTTGCCGCGTGGAAGACTGTTACATAAGTAGGTCGTCCTTTTTGGTACTTTGATGCTTGAAGCGTGTGGAACTATTCCGATTGTACAATAGAACTAGTTCGAATCTCTCTCTCTCTACGTAGCCGTGACATTTGCACCTTCCATATCCTTATTAATAGCAGCCATCCATGTGAGACGGGGTCTGCCGCGGTTTTTTTTTCGGGGCTGGAAAGTTTTATGGCAGTCTACTGCTGGACATAGGCTTCTCCAGTTGTTCGCGACTTAGGGCAAACATCTGGAGGATATACCCATAATCGCCACTCTGGGCAGGCAGGTTGGCGATCGCAGGGCGTAGCTTCTCGTTCTGGTGACGCTGCTGCCCGTCATCGGTCTGGGTGTTTAGCTACGCCTTATATGCGGCATCTGTCTTTATACCAAACCGCTTTGTTATCATACAAGTACCAAGTCACGTACTCTTATGTCCATATTCATCACGTGTCTATATGTGCCCACATACGTAGTTGCATATAATATTTTCCATGATACATTACGCGGTACGTCTTGCCGGCGGAGGGGCACGGCCCCCTGGGCGCCGTAGTCGTCGTAGGCTTTTACGTAGCAGCGCTACGAGCCGTAGCGTGCGTAGTCGGTGTAGATGCGGTATATACTTATAGAATGTATGAAAATTTATTTACGTTTGATTTTTTTAAATTAAAATGCAGTTTAAAGCTCTTTGAGTGACTTCTGCATCGGCAGCCGTGGTATAGGGTCGGCAATACGCGTGTTATACCTTTGGTGTTGTAGGCGTCTATAGGTTGCGGTAACTGCTTAACATCAGATGGGCCGCAGGCGTAGGCTTGCCCATGCTACATTTATGGTATAAAAAAAAGTTTATTCTTCTTGTATCGATGGCATTCTACATATTATATCAATTATGTCCACTATCAGATATACAGTTTATTTAAAAAAGTTTTTAAAATTTTAAGAAATAATTTAACGGACAAAAAATAACTAAACCTAATCTTAACTATTGTTTACAAGTAATAAAATTCTTAAATTTATTGATCCATCTGGTAATGATACTAGAACACTGGCTGCGTTAGTTCACTGCAGCGAGACAATAATTAAATGGAACTCAAAACCGGCACAATACATATGTCTTTTATCCTTCCTATGTTGTAACCTTGAAACAGGATGTAGTTTTAAAAGGCGTATGAGCGATGTATTTTAGGCCACTTTTCCATGGCCGCGTCAGTTCTGCAAATTGTATTAGGTATGTAAATTGCGTGTTCACAAGGTAGTATCTTACAGGTACGATTGGCTGTAAGGCAGTGGCAACTGCGTAGAAATTGCCAAGAAGTTACTTTTCCATTGTCGCTTGTCTATTTCGCTGTCGACGAGGCGAGTTGTGCTACTATGAAATTGTCAGGTCTTACGTACTTCCAATATTTGTACTGTTTAAGAATATATACCGCATCCAATGTTTCGTCATCAGTCCGTTGCCTCAGCTGAGGCAGGCACCGCCAATATCGGTGATGGAGCGCTTGTGCGGCGACACACCTACAGCTACAGGTGTGCTCGGCTACATAATATATGCACTTTATATGTCTATGTGGGGAAGAACTGTGAGAAAGATGATTTGGCCGAGAAGAGAGTGGATGGAACCGTGCCACTTCAGCCTGCTAATCCTCTGAGCTATATCTGTGACATTATAGTTTGTCTACGGATTTAATCTTTTCTGATTCGATCTCGTAGAGAAATGCCGAGTATCATCTTCATCAATATCATCAGCCTATTGCAGTCCACTGCCTCTCCAGTTGCTCGTCACTTAGGGCAAACATTTGGAGAATATACCCATAATCGCCACGCTGGGCAGACGGGATGGCGATCGCAGGGCGTAGCTTCTAGCTCCTGTGACGCTGCTGCGCGTCATCGGTCTGTGGTATTTAGCTACGCCTTCAATTGTGATGGTTATATCGCCACCAGTTGGTTACCAGCGCCTCGTTTGTCATTCAGCAGGATGCACCACGGGCATGTAAGGTTGGCTTGGAGCGATGATGGGTCGCTCCCTTACATCCTTACATCAGTTTGCACTACCTTCCCCTTTTCTTTAGCTATTGTCCTCTACCTGAAGATTGTCTGGAAGAGATCGCCAGCATTGTACCTACTATATGTCTGTGTACTCTTTCCTGTATATGTTTAGTTTTGTGCAATAAGTAATAATCTATCTATCCCCGACTCTAAACTACAATGTGTAAATTTACTTCCTTTCGGTACCCAAAAACTTCATCGAACAACTTCCTCCGGAGGTAAAATTAACAAATAGTCACCGTGCAGTGCGCGTCGGCGCCGCAAGTTGATATTTATCTGTCCACACAAAGGCAAGGGCGGAGTGCTCGCCGCCAGCCCAAACTTGGACAAACTTTGCGGTCAAAAGGCACACACGCTGAAATATTCGGTTGGCGACATGTAAATACATATTTATAGTTGATTGGTAGTTGGGTATAGTAAGTGATTGGTGAATTATGTGGCGAAATTATGAATGAATTTCCGTTTGTTATTTATTTGTCTTTATAAACTTCAATCAATAGCCTCGGTTCGGCCACTGCTGACCGTAGGCCTCCTATAATTCGCGCCACACTCCTATATCCTGGGATTCCTCCGGTCAATGCAGCAGGTCTTCTAAAACAACAACAACTTCTGCAGTTAGAAACAGGTAACAATAATAGAGTAACTACCATGTTTTATTTTTAAAAAATATACTTTGTCACTTTTTAGTCGGATGATCAAAAACAATTTCATAAAAAAGAGATAAAAATTACATTCAGAATGATATATCAACCCTTCAGACGTAGCCAAAGAAGTGTGGTCTGACAGAACTTTTTAAAAATCATGTACAGGAGTGTAAGAGTGTGTCACATTTTTAACGCACACAGGGGCCTTCTATCCTTTATGAGTACATAATTGTGCATATCATTCATAGTTATAGTAGTGTCATAGGTTCGCGCTGTTAGTACTCGTATCAGTCAATCCAATCAAATAAATTATTCTTGATTCAAATGGGAACGCTTAATAAAATTTTCAGGGACCAAAACTCCGCCACTTAACGGCCAACGTACCTACATCATTGAACTAGGTTTTCCTTATACTAATAGTACCTTGTACAAAAGTGATGATAATTACTATTGGATGAACTGGGATCGCATCCCATCGAGCCCGCTAGTGATTAAATAAAATAAAACCCTCAAATTAAAAGTCAACAAACGAATCATCAGACGGACTGACTAACAAGTGTGTGCACTTCATTATTTTATATTAACAACATCATTAAAACGCCCTCGACCCCTCAATTATTCGCGCCTAATTCCCGCCGTATTTCGGCCTGAACAAAAACTGCAGACGACCATAATAAGGCACATTACGTTCTGATAAAAATTTTACGCGCGACCGCCATGACCGGAAGTCGCGGAAACGAAAGCGGCCGGCATATGGCGGCGCTTCCTCTTATTGCTGACCGCGGGACAAAGCCTGACTTCGGGCAACTCAGCATCGACTTGAAACAAAGGAAAAGCAACCTTAACACTGCAGCAGCAAGAGCTATAGGAAAAGCAGAGAAAAGTTGGCCTGCTTTTTGAAATATGCACTTAGTTCGCCAGGCAGGGTTACGTTTGCGGCTTTTTCGAGGCAATTTGGACCGTAATCCTAAGCCTTAAGATTGTCAGGAGTATTTGGACGTAGTAGGGTGGTGTTTAAAATATGCAAGCAGCAGGATCCGAGTGATGAGTCTAGTAATTCGAGCGCTGATTTAATAGGGTTCCGCGCGTGGGCGGGACCTTTCCGAATCGCGGTTGTTCCTGAAAGTACAATGCGAGTTCCTGTTTAAATAAATGCTTAATATGCCTTTGTCATTGGGCAATTCTGCTCTAAACCCTTCAAGTCTTTTTAATACGTTTTGAACGTTGTTATAAACTTACTCTGTAAAAATATTCTCTTGATTTGAATCTCGTCAGCGACTCGAAATTGGAATGGCATGGGGCATAGGGCACAAATAACAACATTTCTATTTCAGATAGGACATTATAATCGAAGACTGCTAATTTATAACACCAGGCTACGATGAAGTGACCCAATATTACTTTTGGACTTAAACTATTTTATCTTATTTAATAATCTGGCCCCTCTTGGTCGAACAGTGGTGTTGCGTATATTCAAATTGTGTCTTCATTTAACATTTTGGCAAGCAAACACATTATAAAGTCACGAAGCATTATATTTTCCCATCTTTGATAAACAACACCTTTTAATATTTTTCATGCATAAGGAACAAAATTCGTGCAAACCAACGAAAGTACCTGCTTCAGAAGCTTGAAGTTATTTCGCCAACAAATATAATAGCGCGCTACATGCGACGATATTTATCGCAACGGAACGCCGCTATCGGAGTCTCGGCAGAAATGTTCGGTTTTCCTCGCACTCCGTGTTATTTCCATGTCGATACCTTTGGGGAGATTGTTCTCAAAGTGTTGAGAATAGACCACCGGGGTCGTTAAGGAACGAGTCTTATTAACAGATACTGTACTGTACAAAGTGACTTCATAATATATGTAAGAATGACATGTGTAAGACGTAAACGGTCTAAGCGTTCACCCAAAGGGTATTATTATGCTCTTCGTTATTGTGTATATGTATAAAACATAATACTATGTAGCTTCTTCTTCACTGGGGTAAGAAACAAGAAACCGAACCAGTCTTTTCAGTCAGTTGCCACCGCCATGCCGGGCTAAAATATAGCACATACTGATATATGAAAACGTAACTGAAGTTTTTCTTTCAAAATAGATTTTCTACGTCCGTGCCAGGTTAATCCGTAGATTCTTAGAGGTTTATCCTTGATTAAATCTGCCACAGCTCCTTTTCAGATACACGACATTACTCCTAATTATTTACAACATTAAACTATCATTTCCCTATTGTACTGCTAAAAGTTTGGGCACCACTGTGCAGCAGAACACGTTCTTGGAAAGGTGTAATATGTACATACGTTGGGACTTTCTTTCTATTTTCTTGGCCAACATTTTTTCCTTTGGACAAAAAGTAATGAGATTTCAGAAAAAGTAAAACTTTTCTTTCGCCGTTGTTTGTTGAATACATTTGATTTATAATTGTTTCTGAAATTGATAGACCTTCTTTTCCGGTTTCTTTTCTGCTCCCAATTACTTGTTTCCATTTACAACTTCGTGGGGATCGTTGAAGACGACTAAAAGAATATCAGAAAACTGGTACCGCCACCATTCGTTTGTTATTTGACAGGATGCACCACGAGTAGGTGGGAGGCTTAGAACGAAAATATGATAGGTCGCTCCCTTACAGTCCATCATTTAACTTAGTTGTATTTGTATGGCTCTCTCTGAGTGAAAATACTCGTTGCCGTATTTTAATATACTCCTTCTCGTTACCCAGAGTTCATATTAATTGAGTACACTTGCTACACAAAAAGTCTCCTTTGAACGTTCCTTTGTAAGATTCGTCATGTGGCAGGCAAATAAAAGGCTATATTCGCCGGTATCAAAGGCGGTCATATCGCAGATCTCCGCATGGCCTGTTCCCGTACAATGCGAGCGCCGCGGGGCCAGAACTTATTATATTTGAACAGGCGACGCTGCGGAGACGTGTCTTGCGAGCTCTTGTTTAGTTGGCGTATTTAGTGTTTGATGTGATGTTGTTAGGGTACTAAGTGATATCGGTACGCTGAAAGATATGTAGAGACAGACTTGTCCCTTCGGAGAATGTGCTTCCTCCGAGCTAGGTGACCTCGTTCTTCTTGGTTCGTCGTGTATATGTGGTAGCCAACTGGTTAAAATAGCCGTTCAATCAAGCCCTTTGACTGAACAATGCCATTCAACCACACGTCTAGCTTTTTAATTGAATATTTGTATAACAACGTCTGTGTTATGGGAATAGCCTACATTTCTTGCACTTCATGGTCAAAACAGAAGTCGTCGATCACTGTGCAGTCATGCTAACGTGTAAAAAATGGTATGCTGACTGGTATTCTTAGGTCGTCACCACAGTTTCCTTTCAATAATCTAATACATCTACCGTAAGCTTTAATCTCCGTTCATACCTTACCAGCACACTCGACCGCCCACAAATCAGTATCTTGTAAAGGATAATTTCATTAGAGCGTCGACAAATCGGGGGCAAATCGCTCAATTAATCATGGCGTCTAACAATTGACCTGTGATTGGTCCATCGCCCGCCTTTGTGACGTAATCGCGGCGGGATGATTGCGATCTCGCGCTGAACTCGTTACCCCCTTTTTGGTTCGCGGTCGGGAACTGGAGGAGTGATCGGTTGTCAGTATTGTGCTGGTAATGACTATAAGAAATAATGTATGTAGGTATTGACATTCATTGTATGTAGTTTGTTCGGCCTAGCGCGGCTTGTCCAAGAAGTTTTGGTCACAGTCCCATCTAGCCCCAAAATAAGCCGGAGTTTCTACGGAGCTTTAAATGACTGATTGACTTACTTTGATATTTTTATCTCTTCTTCTTCTTAGCCATCCTCAAACAGTGTGGTGTAGGCCTCCTTCAGAGTGCGCCATCTGTCACGGTCTTGCGCTGCTTTCATCCAATTCTTCCCTGCTATTTTCTGAATGTCGTCCTTCCACCGCAATTGTGGTCTGCCTCTAGGACGTTTTGCCTCCCAAGATTCTTTTTATATCTTTCCCAAAATCAACCTTATCAGAGCCTGGTCGTCTTGCTATGAATATGCGCCCCCAAGCTTGCCAAGCATTATCTATACCACCACCACCACGTTATCCCACTCAGCTTAACGTCGACTCTCTTTTCACAAGTCCAGGGCCGCTTGGCTCCTCAGTGAGACTACCATAGCTCCTCCGGTGGGACGGCAAGCGTAGACGCTCTCACGTCCTCTTGGCCAGACCAAACACGCTCCAATCTAGTCTTTGACTTGGCGCCATAGATGATGCGCCAAAAAAAACATAGGTCTGCTTTACTTCGACATAAAGATTGCACCAAGTGAAACATGTATGATATCAATATTATATTCCGGTTCATAAATGGCAATGACTTGCTGGGGACAGAGTTAACTGGTGCAAACTATGGACGTAGAAGTTACAATGACAGGCTCGGTGGCTCATTTGGTAGTGACCTCTGCCCTCTGAGCCAAGGGTCGTGGGTTCGATTCCCGCACAGTACAAACATTTGTGTTCATGAACATGTCTGTTTGTATTGGTCTGGGTGTTTTCTATCTATAATATGTATTTATTTACAAAAAAAAAGTATATAAGTAAGTTTATCAGTTGTCTAGTACCCATAGTACAAGCTTCGGCTTAGTTTGGGGCTAGGTGGCGCTGTGTGGCCCAGCGTGGCATGTCTGGGGTTATTTATTTATTATTATTTTAATGACTCTTGATTTGGGACACATAAGAGTCAAGCGTAATTAGCGCTCTCTCATAGCGATAAGACCGTCTTAACTGTACAGGGATTGTTAAATTTGCCTTGTTGTAAGTAAATTATATCAAGTCTTGAAAATTCAATCTGTATTTGTCTTCGCCGAAGAGATTCCGTCCAGGTATCTCCGCAGAAATATGAACACAACATAAAAAGCGAAGACTTTCCACTCATTATCAAAACTTGAAGCAGCGACGGGTCTGCGCTGTGAGTGCGCATTATTTTTATTTATTCCCGCCCGGGGCCGGCCAGCTCGGTGCAACTTGGCGCAACTTGGCGCGAAGTTAATAAAGAGTGGGAGTGAGAGGGTAGGGAGGGAGGAGTAAGTTTCTGCATACCGATGCTGTGGAGGGGCTGGTTTTCACTGATCGTTCAAAGTTAGAGTTAGATTGTAATAATAGTAATAAATTAATACATATTTATAGGTAAGTAGTAATAGTACCTAATTAAATATTTAAAAAATAACCCAAGACACACTGGGCCACACAGCGCTATCTAGTACGAAAGTAAGCTGAAGAATGTCCTGAGGATACTAGGCAACTGATAAAGGTACTTAGATACCTTTTTATTTAGTAAATCCATACTTAATATTATAAATGGGAAAGGGTGTCTGTCTGTCTGTATGTATGTTTGTCTTTCTTTCACGGCAAAACGGAGCGATAAATTGACGTGATTTTTTAAATGGCGATAGTTGAAGGGATGGAGAGTAACGTAGGCTACTTTTGAACCTTTCTAACCCCCCACTTTCCTAAAATGGGGATCAACGCGGGCGAAGCCGCGGGCACAGCTAGTATAATATATATTATAGTTACAAACAGCCTTATTCACAGTAGGTATGAGACTAGATGGAAATCCTTGGACACTTCTTTTTAACTCTAATACGTTCGTGGACTATGGTTTGATGCGAATATACGAAGTCAAATATCACCCTCGCCGTCCCTTGCTTTTTGAAGTGGAATATTCAGGACAGGCGATATCTCCTTGTCACTATCGGCTGCAAATATTGACCACCCGTTGGCGACTAGCGAGTGACACACTGGCATACGATTTTCGTTTGTAAGGAAATATTTGGACGGGCCGTCAGATAGAGGGGGTTTTGTATGAGAGGACGGAGTGGTAAGCCATCCATATAACTGTAACTAGTGCAACTACGAAACTTAACTTTATTTATTTACTAGCTGTGCTCGCGGCTTCGCCCGCGTTCATGTAGGTGTGTCACAGAAGTGTTTCTTTATCCCTTGTTTCATAATAAAAGGTATGTTCTTTCTCAGGGTCTAAAGATTATCTGTGCCAAATTTCATCAAAAGTGGTTGAGGGGTTTAAGCGGGAAAGCGTAACAGATAGACAGAGAGACAGACTTACTTTCGCATTTATAATAAGTATCAGTAGGCATTTATCTAAACTTTATTGCACAAAATAGTACAAAAGGCGAACTTAATGCTAGGACCATTCTCTACCAGTCAACCCTTGGGTCATGCAGAGAGCAGAATTGTTGTGCGGTACATACAAGCAACGCTGGGCCACACAGCGCCATCTAAGTATATTAAACCGAAGCATGTGCTGTGAGTACTGTTTAGACAACTTTGAAACAATGAATCAGATATTCAAGCAGACAAACATGATCTGTAATGACTAAATAGGCATTACAGATCATGTCATGTCATGTCATATCATGCCTAAATAGGCATTACAGATCATGTCACATTTGCTCACCTGCCAGCTGTGTCCCATTACGTGCTCGAAAGGTGATATGACACTACACTATGATTTCCAAATTCTAGTTTTATAAGTGGTATAAGTATAAAGGTTTTCTTAAACTTTTAAATGAAAACTTTTCCTAATTTTAATGCGATTTGAGCCACTAACTCAGTCAACCAACTCAATATCTAGGGCTTAAAATTCACAAACACCGCTACTTCCACTCGTCACGCGCTAGCCCATGAAAAAGGGACAAAGGTTGACCCTTTATAGGGAGCTAGATGCCTATCAATATGCCACCGTATCACGACCGTATAAGGTTCAAAATATAACAGTGAATTCGTCGATACTGCCTTGTAAAGAGTTTAAAGTAAAGTTAATTTCGGGAGGGCAGGACAGCCTTTAATTAACACACTTAATCATGCCCATCCGAGCGAGAGGGAGAGATGTAACAGTTGCGTGAGGGAAAGAGAGGTCCTCTTGGAGGAAAATTAATTTCATTGTTGCTTATTTAGTTATTAAAGTTGTATTTTACGGGGTCCAATATCACGTATCTCTATTATGTGTTATTGTAACTCCGTATCGAGTCCTTTCGAATCTTATCAATGGGAAAATCGTCTATAGTGGTATCAAATTATGCCATTATTATAGCACAACGCTTGTTTTGTGAGGAGTAAGCACGGAAAGACCGTGGTTTGATTTCCAGTCAAATTAATGCAATAAACCAATGATCTTTTCTAAATTGGGAGATGCTCCCAGTCATAGTCTGATCATCTTGTGGTGCTAGAACTTAAAGCTTTACTATGAGATTGATAGGTGATTGGTATTCCGTCTAGGTGTAACTCGCTAGAGTCTTAGTTTGATACATAGTGTAAGATTGAAACACAATGGTAGTTTTTGTTGACAATTCAGGTTCGAGTCTTTGGGGGAGGTTAAGGTTCGGTGATGGTCAATGGACGTTTTCAAAACGATAATTGGTGACCGATAATTTCTTAAACATGTTCTCATTATGCTGAGTTTCAAAATAACTACATATTTTCATGTACTCAACAACGTCTTCACTCTCTCTCTCATGCACACACACTTAAACACACTCACACACACACACACATATAAAATAAATGTTAAAATTTAGTCACCATTAGATACTGCGATACAGGCCTGCGAGCCTAGTGCAGTATCTATAGTAACACAAACTGTAGCTGTATAATTGTTAATAAATGATTTTATTATTATTATTTATTATTTATTTATTTATTATTAATCAATCATTGCATTAAAAAAAGACCCTCCGAAAATAAAAGGATTTATTTACACCCGCGAAATTACTTTTCCACCTCCTTTCAAGTGGGCACGGCGCTTTCATAATATTTCATCAAAACAAACCGGCCGGGTCATCCAAACTTTTGACAATAAATTGACCGCAATTTAATCCGAAACTCGATAAAACAGGAACTTTTTTAATCGCGGCGACTGCTCGTAGGTAATTAATCTATGCATAACGCGAGCGCCGGGCACGACGACTGATTGGGACGAATTATTCAGATTCTAATCAAGCGAGTATTATAAATTATATATTCGCGGATTAATGACATTCATGCCACCACATGACGATATGTAGGGCGAGCGGTGAATTGGATCTCTTCGTCAGGTGCCAAAAAGGAACATGCATGACTTTTTATTTTATTTATATTGCTTAAATCCTTTCACCAGACCTTCTCAGTGGTGAACACATACAGCCCACCGCTGCATATAATGATGCCTATCCCATTATTTGTCACTTTGATCGATCGTGGGGCTGATAAGACCTGAACCGAGTTATTTATTCATGTTTTAAATAACTCTAGTTTATGGCGACATTTCCGATTAGATATTATGACCCTTAAAGTTATATCATAGAAAAAGATGTGTATTATTTAGGACCTTTATCTATATAAGAGAAGGCGGCACAATATATGACATATTTCCACAGAATGAGTGTGCTTCTGTGGAAGTTAAGTCAAATCTTGTGCCGCATTCTCCTATGTAGGTAGTCATTATGTCCTAAATAAAATAATACAATTTTTTTCTATTTCTAATTACGCTCGTTACCAGTGACAAAACAACTTTATAGTGATATTAGATAGATAGATACTCTTTATTGCACAAAAACACAGACATTACAGGAAACATATTACAAACAACACAAAGTACAATCTAGGCGGTCTTATCGCTTATAGCGATCTCTTCCAGACAACCTTCAGGTAGAGGAAACCAGATTGACTAAGGAAATGGGTAACCCTAATATATATTTTTACCAAGTTATCTGCAGTGACCCATCTATGCATAACCGATATGCGCGTATTCACCTTCCCGGCCGCTGGGTGCACACTGCACAATTAACGCCGTCGCCCGGTGCATTAGCGCGGTCGGCTGCCCCGGCCCCGTGCCTTCAGACAAGGGTTGACAAGCATGACGTGGTGTCTTTACAGCTGTCATTACCACTTCACACTCAGAACACAGCATAATTGCAAGAAGAGTCTATGAGCCAGTCAGAGCCGAAATATAAAAATCCGGGCAGTTTCCAAACCCTTAGGAAAGTTATCCATCTTTTTAGGGTTCGTTTTTGAAGACGCAGTCAGGCGACGATAACAGGATGGGATGTTGTGAGGAAGCGATCATCTTTTCGCTCCAACCAGCAGCCTCATCGGAGCGAGACGCTACTTATTGCGACCGCTAAACAATGGGTAAAGCCTTCAGATAAATAATAATAATAATAAATAAATAATAAATAACCCAAGACGTGGCCACACAGCGCCATTTAGCCCCAAACTAAGCCGAAGCTTGTACTATGGGTACTAGACAACTGATAAACTTACTTACATACATTTTTTTTGTAAATAAATACATATTATACATAGATAACACCCAGACCAATACAAACAGACATGTATATGCACACAAATGTTTGTAATGTGTGGGAATCGAACCCACGACCCTTGGCTCAGAAGGCAGAGGGCACTCCAAGAGGTCACCAATTGAGCCAGCGAGCCAGATGATTGATCAATCATCATCATCATCATCATCCTAGCCTTTTTCCCGATTGTCTCAGGGTCGGCTTCCCAAACTGAGAGATTGATCAATGCGGCGAATAAAAAAAAACAGGCCACTCCCTATTTTTTTGTGAATACAAACAGAATAGAAAGCTGGGAGGGGTCCCCAAAGCGTCATGAAAGTCATCTTCTTAGGGTTCGTTTAAGGAGACACATGGCGTTAGGGGGACCAGGAACTTTTGGCACGCTCAATCGGTAGTGACCCCTGCCTTCTGGATCAATGGGTTTGATCTCGGGACAAATATTCGTGTGAACGTACTAAAAGGTCATGGTAAAAGGCAGGGGTTACTACCGTTTGAGCCACCGTCCAACTCAAACTCAATGCCGGCAACATTGTCCAATATTAACTTGTTTAAACATACAGGATAAAACTTTTAGACCATATGTCGCTGTGATGAGACAATGCAAGGGCCGACCCTACGCTAGGGTCACCAGAGCTAGGGAGACACTAACTCAGTTACGTACTGCAACGCTGAGTGCGCGCTCAAGTGATTCGATTGAGAATCGTTTTATTGAGTGCGAATCGCTCGGACTCGTGTCTTTGCGATTGTAATGGCGAGAAAGTGATTTTTAAAAGTGTATTTAAATGCAGAGTGGTTATTTTTTCACTCACGGATCTGTGAATAGGGAAGCTCTTTGTTTAGGTTTATTCAGGAAGAAGTGTACCGTCCTTAGTTATTTCTGAATTTTTCGAACTACGTAACATACATGATAGATATCTGGCTTTGTTAAAAAAAAAGAATTTTTTTTTTGTTTCTTACTTCTGTACGTAATCGTTTGCATGTCGAGTAGGTACACCTCTAAGTAGGCATACATAAACATCTAGGATGTACAAAATGTATTTTTTGTGTGTATATTGTGTAATGTCTGTTGGTGTACCTTATCAATAAATTTGATTAGAATTTTACTTAGAAACACATTGCCGAAATCCGCGTTCCCTAAGAAATATGACCTTTTAGGCTTACTGGCGAATTTAGAATACCTCTAGTTTATGTTTGATATGCACGCTCTATCGTAAACCTACTGTTCAAACCTCAGATGATTTGTCGTTGAACCTCAAATGAAGTTACGAATTAAGAAAAATAACATTCAATAAGTATTACAATTATTTCCTTTGCATCAGCGCAAGTTTTTGCTTATGAGGCTACGTCTTGACTTATCAAAGTAAGAGTTTTAGAATAAGTATTATATTGGGACATCACAACATAACAATAGCTAGACACGTACATTTCACAGTTTTGACATGTTTTTTTTTTATAGTAGCTCGACATAATGGCTTCCCTACGCCTGATGGAAAGCAAAAGAGAAGCCCAAGTCGCTGTGACAACGGACAAGTTACTGGTCAGTTACCTGTCAGTTGCCACCGCCATGCCGGCCCAACCCTAACCCCCCACGAGCTCTGGAAACCCTACTCACCGGCAGAAACACGAACCAGAGGTCATTTGACTGTGGTATTCTATAGGGTGGAGGTCCTTCCCCGGACGGACGGCTCAATTCGAGCGAAGATTCGCTATGCCCTAATTCTCTACATGTGTAGGATCTTTATCCTATCTGGGCTGCGGTGACGTCTCCCAGTTGGTTCCCGGTCATATTTAAGAGTTGTCTCGGTGCCTGTAAAGCCCGGCAGCTCCGTAAATAGCGGAACGTATCGGGGACGGCGACACTAAGTTAGCCCGATGCAGCCGCGCTGTTATAATTTATACACAGCCTGCACTCTGCGTTCCTCGCCCGGACCCTCACTGGGACACGGCAAAAAACAATTAGAATTTCAGAATGCCGGTAATTCATTTCAATTTACTTTTCTTCTTTATCTTGTCCTTTTTCAACCTCTTCGGTAGGATAATCATCATCATCAACAGCCTATTGCAGTCCACTGCTGGACATAGGCCTCTCCAGTTGTTCGCCACTTAGGGCAAACATCTAGAGGATATACCCATAATCACCACTTAGGGCAGGCGAGTTGGCGATCGCAGGGCGTAACTTCTCGCTCCGGTGACGCTGCTGCCCGTCATCGGCCTGTGGTATTTAGCTAAGCCATCATTTGTGATGGTTATACCGCCACCAGTCGGTTGCCAGCGCCTCGTTTGTTATTCGGCAGGATGCACCACGGGCAGGTGAGGTTGGCTTGGAGCGCAAAGATGATAGGCCGCTCCCTTACATCCCGTTAGGATAAGACCTTCTTTAATTTGTACCATTTTCCGTTAGCTTGGTTCATTCCAATCCATTTGGTTAAAGTGGTGGACCTATAATCACCTAGACACCATCTACGATTCAAAAGTGTCTTCTGAAAGTACAATAAGAGATCTTGCGCGAACAACTTTGATGTTAAAGATACTCGCATTCCAATCAGGGTCATCAGATGGTTGGGCTGCGGTTCCACTGAAACGAAGCGGAGCAAAACGGAGACACCTTGTTTACATACCCTCTTGGATTTCAAGACATGTGATTGCTGAATCACGGCACAGCTCGTTTCTGCTCTGCCTCAGTTTCCATAGAGCTGCAGCCTAACCATCTAATAGATCTCCTCTCTATACATATATGTATAACGTCAGAAAACCTTTCTCCGGAGGAAATTTATTAGTTATATAATATAGTTACATACGTCATCGACAGAAAACTGCTAGATCTCTTAAACCGTCACAACCTCTCAGTGTATCAGGCCCATAAGATTTAAAATCTATCCCCGGTACAAAACTACGTTGAATTTGCATAATCTTTTATGCGCCGTTACAAAATGGCCGGCCCAATTTATGCAAAGCTGAGTTTGAAGGCGGGAAACTTTCATCGGACATTTATTTTACAACAGATTATACTTTCCTGCAGTTAGGTTGGTACTCGGGTGAATTTCTGCTTTTGTGCGAGGAATAATAAAATTTAATTTTGTTAGGTATTTCTTTGTTCATGCAATCGGATATTGGACAACATCACATACATTTCTCCGGTCCCAAAGTAAGAAGCTTGAGCACTTATATTGCGAGTATGAAAACAACGCCGGTACTACAGATAAAATACCTATATACAAACATCCAACACAGAAGTAATACAAAAGTTTATCATACCAATGAAAATTGAGCCCATGATTCAGAACACATGTGTTGCTATCAAATGAGCTACCAGGCCAGGCATACTTCATCATCTAGGCATAATTTTTAAACATGTCAACAATTCCCTTTACATTGTGTCATCGATTCTCTCGTAGGCAAATTGGTAACAGTTTTCAGAGTTGTATCACAAAAGGCGAAGCTTTAAGTCATTTTACTAAGTCCTATTTGACATAGTAATGACAATAAATCGATTACCCTAAAGCAAAAACATCGTTTGTTACCGATACAAAGCAAAATCTGTATTTTTATTAAAACAAATCACGACATGTGTCTTACAAGCGCTGAACCGAAACATTTGATAGTCCTTATCTTGTTGGCTATAAAGATCAGATTTGTTTGCGCAGTAAGCCGTTGATAGAAAGCCGTTTTATGTGAGTGCGATGTAGTAGCGTTTTACGGCGGCCATTGGGAATCGATTGGTGGGTGATAACGCGTGTTGGCTTTATTGATAATGGCGAGTGCTCTGCTGTGATTCCTTGTACGGATTTGTTGTATATGTCGCTGGATTGTAAGCACCGTTGCCGCTTATCTATATTAAGAAGATCATACTTAAATGGTTTTGTAATCTTCAGGTAACAGCTGATTAAACACATGCATTAAATTGTACAGTTTGTTGGCTAGCAAAAGAGAAGGACTAGAATAGAGTAGAATCGATTTAACACTTTTACCTACCACCATTTACCTACCACAGAAATAAGTCTTGTATTGCACTCGTCAACTGGCAATCTTAGTATACTATATGTGTATGAGCTAATATAGTCCCTTGTGTTGCTTAAGGTTGCCTTTGGGAAATTTGCAGGGTTGAGTCGTGAGAATAAACAACTTTTATTACGAGTAAATTTATTTTTAAGGACGATGGAGGAAAAAGGCCAAGCTTCATAATTCTCTCCCCCATAAAAAGACTTCGTTAACCCTTCAGTGTCCGTTACAGACTCACAATTTCTGCATTATTGCATTAACGTGATTCCCTTCTTACGCAGAGTCTAGTGCAAATATTTAACTGCAAATCTCAGTACAAAGGCGAGCGGGTTTAATAACGCCAATTAATTTCAAGAGCGTTTCCTTATTAAGAAAGGGTTAATATTAGCTTGCTTCAGTGTACTTTGTGACACCAGTTGCTGAGTTCTACATGTTTGTTTTGTTGTTATAATTACAGTTCATAAGTAAGCATTAAATAATGTCATGAGAACAATAACAGCAGTCTTTTGATTCAGTTTCAGCCATGTCGATCAATAATGTATCATGCTCTATTACTGTAGCTTCCCGCTAAAATGTTTTTGGACAATAAAAACCAACATACAGGTTTACAATAACTTTTTACTGTTTTAATAAATGCACTGACAAGCAAGTCCTGAAATATAAAATTATTCCGCCATATTGGGTACGCCGCCATGTTGGATTTAGAATAACGTCAGGTATTGTCCAAATCAGCCAACCTGAAAGTGCTACAAAACGTCTATTGTGTACATTGTGTAGAAGATATCTTTTTCACAATTATATTTAACCCTAAAATACCTGCTGCACATTGCAAGTTCAATTGATAAAAAATACAATATTTTGACGATCATAATTATTCATCATGTCAGTCCAATTCGGCATATGGTCGGCTCCATACACGAAGCGCGCTGCAGTTGTCGTCCGCAAATGGATTGTGAATGCGCTCGCGATGCAACTTGCGTTTATTATGACTGGCGGTCGGTTGGAGTACGGAGTGGCCATGGATTAGGTTTGTAAAGGAACGGAAATAATTATAATAATAATAATTCTTTATTTGCATAGTGCTTAATAAATACTTGTTAAGCACAACAGACCATTATTTTTCTTGGTCGTTGTGCTCTTGATAGAGCGATCGTGGTTGTTACTTCAGCAGCGTCAACAGTGGTCACAATACGACCTCACGGCTGCCCTCGAAATTGCTCTTAGCCGCAAGCAAAGAAGTTAATAAAAAACCATCGTTCATCCTTTTCATTGTACATTATTACGATGGATCACATTGTACATCACCGCTGGACGAAGGCCTCCCCAGATGAGAACTGCCATTTGGGGGTCACCACGCTTGGAAGGTAGGTTGGTGACCGTAGTAGGTTTAATTTGTACCCAGACAAACCCTGACCTTTTCCTGATATTCCCGTAACCGTGCAGTAGGTAAGATGGGGTGGTCCTATTCTAAATCCGGAAAACCCAAAGAAACTAACATCAAAACGAATGAAAATGCTTTACCGCAGAATTTCGTACCCGTTCATGTTGCAGAGAGTAAGTAAGTCAAGTATTTACCTACATATTAAAGTGTATAACAATAGCCAACTACACAGCAATCGTTTCTTGACACAAAAACAAATAAAACGAAAAGTATCCACGTAAAAAAAATCATGGCCACTGCACTGTCTAGCGGCAATCGGGATAAAAAGCGCGAATCGTCGCGATGCGATCAGCCGATATCCGTTCTGTCCCGATGCGTCCCGGCGCGTCCCGGCGCGTCCTAGTGTGTCCCGCGACGTCCCACAACGTTCTAGCCGATAAGTATTTCACAGTATTTTTCTACTTAGAGAATTCAATCTAGAGAGAACCTTATTTATAGTATTTTCTGTCAAATAAGATCCTAGTCAGTATCTAAGACTAAGTATTTAAGTTTTATTGAATAGTGTATGTTGATATGATAGCACAGTGAGGTAATTAATGAAATTATTTAATAAGCAAGTATGTAATAACGACATTTCTTCTTTAGTGAGTCTATTTCTATTATTCAACCTCATTTTGTCAAAGACTAAAGTCAAGGCAAATGTAGGTGTCGACTTAATTCGTGCGTAAACGTTGCCTCGTGAAGAGGATAATTCAACTTCGTCTTTTCGTTACAAGTAGTGTCTATGTCATAAGGAGTTCCAATATCAAAAGGTTTAATTAATATTAAACCTTTTGATATTGGAACTGCAAGTTTCTTAAAACCGGCCTCACCAAGAAAATTACAAGTTGGATGGATAATATGACCATCAAGACAATTCAAGACTTTGATGAGTCAAATATTTTGTCCTTGTCCTCTATACCAAAGTTCACTCTGGTATACTGTAACCTCCAAGCCGATTGGCCAGTATTTTCCGGCGGAACACTTTCGGACGATCGCGAGTTATCCGGTGCGTTCCATCGATGCGATTTATGATTGTGAAAATTCACTGGATTCGATATAAAATGTTTTAGTTTTGCAGAAATACGCTCCGGCGATTTGTGTCTGTAAGCTCGCTCCTTTGTGAAATCGTATTTGTAATAGTTGGTAACAATTGAGAATCTATCCATAATTTTCATTTTTAACCGACTTCGAAAAAAGGAGGAGGTTCTCAATTCGTCTCTATGTATAATATTTTTTTTTTTTATGTATGTTCAGCGATATTTCCGTCAATTATGGATGGATTTCAAAAATTTTTTGACAGTTCGACAGAAGACACTTCCGAGGTGGTCCCATTATCACCAAGTAAGGATCTGATGATGGGATCCTGGAGAAATTGAGGGCAACAACCGAAAATTGTATGCTCATATGGTGTTTTTGTTACGTAATCATATTTTACTCAGGTATATGCTTCCGGGCGACAACATCTGGTGCTGATGATGAAGCCACAGAACTCCTTAACGGTTAGGAGTTAGGGGACAGTACTGACATTGGTCGATATTAAACTAGGTAGTAGTATGTACTTATGCAGGGCTAATAGGGCAGGTGATTTGGTAAGTGATATGCTTGATTCTAGATCGCAAAGTCTTCACTTGACTTAAAGCAAAATTTTTCATTCCTAAGTAAAACTCTTAAGGACATTAATTAGCCTTTATTCAAGGTCACAGCACATTAACGCAACTAAAAACAGAGAAATAAAATTATTTTTAAAAAAAAAATTAAACCGACTTCAAAAAAAACGCAAACGACCAAAACTAAAAAGCGATAAATAACGTAAGTAATTCTATCCTTAATACATAATCATTTAAATATTACAATTATCACTTATTTTTGAAGTCGGTGCCAGCCAAACATATCTAGGTATATTGTCGTGTGGATATGCCGGCCGCGCGCGTCATACAACAACAGTCTACGTTAGGTACCGAGAGGTTGGCACCGACTTCAAAAATAAGTGATAATTGTAATATTTAAATGATTATGTATTAAGGATAGAATTACTTACGTTATTTATCGCTTTTTAGTTTTGGTCGTTTGCGTTTTTTTTGAAGTCGGTTTAATTTTTTAAGAAAACCACTTTGCAATTGAAATGCACTTTTTATAATACTTAGTATAAACAAAAAGCGTTTTTTTTTTCTCTATCTCACCTCTGCCACATACTTAAACATCAAAATGTTTGGCAATCCCTATGTATGCCATACTATCACATAGTGAAATCCTTTAGAGGCAGGTAGGGTTGAAAGACAGCTGGGAAGAATATTCTCGAATGTCCCCATGGGAATAGTGCAAAAGGGGACTATCTACTGGGAATCCTCATCGATAGCATTGATAGTTTCTTCTTACAGTATTGACTTCTTACAGAGATTATCTGTGGTGGATAGACAACTATCTAGTGGCAACACGAACTGGGAATAATCTCAAATTGGCATTCCGAATACCGTAGCCGTTACCACTAGACCGACGAATCAAATAAAACGAAGATTGTTGATCACAATACTGACACATCGCATCGCGTCGCGCCGCACACAAACGCGTCGCGAGCTCTCAGCCGCGCGGTTAAATGTTGGAGTGGTCGGATGAACGCGGCACCGCGCACAATGAGAGGAATTCGCGCTGGGAGGTTAGAGGGACTTTTTACATTTTTCATTTTGGAGTTCTGCGATGGGATGTGGAAACGGATTAAGCTTAATTCGCAATGGGACACTTTCGGCCATTGAGAATTGAGGGAGATTGAAAAATGGAATGGAATACGACTGTCTGGGTCAGAGGCTCCTGTCAGAAGCGGTGTGCGCTACCAGGTGCCGAGACTACACCACACCAGGCGTTCTATCTAATTTAGGCCGCAACGAGGGGTTTGAGTAAAGTCCCACTGCGCATCACATTCCACAGAATGAGCACGCCCGTAGCAGGTCACCATCTGGTTTAGTGGGTGTTTCCCAAGTCCCCAGAACCCTAGGTGGGGTGTACCTACGCACAATAGCATTTCCGATCAAAAAAAGGAAAGACAAGACTTGATGAGCTTTCAGATACACGGTGGTGTGATCACCGTCAAACTTCCAGACTCTTAAAGTGGAAATCAATCTTTTGATAACATAAACGCTTAACAATACAATTTTAAGTAAAAAGAAACCCATCTACACTCTAAAGTGCCGACCCTAGTGGGGCTGAATAACACATAATTAAAAACAGTAGAATCTTAAGGAATTACGCCAAAAATTTGAAAAGGGTACTTTGCCCCACTAGCGGGGCGCTTTGGTGGGACAAAGTAGACTTATTCCCATTTTCGTACCATTAAAAGTACGTACTTACTTATTATAAAAATAAGTACCAACTTAATGTGGTGGTGGAGAACACTGTACATCTAGGACTATTATTCAAAAATAAGGATACAAACATACGGGACCTTTCTGCTTATTTCAGACTCGACTCTCAGCAGGTATGTAGGTAATGATGATTCGTTATTTCGCGTCCCGTCCGCGGTTTGTTGTACTCATTTTTTAATAATACATTTGTGTGTCTGTCCGTTGCTCTTTTTGTCGCTTGCCTTCCACTAATGATGTTTCTTTTGCTGCTAACTGTCTGAGTTGGTCTCGACAACGCGCAGGAAATGGGAAACGGTGTGTAGTTTTTTAGTTATATTTATTTTATTAGAATTTTTATGTTTGTGAAGAGCTAGAGTAGTGAAGGTTTTCTGGCAAGCCATAAAATTTACCACAGTGTACGTGTATGGTTGCGGTTGCTATTTCTCTAGGATGGACCTTGAATGACACGCGACCGGTGTGCCTAGCACGAACATTTTCGAAAAAGTATGCGTAACGTTTCCGTAAACATTTGTATGAAACTTGGTACAGTGCCCCTATCGTGCGTAAGAGGTACTACGTTTACGTACGTTAACGTAGTGAATTATCGCCCGTTTACGGTTACGTTACGCATACTTTTTCGAAAGTGTTCGTGCTAGGCACACTGGTGTCTAGATTTCCTATAAGCTATGACATTAACGTGATTTACATATTGACAAATCTCGTCAGTCCAATGGTTGCAAGTGACGTCTTGGATCCAAGAGGACTTGAGTTGAATATTGTTACTGGATATAAAAAATAGAAAGTATTCAGTAGCTGCACCAGAACCTGGAAGAACTTGTTGGAATATCTCGTTCTTTGAACAGCGCCTTTAGATGGTCCTCCGCCTAGGCACTCTCACTCTTATTGGCCCATCGGATTATGAGAGTATAGGAATAGAGAGTGAGCCACATGTGTTTGCGCACAGACTTCTGCAACTTAATATCTTCTCCGTAACTTGATTTTGTCCTAAGACGTTGACTGTGGCTGTAAGATGTAAGTTCAGTATATAACTGTTCTATACTGAACATAAATAAACACATTGTAATCAATGTGAGCGGGATTGACTCAGCACTTTAGTGAATTAGTGCAATGTCACGATTAATACAACTGTAATTTAAGTAGTAATAAGTAAAGTTAAACAGTTTTTTACGACTTAACCCCTTCCTTCAGTAAAATTTATTTCCTCTACCTGAAGGTATTACTTTGGTTTGTAATAGTCCAGCTATATTTAAAAAGATTACCCTAACAGTTGTTCCTCAGATACCCAACCGCAGCAAGCGCCATAGTTGTATTAAACATTATCATAACAAAAGGTAATTAATAACCCTCCGACTGCCTCGTATCTATTCTTACGGAGCATGTCGGGTGCAAGGTGTCGCATGGCGTGTACCGCCATAATAAATTAGCGCGCAGTCGTTTGTCATGGGGTCCGGTAGGGGGCGCGCTTGGGATTACCGAATCGGGGAATGAACGAAAGGATAATTCTGTCTATGGATGTCTTCGAGGGTGGTATGGAGTTGGCGATGTTTAAGTGTTAATACGATTCAGATAACAACACCACATTGCTTCGACCCCATAGGATTTCAAAGTCAAAGTCAAAATAATCTTTATTTGTATAGGTTTTAAAAAAACACTTAAAAATCGTCGAAGCTACCACCGGTTTGAAAAGCAGCATTCTACCGATAAGACACCGGCAAGAAACTCGTGTAGTTGCTCTTTTCAACAAAGTGTTTACAATATTATTATCACATTTATACTTTTAACTACGACCACGTCATACAGTCTAGGGCCTTCCGAAACCTTACAAAATTAATGAAACAAATTAACGAAGACACCAGACTAGAATTTTGAAAGTAAACAGCCAGAATTATCTTACTGGCATGCTTGCCGTTGATAAGTGATTGATTTGGTGACTTGTTGCTGCATTCGCCGTATTTCGTTTTTCTTCAGGCGATAGGAGGTCACTATGCTATGCTATTATAAAAAAAATGATATTATGTGTTTCTCAGTCATATAGAACGTTTATATGTAATAACCCAAATAACCCAATAACCCAATACATCCCACGCTGGGCCACACAGCGCCATCTAGCCCCAAACTAAGGCGAAGCGATACAAACCGATATTTTGGTTTTAACACAATACATTAGTAAATAAAACACATGGGTACCGCGTACCCGTCCAGTCTGTCTCCCCATCCTCAAAAGCGTACACAAGCATTTTCTATTTCACTTACCGTCAGACGGTCTGAATAAAACATCACGCACACACAGACAGCTTTCGAGTGTAAACTCGTGTCCGAACGCGATGAAAAATGCACGTTACACCAAACTTGGCCCCGCTGATGCGTTGGCGCTTCGTTATAGGATTAGGGCGGCGCCCCCGGGGGCTGTCGGGTTGCATGGACGGGGCGCCGCAGGCGAGAGCAGTGACGGGTTGATTTCACTTTTGGGATGTTGATGAAATAGACGGAGGAATTCCTATATTTATAATCTTGACTGAATTTCGGCTTCGGCGGCCAATTCCCGAAGGGGCCAGTCGAGGATTGGACGAGGATTGTATAGTGCACAATACGTGTAATGACGTATGTGCATAAAACATTCACTCTCACTCATGCGCAAGATCAACTTTTGATGTGCCCTTCTAAACATGCACTGTAGAGTCAACGTTCGGTCTCCAGGCTGCTACTGAGTAATTTCTTGACGACGATGACGATGTTTTTTTTAAAGACATGCCACGCTAGGCCACACCTCGGCTTCTAGCCCCAAACTAAGCCTAAGCTTGCTTGCTTACTATGGGTACTAGACAACTGATAAACTTACTTAGATACATTTTTTTTGTAAATAAATACATATTATACATAGTGAACAACCCAGACCAATACAAACAGACATGTTCATGAACACAAATGTTTGTACTGTGTACTAATCGAACCCACGATCCTTGACTCAGAGGGCAGAGGTTACTATCAAATGAGCCATCGAGCCAGTCAAACTCAGAAACAGTTCTTGGTTTTATCCTTAAATTCGTAACTGGTATCTTTTGGCAAGCTTTTAGCGCCCTCTGCAATTAGTAGGGGAGACCGGATACGAATGTAACATTAGTTACTCAGTCAGGACCCAGGACTATCACCTGAAGGCGGCAAAGCGACCTTTCGCCCTTTGGATAAATCTAGAGAGCGCTTGTTACTTTCGACCCGCCGTTATTTTTGTACCCGGTCTCCCCTAGACGACTAGAAGAAAACTCATATTTACGGTTAAGAAACAACCTGTAATAAAGATATTACAACCTGTGTTCCCTACCCTGTGTTCCCTGTAGTCATTCATAGTAGTTTCCGTTAGAACTATCGGAAAGTGGTTTGCTAAAACCCAACTGTTTGTATTTGTTAGTGGTCCTGTGGCCGCCTGTCTGCCCTGACCGAGTGTAAAATGGTCTGGAGCGAACAAATTGATGTCGTGTAACATTTTACAGGGATCGCTTGTATTTGATCCTACTTTTTAAAATCATTTTGTTAGTGGTTAGATCACCGAGCTATTGTCCGTGACTGGGGATGCGGTCGGGGTGGCGGATCACTGGGCACAGCGTGTTCGATTTGCCATCGAAACGCAAAGAAGAAGTGGTTAGATGCTCGGAAATGCTTTAAAATAAAATAACATTTAAATGAGCATTTATTCACCTTTAGAGAAGACCAGCGGCTCTTTTCTAGAGCTCCCGCTGGTTTTTATGAAGAGCAGTTTGATTCAGTGGAAGTAAACGCTACATCTGATAGTGGTCGCAGGTTTGATCCCCGCAGTTCAAACATCAATCAAACCAATAAATATTATACATATAAACCGATGTTTGTATGTATAATATTTATACATTTATCAAAAAAGAAGTACCTAAGCAAGTTTATCCGTTGTCTAGTACCCATAGTGCAAGCTTCCGTTTAGTTTGGGACAAAATGGCGATGTGTAGCCCAGCGAAGAAGAAGCATTAAATCCGACGATAACAGATTCTATTTCCAATCTGGGCAATTTCTGGAACAACTTTAATTGGCTCAGATCTGGTGTTTAAGTCAAATTCATTTTCATTAGCTTCATTTGTCAAAGCTTACAGTTTTACCCGTGTTGCGGTTACGCCGACCCCAACAAATGAAGCTTAAGAGATTCAGCTCGGGGCGTCCTCCCCAGCCCTCAATACGTGATCCCTGGTTATCCCGCTGATTGATTGTGCCTGAGGGTCACCGGGACTGGGATCGATCACGCCGTGGCGAATTTTGTAAAGTTGTTTGCAGATATCGCGACAAATAGATAGAGAGATATATTCTTTATTGCGTACTATACAATTGACTTAAAAGTAGGTATAGTAGACAAGACTTAGCGGGCAGACTTGAACCTACTTTTACATGGCTGTCATAACGGGATTACATAGTTTCATAGCAGTTTAAGATGTCACGGTTTGCATAAGCGACCTGACTTAATAATAATTAATACAGGTCAAACATATAGATACATATAACAACATTTAAATCCTTTATTAGTTGTAAGATTAGCTAGAAGATTTTCATAAGACAATAATACGTTGACTGTACACATCATAGTTCGTCATTCTTTCCTTCCTATCTAATAGGTCCAAAAAAAAACCACTGCAACGGTATCCAATTTAAAGGCCGCAACCAATCCCTAGAGGGGATATTCCCGCGAACCCATTCGCAGCTGAAATCGAATTAGCCCAGTGTTTGCGCGTCCGGGAGTCGAACGGCGTCGCGTCCGCAAACAGACGCGCGGTCAAGTTGCGATTTGTTTGTCCATTGTGTTTGGGGAAGAGGACGGATGGCACCGGCAAGGTAAAGAGGCTTTGGATTTACCTACTTACTCGTAAAAGAGGGGTCGTTTGTTTTGGAATACAATAGTTCTCGGTTAGTTCAAGTTACTTACAGTTTGTGAAAGAGATAAGGTAACATTTCATTAAATATTTAGAGTAGCGGGACTCAAGTAAACCAGCCAAGCATCAAGCTGAGCGTACCCTGGTGGACAAAAGCCTCTGTCAATGACAATTGTCATTTGGGGGAATTTGCCAAGCTTTAAGGTTTAAATTATTAAACCTAGGAAAACATTCTTTTTTTTCATAGTAGCTCGACTAGTAGCTCGGCTTACGCCTGATGGAAAGCCAAAGAGAAGCCCAAGTCGCTGTGACAACTGGCAAGTAACTGGTTAGTTACCTGTCAGTTGCCACTGCCATGCGCCGGCCCAACCCTAACCCCCCACGAGCTCCGGAGACCCTACTCACCAGCAGAAACACGACCCGGAGGTCATTTGGCTGCCTTATTCTATAGGGTAGCTTGCTAGCTAGGCCTAGCTTGGTAGGCAGGTTGGGGACCGCAGTAAGTTTAATTTAAACCTAGGTAAACATTCTGCCTGTTTCCTGATAGTCCCTTAGTCGTCTTTTACGACACCCACGGGATGAGCCATCTCTTGTGGTCCTTTTCTAAATCCGGAACCCACATGGACTTAATTGTGATTGCACATTCAGAAATTTAAAAGCTATTCGGGATGACCCAGTCTACGGAACCCCGTATCTATCTATGTATGTATTGTCTATGTATGTATATGTCTCGGTAGAAATCAACTTTCCGAACACGGCGGTAGCTTCTTTTAAATTGCTTTTATTCACATTCTTACATTACTTTTTACATTTTTACATTATTTTTTACTTGACGATTCATAAGTGTTTATTTTAAGTCTATGTGAATAAAGATATTTTGATTTTTGATTTTATTATTTTCATACTTTTTCAAATTATTTGCATTTCACGTACAGGCAGTTAAAATAAGTCGGCAGGATTCAGCTCGCCTAGCAGATAACTTAAGCGACAGCAAGTAGTCGGATAGCGGAGCGGTAGTTAGGCGCCGGTATCGAACATTCTGCGATTTACACGCTGACTTGGAACTTGGGGAAGAATACTGCACAATCAAGACTATGCACCATAGACATTTTTCCTAGAAAGTGTAGTGATCTCTCGAAGAAGAATACCACACAAGAAGTCTTGGTAACTAAGGTTGGAAACTAAGCCCTGGAAATAATAACAACCGGTATTATTTTTTAGTCGGTTTTATTCTGCGTTGGTTGAACAAAAGATAGATGGATTAAATAAAGATGACATGACTGAGAAGATGGGGCCATGACTGTTGATAGGTAAGATAGTGGAAGCATGTATGAATGGTATGACGAGCAAATATCAGACATTACGAGTACATACATTGCTCCGATCCCAAAGCAAATTGCTTAAGCACTTGCGTTTTGGGTAGCACAAACATATACTTGAATATACATATAAAATAATTTTATAACTACCAATTGGGGATCGAATTCACGACCTTTTCAGAAGGCAGATTACCAATTGAGCCACCGGTGCCAGTCCTTTTCCCGTTACCTTTGCGTTAGTCGCAAGGCTTCTTTTTAACATGGCAGTAGGCCACATAAACCCACTATACCCGTATTACTACAAAACAACAAAAAATAAGACAATTCTCATACAAGTCGCTCGTGTGCGCTTCCTCAAAACTTTTGAAGGTTCCTCTTTAGTCTTAGCAGGTAAAACTTGATCCCCTTGGAGTACATTCCTGATGCTCAAAAATGTTCGCTTCGTCATAAATACTTAAATGAACCCAAAACTTGTTTATTAAGTGGAGGGGCAATTTCGAAGACTACGTAGGTAGTAGTAATATCAAATTTCACTTCTGAACTTCTGATATTTGGAAGTATTTGCAAGCTATGGCACTAATTAGATAACTTTAATTTAGAGATCGAATATATTTTTGGCCGAGTGATTTACGGATTTAAAATACGACCAACCCACTTCATCCCACTGAGGGAATATCAGGGATCGGGTAGCAGCGTTTACCTGGGTACAAATAAAACCTACTGCGGTCACAAACCTGCTTGCATTATGACAAAGGTAAATCACTCCAAATTACAATCGTCATCGGCAGAGGCATATGTCCAGCAGTGGATGTTTGCAGGCTGATGATGGTGATGGTTGCATTGCAAATGTCCAGAGCTGCGGTTACTGTTCTTTTTTTTTATAGTGGCTCGACATAATGGCTTCCCTACACCTGATGGAAAGCGAAAGAAAAGCCCAAGTCGCTGTGATAACGGGTAAGTAGGTAACTGGTCAGTTACCTGTCAGTTGCCACCGCCATGCTAACCCCCCTCGAGCTCCGAAAACCCTACTCACCGGTTACCACCTAGAAACACGACCCAGAGGTCATTTGGCTGCGGTACTCTATAGAGTGGAGGTCCTGCCCTGGACGGGCGGCTCAATTCGAGCGAAGATTTGCTATGCCTTTCTTCTATTGTTCAACATGGGACAGGCGAATGTGACGCATAACATAAAAAAAAAAATTACAAAATACGTAGATGGAAAGGGTTCATCTTTTCATCGCACTCTCCCGTCTTCCGCCTAATCCCGTCACACTTCAAACTAATAACCGTGGTGTAATCCCCACACTAAGCGCGGGTCCCGTCATCCCGACGCATCCCGTAATCCCGACGCATCCCGGTGTTTGCGCTGCATATTGCGCCTTGGGAACGCGCCGGGTGGCGCACGTCTTGTTTTGTCCTATGTGGGATTTACGGCTTGGGCATTGTGCAGCTGTTGTTTGGAAAAATACTTATAAATGATTAACTAGAGGCGCAATTTCAAACTTGTCAATGCACCAGTTAATTTCTTCTAGGGCTATTTTGATATCATTGCCCTGCGATCGCGAACCCGCCTGCCCAGCGTGGTGATTATGGGTATATCTTCCGGACGTTTGCCCTAAGTGGTGAACAACTGGAGAGGCCTATGTCCAGCAGTGGACTGCAATAGGCCGATGATGATGATGATGAACGCAACTGGAACGAGAAGCTACGCCCTGCGATCGCCAACACGACTAACCAGAGTGACGATCATGGATAAAGCCTCCAAACATTTGTCCAAATTAGCAAACATTGAAGAAGCTCATGTCCAGCAGTGGACTGCGATAGGCTGATGATGATGATTAGATAGCAAATTTACAATCCAATTGACCAGAGTGTAAGGAGCTAGTGCAGCATAAATCACAGCAGATGCTTACCGGATTGCATCTCGAAGTTAGTCCGACGCGCTCACAATCAACAGCGGAGTATCTCGATTCTCGATTTCCCGGCGAGCGGCCGTTGATGTCTAGCTGATAGTGATGTGGAAGGGCCGATAAAACAGTTTATATCGATTATCGGTTTAGCTGTTTTCTGATCAGCCATCTTGGTAAGCCATCTTGCTCAAAGCATTGTCCCACTGTGTAGCGCCTCCCACTGTTTGGTTCCTAGCGCTAGGTGTCAATTCCAACATTTTTTTAGTCCATCGTTCATCAGAGCGCCTGGTGACATAATTGCCAATTTCCATTTCAATGTGCGAATTCGGCGAACGATGTCAGTTATAAAGTAAAAAGTTAGCAAATGGCTCTGCCAAATGACGTCCAGACGTACATCAACTGTCACAGGCCGCTTATACTAATTGTTGTTTTTACATTATCATTATTTATATTTACATTAAGAAGTTGCATTGAACTCGAATTTTATCTGAAGAAGCACCAAAACGAAAAGTTTATGATCGACTTCATCACCCGCTTAAACTATTAGCTGTTTAACGATTAACAAACTTACCTGTTCAGAAACCAATTAACATTTGTATCAACCACCAACATTGACCCGTGTAACAGCCAGCCCTACTTTCTCTGCAGCGCAAGGGCGGTATCGCGTCGGAAGCGGTGCGTGCGCGCCGGCGTCACGTCCGTCCGTCCGTCCGATTTCCGCCTACTGTTTACTAATCTGTTTCATCAGATTACCTACATATACTTACTCGTTAATGCAGATGGAGCAAGCATGGACTCGTGTCTGGAACTGGAGATAGAGTTTGTAGTTTTCATAACTGAAAACCAGACCCGTGGTTTCACGGATTTAATGCTGAGTGAGGCACTTTTATTTTTGACGTCGCAATAGTCTGGTCTTGCATTATTTGCTTATCTGTCTTTTGTGTATTAGTGTTAGAAAGCGCTTATTGTATATTATGTTGTTTCTGATGTCCTAAATTAACAATCGTTTCTTATTTTTTTATTTCTTTACATATCCACATAATTGATAGTTTGTAGTACATAGTTAGGTAGGTATGTATGTATATATCTAATATTCGAAAATGTACTTTTAATTGAGATAGAATTGTTTAACATTTAGATAATGTAATTATTAAATTTTGAACATTTAGATATTCAAAATTTAATAATTACATTGAAAACTCACAAATACCTATATTATTAAAATGTTACGCCGTCTTTATTTTGAACACTTGGACTCTACACGCAATGACGTATTTCTCAATGACCTTGTCATTCGCGTCAGTTGGAGAGTGAACGGCTGACGTTTTTAGTACGTGTGCTAATTTTATCGCGTTACACATGAGCATCGATGGTTCAGTGGTAGAATGCTCGCCTGCCACGCGGGCGGCCCGGGTTCGATTCCCGGTCGATGCAATTACTTTTTTTTAGTACGGTTAAAGAGTGGATTGGAATTTTGATTCATATTTATTGCGAATGTAATCCGAATAATTTATCATTGTTGTCAATTTTAGATATTAAGACTACTCCTACAGCTTTTTAATAGCAATAAGTACCATCAAAATTTGAAAGGGATGCTAATTGTATGTTATAGCATTAATATCATCGAAACGAAATTATGGAATATTTCTCACAAATATTTTTTTCTTGTTTGTTTCAGATCTAAAGACAGTGATATCATTATCTCAAGTAGGTAAGTGTTACGCTTTTACTAGCTATCATAAATCTGTTTTTGACATACATTTTTAGCGACTTTGTTTTTTACTATAAAGCGATACTTATATAACATTTACAGCTTAATAAGACGGGACCACCGTACACATAAATAATAAAATCTATCAGCTTTATGACTTTCTCAAATATTTATAATGGGCTATTCACAGATTACGTGGGGCTAGGGTAGTAGCCCTAGAGGAAGCTTGTATTTATAGGCCAAATCCGGGATTCGAATTCACGACATTCTCTTGCAAACACATTGCGAAATGATTCAGTCATAGTATCTATACATAATACAAAACAAAACCTTAAATACATAATTTTGATTTCACAATAAAGTAATGTACAAAAAGGGGGTGAATAAATAAATTAATAACCCAAGACATGCCACGGGTCACACATCGCCATCTAGCTCCAAACTAAGCCAAAGCTTGTACTATGGGTAGGTACTAGATAACTGATAAACTTACATACGAGTAAATAACTTTTTTTGTTATGAAATACATAATTATACCTACATAGCAAACACCCAGACCATTACAAACGGACATGTTCATGCACGGTATTGTTTGTACTGTGCGGGGATCAAACCCACAACCCTTGGCTCAGAAGGCAGAGGTCACTACCAAATGAGCTATCTGTCCACAGTCCATGCCACATAGTTCGTTATCAGGAGATCGATAAGCACGAATGTAATGTCATTCGCCATTTCACAGTGAGACTACAAAGTTCAAGCCACAACAAACACGAGCTTTGTAAATACATAGAAACACACCGAGTTGGCTCTCTTACGTGCAACGGTGCAATGCAAATTTAACAGAAGTAAGTGATGTGACAAATACAGCAATGGCGTTTAAACTGCAAATGATAACCGACGCTGTGCGGCGGGCACGCGGTTGCGGGCCACGGAGACTTAGGGGCTGGATAAGGACAGTTACTTTAGTACGCCCTAGCTTGGGGCAAGCTTAGCTTCAGTCTGCCCTAAACTACGGCGATAAGGCGTTAAATTTTCAAGAAAACCAATCAAGGTGAAGAATCCCAACTCACTTATTTATTTATATAAATATTAGTCCCACCCTCCAGACGATGGTGGCGCGTACCAAGAGGTTTAGTTCCTCATTCTTGGCCCGTGCCGTTAAATGATGGAATGCTCTTCCGGCTCATGTGTTTCCCTCCTCTTACAATCCGGGGTTCTTTAGGCGGGGCGTGAAACGGCATCTCAGCGGGCCTTCATGGTAAGGACGACAGGCGCAATGGGCTTGTTCTATTATGCCTGTGCACTTTTGGACCTCACAACCGCTTACCATCAGGTGGAGTGAGGTCATCTTGAAAGCTCTTCTTATAAAAAAAGTTCAAGATAAACAACAGCGAGACAACAATATCAGCCTATCGCAGTCCACTGCTGGACACAGGTCTCTCCAGTTGTTCGCCATTTTGGTCATATATCTGGAGGCTTAACCCATAACACGGTACAGGCTGAGTTAGCGATCGCAGGGCCTAGCTCCTCGCTCCGGTGACGCTGCTTTTGGTCATCGGTCTGCAGTATTTAGCTACGCCTTCAATCGTGATGATTATATCGCCAGATTATACCAGTAGGTTGCCAGGGTCTCCTCTGTTATTCAGCACTGCGATCGGCTGATGATGAATAATTTAGGTTGACTCATGACATTTGCGAATAGTGGAGACGTTGAGTTGTAATAGAAGAAGACGTTGCCAACGTCTCATGGTCCTTGATCGGAGGTGCGATTCGGTTGCACTGGGCAGTCTGGGCACAGCAGGTGTGACGGCTTAAACAGCCATCGAAGACACATCCAGACGAACTTTACGGCCCAACGGTGGCAGTAACAGAGTAAATAATACGCGGGTAATGGGCGACAAAGGACGGGTTTGGGCGACTCCAGCTAACGGCCGGCTGCGAGTAGCGAGTTGCGTCGTGAGTTATTGAACAACTTCGTTAATTAATTGTGTATCGCGGAGAGTTGGTATGGCCTTATTATGGACCTTCTTGAAATATGTAATCCGATTTTTGATAGTGATGTAAAATCTCATCTAAGATTAAGATTCAGTTGATAGCTCATCCCACCCTATATTTTTCACTATCCTCTACCCTAAGGTTGCCTAGAACTCCTGGAAGATATCGTTTATAGCGATAAGGCCGCCTATAATATTGTACAACAAATAGTCAAATAACCCCAAGACATGCCACGCTGGGCTACTCTGCGCCATCTAGCCCCAAACTAAGCCGAAGCTTGTACTATGGGTACTAGACAATTGATAAACTTACTTAGATACATTTTTTTTGTAAATAAATACATAATCGTACAAAAAAAAATGTATCTAACTAAGTTTATCATTTGTCTAGTACCCATAGTACAAGCTTCGGCTTAGTTTGGGGCTAGATGGCGCTGTGTGGCCCAGCGAGGCATGTCTTGGGTTATTTATTTATTTATATAGATGTTTCGATGTGAATGCGGTGTTCCTTATCACAGGCTGAGAAGCAGAAATCTTAAAATAATCTAAGTTGACCTTTACGACACCCATGCAAAGCCATGAACCCGCGACAACGGTTAGTTTTACTCTGAACTAAACTGATAATCTAAGTACACTTTCTACTTTCTCCACCTCATAAAAATCCACTTTATTGTTAACCGAGTTACATTTGAATTTGCCAGTTTACTACCCCTCGTACTACATGTTAAACAAATTTGTGCCCGCCACCTAGTTTTAGTGCGCAATCATCGTCGGACTCGCTCAATAATCACGCCCTAACCCCGTTTATGGGGGGGGAATAAACATTTTATGTCCATTTAATACTACTGTCGGTATAGTGCAATGGGGTGGAAGGTACTAGGGATGCACGGTTTTCGGCTTAAACTATTTTTTGGGTCGCCGCAGTATGAAGACTATTTATTCATGTTCACCACGAAGTTTATAGATTGAAAGTAGTCTTCGTTGCCTGATGGAAAACAAAACAATAGCAACACCAGCCTATCGCAGCCCACTGCTGGACATAGGCGTCTCCAATTGTTCGCTACTTTGGGCAAACATCTGGAGGCTTTTTTACACATAATCACCACGCTGGGTTGGCGACCGCAGGGCGTAGTTTCTCGCTCATATGACGCTGCTGCCCGTCAGCGGCCTGTGGTATGTAGCTACGCTTTCAATCGTGATTGTTATCCCTGTCGCCTCATTGAAAGTGAACTATAAGCCCAAGGCGCTGCTACAACGGCTACACTGTAAACTTATCAAAACACCCGTCTAGTGACCTTGGTCGTGTTTCGGGATCAGTCGGTGTATCATCATCATCATCAGCCTATTGAAGACCACTGCTGGACATAGCCCTCTCCAGTTGTTCGCCATTTAAGGCAAACATCTGGAGCTTTTACTCATAATCGCCACGCTGTGCAGGCGGGTTGGCGATCGCAGGGCGTAGGTTTTCGCTCCGGTGAATCTGCTGCCCGTCATGGGTCTGTGGTATTTTGCTAACCAAGTCGGTGTATAGCCATAATAGTCTTACAATCCGGCATAGCGATGGCCACTGACAAGTGGCTTGGTTACTTATCTATTGCCGCAGCCTCCCTATCGCATTCACCATGCATTGCACCATCAGGTCAATATGTTGTGTTACTATTAATAAAAAAAAAATGTAAAGAAAAACGGGACAAAAGTTAATAGAACTAAATGACACATATTTAAATTCTAGCCCCAATACATTGTAATTTTTATGACTACATTATTATCCATTCAATGACTGCGTGTTTGGGGTGGGGTGACGTGTGTCGACTTAATCAGGCCAATTGTAAAGCCATAAAACTGTAATGTCAGGGTTTCAATGGTGTCGTAAATCTCATATTATTATTGTTATGACTCGTTCGTCACACTAGACCACGAGTAAGAACCTTCGAAAAGCATGTAAAAAAAATTAATACTATAAATCGATTGTTGAAAGTTGTTCGTAGATAAGTTCTTGAATTCTCTACCTTTTGGTAAGCTGTTGTAAGAGATCACTTATAACGATAAGACCGCCTTAAACTAAGAATTTTTAAGAGAGGTAGGGCATAGCGACTCTTCGCTCGAATTGAGCCGCCCGTCCGGGGAAGGACCTCCACCCTATAGAATACCGCAGTCAAATGACCTCTGGGTCGTGTTTCTGCAGGTCAGTAGGGTTTCCGGAGCTCGTGGGGGATTGGGGATTTGCCGGCATGGCGGTGGCAACTGACCAGTTACTTGCCCGTTATCACAGCGACTTGGGCTTCTCTCTCGCTTTCCATCAGGCGTAGGGAAGCCATTATGTCAAGCCACTATAAAAAAAAAATGTGACGCTGCTGCCCGTCACCGGCCTATGGTATATACGATGGAGTACGCACACCCAACAAAACCAATTCACTCTCGCCTTGAAAATCGGAAGATTATATCTATCAGGGAACATAGAATCTAGCAAAGAGATTATCTTATCTACATATCTTTTCTATCTATCTACATAGCTTATCTATCTAAAATCGAGTTTCCTTCAACTCGAATAGGTGAACCTATAGGATAGGGCGTCTCTAATCCCGAACTGTCTAAAAGAATATAAACGAATGGACAAACTATACCCGTAGTTCTTATGTGGGATTTATGGCGCTACACTAAAAGTCCCGTCAAATTGCTTTATAGCGGAACAATTGAAGCGATTACTGGTGAGTGAGCACGCGCCGTCGGTATCACCCCCTATCTCTCCCCTTAGCTATCTGTGGTCTTTTTAAAGTCATAAAACATGGAATTAATTCAAGGTCAGGTTTTATAGAGACACCGTACAGAAGTGTAGTTTAAATTAAATTAATTAAAATATTTTAGTTCATAAATTCAATTAATATTTTTGTAAAATTCACTTCTTTTCAGTATGTTTTAATAATCACTATTATTGTAACGGAAGAGCGGGCTCTCCTAACACAAGTGCCTACGCACTTAAAAGGAGATTCCGATCATTTAACAGTTGATGTAAATATGATACTGAATAAAGATTTTATTATTATTATTCATTAAGTGTATACCGTGCGGTGACGTATAAAGAATAGAAAATCACTGCCCCATCACTTCCTTTCTTAAGATTTCAGCTTCTCAGACAGTGTTAGGGTTTACCTGCCTAGCTAGCGACTTGATGAAACTTCCTTGAAGTGACTATGAAAGAATTTCGGCTCAGTCAGTGTACGGTCAGCAACAAAAGTAGCTAAATGTGCATGCATGTGTATTAACTTAAGGCTGCTAAGCTGACTGGCGATTTATTTCGTCTCCTCTTCAGCTTTCCATCAGGCGATGGAAAAAATTATGTTGTATAAAAATAAAGAATTGTACTATGTAGATTCAAACGGCCGTTTTAAAAAGTATCATCATCATCATCAGCCTATTGCAGTCTACTGCTGGACATAGGTCTCTCCAGCTGCTCGCCACCTAGGGCAAACCTCTGGAGGATATACCCATAATTGCCACGCTGGGCAGGCAGGTTGGCGATCGCAGGGCGTAGCTTCTTGTTCCGGTGACACTGCTGCCCGTCATCGGCCTGTGGTATTTAGCTACGCCTTAAAAAATATATTTATCGTTAACAATATAAAAAGGACTCTTTAGGGCAAACGTGCCCTCAAAACTTTTTCCAACGTCCAAAATTTAAACGGACACTGCAATAATTGTTATAAACGCACAGTTAATGAGATTAGGCGGAATTCCCGAATGCGATTATCAACTGATAACAAGGTTAGCGAGTTGGTGGCCCTGCGCGACGCGAGGGGCCCAAAACAGTATTTAATTGTGGCTAATTGAAACTTTATTTGATTTGAAGCCAGTCATGTGGAAGGAGCTGGTACAATCGGGATTGTGGTAAAAAAAGAAGTGCCTAAGATGCGTTTATTTGTCAAACATAGATAAAAGCATTGATCTTAAAAAAATATCAGTACTTCAATGTACATTAGTGACCACTGACGAGAAAGCAGTAAGTGAGACGAAAGTTGATGTTAGTCTAATTTCATTATCATCAGCCTATCACAGTCGATTGCCTCTTCACTTTGGGGAAACATCTGTTTTTTTTTAATTTAGAATATAATCATCATCATCACCATCTCCCAATTTAGAATATACTCGCGCTAATATTTTTTTCGTATATCATCACGTTGAGAAAGAGAGGCTTGACTTTATTAGCGTAGGTAGGTACGTATATAGGTACTGATGTGCTCATAAAAGCATATTAGCATGCTTTTTTGAGCTTGCTTAAAATTATTGTTATGTTTTTATCATTTGCTCATTACTACCAACGTGGTGAATTATTTGTTACTAATGCGAATAAAAGCATGCGTTCGTGGTAGTAATGAGCACCTTAAAGGTTGTTGATGCTTTTTAAATGCATGCTGCATAGCTGTAGCTACGTTTATATTAAGTTTGTGAAGTAAAGTGTTAATTTGGCACCCGCAAAACACCCTTAAAGCTATTTGGTCAGTAAGATTCACGTAACGTCCTACTAACAATCTGTTTCCTACCTTAGAAGGTCACCTGTTAGCGGATCTCCAATGAATCACATACTCTCCAGCATAGTCTAGTACTATACGAGTACAACAGTTGTTACCTCGGTCGTGATGCAGGGCGGCCCGCCGCCAGTCTCCGCTCGGTCGCCGCCCAGAGCGCCGCCGACAGCCGCCCTCTCGCGGACGGGAACGAAACTTACGATACCCGCTTTCGAACTTTCGACTTGGAACGTTTTTCGAACGACAACATTCGAAAATGACACACATTACAATAGTTTTGAAGAGACGATTCGCTTTTTTTTCTCCGTAGTTTTTTTGAATTGGCGAAACTTTTCATTTGTTTTGGTGGAGTTGAGACATTTTTTAGATGTTGTTGTGGAAAAGACTTTTTTGCCTTGAGAAGGTTGCTGATTCCTGAATAGTGGAGGTAAGGTTCTATTTCTGTATTTGATTATATTATATGTTTAATGATAGGACATGTGATAAAGGTAACATTTTAATCTTGTATTCCATCGGGTTATTATTTGTTTTCTGAATCAAAGTTTATTCCTTTAGTTTTGCTTTAGCCGCAGCGTGTTATATCTTTTAAATTTTGGTACCAAATATTTTAGACAAGCTGTGCTCGCGACTTCGTCCGCGTGGAATAGTTATTTTTTCCCCGTTTTTTTTTTTACATTTTCCATTATTTCTTCGCTCCTAATAGTTGCAGCGTGATGTTATATAGCCTAAAGCCTTCCTTCCGATAAATGGTCTATTCAACACAAAAAGAATTTTTCAATTCGGACCAGTAGTTCCTGAGATTAGCGCGTTCAAACAAACAAACTCTTCAGCTTTATAATATTAAGTTATAAAAATAATATTAACAGCTGTTAATATTATTTTTATCTTAAGTAGCTACTTATGGAACTTACTCCATTCTTGTTCATTCTAGGTGTTTACATTTATTCACTAGTTAGTTTTCTACGACAGGCTGTCATTTGGTAGATACTTTCTAAAACGAAAGTCGTGGGTTGGATCTCCACCACCAACAGAGCAGGGACCAACATTCAGGCAATATCCATTTGTGTTTGTCTGATGTAACTTTTGTTGGTCTGATTTTTAATGACACAAGTCCTTAATTAAACAACTAACTTTGAGATCGGATCAAAACATGTGATAGGTGCCTATAATTTATTTATTGCTAGACGAATGCTTTTCCTGAATGTAGTTTTTCCTCAAAAACAGGAGGCAGTCATGTCGCAAGATCATTTGGCAAGTTCAAATTTCAAAACATTATAAACTAAACACATTTGCTTCCAACTGGATCGTTCTCGAACACTGAGTTCCCAAACACTATAATCATTACGAAAACATATCGTATTAACTAAATAGCCATTGTGGAGCACTTCTTAAGACTAACATCCACCTGAGTCGCTCAACAAGCTGCTCATACGTAAACACTGACCACACGTGTCGGGAGAGCCTTATTACCAGGTGTTAGAGTCCATTGTGCCGGTTAATCGGAGGCCGTAAGTCCGTCCACGCGAGTATTGTAAACTACGAATGGATTAACTGTTTAGGGCTGTCCAGTGTACGTAATTGGTACCGTTTATCTATTTACTAATTTATTGTCCATGGCTTCGTCCGCCTGAGGCAATTGTCCAACAGGAAAATGTTCGGTAAAGGTTTCCCTAAATACAATTACATATTACAATAACATTTTTGCTTTTTTTGAATTTGTCTATAAACTCTTTGTTCTCCGAGAAATATAAATATATGTAAGGGGAATATAAAATTTAATTAATCAATTGTCACCTTACGCCTTCTTTTGATTAGATATCCTCTACCCAAAGGTTGTCTGGAAGAGATCGCTTAAAGTGATAAGGCCGCCTAACTTGTACGTCAATATATCTTTGTATTTAGATATAAGTCAAATGTTTGGTGTACAATAAAGTGTATCTATCTATCTATACGAGTAATCTGCCGATGTTCAAGGCGGGAGTGAACCAGCTTTTACTGTGTGAGCGCGCTCTATCTTAGACTAAAATATCAATTATCAGGTTTTCGCTTGACAGACACTGCAGACAGACACATTAAAAATCAAACTAATTAGCGTTCTTCAAGTCTCATAGCACTCGTCGTCTTCTTTTTGTATCAATGGGTATCCAGATTATGCAGAACCCGTCCAAAACTTAGCGACTTGGACATCACTCTCGGTCGTTTCATGTAGGTCCTTAATCGCGCACGTAGTGGGGCACGTCCGGTAGGTGAGCAAACATTCCATTGCAGGTAGTGAGGAGTTCGGTGGCGCCACGGTCTTGTTCGCTTAACAATGATCGCAACGTTGTGCAACCATTGGCGCGGTCAATCCGATGATGGGTGACCAAAATTTGACACCGATTTCCTCCGTGCTTCGGAAGGCACGTTATGCTGTTGGTCCCGGGTGCTATCTTTACCAACTCAGATAGCAGTCGTTACATCATATCAGAGTTGATGATAACTCTGACGCCTAAACTGGGAATGGGTATAGCTTACCCTAAGTGTTGCGGAGGTCTGATGGCAGTCGCTCTGTGTAAAAGCTTAGCCCTCGCCAAATCTCTCAGTTTGGGAAGCCGACCCTGAGACAATCGGGAAAAAGGCTAGGATGATGATGAGGTAGTAATAGCCACGCTGGGCAGGCGGATTGGTGATCGCACGCAGGGTGCAGCTTCTCGCACCGGTAACGCTGCTGCCTATCATCGGTCTGTGATATTCATTGTGATGGTTAAACCGCCACCAGTCGATTGCCAGAGCCTCGTTCGTTATTCAGCAGGATGCACCTCGGGCAGGTGAGGTTGGCTTGAAGCGAAAAGATGATGGGTCACTCCCTTACATCCATTAAAACTCCTTTGTGTATAATCGGTACAAAGCGAACTCAATTTGCCAACCCTACGGGCATTCGCTTGTTTAACTCGATAGTTATTTTTACCGTGTTTTATGATTATTATCATTAACCGAGCTTAAGTTTACTAACCCTCTGATATTTACGGTTATCGCAGCTTACGGCCGTTCGGGAACTTTTATTAGCTATTAATAAGTGCTAAGGGGAATATGAAAGGACTCCTTTCTTTGCTGATAATTTTATTGCGGCAGTTTTGAGTTGATAACAAAGCGTGACACGTTTTTTGTAGTGTTGTATTATTGTTTATGACCGAATAAATCCTTCAAATTAAATATGTAGCGATTTTGTTTGTAAATCAACGTGGGTATTTCTATTGAATATAGTAAGATGACTTAATATTTAATTGAATAGGATTTTAAACGACTCCTAAGTATTGTGTTTTTATTTTCTCTACAACAACCAATCAATCAACAGCCTTGGTCCCTCCACTGCTGAACGTAGGCCTCCTTTAATTAGCGCTACATTTCTCTATCCCGGGCTTCCCTCATCCAGCCACTGCCACTTTCTCTTTATGGGACCTCTAAATTGTATTTTTTATAATACTTTGACGTGTTACAATTTTCTATTATCCCTCAACAAACTAAACTTAATTAAAAAAATCACCCAGCCCGTTGGCTCATTTGCCTGGCAGGCAAGGTGCCTTTGATAGTCATGGGTTCGATCCCCCCCATCCATGACAAAGATTCATCTAATGAACATTAGGGTATATTCTGTGTATGCGTGTTAATATTGTATTAAATTATAGTAGTATCTTCTCTATTTTCGGTTTCACATAATAAATACTTTGGGATCCGGTCAATATACTTATTATGTGATGTTTTCTGATATTTATTTTTATAATAGACAGTGCTATCCAGAAATCCTCAATAAACATAGCAGTAAATAAAAGGTAGAATAAACCATGATCATTCCTTAATGTTATTTGAATATCTTATACAAATTTTTTTTTTTTTAATTAAGTAGCACTAAGCCCACATCATTTAAATTATGATGTGTGCCATATCAAAACGAAATGCCGTAAAACCAGGCCCTTTATCCGTACATTTTGCCTTTTGTTTTAAAATATATTTTTTTCAAGCGCTGCTACAAAATATGTACGAGGCTCGAGGAATGCGTTTATATCTGCTGGCTTAGTGCGTGAGACGAGCGGACAAGTTGTCGTGCTATAGTCTGACGGGTTAACCTAGCTCCAAAATGTCCAGGGTTCGAAAGAGATATAGGTACTGGGCGGTCGGTCTATCTCGGAATAAGATCACGTCATCTCGCCGTGGGTGCCGTAGAAGATGATTAAGGTAATATTAGGAAACGGGCAACAGCGTTTATATGGGTACAAATAAAGCCTATTGCGGTCACCAACCCGGCTGCCAAGTGTGGTAGCTAAAGGAAATTGTCATTGGAGGTGGCCTACGTTGGGAGTTGGGAGATGACGTGAAGGTGCCTAATGCATTCCTCTCTAGAATAACTATCAAGTTTCTTTCCGGTTCGGTCTTCGCGATAGACAACAACTTTCCGAACACGGTAGTAATTTTTATTTTTTATTTGTATCTGCATAAATATGACGATTCATAAATGTTTTTCATAAGTCTATATGTATATAGAGATATTTTTCATTTTCTAACAAAAAGCGTAGATGTTGTAATTGAGTTTTTATATGTTTATAACCTTTAACCCGTAACCGCTCCGCCGGTGAGGGTGTCCCGGGCGCCGCGAGAGCCCTCGAGCGGGCGCGGTTGAGCCGCGTTTACGTCGAGTTGGCCGACGCCGCGACTTTTGTTCAACATGTCAACATTGTTGCGCTTTCGCTTTGGACGGGTTAACCGCTGACAACCGCTTTAATGATGTCATAAAGCAGACTCACAGTGTTACCCAAAACGTCATCATGCAAGTCAATATACCTACAAACATCTAAATTATAAACTAAATCTAAGTAGGTAACATACATAGGGATTTGTGGGCCACTGTCACCATATTTGTCACAGTCATGAGCCAGCCTGTCGCTTAAATAGCGCAGGGCACGGGTGATAGACGCGTGCGCTGCGAGCAGGTCTGAGCCTGGCCACTGCAGAAGGCGTGGTTGCCGCAATGTATGTGATCCTGTCTGATATTAATTATTTATTTAGCCGTAACCGCTCCGCCGGTGAGGGTGTCCCGGGCGCCCCGAGAGCCCTCGAGCGGGCGCGGTTGAGTCGCGTTTACGTCAAGTTGGTCGACGCCGCGACTTTTGTTCAACATGTAAACATTGTTGCGCTTTTGCTTTGGACGGGTTAACCGCTGACAACCGCTGTACAATTCAATTTATTAGGGCTTTGGCACCTGCCCATAGTAGTTTGATTGGCCTATATTCGACTAGACTGAATTCCAGTTAATAAGTGACAGACAGCAACAGATTTTTAAATATTGCTATATAGATAAATAATTTTGTATTCGATGGCTTGAACGGAATGGAACGCGCTCACCTATCTCGCCTTGAACATCAGAAGATCTCGTAACCAGATCGATCGGTTTTAATTTAATTCCAACAACTAGTAAGTCGTACCTAATTACTAATGAATTCATAACTAGAAAAAATCAAATAAAATAAATAACCACCTTTTTTACCTATTTATTTACCTATACAGAATGGACTTATCGATTGCTCTAGCAAACGGCAACACACTAATGAATTTTAAAAGTTGACATTTCAATCTCGTTTGGTGAACTTTAAAATGACGATAGCATTAATTTCCATTCTCATGAAACTTAGCTGAAAAAGGTTTAGTAAAATGTGTGTAATGTGCAGCAATGTAAAGTACAGGAAAGGATAGGGGTTAAATTGATGTGTGGTCATGTACATTTCATTCGAAGGCAGCGCGCGTCCCATCCCACAATGACGCCTGATTGCGGCTAACACTCTTACAGCCGAGACGACCTTCCGACGAGGATGCATGTTGGGCTTATTGCAAAAGCAACCGACGTAGGGGCCCCACCCCTGTGTCTTGTAGAGGAATTAAGCGAATAGGAACACGGTATAAATGAGAGCATTGAGATTCGTTAATTGTAAATGGAGTCACGATTCTATGGTAAAACTGTCTGTATCTGTGTGTGAATCTGTTTTTGCTTAGCCCAATGTTTGATTGGTAGCGTAGAGAATACCTTTGCGGCATTAACGGCTTTTGCACAATATTTTTATTGTGGAACAAAAAATCATCATCAGCCTTTTGCAGTCCACTGCTGGACATTGGCCTCTGCAGTTGTTCGCCCGCGCCACTTAGGACAAACACCTAGAGGTTATACCCATAATTGCCACGCTAGGCAGGCGGGTTGGCGATCGCAGGCCGTAGCTCCTTGCTCCGGTGACGCTCAAAAATTAATTAAATTAAAATAAACTAATCTTTAGTCTGATGCATTTTGTCGTAGATAGAACTTGATAAATTAGGTGCATATTATATTTTATCCAGTTTCTGAGCGTTAATTTATAAAAGCAAATATTTTACGTTTGCGTGACAAAATTAACGCACGTCATTCGAAATAACAAATATTGCATTGACACTGAATATTTCACATTGTCAACACCGATCGCCTTTTATATCAAACATATTTAACAAATGAACATCTGTTGAACAACGAATTGTCGAGAGCACTGCCACAATCAACATTAAACACTGTACCTTTCGATACCCACACAAATCGAATTTAAAGCCACCAAACCGAATTGTCGAAGCATCTGCGAATTCACAATTATTACACTTATAAGTGCAGTCGAGCAAAATTGTGCTTTATTCCTTTTGCATAAGAGTGATGGATGGGCGATCGAGTGTGGTGTCAAAGTTACACAGATATCTCCAATAGATACCGCACTTAAGATATCGCGCGAGAGGTAATACATCAATGCAATGCAGGCGCGAAATACGCATGCGCTTAAAGTGCGTCAGTACCACGGTCAGTACTGACCAGAAGTCAGACCCGTGTATATCGGAGACACTTTTAATAGTTTGTAGAACATAAACGTATGAATCTTAGTATTGAACTCCTTGGCGCCGGAGCTCAAGTTACGATGGAAAATATTTGACAGATGTTAGCTCGCGTTGATGTCTTTTTTCATGATCCCTTTCTTTCATTACCAATTTCACTATTTTTATCCCTTTCTAGCATAGACACGTTTGACAATAGTGTTACAATGTATTACTTTCAAGTATATCGATAATGCAAGATGAGAAAAATTTTAGTGTTTCTACTTTAGATTTCCAAAGTGTCCTGAGAGAACATTAAAATGGACAAATGCCGCACCCTGCTGTTAGAGACATTTACATAGGATAGTTTTCAATGTATGAAGGATAGAAGACGAGTAAATGAAAACTGCTGTGATTACTTCATCTAACCATATTTATAACTATACTCATTTGAATATACTTATAATGTCAAAACGGCAGTTGAAATGTATTATTTAACGTATGTATTTTAGTAAATTGATCATTTTACGGGATCTTGCCGTAAAATCATCCGACGAAGGTGAGGTGAACGTTGATTGGTTCAATGGCTCACGTGGCGTTATCCCGGCAACCAATCAGGGAACAGTGTATTAAGTTACGGGTAATAATGCACCGTTAAATAGTACATTGAGCAACGATTGGCCCATTTGAGGACGATTTTACTTGTGTCAAAATCGTAAATTATTAAATGACTGTCAGGCTACCGTAAGTTGATTAACTAACTGAAATCCATTGCGTTAAATAATACATTTCCACTACCGTTTGTTATATTCCGAAAGATAATCAACTACCTAGGAAATTGATCAACTTACGATTCTTGCTATTTTCCGGTGACATATATAAACATATATTTATATACATACATAGATAAATATCCAGTATTGCACAAAATACTGAAAAGGTGATACAGACATAATCTAGTCTAATATACCTGATTGGTAATTTTTCGATAAAATTATCGACATTGCACAATACAAATGTACATCACTTGAGAAATGAGTTACGTCCCCCGCACACCCTTCCATACCACCTGAAATTGACTCGCGAAACTCAAAGCAAAATGCCGAACATGCGGTATCTATTGGGGGTAATCTGTGCAAAGTTATGATAAACGACGCGGCGTAAGCAGATGTTCCGGAGATCCGTCGATGATACAGCCACGTGATGGATGGCACAGTCGGAGTAATTTGTTTTTGTTACGGCCTTTGAAATGGGAGTCGCGAAATTAAAGTGTGTAATTGTCATCGTGAATGATGAGTTTACTTTTTTTAATTAGAAAAGTTTGGATTTTTATGACGGACGGCCGTTTTGATTGATTAGATTTGTGCGAAAGTATCTACTCGACCGTTTTCGATTATCATGTAGGTGAGGCTGATAGCTAAGGCTTTTTTCGGGAAACATAAAAACACCTTGCATGTTTTACATTTTACAAAGAATTTGCGTGACGATTGTAAATTTCAAGAATACTACCTACTTAGTAACTGTAGATAATAAACTACTCGTAATATAATTCTTGAAAGTCATCAATAGCTCATATAAGTTCCCACGAAGGGCCCTACTTCAAAATAGACCTTAATCAACTAAGTACGCTGGGCTAGTGCAGTCGGTCGACTTCACATAAGCTTATCATTTTTTCACAGATGTCAAGGTTTCCTCGCAAAGATTTCTGTCATAAGAGTTTCAAAAACGTATTCTATGTGGCGGAGTATGAACCGCTGCCTCCCGCGTAGAAGTCAACGGCCAACCACTATGCCACCAGCGATCTGATCTTAATAAGGCACAAATAATTTATGGAATCCTAAGGAACATTATTACCTACTTGTCAATCAAATTCAAATACACATCTCATCGAACAAACGACTTATTTCGCAGCGGTTTCACAAACAGCCTAATCCATGCCCCAAACTGCATATATATTGCATTTTACTACGTCATACCCGACTACCCTCGAATTAAAGAACAGTGCCGGCGCGGAATCGAACTTATTATAATATAAATGGGAAACCCTCGTGACTGACAGGCGGACATTCACGCCGGCAATTAAAAGGGGTGGCCGGCAGAGGGCGGGTTGTTACAGAGGGTGCGAGATTATAGTTAATGCCTAGATGCTTCATTGGTCGGAAGCGCTTTTACTAAACACAAGAATGAAAACAATTATAATATGAAATATTTATTTATTAACATCAAAAATTAAGTCGTTCCATGAACAGACAGATACAAAACTTTCTTCAAATAGCTTAACCAAAGTAATTCTTAATTTATACAACATAACTTAGTAGTAGGGACCTTTGAACAATACCAGCGGCCGCTGCACTAGACTCGAGGCCTGTGTCGCAGGATAGTACATAACTTGAACATAATATCAATTTTAAAATTGACTTAGATTTTTCGTAGAACTTTCAATTTAGATTAGATTTCTACTTAAAAGATGTCTGTTATTGTAGTGGGTGGGAGAAGACGTGAAGGGATGATATCAGATAACGGACAGCTACCACCTTACCATCATCAGCGTCATCATCATCCTATAAACATCCCCTACTAGACATAGGTCTTCAAATGACAATTGTCTTTGGAGGGAACTGCCTTAGTCCCCACGCTTGGCAACCACTAGGATTGGTGACCGCAGTAGGTTTTATACAAATAAAGGTACAAAACCTGCTGTAGGTAAACTTTTTTTTTTATTGTAGAGGGGGCAAACGGGCCTGAAAGTCATCTGATAGTAAGTGATCACTTCAGCCCATAGAACGCTACTTACTTTTTAATGTTAATGTTATTCTATCCATGTTTCTAATTTTAATGTACATTGGTAATCTAAAATAAATCTGAGTCATTGGTAATCTAAAAAATCTAAAATAAATCTGAGTCCGAAATAAATGAATTTTATTTAATTTTAATTTTATTTTATTTGTTACTGCCCGTTTCCTAATTTATAAGATGCGGGGTTTAATTTTCTAAAAAAAAAATAGACACAGGGAAATTCTATGTTCGTATTCCTTCTAGCGTTATTTTTTACCCTATGACCAAGTGGCCTGTCTGTACTTGGCTGGCCGCCGGGGTGTGCAGGGGTGGAGCTGTCATCCGTCAGGATTACGCGACACTATTATTATTAGCGGCAGCCGATAGCCGCGTTTTGTTCGACAATTTTCGATATTGTCGTGCGAATGGGGTGGACCTGTATTATTTTTCGATGCGCTATTTCTGAACTAAATGAGATACTGATTTAATTCAGTGAAAAGTTCGGATTGATAGCAAGTAGGGTACCAAGAGATAAAAAGGCAATCCATAGATATACATTCTTTATTGCTACCCGTAAAATTGACTTAAATAAAACTAGCTGTAGTAGACATTTGTTATATCATTTAGGTGGATTCGGTACAATAAGCGGTTACATCTATTGTCTAGATGAGACATCCTTCCTACTTCCTACTAATATTATAAACGTGAAAGTTTGTTTGGATAGATGGATGGATGTTTGTTCCACTTTCACGCAAAAACTACTAAACGGATTTTAATGAAACTTTACAGGAATATAGTTTGTACATCAGATTAACACATAGGCTATGTTTTATACGATTATTCACGCGGGCAGAGCCGCGGACAGCAGCTAGTCCTACTAATATTATAAACGTGAAAGTTTGTTTGGATAGATGGATGGATGTTTATTCCACTTTCACACAAAAACTACTAAACGGATTTTAATGAAACTTTACAGGAATATAGTTTGTACATCAGATTAACACATAGGCTATGTTTTATACGATTATTCACGCGGGCAGAGCCGCGGACAGCAGCTAGTCCTACTAATATTATAAACGTGAAAGTTTGTTTGGATAGATGGATGGATGTTTATTCCACTTTCACACAAAAACTACTAAACGGATTTTAATGAAACTTTACAGGAATATAGTTTGTACATCAGATTAACACATAGGCTATGTTTTATACGAATATTCACGCGGGCAGAGCCGCGGGCAGCAGCTAGTTGAGAATATATGGAAGTGATGGTCAAAATTCAATTTATTTAACCTAGTAAATAAGGGTTGTTTTTGACTCTGCGGTCGGGATCCTAAATTTTATTACCAACTTTGCGGACCTGGATTCAAAAATATAATATTCCTCGCCATAAATCGAACATCAGCGAACACAACGCCTCTTATTTACATGAACAAAATTATGAATTCGTAACGGGAGGCGCCATTTGCTACATTCCGCCGTACACCCGAATAATAATACATCCTTTTAATAAATATTCATCGAGCCAGCCTTCGCCAAATGTTACGTCTTCGATTGGAGCCGAGTAAAAATAAATTGAACTCTTCATTTCTCTAGCCCGCTCAAGTATTTCCTTAAACGCTTGTTAGGGCTGTCTAGACACAGCACGATTATCGTATTTTTGTCATGTTTCCAAGGATATATGAATCTTGGTTCGCTTTTTTGATCGTGACGTAAGCCGATCGCTTGAAAATATTTTATGTTGTATCTATCCCTTTTCGCTCCAAGCCATCCTCCTCAGGAGTAGGTTGATGTGAACCTATGAACCTACATGTATTCTAGATATTTAAATCTACTTTAAAAATCTATTGCTTTTGGCCGTATTTGGAGATAAATGATTTGACTAGTTAATCATCATCAAATACATTTTTCGACCTGTTTTTTATACAATACTTACGTTTTAGAGTAACGCAAAGGTGTTACATAAATTTACGTATCCATTCTACTATCTCCTTTTAACCATTGGCTTACTAAAAATGGCCCTACCTCACCTCCGCGTAATGGACATTCCACCTGTCCGCACAAGAATTCCTTTCGTCCGTTAATGCCTAAAATTCGTGCAACTTTGGTTCAAATAGCGTGTAAATACCCTTTTTAAGGCTAACATGAAGAGGCTAACTTAATCCGCAGGCCCATTTAGTTAGTAGCGTGAGGTGTTGAGTGGGCCCACCCGGGATATCCATTCAGATTATGATAAAAATGTATCTTTATTTTGAGTCTGGAGTTTGTATTGACTTTGTACCTATTGACAGAGATAAAAATACAAATCATCCCAACATTCCTTCTAGTATTCTTTCAGCCTCTCAGAGGTACAGTTTACCCTCCAGTCTAGCAAACGCCATGTCATTATCAGAATGCCGCAGTCCACTGCTGGACATAAGCCTCTCCATTTGCTTGCCACTTTGGTCAAACGTCTGTAGGCTTTACCCACAATCGCCACGCTCGCTCCTATGACGCTACTGCACTTTCAATCGTGATACCACCATCAGTCGGTTGCCAGAGCCTCGACGCCTCAACCGATTCTTGAATACTATATACTCGACAAAATACCTTTTAATAGAATAGAAAAGAAAATAGTTTATTCAGCGCACACTAAATAATACAATAATACAAGACGTTCACTCTCAGTAATATTTGGTTGGCTACTTGTACATTTAAAGTGACTTGTTAAAATCTACATTTGGAGGCCATCTGATCGTTGAAATTTAAATAAACGTGCTACCAAAAGCACATAAAGCAGCATTATCCATCGTCCTTTCCATTAACATTTTAAAAGCTACGAGGCAGCCCTACACTGAATCTGTTTGTAATTCAATATTACATTAGCTGAGCACACTTCCTTAATCTCGGCGAGTTGCGATCGCAATTTAATCGCGAGCCGGTCAGCGCGGCTCCCTCGGATTCGGAATAATAAGCCGAGTTTTAAGCGATGGCCGGGAAATCCGCCTCGGGTCGTGATCGTGATGCTGTGTTCCGACGCTGCAGCATGCAAAGTGTTTTGACAAGAGTGTTTTCGTTACTCGTGTAGCGAGTTCTTAGTTTGAGAACTTATTTATAGTAAAATAGATCTTCATTCGAATAATGATGGTAGTAGAACGTATAGGTACTCGTATTAGGCACGGGATACCTTTATAGGAAGAAATTACTTTTACGCCAGATTTTTTGCTGTTCGAGTGTTTCCGCTACTCGTATTGCGAGTTCTTAGCTTATGAACTTAACTTAATCATCATCACCCTATCGTACTCCATTGCTGGACATAGGTCTTTACAGTTATAAATAAAATAAAATTGCTCTAATCCTATAGTCAGTAGCTTAAGCACTTGTATTATGGGTATTAGAACAACGAAAGCACCACAAATAAATACTTAAACACAAATATAAACACCCAGACACGGAGCAAACACAAGTCTTCATCAAACGAATGTTGTCCCGGGTGGGAGTCGAACTCACGACCCTTGGTTCAGAAGGCAGGGGTCACTACCAATTGAAACACCGAGCCAGTCACCACCACTTTCGTCAAACATCTGAAGGCTTATACCCATATTCACCACGGCTAAGCAGGCGGGTTGGCGATCGCAGGGCGTAGCTTCTCGCTCCTGCCTGTAGTATTTAGCTACACCTTCAATTGTGATGGTGTACCGTATCCGTGTGTGTATCCGTGATGAGATGGGGTGTTTCTATTCTAAATCCGAAAACTACCGGATGTAAGGGATGTAAGGGAGGGACCCATCATCTTTTCGCTTCAAGCCAACCTCACCTGCCCGTGGTGCAGCCTGCTGAATAACAAACGAGGCGCTGGCAACCGACTGGTGGCGGTATAACCATCACGATTGAAGGCGTAGCTAAATACCGCAGGCCGATGACGGGCAGCAGCGTCCCCGGAGCGAGAAGCTACGCCCTGCGATCGCCAACCCGCCTGCCCAGCGTGGCGATTATGGGTATATCCTCCAGATGTTTGCCCTAAGTGGCAAACCACTGGAGAGGCCTATGTCCACCAGTGGGCTGAATAGGCTGATGATGATGATGCTGATGATGACCGTATCAATCTGGATACCAGATAGGTAGTTGGTGGACAATCTACGTCTAGTAATTTTTTTTCCAGTATTTATGTCAGGCAATTCGTTGACAAAGCATCCCTTCTCCAAATGAAGAGTAATATCCTTGGGCCTTACTAATTTATCAGTGCGTAAGTGATATTCATGGAAGCTGACTGTTGCGGTCTCCGGCGTTTTTATGGGGAGAATTATTTATCCCGACACACTGGGCTGAGTCTCACGCTTTTTTTTTGAGACAATGGAGATTAATTGGAGATTTCACACGAGGAACTCTTCGGGATATTCAACTTAAGTGTAAGAAGTATGGAAGATCCTCAAGGTTGTCGGTCTATTGAAAAATAACCTGTAAGGTACAATTTATTTACAGCTATTTTTATTGTAGGCTCGTCTTTCTGTTCATTAATATGCCATAGTTCACTAGGTGCAGCCTGCGACTATGCCAGCGTTAGTTTTATTTATATGTTCAAATATAATATCCTTATAATTTATAGCCTATGTGTTAATCTGGTATATTAAAAGCTATACTACTGTAAAGCAGCTTTTAAAAAAAATTTATAGTTTTTACGTGAGAGTCACAAACACAAATAAGAAACAAACAAACTTTCGTATTCATAATATTAATAACCCAAGACATGCCACGCTGGGTCACACAGCGCCATCTAGCCCCAAACTAAGCCGGAGCTTGTACTATGGGTACTAGACAACTGATAAACCTACTTAGATACTTTTTTTTGTAAATAAATATATATTATACATAGAAAACACCCAGACCAATACAAACAGACATGTTCATGGACACAAATGTTTGCACTGTGCGGGAATCGAACCCACGACCCTTGGCTCCGAAGGCAGAGGTCACTACCAAATGAGCCATCGAGTCAGTCAAATTTAGAAGTATTAGCAAGATACTTATGTACAAAATAAATTTTGAGTTCATTTATACATCTCTTTGGATCATGAGATTTCAACGAAATGTCAGTTTACGTTACAAAGAGAGTGAAATCTGGCATAACTTTTGTAATCCTTATTTAAACTGACATAACTTGGAATAGAATTGGGAACCCAGGGACGGTACGCTAAGCGAACTCCTTACGGAATGTCTCGCACAAAATTACTGAACATAATGAATGGATATTGCGATACCGCTAGCTCTAGGAAAATTGCTAATATTTTAAGAAGAAAAAGGAATCTTTTTCGTGGTAAAAAAATATTTACAGCATTTTCTAAGAAACTCGTATTTGAGGTGGTGTCTAATAAGGACGTTCAGCTCAGCTCGTCCTGCGGATTACACTAATACCCCCAGTATCCAATGTAGCATGCACAGGCGAAAATTGCTTGGCCCCTTCTTGGGTTCTGACTTACTGGGACCACGATAAGTAGTAGTTAATTTGTTACTTTATAAACTGTTACTAAAGAAATATCAGGAAACGTGCAGCAGCTTTTACCCACCGTGGCCTACTCGGTTGTCAAGCAAGATGACTAAGATAAATCTCCGGAAATGACAATTGTAAGAATCTGATATTTCCTTAGTCTTCTTCGATATCTAAGATGATGAAGATTAAGATAGATAGGTTGATAGGAGATTTGTGAAATTAATATGGGCTACTTTAAGGAATTTATTTATTTATTTATTTATTTATTTATTAGTCACACAAAACAGACATACAGTATATACAGTTATGGCAGTACATGTTATGCTACATGAGTTTAGGCTGTATCTCCACTAACATGTGTGAACAGCATGTCTTGACATTGTCGAGCATTATTAATTACATTTAAATTATAGAATGTGTATACATATATATAAAAATAAAAAAAAAGGTAGGTACTTAGCATTATTTGATACCAGACAGAACGTGTTTCCATTTTCCGATGGATGAACCGTAGACATCGAGCGTGTCTCCCCCATGACTCACTAAGCAGTTGTATTCGCGGCACATTCTGAGGATGGGATTGTGGGAGGAGACATTGTTATTACATAGGGGAATTGAGAATGGCCACTCACGTCTACAAGACCTATTAGGCACTTTTAGACTGATTTCCGACAATAGTGTGGTGCACATGGAGCCGGACATGATCTTATGCAGGTTGTTTAAGTCCTGAAGTTCACGTCGCCTTTCCAGGGTTTTTAGTTTGAAGTGGCGCAGACGGTCCTCATATGTTACGAGCTCTCTTTTCAGGCCGGACCTGAAAGTTAAGATTCGAACAAGTCGTCTTTGAATAGATTCTAGCCTATCTATGTAGGTGATGTACTGTGGTGACCAGATCACTGAGGCGTACTCAAGATGACTCAGAACCAGTGACTTATATAGTGTTAGTAGAGTATTGGGGGACTTGAAATCTCTAGAAACGCGGCAAATGAAACCAGTCAGCCTATTACACCTTTTAGCTAGCATCTCATAGTGATGATTGAAGCTCAGTTTTTCGTCAAATAAAATTCCCAAGTCACGTGTTACCGGGTTTCTTCTTAGTCTGGCGTTATCGATGGTGTAGTCGAAGACGACAGGGCACCGCTTGCACGTGAACGAAATGACCGAGCACTTAGCAATGCTGAGACTCATAAGATTATCCTTACACCAGTTAGATAATACAGTTATGTCTTTTTGCAACTCAATACAGTCCCTAGCCGAATCAATACGACGAAAGATCTTAAGATCATCAGCATATAGCAATGAAGTGCTGTTGAGCCTGGGGATTAAGTCGTTTATAAAGATAACGAAAAGTAAAGGACCCAAATGCGAACCCTGTGGCACGCCAGATACGACAGAGACCGGCTGCGATTTATAGCCCTTAAGAGCAACCAATTGACTACGCCTTGATACATATGAATTTAGCCAGCGAAGTAGACTGCCGTGAATACCGAGAGATTCCAACTTACACAGCAATATTCTGTGATTAACCCTGTCAAATGCCTTCTGAAAGTCAGTATATATGGAATCTACCTGGCCATGATCATTAAATGCTTTACATATGTAGTTAGTGTATTCTAACAGGTTGCTGACAGTTGACTTGCCTTCAACAAATCCGTGTTGCTGATGATGGAGATATGGCTTAACATAATGAGACAGATGATCATATACTATAGACTCCAAAACCTTTGCAAAGCATGACAGTATGCTTATAGGCCTATAATTGGCACAGTCATTGGAATCGCCTGATTTAAATATTGGGACAATGTGAGCCTCTTTCCACACGTCAGGAAAAGTGCCGCTTTGCAGAGATTTGTTGTAAATTAGGCAGAGCGGTGTAGACAATGCTGACGCGCAGAGCTTTACAAAACTGGGAGGAATGCCGTCTGGTCCGGCACCTTTGTTCGGCGAAAGGGTGACAAGCTTACTGTATACATCCTTATCTGACATACGTACTGACGATAGGATCAAGCCAGGGTGCAAATCCGTCACTTCCCGCGGGCCACCACCATTGTCAGATATGAAAACTGAGGAAAACAATTCTGAAAAGAGTTCGGCAGCTGCCTGTCCGCCAGTAGCACTCTTGGTACCATATCTGACAGTGTTAGGGATTGAAGGATTGACTTTTTACTACTGAATACTCTATTAATATAGGGAACTGGGACTATCGGCGCATTCTGCTGAATAACAAACGAGGCTCTGGCAAACCACTGGTAACCATAATTATTTGAAGGCGTAGCTATACCACGAGCAGCATTGTCACAGGAGCAAGAAGCTACGCTCTGCGATCGCCAACCCGCCTGCCCTGCTGGCGAGTATGGGTAAATCCTCCAGATGTTTGACCAAAGTGGCGAACAACTGGAGAGGCCTATGCCCAGCAGTGAACTGCTGATAGATGATGACGAGCTGTCTGTTAGACAGGCCAACAGCAAACTGTTCTTATAAAGGCCTACTTATATCATGACTGCCATTCTAATATCAACACCCGCACCCCGGTGTGTCTGCACCCAGCCGCTGTAATTTCCGGACTCATCCGGATCTCTTTCTTCCAAATCTGGCGGAAGAGGTATGTTATTAATGGGGACAGTTAGCTTCCGCGCCAGCCTCTAACGAGGCGGCCGATTGATCTCGCCTTGTGCGCCGAGCATGCGGGCTTTGAGTACCCTAACGAGGTCTGCCTCTTTACAGTCTTATCAGTGAAGACGCAGTCAGTCTTAAGACGATTTGTATAGCTTGTATAGAAAGAAAAGCTTGTTGTTGAACATCGAACATTGACGACCAATCCCATTATTAATATTGTAAAGGTGTGTGATACTTTTTCATGCAAAAACTAGAAACTTTACCTACCTATTAAAACACAGACTATAATTTAATTTATGGGCTTTTTAATAGACCATATGAAAACCTGTTGTCAGAGTAACTTGGGCTTCTCTTACGCTTTCCTCCATGCAAAGGGAAACCACTACGCCGTAATACTATAAAAAACGGTAAAAGAGTAAGTCTGGACACGGCGTTATGACATCCCATAAAAACCAGATGCGCTAAGCATTTTGCAAGCCACGGCACTGCTTAAACAGAGAATCCTGCTGAGTCGAGCCTACGAGTGTGTTGCACATAAAAATACGTATGCGGCAAACGTTTATATACTTAAAAAAAAACTAAAATGAAATGGTAACTGGCAAGATATTAGTTTAAATGGTTATTTGCTAGTTTCCGCAACGACTTCTCCTATCACCAGGAGGGGAAGGTCTGACTTTGAACTGTGAGTACCAGATTCAGATAACAACTGGAGGCTTGTCCCAGAACACCTATACCCTAGGACAATTTGTTAAAGTTACACCGTCGATATTTTTCCTCTGACATGCACAACTAAACCCATTTCTTCAGGCTGAAATTGTCTGAACGGGATGTAAGGGAGCGGCCTATCATCTTTTCGCTCCAAGCCAACCTCACCTGCCCGTGGTGCATCCTGCCGAACAACAAACGTGGCGCTGGCAACTGACTAGTGGCGGTATAACCATCACAGTTGAAGGCGTAGCTAACTACCACAGACCGATGACGGGCAGCAGCGTCACCGGAGCGAGAAGCTACGCCCTGCGATCGCCAACCCGGCTGCCCAGCGTGGCGATTATGGGTATATCCTCCAAATGTTGGCCCTGAGTGGCGAGCAAATGGAGAGGCCTATGTCCAGCAGTGGACTGCAATAGGCCGGTGATGTGATGATGAAATTATCTGAATACTAAATATCTTTACCGTTTGTCGATTCTGAAGAATGTAGTTTTCAAATGGCGAAAGAATTATGATGATCAGTACATTACAGATTAACAAATGTCATACTTTTCCTCTTTAATATAGAGGAAGGTCTCCTATTTCTGTAAATGTTTAGCCAAGTTTAAAGAAGACTGATAAAAATTATTGCACAGACATACCTAGCCGTGTCTAGCATTCACCACTCTTATGTCCAGCCCTCGTCAGGCGTGGCGGTACACTTGGAAACAATTACGTTCCGTTTCGCTCCTTGTTCCGTTTTGTTTTTGTTCCACTTTTTAGCGTTCCGTTTGAGGGCGCTTGAATGTTTTGTTACGGGACTTTTTAATAAAATCAACGTCGAGAGGGGTGACAGGGGAAATGGGAATCGAATCAGTTGGGACTTTGGGCGTCTTAGCGGATGCCCATTTAATTAAAAAGGTAGACTCGGTAGGATTTCGCTTACGCGTGTACCTACCTAGAGAAAGCTTGAAAAGGTCAGTTGGAATAAGAATAAGAAAACTTTATTACATTATTTTGACTGGCCCAGAGGCTCAATTGGTAGTGACCCCTGCTTTCTGCACTAAGGGTTCGATCCTCAACCGGTACAAACATTTGTGCGATGAACATCTGTGTTTGTCCCGTGTCTGGGTGTTTATATTTGTATTTAAGTAGGTATATATTTCGTGGTACCTTTGTTGTAAGACAATAAGATATGTAATGTTGTCTGGAATACACAGACAATAATTCATTTTAAAGTTGCTTGATAGCACCTTATAGACCTACAGCAACCTTTCGACGGCGGTATTTTCCGATCCTCAAAAATACCAAACGTCTTAGAACGTTTCCCAAATTTCTTAATACCCATCGGCCACAATTCAACCATTATCTGACCCTGGTCCCCTCCCCCCTCTCCCCTACGGGTGCTTATCTGGCGCCTGCAACGAAATCCGAGGAAGGTTCATTTTTTAAACCGACCGCAAAAAGGAAGCGGCGCGTCAGGGTTACCATTAGGATTGCGGTGAAAGGGATATGTTTTTATAGTAACTCAGCATAGTTGCCTTACGCACGACGCCTGACGACCTGAACGACGCAGTAAGTACGGCAATGGACAAGTAACCTTTCACTTGTTAGTTGGAACAGCCATGCTGGCCAGTAGGATTTTTAGCTATATACCTACAGATCCCAAAACCGAAGACAATATGTTGAGCAAAGCCCGAAATTTAATGATGTTACCTATGGAATGAACTTGATGATCTTACGTGAGCATAACGTGAAAATCAAGTTATGCACCTAATTTCACGCCAGCTTTCGGAGACGTTGTGTCTCGTCGTCGATACACCGTATGTTTCGACTTTCATTGTTGAGTGAGGAGATATGTTTCACTATACTTTGTATATGGATCGTAATACAAGCGTAATCAAAGATCTTATGTCATATTATTTCATATCAATAGACACCGCACATTCTGCCTGATCAAACTTTATGTAGGTACCAACCTAACTGATTGATTTTGAAAGAAAAATATTACATTATAAAAAATATATATGTTGCAGTCAAAACTCTTAATCAGTCAAAAGTACTATTGACTAGCAAAATCAGTCAAAAGTACTTTTGACTGAACAGGTTAGTCAAAAGTGGTTTTGACTGAAAAATATTGGTTATTAATACTTTTGACTACAAATTTGTGGTCAAAAGTACTTTTAACTGACGCTCTTGGTCAATAGTATTTTTTACTGCAAAAAAGCATCAGTAAAAAGTAATATTAACTCGTTAGATGTAAATACAAAAGTGATTTATTAATAAATGTGAAATCATTTTAAACTATGAGTAATAAACGATTTCACATCAGACTTGGTAAGTCTTGCTGCAGTCAAATCTTAAAACTTACCCAGCATATCTAGGTTGGGTTCTAGTCGAATCAGATTACAGGGGCCATTTTTGTTGACCTATCCGCAGCTTATGATACAGTCAACATAAGGAAACTGCTTCAGAAGGTGGCAGATAACAGAGGACCAAAAATTTCTCAAAGTTCTTAGTGAGATGCTCCACTATCGTCGTTTTGCGGAGATGAGAAGATCAGATAGTGGTTACAAAAAATGGTTTACCTCAGGGTAGATGTAGCGCCTTCACGGTGTGGTGACGAAATGGCTGACCCAGGTCCTCACGGGACATGGGTGCTTCGGTCTGTACTTATGGGGTCTACTTCTATGCCGTCAGTGCGACAGTGGCTCGGAGGGAACGGCAGCGCATACGCTTTGGCATTGCTCTCCCTTTCTTTTATTTCACCGGGGAGAATTGCAAATTTACGCATACCTGGTGGCCGGGGGGCAGCAGGATATGCGGGACTCGCTCCGCGTCAGCAGATAATACCCACTAAAAACTCCGGTTGCCACCGTCTAATGCGCCTTGGGTGACGCCTGGGTCAGTGGGTGCTCCGCTCTTGTCACTGTCGCCCAGGACCTCGATCTGACGCAACTCTTGCGGCAGATAACGGCATAGAAGGAGACCTGGCGAGCGATTGCTCGAATTCTGTGAGATGGTGATCTAGCGGAAGGAGTGGTGAGTGCGGGGGCGTGATCCACTTATTGGGGCATAGCGATGTGATGGGTGCAGCCACATTCACTGTACCCTCAAAGAGCTTGCTGGGGTACACCTTGACCTGGCTAATGTGGAAGACTCTGAACAGGCTGCGCACTTAAGTTGGCCGCTGTAAGGACAATCTGTCAAGGTGAGGCTTTTTAGACGCATTTGCCTATCGGTGCGGATGTCGTGTCGCTCCAGAAGCTATGGCACACCTCCTTCATTTTCGACCATCAATTTTAAGAGTTTTGACTGATACAACCAGTCAAAACCACTTTTGGCGGAATACCTTAGTCAAAATAACTTTTAACCAGCTCCATTGGGCAAAAGTACTTTTAACTGTTATTTTAGTTAAAAGTATTATTGACCAAAGCATATGGTCAAAAGTACTTTTGACTGATTTTGCTAGTCAATAGTACTTTTGACTGGTTAAGGGTTCTGACTGCAACATATATATTATTATTCTACATTACCGGCGAAAAAATAAGTAGATATCCCAATTTAGTAAAAACGTATGGAATCCCCACTCACGCTTAAATTATTCACACGCGTCCTTATTTAACGGGGACTCGAAAAGTGAAAACGTGGCATAACCCTCCCCTTCCCCCCATCCGTGATGAATGACGCGCTCGGGGGCGCTAAGAAAATTATCGTTCGGGCTAAACGCACCTTATTAATATGTGCGCCAAGAGGTATGAGAACTTAGGTGAAAGTATTTCGAACGATGGACGGATGGAGGAGAACTCCTAATTAAAAATAGGAATGTCAGACAACATCACATACATTGCTCCGATCCCAAAGTAAGTAGCTTAAGCACTTGTGTTATGGGTATCAGAATAACGAAGGTACCACAAATAAATACTTAAATACAAATATAAACACCCAGACACGAAACAAACACAAGTGTTCATCACACGAATGTTTGTCCCGGGTCTAATACTGTACATTTAAACATTTGCAATATTATTAAGATCACAAATTATGATAAGAGCTAGATCTATGCATCAATGAAGTAAATAACCCTGTTACTAGCCTGTTATTGTTATGTTAGCCACTGCAACAGCCTAAGCATCGGATTCAAGTCTCCTTGCATTCACATATTAACATTAAAAGTAATGTACACAAACTAAAGTACACTTTAACGCCCCATTCCTTTCTTTACATGAAATTCTTTCCATCTCAAATTGTATAGAACCTTTATGGTATTTTGTATTTAAAAATGTAAACTTGACAGGTAAAAAATCCTGCAATTGTTTCACAACAAGAAAATTGTCGGTTCCACTATGTGGTTGTAAATATACGTATTAAACTGCAAATTATCGCCTGTTATTGAAGCTCCACCCGTAGACCAAACCCTGTTCATGGTCCTTCGAGCCGGATGCATGGTGATCTTGGTGGTGGAAGATTGCCACCCGCATGTTTGAGTGGAGCAGTGAATTCTACTAGCTACTCCAAGGAGCCCCACTAGTGGAGTCCCACTTGTGGAGGAGGACCTAGTCGCAGCAGCAGGCTAGCTGCGCGGCGGTGCAGACGTGCGTGCGGGAGGAAAACAACGGCAGGTTTGGTGACGCGGATGGCCAGGGTGCCGTCAGGGCTCAATAAGGAGCACAATTTCTTCGAAGTGTGTATCGTGTACAGTGAGTGTTGTGCCGGGCAAAACTGTAAGTAACTAAATTTTCAATATCTTTCGGTCAGTGTGTCTTCGCGGTACGAAGATTCGGGTTGAAACCTCTCAGTGTTTAGAGACATTAAGTGTAATTATTATTATTTGAATATTTCGTAAATCTATTTCATTTTACATTCGCATAGAAAATTCTAGATATCAAAACTCGTATATAGGTCATTGACATTTCGACGTGTTCTAGAACAAATTTGAATTTCGAACTCGGAAGAAAATATTTTATTTGTATTGTGTTGCATCTATTTTTGAATTGATTATTTTGTTTGAGTAGGTACAGTCGGTGACATATTTTACGGTCTGTTTAAATATTTTTTATTAAGTTGAAAAATAAGTAGGTACCTACCTAGTTCACTATGGAGTCATTAGCGAATATCCAAGAGGCCACTATGGCCACTATTGTGAAGGCTTTGAATAACTTTAAAAAAGCACCTAAGGACAGACTGACAGTTGCCTACATGGAATCGCGGCTTGAAAATCTGGAGCAACAGTGGCAATTATTTTTCAAGACACATGTTGAGATTCTCAGTAAGGTGGATAAATCTATTTTTATTGCGTCCAATTATCATACTCAAAATATTTATGATGAGGTCGAGGAATTATATTTGTCATTCAAATCGGAATTAAAAATAAAAATATCACAGTACTATCCATCTACTGAAGGTTCGGGCCCTGTTGTATCTAACCGCATTCCAATAAGTAACGTCAAGCTGCCCGAAATTAAAATCCCAATTTTTTCGGGTAAATACATTGAGTGGCAAACTTTCCGGGATTTGTTTTTAGGTCTGGTGCACAATAATAATGGGATTGATGATGCACAAAAATTATATTACCTCAAAAGTCACCTTTCAGGTGAAGCTGAGCAATTGCTACGAAATATAAATGTCACATCTGATAATTATCAGAGCTGTTGGGACAAATTAGATGCAATGTACAATAACAAAAGGTTTTTAGCTAACAATATTTTAAAAAGATTATTTAATCAAAGGACTTTGTCATTCGAATCTTCAAGCGAAATTAAAAAATTAGTAGGAACAACTTCGGATTGCTTGGAATCCATCAAAAACCTTGATATTGATGTCACCTCATGGGACATTTTAATAATTTATATTATTAGTGCCAAATTGGACAAAGAAACGCGAAAGGCTTGGGAGCTTAGTGTTTCGTCGGATAGCAGCGATGAGTTGCCATCCTTCAAACAATTTACCGATTTTTTAGTCGGTCGGTTCCGAGGTTTGGAGAATTTAGACAGTAGGAATAGTAACATGGATAAGGGTCCCAGGAATTCACAATCTTTTCATCTTCAAAAGGAAAAGAGGGGTCCTCATTGTAAATTTTGCTCGGGTAATCATAACATTCCACTTTGTACAAGGTTTACTAAGATACACAGTCAAGCTCGTCGGGAATTTGCTATGGCAAATGGCCTATGTTTTATTTGTCTATATGGTAACCATTCTGCCAAGGAATGTCGGAGTACTTTTAAATGTCAAATATGCAAGAAACGACACCACACATTATTACACCCAAGCGGTGTACAAGCGTCTATGGGTGAGAGCCCATCGACAGGCGAGGGATCTGCGATAAGGGCGGAAGGTTCAGGTGCTGCCACAAAGGCGCAAGGTGCATGTGCTGCCACAAGAGTGGAAGGTTTAGTTGCCGTCACGAAGACGGAGGGATCTACAGATCACCAGGTAGTGTCATGTGTGTCAACACAGAAATGTAGGCAAACGGTTTTGTTGACCACGGCACTAGTAAAAGCAAAGGCGAAGGATGGTTCCTATCGTCTGGTGCGCACTCTGCTAGATCAGGGTTCGCAGGGTTCTTTTATTACAGAATCAACGGTACAATATTTGAACTTAAAGAAAAGTTCTACAAAGCACACTGTAACAGGTGTAGGAGGAAATAATGCTTTGTTGTCAAGATCTACCGTCACTTTACAGATACAGTCCAGGATCGATCCAACGTTCTGCATTAACGTCACAGCTTACGTCCTGAAGTCGATCACGTCACTTCTTCCAGCTGTAGAGGCTAGTCCTGTGGAGTGGATAAGTCTGACATCGGATAATCTAGCAGACCCGGACTACCATAAGCCTAACAAGGTTGATATTTTGTTAGGTGCTGAGATCTACAGCCAAGTGTTACGAGCAGGAATCAAACGTAGCGAAGATGGTCGTCTTTTGGCGCAGGATACAGCCTTAGGATGGATCATCTCAGGTATCGTAGACACTAATATTCCATCTAACGCAGAATCATTTTCAAGCATTGCGGTTATGCATGTCAACGTCAACACGGAAGACCTGCTTCGGAAATTCTGGGAGCTTGAGGATGAACCTGTAAAGGAAAAGATTTTAACTGAGGAAGAAATGAATTGTGAACGGTATTTTGCAGACACTACACAACGTGATGACAGCGGTCGTTACGTGGTAAGGCTTCCAGTCAAGGACAGTGAGCCCAGCTGTTTAGACGGTCAGTCCAGGGTGATAGCTGAAAAAAGATTCAGAGGTTTAGAATTCAAATTGTCTAAGAATCCAAAACTAAAGGAGGACTACTCTAAGGTAATAAACGAGTATGCAGAGCTTGGACATATGGTTAAAGCAACACCAGAAGCTAGAAGGAGGGGTGTATACTTACCTCATCATGCGGTCGTCCGTGAAAGCAGGGAGACCACGAAAGTGCGCGTGGTGTACGATGCATCTTGCAAGGGAAGCAACGGAGTCTCGGTGAATGATGACTTGATGGTCGGTCCTTCCTTGCAGGCAGATCTTCGTCATCTTGTGATGCGGTGTAGAAGACATCCCGTGTGCGGATATAGTGAAAATGTATCGTCAGGTGCTGGTAAACAGAGAAGATTCTCACTTTCAGCGTATTCTTTGGAGAGACAGCCCTGAAATGAAGCTAGAAGAACATGAGCTAATTACGGTTACATTCGGCACAGCTTCAGCACCATTTTTAGCGGTACGTGTCTTGCATCAGATAGCTTACGATGAAGCGCAAGAATCTCCACAAATTCAGCAAATCATCTTGAATGATTTTTATATGGACGATCTCATGACAGGAGCTGAAAATATAGAGGAAGGTTATAAAATATGTAAAGAAGTGTCTTCGATATTAGCTAAAGGGGGGTATGTATTACAAAAATGGATTAGTAATTCTACGGAGGTACTAAATAAAATAAAAGGTGAGCATGGAACGGAGAGGACCGAAGATGTTAAGATAAAAACGGATGGTGTAACAAAAATCTTAGGACTTACCTGGAATTCACACGCCGACGTTTTCCAGTACTCTGTTGATCTTCCAGCCATCGAGGAACCTGTAACAAAAAGGAAAATGGTATCAGATATTAGTAGATTATTTGACCCGTTAGGTTGGCTAGCGCCATCTATAATCGTAGCCAAAGTAATGATTCAAAAGCTTTGGTTAACAGGTATTGGTTGGGATGACGAAGTACCCAGCAATTTATTAAAGGTGTGGCTTACTTACCGCAATGAGTTAGCTGAGTTGGTGAACATCAAGATTCCACGTTGGATAAGTAGGAAGTCTGATGATAAATTAGTGCAATTGCATGGCCAACTAACCCAAAGAATGTTGCAAGATTTCTAGCGACATTGGTCGCAGGACTATTTAAATCAGTTCTTGCAGCGACATAAGTGGATGTTACCATCTCCAGAACCTAATATTGGGGATGTGGTATTGATAAAGGAAGATGACATGCCCCCTGGTAGATGGTTACTAGGGAAAGTAGAATTAAAGCATCCAGGTCCTGACATGATTACACGAGTAATTACAATTCGCACTAAATCTTCATTAATTAAGAGACCGGTGTCTAAGGTATGTGTACTACCTGTGACAAATTGAATGTAAATAGACAGTGCATGACTTTTTATCAAGGATTTTATAGAGAATTTAATAGGTTTTATTTTGGGTGGTATATTAATTCTATTTTGTTTTCTCTGTTCATAATATGTTTTTATCTTTTGTATGATGTCTAGTTAATGCACGATGATATTCTTCGGCTCTTATTACCTACAGTACTTAGGTTGGTTAGTAGTTTAAGTGTAAGAAGATTGTTATTTTTAGTTTATGTTTTGTTGTACATGGCATAAGAATTTATTGTTTAATTATCCCAATATTCAAGTCATTTATCAAGGACATATGTTCGCAAAACATGTCCTTGGCGGGCGGTGTATAGAACCTTTATGTTATTTTTAGATTTAAAATGTAAACTTGACAGGTAAAAAATCCTGCAATTGTTTCACAACAAGAAAATTGTCGGTTCCACTATGTGGTTGTAAATATACGTATTAAACTGCAAATTATCGCCTGTTATTGAAGCTCCACCCGTAGACCAAACCCTGTTCACAAATTAAGTACTTAAATAAACTTGGAAATGCACTACAATTAAGAAAGCGTTGTTAGTAACGTGTGTTTAATTCGAGCAAAGTTATTATTTGATAGTAGAAACGATAAGCAGGGGAGGTTTTAAAATAATGCTGCTAATTTGAATTCAGTTTACATTCTTTTGTAGTTTTTCCTTAAACATTCTTTAGCATTGTTTTTAAATTATTTTTAGCTTGTATTTAAAATTGGATGGATATAAGAAAAAACAATGAAATGAAACCAGCTTAGATAGATAGATATTCCTTATTTGCACACCAAACAGATTACTTAAAGCTAGGTACAATGACAACTCGACGTACAAATAAGGCGGCCTTATCGCTTTCAGCGATCTCTTCCAGACAACCATTGGGAAGAGGATAGTTGGAAGAAGGGGTAAGGCTTAGTCAGAGTAAACAGAATGTAATAAAATTGTGAATATACAACAATAAAATACACATATATATAGGTATTTTCACAAAAGATAAAAGAAGAATGAAAATATTGAAAGGAAAAATATACATATACATAATTAAAGAATTTGGCTTATGCGGCCAGTTGGTAACAGATTACAATTTCATTGTAACCTTAACTAATAAACACAATCTTTGATATACAGGGCTATGAAAATTACAGAAGGGACCGTAAATATGACATCACTATACACAACGAAAAATGCGAACAAATAAAAGTACTTATGTACCAGCTAGTTTACCATAACAAAGAACAAAAAGATCTCTACATATTTTTGTGCTCGAGCTATGATAAATGACCAAAACACTAACGTGAAAATTTATTGAAACTAGTTACTTTAATTGTTATGTAGCGTTTAACACTTCACAGCGCTTGCAAAACGTCGCGTGTGGACAAATATTACCAATTCACCATGCACGTTTTCAATTACTGTAGGACTTAATTGCTGAAAAAGGTTTAAAACTTGTACAATCGCTTCACGCTAAGTTGTTCACGAAGTCTTTATCGCGTTTTTGGAATAAGCGGTTGCCAAGACTTTGCTTTTTCTTAAGCTTTTTAAGTCTGTACTTAAGTTTTTTTAAGTCTCTAGACTATCACGATGAAGTGTTTGGTCAAAATTACATAATATTTGAATGTTCTTGGTAAACTTTGTCTTGGTTACCCAATACCATATAAATAAATTAGACTCTTATGATTATTTTGTAAGATTTCATAGAAGGTCTTCAATTGTATGATGTGATTAAAAGAAAAATGTTATTACTATTAATTGTTGTAACAGCAGAATTGAAAAGATCTTCTAGAACTTTATTTATAAAATAAATGCGTAGAGCTTGACTCTATCTCGCCTAATGTTAAGCGATGTTAGATCCTATAATGGAGAGTGCTCACCCACCAAAAACTGATTCACTCTGGCCTTGAAAACCCAGGAGTAGACAAACGAGAGAACTATACGAGTTTCTTCTCGGTGGAATATTGCATTGCGACTCTGTGCTATTTTTGACGTTACCAACTGTTCTCTGCCTAAACTTGCTCAACACATACATTTTTGATATGTTTTCATAGATGGTAAAAAATCCGGAGGATTGGGAGGCGTACTTAGAATGCTATGTTAGAATAAATAAAAGTAACAGTCATCATCATGATCAGCCCGTGTCAGTTCACTGCTGGACATAGGCCTCTCCTCTCCCAATGTTCGCCACCTTGTTCGATCGCGGGCTTCTCGCAGACTCAAAGTGACAGTAATTTACGATAAATTAATACTTGGAAAGGAAAATTCCAGCAATACATATTTTATAATACCTTTATTTAGTATGATACCTACTGAGAAACGCTTTCTGCGCGGGAAATTCAATTAAAAGACCACTTAGAACTATAATGCGATTCATTAGCGAACTGAGAGCGGAATGAAAGTCCTCGTCTATTTTCGTTTGACATTTACAACTTTATACTCTGTAATAAGTCACATCATCAGCCTGCAACGTCCATTGCTCTACATGAGACTTTTTTTTTCGCCAAGTCTGGATCTTCAAGAAGAGACGCTACCACGGCTCCCCCAATACGGACTTACGGAGGCATGCGCCTTCGCGCTCACCTCTAGCGCTACAGCGCGCGCTCAGGGTGTGCTTGGTCACGAAAGACGCCCCCACACTCTGACGCCATGCCGAGCGACGGACGACGAGGGACACATAGAGCGCGCCGCGGTCACCCATCGACCAAAATTCCAGGCCGTGGGGGCCCGGCCCTGGCCGGGTCTGTGACCGCAGCAGGTTTCATTTGTACCTAGTTAACGCTGCTACTTATTTCCGTATATTCCCTTCGTCGTCTTCTATGACTTCCACGGGATGAGATGGAGTGGTCCCACTCTAATTCCGGAAACCACACGAAAATGTATGTGAAAATGTACTCTTATAAACCTAAGAAATGCAGAAACCTTTATCACTCCCTATCCATAAATCACCTAAAAAGGATTAGATACCTGAATAAAATACTTCTCGCATATTTACCGAAAAACCGGCGATTTTCTTGCCAATTTTAGCGAAATCTCCCAAAGGTTGCTCGATATTAATGACGGGCTTCCCTAAGTGAAATCCAATGAACCGCGAATGATTCTGCCTTTTCTTATAAAAGGACACGCACAAATAGAGGGTTAGCTACAGTAAAGACGAGATGAAACCGTGAAGTAAGAACCATTGGTATATGGTCTGACGGAAGATGTGTTCATTTCTTTTTAAGATGGGTTATCAAGATGTAACGGAGCGAGCCATCATTGTTTCGCCCCAAGCCATGCTCACTTGCTCACCTGCCCGTGGTGCATCCTGTGAATAACAAACGAGGCTCTGGCAACTGATTGGTGACGGAAGAACCATCACGATTGAAGGCGTAGTTACCACAGGCTGATGACGGGCAGCAACGTCACCGGAGCGAAGAGTTTCGCCCTGCGATCGCCAACCCGCCTGCCTAGCGTGGCGAGTATGGGGATTTCTCCAGATGTTTGCCCTGAACGGCGAACAACTGGAGAGGCCTTTGTCCAGCAGAGGACTGCAATAGGCTGATGATGATGATATGATATAGTTATTGTGTGTTGTATTAGAATTTGAAGAAGATTTGTATTTGTTTGGATCAGTTTATACGATGGAGAATGGTATAGAAGGTTAGGTGAGAGCCTACCGCCCTCCCGCAATCCAGTGACGATATTATTATATAGGGCCACCTCATCATCGTAGTCAGTAAAAAAAAAAGAGTACGAAAAAATATGGTTTCGGAAAAGTTGTTTGGAATTCCCCCACTGTCATTGGCTCTTCGTAGGTAAGGTGTGCAGGGGTGAGTGGACGAAATGTGTTCGAGTCCAAATGGAAATGGTTTCGGCTTGTCTTTCATTGTGTTGTTCGGCTTTTTACACCTTCGCCCATTGTGATTATGTGGCGGAAGATTACACTATTGTTTACGGTGTGTTAGCAGGAAAAAGTGTTGATAAAAATGTTTTATATACATTATGAGGTTAAAAAAAGTTACTAGGGAGAGACATTACTTATGTTTTCACTTGAACGAACAGCAGCAAATTTCAAAGGGATTTAGGGAAGTTAATTTAGTGGGCGATCACTCAACTCCATATACTTAGTTTCAAAATATGCGCTGGTTGCATTTGATGGAGCAGCTAAAGGAGCTGAATCCAATTCGGTGTCGGTGCAGCTTTTAAGAAACTCAAGATTGCAGAATCGGTGAATTGAAAAAAAAAAACGTTCTAGAATCTCTCTAAGTTTGATACAACTGTGAAATATTTACAGTTTTAAAATATATTTTATTTTCATTTATAGACTAACTTACAAAACACCAAAAATAGTGTCCAGTATGACATAAAGAGTGTAAGAAACTTTTAAAAGTGATATTTCAATGACAATTGCTTAACAGAAAGTAGTACGAGTAGATCTTATGAATATTATATACAAACAAGATAATACATAAGTAAGTAATTAGTACTGTTTACGGCATAACAGTAAAAGTAGTTAATGAATACCGCATTACATTGATATATAACAGTTTGTCATTGTAGGACCGGCTTGTCATCAAAAATGCAGGCACGGCGAAGGCAACTGAAAATGTTTACCCAAGGAATCAACCGCACACGTCAAGAATGTTTAATTCGTAGCCATAATTGCGTACATCGGCCGTTCACCCCGTGCCGGGGAGGGTAGCCGGTCGGCGGGTAATTACCGAAAAATGGGGAGTTTACACACATTTTTGAGTACATAGTTATATAATATTTTTATAGAAGGGTAAATTAAGTTGACAAAGAATTCATGAACTTTAGCTACATAGCCAATAACCACCAAGCATGAAGAATATCATTAATTATCCAATAGGTTCATCATCAGCTTATTGCAGTTCACTGCTGGACATTGGCCTCTCCGGTTGTTCGCCACTTTCGCAAACACCAGGAGATATTACCCATAATCGCCACGCTGGGCAAGTAAGTTGGCGATCGCCGGGCGTAGCTCCTCACTTTGGTGACGCTGCTCACAGTAGGTTCATCAATGCACAATTATATATACCTACTTTCGTTTTTTTGGCTTACTAAATTTTATAGAGCTTTTCCTTTTAACCATTCTAAATCTATATCGGGTAATAGAACTATGTAGCTGGCAGCCCAAGGGCGAGGTGTCTCCTTGATTTACGTTCACCCGGAAAATTATTCCCTCCCAACCTCCTGATTTACTACTGACGCATTTTTACCTGATAGAGGCTCCTTTTTAACAAAAAATAGGTCTAATCTTTTCGGCATAGGGTTGGTTTTACGGTGCGGGGTGTGCGTGCATGATGTTCTCGGTTGATTTGCTAATTGCACGGTAGAGGCACTGGGTTTGTCGACGTGTGTGGAAAGCGGAAGCAAGATTAGGGTGTGCTATAACAGTTTCTATGGGGAACGGGTACCCGTAATAGTTGTTTAAAGTAACATTTCTAAACTTTGAAGTCAATATTACCTGTGATGTTGCGACCAATGTAATCTTTTTTATTCGTAATTCTATGTAGGCGGTGACTAAGGTGAATCCGGCCTTTCAAAAATCAACTTACTTTTTTATTATTAAGTGAATGAGTAGCGCTTGACCCTTCAAGCGCTACCCATTAACTGTGCCATTAGATTAGTAAAAAAAATTAATGAATTTAAATTCTTATTCTCGAACATCGCTTAGCATCACGCTTGGCTAGTAAACGATGCTCGAGCCTAAGGGAACACGGACTCCGGTAAAGAGTTCCACAGTTTAGCCTTCGCACTATGAATGAAGAGACAAAGCGCTTTGATCTAACGATACGTCAAGACGGTCTATATCGATAGGTCTATAACCGCGGTCTACCAATGACCATCTTAACGATTCGTTACTTATTTTCGCACGTAAATCTGGACAAATTCTAATATTGCAAAATCAATGACCAAAATGTTTCTTTGATCATTTATTTTATAGTTTCAAAATGAATTAGACTTAAAGATTTACCTAGTATCAAATCTATGCGAGTAGGTAAGCTGCCAAGTAAATTTCGACACTATTAAATGACACTGCAGGTATTAAAATAAAACGGTTTTATGAAAGAATTGTAAGGCCTCGGGGAGTTCACTCTCTCTGTCTCGACTTAAGTTTGGGAGCTCAAAGAAATCTATTTTACGGGTTGGTGTCCCCGAAATCGATGTACTCTGCTCGCTCAGCGCTTTGGGGACTGATGTGTTTGCATGACGCGGGAGTAGACCCCGCCATATTTGCTATTGATCATAAAAGGTTCTTTTGCGGTGCGAACCGCCCATTGAAGAAGTGTGAACGGTCTGGAGTAAATAAATATATTGAAAATCGGGGAAACTTACTCACGACTAGGTAGTTGATGACAAAAGCCTGCTGGCTTTTGTCATCAACTGGTGCTTGTTTTAGTGCACTGCCATCAAACTGCTGTTTGTTTTAGTGCACTGCCATCTGAGAGCCTCGAAGTTGTTCATAACGTGTACCTAGATACTTTGTCTATAACATCGTTATATCAAAATAACATGCAAAAATTAAACCGACTTCAAAAAAAACACAAACGACCAAAACTAAAAAGCGATAAATAACGTAAGTAATTCTATCCTTAATACATAATTATTTAAATATTACAATTATCACTTATTTTTGAAGTCGGTGCCAGCCTCTCGGTACCTAACGTAGACTGTTTTGTTGTATGACGCGCGCGGCCGGCAAATCCACACGACAATATACATTTATTTGTTTGGCTGGCACCGACTTCAAAAATAAGTGATAATTGTAATATTTAAATAATTATGTATTAAGGATAGAATTACTTACGTTATTTATCGCTTTTTAGTTTTGGTCGTTTGTGTTTTTTTGAAGTCGGTTTAATTTTTTTTTAAAAAATAATTTTATTTCTCTATTTTTAGTTGCGTTAATGTGCTGTGACCTTGAATAAAGGCTAATTAATGTCCTTAAGAGTTATACTAAGGAATAAAAAAATTTGCTTTAAGTCAAGTGAAGACTTTGCGATCTAGAATCAAGCATATCACTTACCAAATCACCTGCCCTATTAGCCCTGCATAAGTACATACTACTACCTAGTTTAATATCGACCAATGTCAGTACTGTCCCCTAACTCCTAACCGTTAAGGAGTTCTGTGGCTTCATCATCAGCACCAGATGTTGACGCCCGGAAGCATATACCTGAGTAAAATATGACCACCTCGGAAGTGTCCTCTGTCGAACTGTCGAAAAATTTTTGAAATCCATCCATAATTGACGGAAATATCGGTGAACATACATAAAAAAAAAATAAAAAAAAAAAATATTATACATACAGACGAATTGAGAACCTCCTCCTTTTCTCGAAGTCGGTTAAAAAGCCTCTCAACTAGTGAAGAGCTCTTTCCCAAACGCACGAAGTAAGACCGACCCAACAAAATCAACATTGGGTTTTCTTTAGCTACCGATGAGTAATCATTTTGTGTACGTTGCAAATTGAACCGTATCGTGTAGCGGTAGAGGCTACCGCGGGCGGCACGTGTGCTAGACCGCATCTCGGTGCCGGCCGGGAATCGATCGCAGGACTAGACACGCCGCATGTATTTATTACCCGCACTCAGGGGGTTTTGACCACAATGTACACTGAATAAAGCAGTGAGGTTCTTTTATTGTACACTTCGCAGAGTAAAAACATTTGTGCGCATGAACATGTCTGTTTGTATTGGTTGTCGTGGATTCGATTCCCATTGAGACAAATAATTATGTGGTGAATATTTTTGTTTGTATCTGGGTCTTAGCACATTGAAGGAGAACGAGTAACCATCGAATTTTTAGCCGTTGCTTCTCGAAACAAAACGATTTTTTATGGGGTCCGTAATTTGAGGATACTTAAGTGTTTGTCATAAAAAAAAATTTCAGTCTTTATGAATAAAAACATTTTCCATTTCATTTTCTACTAAGGATTAAAAGAAGTAGTGGGTAGTTACTTCTCTGCCGTTCTGAAAACTGTGCCAGGTTCTTAAAGCAGACATAACTTTAAAAGTTTGTACATGTTTCCCCATAAGGCTTTGCGCAAACGTATTGCCTTTTTATTGGACACGGTAACTTTAGATAGTGTTCACGGAAAAATAGAGTTGAATTTATTTAAACAGCATGAAATCTACTTAATAAATGTTTATTTTAAAATCTATCTAAAGTAAATAAAGTAAATTGTGTTTGTTAAAAAGACTTAAAGTCTTTAAATTAATGAATATAATTTAAAAATCACGTCAAAAGTAATTTCCTGTTTCGTTCATCTTCCTGTTTTTAAAGTCATTCTTGTTTTAACAACTCGGCGCTACCGCTTTACACCAACAACAAAAATGTATAACGATGTTAATATTTAAAATACATGCCAATGCGCCGGGCTGATCCTCGATTTATGCTATTTATAAAGTGCAGAACTATCTAAGAATATGGTAATGCTCTACAATAGGCAGTAGGCTGTAAGGGAGCGACCCATCATCTTTTCGCTCCAAGCCATTCTCACCTGTCCGTGGTGCATCCTGCTCAAAAACAGGCGCGGCTCGGGAAACCTACTCGTGGTGGTATAACCATCATACGATTGAAGGCGTGGCTAAATACCACAAATAAATACCTATAATGGGCAATAGCATCACCGGAGTGAGGAGCTAAGCCCTGCCTAGCGTAGCGGTTATGGGTACAGGTACAGTACCTATGCCCAGCAGTGGACTATAGGCTGATAATGATGATGATATTCTGCGACTTTTGATTGTGTTAATCTAAGACTGCCAAAGAAACAGAAGAGTGGCTACTTCGCCATTCAGATTTTGCAATCGGAGGACAAAGCTATGGCATTCGAAGCGTCAGCGTTCTTTATCACTGAACCAAACTGCTCATCAAAAGTACGAAGTCAGTTGTACTTAATTCTCGTGAGGGGCCAAAAAGGACGTTTTATATGAAAATTAAGTGTCAATACTGAACAGCACACGTAGTTCACTGTAAACACGGCGTGCCCGCCCGTGACGTCACAGTGCGGTTACATTATTAATGACATTAAAGCTGCGAGACGCTTGTTGCCGTCCTCTTGCCGCACCGCTTCAGCTCTATCACTAACTACATAAGGTTCAAATTGCTTTAGCAACAGCCGCTTGTAAGATGGATCTGAGTTTATCCCCTACGGAGACAGGATTTGGTTAGGTATCACCATCGGCGGATGGAATTGCAATTTCGGTTTTCTAAAAACAAGATTGTGTATTTAAAGGCGATATTGGGGTTGTGGAAGTAAGTTTGGGTCTATCCCAGGTTAGTTCAATTAAGTTGTGTTGTCGTTAAATTTTGAGGTTAAAATCTGATAACGTTTGATTTAAATCTAGTATTTAGTAGTAGTTGGTAGTTAGATTAATAGGTTTGATATGTTTGTAGAAGAATCCTAGAGGCACTTCCGAAGAGTAACACATTGCTCACGTGTTCTTCTGTCCTGGATCATTGATCACCTGGATCATTCGCCCGGATCCAGGTTTTATCCATGTCCACGGCTGGATTGGATGCTCTTAATTCTTAATTTTCTTATGTCAGTAAGATGCCGCCAGTACCTAATATCTATTGTTATCTGAGTAGTATTGATATGAATTATCTGGCGCAGAAAATTGTCTGTCTGTCGGCGTTCCGATAATCGTCTGTAATGGAAAATGTTTTAGTAAAAGTCCACCTTCGCTACGGAATCCACAAAAGAACACCGTTTCACTGGTCCGTCTCTCTCGTAGCAGTCGGTTTGGTCCGTAGCACAATGCGAGTGTCCGGCCCCGTAGCAGCTACGGCGTAGCACAATGCGTAGCCACAATGACGGCGCTGGAGCCGCGCCAGGCGCCAAGCCGCGGTATGTGGAACACCTATTGTGGTATGTCTTTTTGTTAATGTGCTCTGCTGTTTAAATGTATCTGTAATCAATACGTACCTACTCGTATTTACACTAACAATTGATTAACTTTTATGATATATTCCAATTTAAGGTATGTTTTATACAGGGTATCTTTTTGAACTCGCTTGATCAGCATTTACATCCAAAACCCAAGACATGACACAAGAACATTTTTTCTGTTTGAATGGATGTTTGTAACTCTTTCACAGGCCAATACTATTGGACGGAGTTGAATGAAACTACTGGAATGATTTGAATGAAAGAGTAATGTTGCTCAGACATCAGATTAATACATCGGTTATAATTACTGTTCGATCATTGCGGGTAAAGCCGCGGGTTGCAGCTAGGGAACGATGCATTCAGTTTTCAGTGTATAAACGACTAACAATGAAGAAAGTTTGCCTGAATCCTGAGTGCTCACTTTGTAGATCCCTCATTTATTACTGAAATAGTAGACATAAGAAATACTATACAATAGGAATAGTAGCGGCGACAGACGCGTGCCTTGGGGGCCCCCACATCTGTACCCGTCGATTCCGCCTTACACTTCCCTAATGAAGGCTGCGCTGCTCACAGAGGAAAGATAGGCGCCGCTTTTCAGCGCCATTGTATTTTGTGCCTTGTCATTAGTAATATTAGTAATAATTTCAATTGATGACAGTATTGAAAGCCTCACTCAAGACGAGAAAGTAAATTGTAATTATGTTTGTAAGACAAGGGTCTGAAAGACAATTTTCGTAGTTGTGTTGGTGACTGCTCTATTGATTATCCCGCCCGATATACAGCCCGCTCTGCAGATGTTTGTATTGTAGCAACAAAAACTTATTACATTCTAGCGATATAAATGTTAACAATAACAATTTTCTATCTGTGTGCTATATTTTCATATTCTAGGATACGTCTGAAAACAATTTCAACACACATACCCATAACAATGATTACTTTCCCGCTAACATCCGAACGGGCACAAACCAGCACTTTGCCAAAATTTCAAATCAAAAGAGAGGTAGGGCATAGCGAATCTTCGCTCGAATTGAGCCGCCCGTCCGGGGAAGGACCTCCACCCTATAGAATACCGCAGTCAAATGACCTCTGAGTCGTGTTTCTGCCGGTGAGTAGGGTTTCCGAAGCTCGTGTGGGGTTGGGGTTGGGCCGGCATGGCGGTGGCAACTGACAGGTAACTGATCAGTTACTTGCCAGTTGTCACAGCGACTTGGGCTTCTCTTTCGCTTTCCATCAGGCATAGGGAAGCCACTATGTCGAGCCACTATAAAAAAAAAACAACGATTACTTTCCCGCTAACATCCGCACAAACCAGCGCTTTGCCAAAATCTCTTACACGCCTCAAATGAATAAACGCACTCGTTTATACCCCACTTCGCCTCGGACACGTCCGGAATGATTTACCCGACGCGCCCTCCGCATGCAGATGAGAGTGCCAACAAGCCGCCTTGAGCAACCCGCTCTCCAACAACTTGGTGAATGATAGTTGCTTCCAAAGTTGCTCGGAATGGGTATCTTGTTACTTTCTTATACGAGTTACTTACTTTCTTATTGTGAGTTTGATTTCGGAACTACAAGAAGGTTGGTTCATAACCATATCAATACGTTCTAATAATACATTGCTCGAAATGTGCTCGTATATTTTTGAAAGAGATAATAGCTGAGATTAGGTATATGAGACTTCGCGTCGTGGTAATTGTAGGCCTTTTTGTAATATTAAGAGTGTTGTTGACAATGCAGGCGATATTAATATAGGCGCCCAAAACAACGTTCCATTGCGTGTCCAAATGCTCTAAGTACTTAGTTTCGAAAACTTTTTTTTATTCAAATATACCAATAAAAAGTGTCCCCTATTATTTAAAACACCTCTAAAAGATATAACATGAAATTTAGGTAATTTTAACGTGCAAAAAGTTAAATTTAAACTTTAATTAAATTTGACAATGAAAGTCAAGTTAAAACGTTTCAGTTACTTAACTTACTCTGGTTACACTGGAGATTGTCTAGAAGAGATCGATTATAGCGATAAGGCCGCCTATATTGTACAACAGTACATTATACCTAGTTTTTAAGTCAACTGTATGGTGTGCAATAAAGTTTTTCTACCTCACATCTATCCATTGCAGTCAACATTACAATGTATACCATACTCCCAGCGAGTAGTGCACAACTTCATTAAGTACAAAAAATGGACCAATAAGGTCCCATTATTTGACGAGGCGGATATTAAAAGCGTTGTTATTGGCGATCGGCGCTCGCCGCTAAGAAGCAGTAGGCGCTTTGTCTCGGTCCTGTCATGTTGTTCTTTTATGTTCATTTTGTCCGTTTTCTCTGTGACTACAGTATTTTAGAGATCCTTGGGTTCAAATGCTCGTTTACGACTTGTCGATGTTTCTATTTCAAATAAGTTTTCGTATAACACGTTTGTAGAGGAGAACTGTAGCAAGTTTCTAGCTATTTTTATTCGGGTCTTATAGACACAGTTCTTTGTGTATACTAATTGAGATATTACTGTGTAATTTTCAGTTGGCATGGCGTACAATTTCAAAGTTGCCATGTCTGTTGCCGTAGCGACTTGCTTTCACTTTCCAGGGGTGACAAGGGGTCATTTTACTATAATAAGACCTATGTCTAGCAGTGGACAGTGAGACTGCTGGTGATGATCGATAATAGTGTTGAGACCACCAAAGCGTATTTTTATCTAGATATAACGATATAATGACTATAAAAACAGGTTTCATAATTGCCAATACAGAACCTTTCTAGTTCATCACTCAGACTTAACTAGACTTTTCTTTTGCAGCCATGTCCGTCTTATTGAATTTAAATGGCACTACACTTTCGCAAGTTATTGGAATATTAAATTAATCCTTACTTTCTTCTCCGCTCTCGCTCCTTCAAATATTGTTGTCTAGATAAAAGTTTCAATGTCTGATTCTTGCAAATGTTCATTTCTCGTAGCTCATTAAAATGATTCAAGCACTGTTTTGTTTTCAAAAGTTTTACAAGAATCTTTTGTAAAATAAGAAATGGTGAAACATGTTGTTTTACAATAATGTGAAGATGTTATGGATTGTTTTATAGTAGCCTGCCGATGAGTGATGGAAAACGAAAGCAAAGTCCAAGTCCTTTCGGCAACTAAAAAGTAACCAAATCAATCAGCTGCCGCCGCGGTAGTAAGTAGGCCTAAAAGATAGCTCTTGTTACACTGAGTGATCCCAAAGCGAAAAACTCGTTTTAAGGTACACGAACAAATTCTTTGATCGAAAATTTTAATGGATTGGCAAGACACATCATCATCAGCCTTTTGCAGTCCACTGCTGGACATAGGCCTCTCTAGTTGTTCACCACTCAAGGCAAACATCTGGATGATATACCCATAATCGCCACCCTGGGCAGGCGGGTTGGCGATCGCACGGCATAGCTTCTCGCTCCGGTGACGCTGCTGCCCGTCATCGGCCTGTGATATTTAGCTACTTCTTCAATTATAATGGTTATACCGCCACAGTCGGTTGCCAGCGCGCCCCCGTTTGTTATTCGGCAGGATGTACCACGGGCAGGTGAGGTTTTACGATTGCCGACCACCTTGAACTTCTTGGTGTCACAGTTTCCTCCACGCTCAATTTCGGCTCCTATATTGAGTCTAAGGCTCAGTTGGCTGCCAAAAAGCTTGGTATCCTCTCGAAGACGCTTCAGTATTTCAAGCCGGAATGCTCACACTGTATCAAGCACAAGTTCGGTCATGCATGGAATACTGTTCGCATCTTTGGGATGGATCGGCTAAATACCAGCTTGAGGCGTTGGAGTCAATTGAAAAACGTGCGAGGAGACTCATTAATAACGACTTTCTTTGCGACGCGAGACTGCAAAGTCTGGAACACCGTCGTAAAGTCGCCTGTCTGTCGGTATTCTATCGGTTGCATTTTGGTGAGTGTGTGACGGAATTATTTAATTTGATTCCTCCTGCCCCCTTTTATCATCGGACGAGCAGGGATACGGCGAATAGGCACCGTTACATGGTGCAAGTTCCTAGGACGCGCACAGCGCGTTTCGCTTCTACCTTCATAGTGCGAACGGCTAAACTATGGAACTCTTTGCCGGGCTCCTTGTTCCCCGAGAGATATAATCTTCCGATGTTCAAGGCGAGAGTGAATCGGTTTTTGCTGGGTGAGCGCGTTCCATCGTAGACTACGATATCGCTTACCATCAGGCGAATCGCAGTCAAGCGCAAACTCATTTTGAATAAAAAAAAAAAAAAAAAAAAAAAGATTGGCTTGGAGCGAAAAAATGATAGGTCGCTCCCTTACATCCCTAATAAGACACATCATAAATGCATATTTCTTCCGAACCAAATTCTCCGTTGCCACCGGTCAACAAACCAACGCTCGCCAAGGGGAAAATGTAAATCTTACGAACAATCAATCAGGGTGCTCCTCTGTGGGGACACCGCACGAATATCTAATTTTGTTTGTTACGGCCCCCGGGTCCTACAGCGCAGGCGCACGGCACCCTAAATCCTGGCGGACATTTTGATGGATCACCCTTAATGACAAGTAGGGCTGAGGGCGCACCGGGGCGTCTTATCGATAGATTTGAATCGCACTCGATAAGATCGTAATTGCAAGGGCGATGTAATTGTTTCATATTTTTGGTTCCGTTATGATACGTTTCGGTTTGCGTTATGGTAATTGGTTTTTAATTGACGGAAGGTTTGGGTGAAGGCGATAGGATAATCTGTGATAAAATAATATTGATATAGTACGGTCAAAGTTTTTCCTTTTTTTATGGAAGATAGTATTATTAATTTGATCCTGATTATTGATAAACAGTAAATGGATATACTATATACGTAGTACGGATAATCATCATCATCCCCTTAGCGTTGTCCCGGTTTGTGCCTCTAGGCCCAGGGTCCGCTTTGACCATGATCCTAGATTTAGCGAATCTGGTTCTTACATTGAAGCGACTGCCATCTGACCTTCGTAACCCTCAGAAAGGGGAACCAGACAAATTTGGATCATGCAAACTGGATGTGCAGGTTTCCTCACGATGTTTTCCTTCACCGCTAAGCTAGTGGTATGATTCCGCACATAGATTTTTGCAAATCCAGAGGTGCGTGCCCCGCGCGGATTCGTACCGACGACCTCACGTGTGTGAAGCGACGATCTTACCACTAGGCTACCACGGCTCTATATATGGATAATGGTACACAAAAAACTTTTATCTTGAAGATAATGATAACGTGTACTATACCAATAGATTTCGATAAAAATGTATCGACAAGTCGCTGTCGACAGGGGCTCCGCCCGGCGCGGCATATGCCCCTCGCGAGCGAACGCGCCGCACAATTGTGTTAGACATTAGCGATGCCGCTACTGCGATACTGCTCCTGTTCACTGTGCGTCGATGACAAATAAAATAAATGAAATGAGAAATAATGTAATATCAACGTCGGATTACTTTTGAAAGTCGTGAGTTCATGTTCCGACAAGTCACAAGTGTGACTGACATTTATTATTTTACTAGTGACCCGTTTCGGCTTCGGAGTGTGCGATACTATATGCATCATCACTACACAGTATAAACAAAGTCGCTTTTTGTGTCCCTATATCCCTAAATGTAGGGATCCTTTCGCTCGCTCCAAGCCATCCTCACTTGCCCGTGATGCATCCTGCCGAACAACAAACGAGGCATCACGATAGAAGGCGTAGCTAAATACCACAGGCCGATGACGGGCAGCAGCGTCACCGGAGCAAGAAGCTACGCCCTGCGATCGCCAACCCGCCTGCCCAGCGTGGCGATTATGGGTAGGTATATCCTCCAAAAGTTTGCCCTAGGTGGCGAACAACTGGAGAGGCCTATGTCCAGCAGTGGACTGCAATAGGCTGATGATGATGATAATGATCATGATATCTCTAAATCCCTATGTGCACTTGAATCACTATCTGACTGGCTCGATGGCTCATTTGGTAGTGACCTCTGCCCTCTGAGCCAAGGGTTGTGGGTCGTGGTTCCGCACAGTACAAACATTTGTGTTCATGAACATGTCTGTTTGTATTGGTCTGGGTGTTTTCTATGTATAATATGTATTTATATACAAAAAAAATGTATCTAAGTAAGTTTATCAGTTGTCTACCCATAGTATAAGCTTCGGCTTAGTTTGGGGTTAGGTGGCGCTGTGTGGCCCAGCGTGGCATGTCTTGGGTTATCTATTAAAAAAAACGCTAAAAATCCGTTGCGTAGTTTTAAAGATTTAAGCATTTATCAGCTGTCTAGTATTTCTGGTACAAGTTTCGGCTTAGTTTGGGTTTGGGACTAGATGGCATTGCGGGGCCCAGCGTGGCATGTCTTGGCTTATTTATTTGCGTATTATTAAATACTTACGTACATAAAAAGTCCTCAGCAGACTATATTCACAAACCTTCACTGTGTTGGGGCATAAATAATAAACAGTGTACCTTCATGGCGCAATTTGTAAGGCACTGTCAATGCACTAGACGCATTTAATGACGCAGGTCACGCAACTCCGCCATCAATCGACGCAATTATTGGCCAATCAAATCGATTGATTCGGACGCGTCCCGTTTTGTCAACAAATGTATCGAGCGTATGACTATCATTTTGACGGAATTTGTGTTGTTTTACCTATTTTGTAGACTTACCAATAGATGTCAAAATATCCTATTAAAAAAGTAGCTAAAACCAATCTCATCAACAAAATTTCAAACCGCTAAATTCGGCAAAGGTTGTGGCGTAAGCCGATTTTTAAGCTTCGGCTTTGGTTTTAGGCACTACTGTTTTACATACTTACTTAATTATTAGAAAATATTACATAAAATACTCCGATCCCAAATTAAGTTACTTAAGCACTTGTGTTAAGAGTATCAGAACAACGAAGGTACCTCCAATTTAAAACGTATACTTACCTACTCGTAAATACAAATGTAAACATCGAAAAACGAAAAATTAACAAATACTTATCACACGAATGTTTGACCCAGATGGGAACGACCCTTGATTCAGAAGACAGGGGTTGGGGGACACTACCAATTGAATCACGCTATTGGGCTGTCTATTCTTGGTGCATTTCTGTGATCGTGGTATACACTTAGATCGTGGAGTATGTAAGTATCTTCTATGAGTATTAGCACAGCGATGTAGCGACGACTCCGCTGCATTTACCGGCGCGAGTCACGCAGCCGTCGTCAATCGGACGCAATTATGGGCCAATCAGATCGATCGGTCGGACGTGCTTCATTTGCTCCACGACGGTCTAGCCAGCGAGCTAGGATCTGTGAGTACACGTTACGTTAAGTTTTATACTAGCCACTGCAAAATTAATAGGCTGAGTGAGGCCCTTTTACTTTGGATATCGCAGTAACGCGGTGTCCCGTCTTCTAGTTTCATGTTTTTTCTTGTCTCTCCGTTTTTGTTAGACAATGCTTGTTCTGTTCTCGATGTGTTGTTATAATGTACAGGTAGATAGATAGATAGATACTCTTTATTGCACAAACACAGACATTTCCGGAAAACAACATTATCACAAACAAAACATAGTACAACTTAGGCGGTCTTATCGCTTGTAGCGATCTCTTCCAGACAGGTAATAAAGATTTTCTAAATTGCTGAGTAAATCTGCACTGTGTAAATTTCGTCAGCTGTCGAAGGAAACTATGCTCCTCTAGTTCGCTTGTGAAAGAAGTATTTGTACTCAACTAGAGAGGCACATAATACAAACCCAGAAGGTACTTCACCTCTTAAATATTTCAAAGCTGTAAGTGACTGATCAAAATATTTGGAAGACCCTAGAAGCTACAGGATTAAGATGTGGTACTACAAGTGTCCTAATTCTGGGCTCCTTTCTATCAATTTCTACACAATTAACTTTAAAGGAACTTTCAGTACGCGAGTTCATTTAAACGCTTTTTTTTATTTAAAAAAACATTACATCAATTTCGCAGCAAATTCTATCGAGAGACAATGTTGGCACAACACCTCGCCGCAGCGGATCCACAAACAAGCGTGCCCATTGTTCGCTCGTTAGTAATTAGCAATTAACGCGGACTCTCACTAATTTACCCTATTTGCCCGCATACAGCGCCCGTGAATGGGCCCTTTTAATATCAACCGGAGTCTCCTTTTCATTAGGTTTGACACAATTTCTCTATACACCACCTGTCGGTGAACCTTACTCTCCAATCATTAAAGTCGGATTTGGCGTGACAGTTTCAGAGAGAAACCTATTTGTTTTTGAGTAGAAATTCGCGACGGAAAATCTACTATGAATTAAGTTTCGTTGAAAGGGATGTTTTGTATGGCGCGGACAAGATTGATCACTGATTCATTTAACAGTTATTAAAGAAAGCAGGGGCGTCTTTTGAGCCCTGGAAATTTTGTAAAAAGGGTTTTCTGTGAAATGTAGCATGGTTTACGAATTTTGTCAAGTCTGCCTCCGCGTCGTGTTTCTTTTGAATATTTTTATTTAAATTGCCGGGGTCATTAGATTGTCCGAAGGTCGTATAAACCACTCGTTCAGGCTGGTACCTACAGTAGGTATTTATAATTTTAAGTTGAGTGGTTTTGATGATTGATTGAGGATAATTATTATATCTAATTCAAAGAATTTAGGAGAATGAAATAGGTAGCTTGTTAATTGGTTCAATTTTATTCATAAATTTAAGTTTAAAAGGTTTTTTTTTATTTTTTTTTAGATTTTTTTTTTTAATTCAAATGATATTAAATTTAATTTGTTTTTGTTTACAGGTAGTGTTCGTGAAACGACAAAAAATCATCAAGGACTTTGGTAAGTTAAACAAATATGTCAAATAAAATGTCTAGCCTTATGTGTTACGGAACCATTTTGGAAACTTTGTCTGAAATTTGACCTTGATTCTCTCATCTCGACTCATTAGGAAAAGTTTACCGTTATCTGGATGTTGTGAGAAATACGTTGTACCATAAACAACACACAGGTAAACACAACATATACATAATTCATTTAGCTAATTTGTTGGTTCAACTCTAAAACACATAAACATTTATTTAAATAGGAAGTAGATATTGATGATCTTTATATAAAAATGCATATCTTAACTAATATTATAAAGCTGAAGAGTTTGTTTGAACGCGCTAATCTCAGGAACTACTGGTCCGAATTGAAAAATTATTTTTGTGTTGAATAGACCATTTATCGAGGAAGGCTTTAGGCTATATAACATCACGTTGCAACTATTAGGAGCGAAGAAATAATGGAAAATGTAAAAAAAAACGGGGATAAAATAACTATTTCAGGCGCAGTCGCGAGCACAGCTAGTAATTCAATAAATTTCGTAAGCATTTGCACAAAGTCATTGTTGATACATACCTAAGTTAACTATAAGACCTTTTTTTAATTGCTTGATGTATGGATGTAACAATGGTTGGTAAATCTAATAAGTACACAAATAAATAAAAGGAAGTCGGTTAATAATAGTACACAACCGCAAATTCAAGTGTACACTGCAGCTTAAAGTACAATAAGTCCAGTATTAAACTGCAGGAAACGGACACATGTATGCGCAAGCGACTTCGCGGCGTAAATCTGTCTGCGCGAGAGTTCCGCTGTCAGCGGCGGCCGCGAGTACCTACGGTGACCAAGCGACGGGAGAGCAATTGAAGACATTAGCTGCAATAAATTTCTTGAAAAATTTAGACTGGCTCGGTGGCTCAATTGGTAGTGACCCCTGCCTTCTGAACCAAGGGTCGTGGGTTCGATTCCCACCCGGGTCAAACATTCGTGTGATGAACACTTGTGTTTTCCCGTGTCTGGGTGTTTATATTTGTATTTAAGTATTTATTTGTGGTACCTTCGTTGTTCTGATACCCATAACGCAAGTGCTTAAGCTGCTTACTTTGGGATCGGAGCAATGTATGTGATGTTGTCTAATATTTATTTATTTATTTATTTAATAAAGCATTCGCATTCTGAATATGACATTGAAAGTGCAGAGTTCATAAGTGTTTGCTCATGCACTTCATCATTAAATTTTTTTTCTCGGTAGAATGCTGCTTTCCGAACTGGTGGTAGTTTGTAGTTCTTGACGATTTGAAAGTGTTTTTTTTTTAATCTATACCTTTAACCAATTAACTTAACCTATAACCTTTACCCATGATTTACCCTTGTCATCATGCACCACCGTGGAGGAGATGGGGAGGATGAGATGGTCCAAAATCCATAAACCACACGGTCAAGTGTTACATAATTATGCTTTCTATAGGCCGCACATTAGTAAAATATTCCAATTTGTAATTAGGAGAAATCATCGTTCGAAACCCAAACATTTTGTGGTTGCTACACATAATATGTATTTATACAAAAAAAATATATTTAAGTAATATGTCAGTTGTCTAGTACCCATAGTACAAGCTTCGGCTTACTTTGGGACTAGATGGCGCTGTGTAGCCTAGCGCGGCATGTTTTGGGTTATTTATTAATTTATCTTTGTCAATAGCATGGTCACCGTGCCTCGCATTTCATCGGCCAATCGCGTCGCGGCGCGTGCACAGCGCTACACAAATTTACTGCTCGCGACTAGTAGACACTGTGGGTGGCCGTGCACTTATCACTGCAACTTTGTTCGCGACGCCACCTCACCTGAGACCTACCTAATTGTTTACACGTCACGGTTTAATTTGCATTGACAAGATAGGCTATAATTACAGAGCAAAAAATAGGGGTAGTTTTAAAATGTGCTTTAAAAGTTAAACTTTAAGTTAGGTGTCTGAGTGATGCCAATTTGAAGACAGCAGATAAGCAGACAGCAGATCGATAATTCCCAAAAGAGCTTTTGGGACTTAAAATACACAGGATAACATTTTTGCTCTATTTGAGATTTAAAGTTTTGACAAGATTCACGCTTTACTTATTGACTTTCGTCCAAAGTGCCAAAGATTTCAGGTTCGATTCCCACGGTTTAACTTTGGATAAATGATTTCGCAGTGGTAGTCTTTTGGTAGAACTAGGGAAAACACGAGTTACTAGTACTAGGTGGTGAGAGCACAATGTGGGACTAAATACAAGGGTAAAATCTAGCATTGTGTCTAACATTTACTTAGGATATTTTCATATTTCCCTTTTTCCCTATAGGTTCGGTCTTTTCGTAAACGTACCAATATTTTACTGAAAACAGTTCCAATCGATTCTAAACAAACAGGTTTACACGTTTCAAGTGTAATAAAAATAACATGATAAATCTAGTTGATCCTGTCTAGTAGAGTATTATATAACACCGGTGGAGTGGTGAGCACAATGCACAAGGGTATTACGGGCTCGGTTTAGTGCGGTGCCGTAGCTCGCGGGTCTTGAGCAAAACCACGTGTCCTCCGCGGTGCCGTATTCATAGTCTATTCTTGGTCTTGGTGGCACATTTGTATGACGCTCTTGCCTTAGGATTCGTTTATGTATAGAGAAGATTTCCGATGCAGGCAGGTTGGTGCATGCTTAGTAGGTACACCGATATTAGTCTATGTAGCCGCCTACATATATATTTTTGTTTTATAAAAGAGGCAGCAGATGAACAAATGTGATGTCTGATAGTAAGCAGTCGAGACCGCCCTCCGCCTCGACTGCTTACTATCAGACATGCTTACCATCAGGCAGTCGAGACCGACCGCCCGCAACTCAAATCGAGTTCTGGGGTCGGTGCAGGCCTTTTAAATAGGAGTACGCTCGTATCTTGAAGGCTCCAAAGTCATAGCTGTTCGGAAAGACTGTCGCAGAAAGTTGCTTCCACAAAACCGATGCGCGACGCAAGAAGTTCCTCATAAAGCGTTCAGGATCGCCAACCATCGAGATGATGAGGATGGAATTGCAATCGGTTGCGTAAATATATAAAGATAGATTTTCTGCCCGTCTCTATATACGCTCTCTATGGTGCGAACGATTGTAAGGTTCCAGTATCGATTCCTGATTGTATCAATTTGAGGGACCTCGCCTAGTCTGGTTTTTTTTGGAGTCAGGCCCCTAATCATAATTCTTCAGATCGTAATATTCATAGCACCAAGGGATCTTTCAAGATTCATTATCTATATATCAATTCGAAAAGGTCCCTTCTGGTTAATTTATGCTTTTATGCCTTTGAAACAAATAAGTTAGGAGGAATCCAGCTTATGATCATTCTCGAAACTCAACTATGAATACTGAAACTATGCGCACGCGCTTTGAAATCAGATCCACGAACGCATACTACCGGCTCGGATCAGATCATAGGATCATAGTACTACAAACGTTTGTGATCAACACTTACGTTGTTTATCAATCCTCGACCAATTATGAAGAATGGACTCGTTCAAATTACGATTAGGTATAATAAAGATGACTGGATAGAGTGGTTTTTTTTATAATGTGGTATAATGGCTTCCATACTCCTTATGAAACACGAAATCTTATCGGTAAACCTTTCTTTGGCACCTGGTGAAAAACCGAGGAGTATCCATTTTTAGGTCCCTGTTCTAGCTTACCATTAGAAAAAAGAAAAGAGGTTATTACCCTTGCCATTTAAGAAATTACCATTATGTGAAAAGAGGCTTTTAACCCACACCATTTAAAAAAGATCACAAAATGATATATTGTAATTCTGTAAGGCGGTAGGAGCTAACTTTACTCATATGTAGAGTCAACAAATTCAATTTTAAATAGGTATCTCTTCCACTCCTACCTCAGAAACAATACGACCTACATCTTAATCCAACAAAGTAAAATGGGTAACAAAACAAAATCACAAAATAAGCTATCTAACTCCAAAAACAAGTCGTTGCTCAGGACAAGCCAATCACGGCCAGTTCGGCGCCACCCCGAGACAGCCACATGGCGACCAGCCCCAGACTCTCGAGGACACGACGTCTGAGCGATAAAAATCACGAGTGTTTGATAAAATGACTGAGGATAGGTACGAGATATTATCGGTATCGATAAAAGAGCAGAGGATTTTTGTTTATTTATGTAGTACACACGAACATTTTATTTACTGAAAGATATTCCTGTTAAATATTGACAAGATGGAACTATATAATGGCTCATAAGCTTACTCACTTTCTAACTCTACAAAGTCTAATTTGAACTTGCGTGCATTAAGATGCACTAAGTAGTAAGTAAGCTTAAAGTAATTAATTCTTAGGCATAAAAATATAATAATAATACAATATCTAATATCACAGAATTAACAACAAAATATTAGAAAGCAGCAGCCCATTGGATTAAAGATATTAAAAAGACTTTTATAATGACGAACAGTTTATTTGAGAGATTTCCACAGAGAGAATGCATAGACAAAAGTAGAATTAGAGTTGTGCATTAAGGTAGTGATGTGACATTTAGTTAAGTCGAATTTTAATAATACAACAGATATTTAACATTACATAGTCTGCTAGATTATAAATAGGTAAAAATTCATTCAAGAACTTTCGTGTTTGTTTGGGAAAATAAGTTTCAAAGTCCATTCTAATGACCTCTGTGGCACATTATATAGAGCCATGAGAATTATCTAAAAAAGGTTATAATTTAATATTACAAAACCAATGTTGATATCGACAAATCATAATGTCCCTGCGCATCCCTATTGTGCCATACCTGCGCAGGCGCACTCAGCGTCGCCAAACGTGCCACTTGACTCACCCGCCGTTTTTGTTAGGAGGTGACAAAAAATATAAGCAGCTACCGTTTTATGAAGATACGTTACTTTGTTTTTTTAAAAAATGTACATTTACGATACAGTAGCAAATGAGGCTTGAAGGAGACCAATTTTTCATCAAATAAAGAAGAAATTAGCTCCATGTAAAATTTTAATACGCAATATATTACATAGTTCTTGGAAGAACAACAATCCTATAGTAATTCATTATAACGGTCTTGTTACTAGTGTCCCAAATGGCACTCTCCTCGAAAACACTTTTCAATGGAGGGATAACGTCGTGCAAAATTACATTAATTTACTTGTACTACTCGTACTCTACAAGTAACTTACTTGATATTCTATATTTTTTTTACAACTTGTCACATTTATCTATACAACCGATATTGTCATTTCATTTAGGATTAGGTTCAACGTGGTTGCTAGGGACCCCTGTCCCAAAATTTAACTCGTTCCTTTATAGACGCTTTCCGTTAACCATGATTCATAAATCACGACATTCCACAAAATTCTTTGCTAATGACTAAGCGAACGAGGTGCATTGCGCCATCAGTATTTCACTTTAGTGCTAATTCACAGATAAATACGCATTCTGAAGATTACACCGGCTGTGTTCAGACGCATTCGCGTTTTTTGCGCCGAACGCACAAAATATTATCTGCCCAGACCCGCCGAACCACTCAATACCGCCCAATCCTCGTAAATCACGATTATCGCTAGCAAAAAATCAAACATGAGAAAAATTTTAACATCAATTTGCTGTATTGGTCTGAAAAGCACTCACGTTTCCGGAATCGAAATGGACTTTAATGTTACCTTTTATGGTATATAATAGAACGGCAAGGTTAAAAACAAACGTCTTGTTTGTTTATCGATGTAATGTTAATGGTCCGATGTGTACAGGTTCTCTTCGTATGAATATGACAGAATTTTTGTACTTATTCAAAACATATGAATTTGGCAATATTACATGAACGACTCCCTATTAAAGTTACTTAGTATTGGTATTATATCTATAGAATAGCATAGAACTTACTTGGAAACTAAAGGCCTGCGCTTATCATGCATTGCAAGCGTTGTCATGGCGCTTGCAACAGTGCCGAAATGTCATCATCATCATACGTCCACTGATGGACAAAGGCCTTCCCCAATGACATTCGTCCTTTATTATTCGTCCTTTATTGTTATTGCCCTAGTGTCAGCACGTGCAAGCGAGTTGGTGACCGCAGTAGATTTTATTTGAACCCAGGTAAACGCTGCTGCCTGTTTCCTGATATTTCGTTTGTATTTTCTATCATCGTACTCTTGTGGTTTCCAGACTTAGGATAGGGTCTCCTCATCTCCCATCTCATCCTGTGGGTGCCTAAATAAACGTTTACTCAAAAATCTGCTATACGGGAAAAGCCCTGTTAATACGCCTGTGCTCAGGTTAGCGATTATGGGTAAAGCCTCCAGATGTTTGACTAAAGTGGCGAACAAAAAAGCTAGAGGGGCCTATGTCCAGCCGTGGACTGCGATAGGCTGACGATGAGTGACCCAAACAACTGGCCCTCAAACTTTTTTCCAACAAATCACCAAAATTACTGTAATCCCGACACTGTAATACACGCTATAACATACCAAATTACGTTTCCTAGATCTCTTAATGGGCCTTAAGCGTGGCCAGCCCGTGCCGGGCAATAAATCACAGGCCCGAATTGGGCCTTTTAATAAACAGCGCCTTTACGGCCCTAATGGACGACATTAAACAACTCCTGATTCCGATTCTGTGTTATTTAGCGTATTTTTCACTCTTCCTTCTGGTTAATTCTTTCTTGGCCATTCTTTTTTTGTGCACAAGTAATTGTGTGGCTTGTGCCTTTTCTATAGTACGACCACAGAAATGTATCAACAGTTCTTTTTTATACCTATTATTTAATATCGGGTTTGAAAAATAACGGACTTCCATAAAATACCTATCTATACCTAGTACCTTAGTTTAAAGTTAAGCCTCTAGCAATACTTTGGTGAAAACCGCATTCAATTCCATGCAGTAGTTTTCACGTGAAGCGCGTTCAAACATACAGGTAAAAAGTTCTCCCGTCTTCCCAACAATTCCCGTTACTGCTCTGCTCCTATTGATTGTAGCGTGATGAAAAGTGTATTATACCTGCCGTTAAAATCCGTTCGGTAATTTTTGTTTCTATAACGAACATACAGACAGACAGACAGACGGGCAGACAGACAAAAATTTTACTGATTGCATTTTTGGCATCAGTATCGATCACTAATCACCCCCTGATAGTTATTTTGAAAAAATATTTCATGTACAGACCCCTCTACAGATTTATTAGTATAGATAAGTATAGATATAGAAGATAGATTATGCGCATCGTTGTAATCGATAAATTACAATCGCGAATTATAACGGGTGCTAATTACCGGGCGCCGTTACGACCGCAGCAAATTAACAATCAATCAAATCGATGAACACCTTAAGTGCCCCGGCCCTTAATTTGAGAACGTTTCCGTAACACACTTTACGGGAATTCCTGAAATATTGAATTGTTTTCATATTAATATTCTATTAACATTTAACAAGATACCAGAAAATATTTAACTATACATGACATCCAGTCGATGGTGGCGCGCACCAAGAGGTTTAGTTCCTCGTTCTAGCCCCGTGCCATTAAGTCATGCCCTTTCCAGCTCAGGTGTTTCCTTCCTCTTACAATCCTGGGTTTTTAGGCGGGGCGGGAAACGGCATCTCAGTGGGTCTTCAGGGTGAGCGCGACAGGCGCAATGGGTTTGTTCTATTGTGCCTGTAGACCTAACTTTTGGACCTCACGACCGCTTGCCATCAGGTGGAGTGAGGTCATCCTGAAAGTTATACTACGACTATATATATATATTATATATAATATTATAAAGCTGAAGAGTTTGTTTGTTTGTTTGAACGCGCTAATCTCAGGAACAACTGGTCCGAATTAAAAAATTCTTCTAGTGTGTCTCCTCGACCATTTATCGAGGAAGGCTTTAGGCTATATAACATCACGCTGCAACTATTAGGAGTGAAGAGACAATATATATATACGAGTATACTTAACCTTTAACTACCGACGTCAGTTTTTCGTCACACTAGTACCGACGTAGGGCCTGAGAGGCCGCTAATATAACATTAAATATTGTGGTAAATGTGTGTCATTATTTTTCAAACTATGGTTTCTATTGTAAATTTGGTATGTTACCATATGATAAAAAGATAAAAATAATAATCAAATTTATTGAAGTTATTACTTTTATGCCTTAATTTCCATGCATTATGTTTGACTAAAAATGAATGCCAGACGAAAAAAAAATTATTTAAAATTATTTCACTTTTCAAGAACTAAAAAAGTTACCTTTTCTTAAATCTTAGGGTTGAAATAACTATAAAAATTATAAACTGCATTTGGAATGTTTCAAATAAAAATAATATCCAAGTACCAAGTTACATAAAATTAGACCATGATAATTTAAGCAAATTGTGTAAACAAACATGTTTTTTACATGATTACTAATATGAGGATTTTCTATTTAGTTTAGGTGGACAACATGCACATATTTTTCTTGTTTTTTTCTTACAATTAAGCTTCCAATCAAAGTTTCATGATTCGAATCCAAAATATTTCTATGACATCGTAGTCTCTTGGATTGTTTGTAGCTAAACGGTGTTTACCACCCAACATTCCCGGTACATTTATATTTTAACTTATCAATCAGGTTCCTGTAAAAAATCACTTTTTGTTGACCTTAGCGTAAACAAAAAAGTCACGTAACTACCGACGTTGGGCCTATGAGGCCTCGTTGGAGTTTTCAATCTAAATAGCTTACTGAAATCGTGTTTGCCGGCATTACTACCACACTCATCGGCGTTGACGCAACTAAATTCGCAGGTACTGAAGAGTACGGAGCTTTCCTGCTAGAGGAAGGGGTTAATCTAACAAAATCTCTAGCCGCCTCGGCCTCACAGGCCCCACGTCGGTAGTTAAAGGTTAACATTCTTACATTAAATCTACTTAAAGTTGATAGTATTATCATCTTCATCAGCCTACCACGCAGTGAAGATCCTTTGTTGCCTTTGCAACTCGGGATTCAAACAAATCTATTATAAGTAATACAATTGTAGTTTTATTATGTAATGCGAATTAAGTAATATTTTAAGGTGGTTCAAACAAATAATATCAGACTGCATCACATACAATGCTCCAAAGTAAGAAGCTTGTGTTATGGGTATCATCAGGACAAGGAATGTACCACATATAAATATAAACACTTAGACTCGGAACAAAGATAAATGTTCATCACACTAATGTTTGTCCCGTGTAGGGATCGAACCCACGACACCACGAGCAATTTAGCGACCGGGCAGGTGAGGTTTAAATATATTATCTGAACGACTAACATTAAACCGTCCGATGGAAACGTTTCAGTCTCAAATGCCGCAAATAAAGTTCGGGCCGGTCCATCGCGTGCCCCCAATTTGGGTAAACGTCTGCCGAAACCTCCCCCCCCCCCCCCCTCCCGCGTCCGTGTCGCTAATGAAATTGACTGTCAAGAGGTCGCTAGTTTTGGGAAAACTTCTGCACTGAGTAATTCCAATCAAGATACTTTTAGTTTTAATTATCCTAACGATTTGAGATTGGGCGTCACCGGAGCGAGGAGTCACACTCTACATAAGTGAAGCCGCCTGCCCAGCGTAGCGATTATGGTAAAAGCCTTCAGATGTTTGCCAAAGTGACGTACAACTGGTAGGGCCTATGTCCAGCAGTGGACTGCTATATTGCTGCTGATGGTTGAGGTTGGTGATTGCGTATAAACTAAAACGGGGAGGCGATTGTCGATGGTGACAAAAGCCGCCCAAGAGCTCCAAGTGGTCCCTGGTTCCTTTGTTGCCTTTGAACATTAAAGTGAGCCTTACTGCTCTTTCAGGAAGGCTCAGCTCGGCTGCTTTCATCATCAGTCTATATCAGCCCACTGCAGGACAAACGCCTCTCCATCTGTTCTCCTCCTAGTGCAAACATCTGGAGGATATACCCATAATCGTCACGCTGGGCAGGCGGGTTGGCGATCGCAGTGCGTAGCTTCTCGCCCAGGTGACGCTGCTGCCCATTATCGGTCTGTGGTATTTAGCTAAGCCTTCAATTGTGATGCTTTTACCGTCACCAGTCGGTTGTAATATTGTTAAAAGAAGTTGTAAATTGTGGCCAAAACCATTGTGGCCAAAATTCAGTTAATAGAGTTATTATTCTGATCAAACAAGCCGTTACCGGACGTACGCAAGTAACAACGCCGTAACGTCCATATTTGGGGTTGCCACACGACATCATTATCGAACAGGGCTCTCACAGGTGGCTCTTAAAGTCCGGTGTCCGGTCCGGTTAATGGCATCATTGGGCCTGATCCGGATGCAGGGTATTACTTACGGCGAGCGTAGCGCAATGGTTGTAACGATTTCTATGAAGCGGACGTATTGAAGACTGTAGATTCCATTCCTGGGGGACAAGTCAGGACTTTTCTTTAATGCGTCTTATCTGAACGAAAAGAAAATAAGAAAAATCTTTATTGGCAACGCCAGACACAGGTAGTACACAATATAAATACAAATGATCATTATGGGGAGAGAAAACAAAAGAAAAGATACAGAGAAAGACCGAAAGTGTGTAGCTAGTCAAGTTCCACCCTTAGCTTACCGTTATAGCGTCAAGGAAACCATAACGGCATAAACTGAGGATGATGTTGCGGTATGATTCGTTCGTTCTAGACAACTATACCTACATTCCTACTGCATCAAGTAGGAAAAGATAAAAACGACGTAGGAGGATGGAAGGTTAGTGCATAGTACAGTTGTCTTGGTGTTCATAAATAATACTCAAAGAAGCTGACATTTCTTTTCTTCACCACTACTGCTACAAAAATAGTTTAAATAAGTTAAGTTTATCAGTAGTCCAGTAGTACACGTGGAACAATCTTCAGTTTAGTATGGGACTAGATGACCCTATGTGGCTCAGCGTGGCATGTATTTATTTATTAATATTGCTTCTACAGGAAAACATTTTAAAAAAGCATGGTAACCCCTATAAATAAACAAACATCTAAATTTATGTTGCCATTCCAGGATCCCACGTAAAGCTTCGCATTCAAAAACCGACAACACCCAAGCTCGAACGCTTGAGATGTTTAAGCATTTACGAACTCCCCCGAGATCCTCTACTCAAGCGCTATGAAAATTTAACCGGTAAGCTACAGGTGGCAACCGCGAACCGGAAAACAGCGGCATACCCGGATTTCATTTATCTAATGCTACGTCGGCATAAAGTCGGACTGGATCAAAAGTAGCGGATGGTACAGTTAATAGCAAATACCAATCATTGTGTCTTTTTTATCCGCGCGGTGACGGATAATAAAAAACTACTCATCGCCCCAATCTTTTCCCCCGTGGGTCAAGAAAGAGCCGACTAAAGAAATTGTTGAGATTTCAGCTCCACGATCGTTGGTAAATAGGCTCTTAAATGTTTCTGATATGGGTGTTCTGAGACATGCCTTCAGTCTGGCGCCTTTATTGAATTAACTGTAATTGCTTCGCCTACGTACGAGTAGTCTCGTCTCGTCAGTCTCGTCGTCTCGTCAGTTGTTACCTCACATCTTAATTTAACTAATATTATAAAGCTGAAGAGTTTGTTTGTTTGAACGCGCTAATCTCAGGAACTACTGGTCCGAATTGAAAAATTCTTTTTGTGTTGAATAGACCATTTATCGAGGAAGGCTTTAAGCTATATAATATCACGTTGCAACTATTAGGAGCGAAGAAATAATAGAAAATGTAAAAAAAAAACGGGGAAAAAATAACTATTCCACGCGGACGAAGTCGCGAGCACAGCTAGTACTTAATAATTGCACTACCTTCTGGTATTGCAAATGTCTTTTTCAATTCTATATCACAGAGAAACTTACATAGGGCCTTAAATCACAGACGTCGACATCGACAGTTTCAAATCAATATCAGACATTTAGTATTATTCATCTTCACAAGCCTAAAAATCCTCTAGACATTATCATGTATGTAAGGGTAAGCTGAAGTGTTATGTGCCGCCCGGTATTTTAGTAGCGCTCTACAGGTGGCGTAAAGATCGTGCTATTGAGCTCCAGTCAGACGCGTAAGCATTTTGATATCCGTATTAACTGCCCCGGTAGCGTTATTACATTTTTGTAGGTGATTGTACTATTTTAAGAGAGGTAGGGCATAGCGAATCTTCGCTCGAATTGAGCCGCCCGTCCGGGGAAGGACCTCCACCCTATAGAATACCGCAGTCAAATGACCTCTGGGTCGTGTTTCTGCCGGTGAGTAGGGTTTCCGGAGCTCGTGGGGGGTTAGGGTTGGGCCGGCATGGCGGTGGCAACTGACAGGTAACTGACCAGTTACTTGCCCGTTGTCACAGCGACTTGGGCTTCTCTTTCGCTTTCCATCAGGTGTAGGGAAGCCATTATGTCGAGCCACTATAAAAAAAAAAAAAAAAAAAAAATTATATGCTTAGGCTATTGTTATCTGCTTAGACTATACATACAGTTGGAAGTATAATGATAATGACGGGCAGCAGCGTCACCGGAGCGAGAAGCTACGCCCTGCGATCGCCAACCCGCCTGCCCAGGGTGGCGATTATGGGTATATCCTCCAGATGTTTGCCCTAACTCGCGAACCACTGGAGAGGCCTTTATCCAGCAGTGGACTGCATTAGGCTGATGATGATGATAATGATGACTATGTATAAATGATTTGAATAGAATAACAATATGAGTTTCATGGCGGTTTCTCTAAGGCAGAATACTGCTGCTGAGTAATACTGAACTGTGATAGATTGGAGCGATTTGTATATATTTAGATCTACATAAATATAAAATTATTTTGAAATATGTATATGTATATTTTTTTAATCATCGAGTTAAAAATACTTACTACTATAGACAATGGATGATTTGATTCCGACAATCCGAACGAAATTTTATCGGCCATAAATGTATTCAAGTATGTAATTACTTGGGATGTACAAAATTAAAATGTATAGTATCATCTATGTATGTGTAATAGTTAGAGCTTAAAGCCTTACACCTAACACAATGGAAGCTTAAATGTTTTGTGCCCTATTGGCTTAGTGGCATAGATAAATGAATATACATAGAAGTGCCTTTCAGGCACGGGTTCGAACTTTGTAATACCTTTGATTGTAGACTAGTGCACTTGTACAGATAGGACACAAACGTTGTAAATTATTTTCAAGTGTTTGGTGTAAAGAAATGAAGAATAAGTAAGGGAAACAAAATTTTCTCTTGCTCCATCAGAATCAAATGATGAGTTGCGTTTATTCTCAACGAGTCAAATTGGATCCTGTCATACTGTGACCGGTTGAGAGAAATATTTCGTTGGATTGAAGGCATCTCCTAGAATACCCTGTTTAGAATAATTCAACTTTAATATTAATTGATATCACGGGTGTTTTGAGTAATATAAATAAAATAGTAAGGTAAAAGGTCTCTCACTATATTGATACATACTTAATTGTTGATTCATTTCAATTGGTCAACCACTTAAATCTCGCGAGACTTCGACCACGCGAGTTAAAATGTGGCCTTAAACTTGGTAACGAACCAACATAAAAAGTAAACCATCCCCTCTGCGTACCTAATCTCTGTCCTCCCAGAGGCGGGAATAAATCAAGATAGTCCGGGAGGACACGTCCAAAGCCCGGCGCGCCCTCCTAAGCTCCTGCAGGACGCTTAATAGGCCGGGCGAGAGGACCTCGCTATACGTAGGTAGGTACGCCTGGTGTAGTCGCATCATAATGGGAAGAAAAGTTAAAGGCCATTATCTTTTTTTTAAACGTAGTGACGGACGCCCTCAGGTGGAGTGAGGATTTGCGCAGGACGGCTGGCAAGTGCTGGATGCGAGAAGCCCGGAATTTATCAAGGTTGCGAACATTGGGAGAAGCCTATGTCCAGCAGTGGACTGATATAGGCTGATGATGATGATCTTTTTTTTATAAATAGTAACACAGTATAAGTAGTGGCCTCGTGTCGCCTTAAAGAAAGCGAAAGAGAGGCCCTACTAGATGCGGCCAAATTGCGGCTTGCAACTGCTCCATTCATCTGCAGGGGCAATCATCATCAGCCTATCGAAGTACACTGGAGGACATACCTCTCCATTTGTTCGCCACTTTGAGAAAACATCTGAAGACTTTACCCATAATCGCCATGCTGGGCAGGCGGATTGATGATCGCAGGGCGTGGCCCCTTTGCTCCGGTGACGCTGCTGCCCGTCATCGGCCTCTGTTCTTAGCTACGCTCCCAATCGAGATGGTTATTACGCCATCAGTCGGATGCCAGAGCCTCGTTTGTTACTCGGCAGGATGTAGCTCTCTTACATCGCCTCTTTCATAATTAGCGTTAGTGCTCATTTTAGTTTACTATAACAACTTCTATAATCACCCCGAATAGAGGAGCTCGGTGGCGCCGCGGTCTTGTACGCTTAACAATGATCGCAACGTTGTGCAACCATTGGCGCGGTCAATCCGATGATGGGTGACCAAAATTTGACACCGATTTCCTCCGTGCTTCGGAAGGCACGTTAAGCTGTTGGTCCCGGGTGCTATCTTTACCAACTCAGATAGCAGTCGTCACATCATATCAGAGATGATGATAACTCCTAACTGGGAATGGGTATAGCTTACCCTAAGTGTTGCGGAGGTCTGATGGCAGTCGCTCTGTGTAAAAGCTTAGCCCTCGCCAAATCTCTCAGTTTGGGAAGCTGACCCTGAGACAATCGGGAAAAAGGCTAGGATGATGAAATGTAACATATATATCTTTGACATATATCAACTAAACCTACAAGACTAAAAGGGACAAGCTCTTAACTACTCCATCAGTTTTCCACCACAACATTTGACTTAGATCGCTCCTAACAATCCCGCATAAGTGCGTCCCAGACAGGGGTCGAACGCGACAATTTCCGCGACCTCCGCGCTTCCGGCCCGTGACGGACGGACGTAACGACAGTTATTTACATTACGAGCCGGAGGCTTACGACGGAGTTGTGGAGCGCCTATTTACTGGGAGACAGTTGGAAATGTGATTTTGTAATGAGATTTCGAGACGTTTGTTCAATATAACAGGCTCATTTCAAGTTAATTCTCGTTTATTAGCATTTATTTGTATTGGTCTGGGTGTTTATTATGTATAATATATATTTATTTACCAACAGACATGTTCATGCACACAAATGTTTGTACTGTGCGGAGATCGAACCAATGACCCTTAGCTCAAAAAGCAGAGGTCACTACCAATTGAGCAACGGAGCCAGTCATGGATGTAAATAATATCATTATTTTTGTGACCCGCGAAGCAAGCCGATCGAATGTCCTAAAGTAACGTATCACAAGGCACTCGTCCAAATAGATTGCCAGTCTCCAATTACGGATCATCTGGTCCCTTCGCCCTTGCCGGCCCGCATCGCAATAACGCTGTGACGTCACTTACCGTCCGCGACAAATGAGAGCCACTACACGCTCCGATTTGGATTGCGAACTGATTGCTGAACTGAGTTGTGTGATGGACGTAGCTTCTGGGCTGTTGAATTAGATGTACCTACTGAACTTGTTTCGATTTGGATGGCGAACTGAGTTCTGTGATGGACGTAGCTACTGGGCTGTTCAATTAGATGTACTTACAGACAGAAATTGTTTCGATTTTGTCTGTATGTCTGTATGTTCGTTATAGAAAAAAAACTACTGAACGGATTTAACGAAACTTGGTACGATTATTTTTCAGACTCCTGGGCAGATTATAGTATACTTTTCATCACGCTACAATCAATAGGAGCTGAGCAGTGAAGGGAAGTGTTGGGAAAACGAGAGAATATTTTATCTGTATGTTTGTACGCGTGTCACGCTAAACATACTGCATAGAATTGAATGCGGTTTTCACTAATGTATTGCTACAGGTATAACTTTAAATTTTTGTTTTTTATGGATATCCGTTATTTTTGGCAACCGATACCCACGCGTGCGGCGCCGCTGGCACAGCTAGTTTAAAATCAGTAGCTTAATACCTAGTTTTTAATTATATACCTATCTTTCTCTATCCTCTCAGACCTAAAGAAATGTCCAAAAAATCCCCCGTTTTTCCCTCACCTCAATTTGTCGCCGCACCTCCGATTTATCCAGCAGCGGGCTCCATTACTCGATACTGTTGAGAAATAGCGGTCGCGTTTGAGCTACGGCCGCTGTTGGCGAATTACACCGGCCCTGAGCTGCACGTTATAAGAAATAAGCCTACTTTTTGTGCGATGACGGAAAATAATTCAAATCACCGCTCCATTTCTTTCCGTGAATATCATAAGAGTCTATTATGGGACTTCTTGAAGTTTCAGCTTCCTGGAATGTCTTGGTTCGTCTTTCGCGATCAGTCGATATTTTTTTTTATAGTGGCTCGACATAATGGCTTGAAAGCGAAAGAGAAGCCCAAGCCGCTGTGACAACTGGCAAGTAACTGGTCAGTTGCCACCGCCATGCCGGCTCAGTCCTTAAGCCAAGCCAATTAAATAAATATTAATAAATACATATTATACATAGAAAACACCCAGACCAATACAAACAGACATGTTCATGAACACAAATGTTTGTACTGTGCGGGAATCGAACCCACGACCCTTGGCTCAGAGGGCAGAGGTCACTACCAAATGAGCCACCGAGCCCGTCAGCGGCGGTACAATAAACTACCTCCTACCTTCGTCGGCATTTACCATCACGAGCACCTTAATCTTTCCGCGCCATTTCCCGCTAACTCCGCACATCCACTGTCTAAACAATAACAACCGACCAATCCTGGCGCTCGGATACCGGAAATGAGGTGCGCTTCCGCCAGAGCACCACTTCCGGCGCGCCACTTCCGGCGCGAGACTGCGAGCTTCGCGCCAAAGCTCATATCGTATATTTATGAGCTTTCCGAGAATGAGCTTATTGCGGTCAACTGTTGTTGGGAATTGTTTAGTTTGGGAAAGAGTAGCGGGTGACGTGCTTGACTTATGCCCGTGACTTCGTCTGCGTTTAATAGGCTATTATGGCTAAAAATTGTAATTATTCCGTCTTTGAGCTCATTCAAAAATAAAAGACGTATTTTTCATTTGCAAATTAGACTAAAAATTACAAAGTTACAGCCCGTTGAAATTACGCGTGACGTCACTCAGTGAGGCATTTTTACGGGAGCGAGTGACGTCAAAGACTCCCACTCCTAACTTTTGATGCCTTGTATCTTTGCTATTGTTTATTTGAATTAGTACACTTTTCATCACGCTACAATCAATAGGATCAGAGCAGTGACGGGAAGTGTGGGAAAACGGGAGAAAATTTTATCTGCATGTTTGATCGCGCATCCCGCGAGAAATACTGCATGGAATTGAATGCGGGTTTCACCAATGTACTGCTAGAGGTCTCACTAAGGCACTAGGTATAGGTATATATAGGTATTTTATGGAAGTCCGTTATTTTTGAAACCCGATATCCATGCGTGTGACGCCGCCGGCACAGTTAGTATAAAAATGAGTGTTTTGATAATGTGGCGAATAACTGGAGAGGGCTATGTCCAGCAGTGGACTGCGATAGGCTGATGATGATGATACGAATAAAGATTTTTTGATATGATTCCCCGAAACAGCCCTCTATTCCTGAGCGATCTAGACCTAAGATTATTGACAAGGAACTCGTAACTGCAAAGTAAATGAAGTAACTCAATCTAATTCCAATCAGCCCACTCCGGAGTTGAGAGGACTGAGCCTCTCCAAATGTTAGCTATCAATCTTAGAGCGGGTTAAGCCTTAACGAACCGGACCTTGTAATGGAAATTAACTTATTTATTTATATTATACTAGCTGTGCTCGCGACTTCGTCCGCGTGGAATAGTTATTTTTCCCCCGTTTTTTTTTACATTTTCCATTATTTCTTCGTTCCTAATAGTTGCAGCGTGATTTTATATAGCCTAAAGCCTTCCTCGATAAATGGTCTATTCAACACAAAAAGAATTTTTCAATTCGGACCAGTAGTTCCTGAGATTAGCGCGTTCAAACAAACAAACAAACAAACTCTTCAGCTTTATAATATTAGTTAAGACTAGCGACCGGCTTTCGTTTCTCTACGCTATTTTACATGTGAACCATGCTATTAAATCACTCTATCTTTTAAAAAAACCGCATCAGGGGCTGCGCCGACGACAGACTTTTTGTGCGATAGAGTCTGCGTCTGAGACATTTAGAAGGAGCGTCTAGGTCTGCCGACAGAATGATCGGGTACATGTGCACCATGCTATCAAATCACTCTATCTATTTAAAAAACCGCATCAAGGGCTGCGCCGACGACAGACTTTTTGTGCGATAGAGTCTGCGTCTGAGACATTTAGAAGGAGCGTCTAGGTCTGCCGACAGAATGATCGAAGATGTGCGTCGTGTGCGTTGAGTCTGTGAAATATCCGCGACAGATTTTTGCGCGTCGTGTGCGTTACTGCATATAATTGCAAAAAGTGCGTCATGGATAGTCTGTCGTCTGCGCTGGCCCTAAAAATCAGTTGCGTACTTTTATAGATCTATGCATACATAGGGACAGACATACACAAAAACGCCAACCCGCCTGCCCGGAGATTATGGGCATGTCTTGGGTTATTTAATTTATTTTCGATGCAACTGGTGGCAACTGACTAAATGATGGATTTGGTAACCTATCCGTTGCCACAGTGACTTGCACTTCTCTTTCGCTTTCGATCGGGCTACAGAAATCTACTATGCCGGTCTACTTTTAATCTATTGAACGCGAGTATATAAACGTCGATGATAATCTTTTCTATCGTTTTTAATTTAATAATAAATAATAACCCAAGAAATGCCACGCTGGGCCACACAGCGTCATCTAGCCCCAAACTAGGCCGAAGCTTGTGCTATGGGTACTAGATAACTGATAAACTTACTTAGATACATTTTTTTTTTGTAAATAAATACATATTATACATAGAAAACACCCAGACCAATACAAACAGACATGTTCATGCACACAAATGTTTGTAGTGTGTGGGGATCGAACCCACGACCCTTGGCTCAGAAGGCAGAGGTCACTACCAATTGAGCCACCGAGCCAGTCAAAATTTCTTGGCGGTCAAATGACAAAAAACCTCCTATTCATTCGACTTTCGCCTTATTTCCAGCCATCCTTTTAGTGTCGTGTCAGTAATGTAACAGCGGTAGGTAGCCGGTCGTTTCACGAATTTATTCTACCTCTCAGAATACATTCCGTAGATATGACATGCAAATAATATCGCAAAAATACCAAGATCACTTCTCGCATACGAATTCCCCTCCGCAGGTAACAAGCTCCCGATACATATCTAGGTAGAACTTATTAATGTTCAATATGGAGTAATTGATAAATAAAAGCTGTATATTTAACTACTTATCATCATAAGACTATTGCAGTCCACTGCTGCATATAAGCCTTTCCAATTGTTCGCCACTTAGGTCAAACATCTGGAGGAGATAACCATAATCGCCACCCTGAGCATGGGGGTTGGCGATCGCAGGGCGTAGCTTCTTGCTCCGGTGACGTTGCTGCCAGTCATCAATCTGTGGTATTTAGCTACGCCTTCAATTGTGATGGTTATACCGCCACTAGTCGGTCGTCGTCTCTGGTTCTTCGAGCCTCTAGATATGCGGGGCTCGGGCTACGGGCCTCGATCGTACGATCTTTGCCCGGGCTTCATCTCCGGGGCTCTTCTGCCCCGGGTGTTGTAACTCCTTATTCAGGAAACCCTCCCGCGCAACCTGGCACGTCTGCGGCTTACAAGGTATGCGGCGCGGGAGGGGGGAGGATGGTGTCGTGTTGTCGGGTGGGGCATATATATACATAGATATAGGTAATAATAATTTTTTTTTTTTTTTTTTTTTTTTTTTTTTTAATGCCCATCTTTTCTACTGGTATGTCGGTCAGTCAGTCAGCCTGAGGGGCGTGTCTGTCTGTCGGGAGCCGGGCGACCAGCAGCGGTGACGGATCTACCGCCGATCGCAGCGGGCCGGTCCGGGGGTCGTCCGCCACCACCCGAAAGCGGGGGCGGGGGATAGGCGGGCCTGGGACGTGTGTCGCTGTAGGAGGTGTGGTGTGTGATGAGTGTTGCGTGGGGTGACGGTGTGGTGAATGGTGTAGATTATCCTCGGTGTCACCGGCGAGGACGAGCTCCCGCGGGAGAGCCCGTCCCACCGGGTCAGGCGGTCGGGCGTGCAGGGGCGCTATGCCGTGTAGGTGGCTGTGTGGCCCGTTTTCCGCCGCGTCGTACATCCGACGGGCGGAGCGGATCACAAAGTCCTCTACCGACTGCACCCTCAGATCCCGGGCGATTACGTCATTGCGGACGTAACGCCCTGCCCCTGATAGAACGCGGAGGGTAATGTTTTGTTGGGCCTGTATTTTCCTACGTAAGGAGCCGCTGCACAGGCTGTACCACGCGGGCATGGCGTACGTGAGGCGGCTCCTTATGTAGGTCTTGTAAATGCCTGTCTTTGTGCGGAGCGGGAGTCTGGATGTGAGCACTGGGCGTAGTGCCGCACGCGACGCCTTCGCCATATTGATGGCGTGCGTCGCCTGCGGCACCATGCGCAGCGAGCGGTCTATGCGACTAGTCGGTTGCCAGCGCTTCGTTTGTTATTCGGCAACAGCCTTACCGGAGCGAGAAGCTACGCCCTGCGTTTGTCAACCTGCCTATTCTCCGGATGTTTGCACTAAGTGGCGAATGACTGTTGTAGATGCCTACGTCCAACAGTGATCTGAAATAGGCTGATGATGATGACTGAAGTCACTAAATCGAATCTTACAGCATCCAAGAAAAGAAATGGGATGATTTGTAGTCTTTCTCCGCCACCGCGACTTTTTCCAAACATTCACCGTAAGTAGTGCAAGATTTAGACGCATTTAGCGCACAGGCCCGTTCTATCCTGACACAATTCCCTGGTAACAAGTATATCGATATGCACGCTTTATCTCCGCGCCATCCGTTCATAAAGTCGTGGACCGCAAAATATCGCGTTACTACCAATAAATTGTCGCGAAAAGCCTCCATAATAAACAGTTGGATTCAATATCTTGTTCATTTCACACCACACTGTACAATTTTATATAAAACTGATAAAATTCAAACGCAACCTTGTTAAAGGCGTAATAAAGGCCACAATCAATTGAATTCTTTTGGCGTGAGTGCTACAAACATGGTTGTTTTGGGTTATCTGGCTGTATTTTGCGTGGATGTTTACGACTCGATATAGCGTTACGTAAAAAGAATTAAAGAACACATATTGTGTGCGCGGGCGCAAGTAAAGAGTTGTGGCGATATACCTACATTCTAATAATGTTTCCTTAGTATGATTCAGTCTTTTTCTTTTCGAGTCTACGGTACTCATTGTCTCAAATAGGACCTGAGACACTATTACGTGTATAACAAACGAAAATAATCATTCGATAGAAGAATCTCGTGTTTTTGTATCATAATTCCCTCCCATTTGTCCCGCTCGTATACGTATATAGGTAAGTACGAACTAAATTCATGAAGATCGACTCTAACGGATCCGCAAGAGATCGTTATTCGTTTCCTATGGCACAAAACCATTCGGTCTGTCCATCGTACAATCGTCTTCCTTGTTCGTTTGATTGTCCTTGTAGAGCACTAGCCCAGAACCCGGCGGGATGCCAATGTCCTGTTGCAATACTTCGTATAAGGGACTATTAACACTAAACATTTATAATAAAAACTAAAAACCTTCATACATACATACATACTTATGGTTCAAACTCAGAACCTCCTTTTTTTAGTCGGTTAAAGTACTAAAACCTTCTCCTGAATGTAACAAATACTTTTCTGAAAACCGCATCCAAATAGCTTTAGCCAAACGCGAGATAATCGCGGACAAAGCTACATACATACATACAAACAATCGAACTGAGAACCTCCTTTCTTTTTGAAGTCGGTTAAAAATAAGCGTATGTCTTGGACCACCTATTATGTTATTGTCTTCCGTGGTAAATAACACGGGATGTAATGCGTAAAGTCACACAAACACAGTGAATTAGGTTTACGTCTATTATAATAAATTTACATTTACAAATCAGACAAACTCTACTAAAACGTCTAACATCATCTCTATAAGAAATTAACAAAATAACAATAAATATAAAAAAAAAGTTTTTATACGTCTCATTTTATTATATTTTACGAACATTATAAACACTCACTGTATAGAATGAATTAATATAATTTGCATCTCGCATAACCGGTGTCGTGTCCATTACCCGTGCTATGACTTCATCGGGCGCGCGATAAACACAAGATAGTAATGCACATCGTACTGAGACATTGTAACAGTCGAGTTTGACTACTGCAGTCGTCCCGAAGTGTCGTGATTATCGCCTATAAACGTGTTACGAGAATAGTCTACTGCTTATCTGGACGTTATGAATGTTGCTTTAATTCTTTATGAAAGACTAGCTGCTGCCCGCGGCTCTGCTCGCGTGAATATTTGTATAAAACATAGCCTATGTGTTAATCTGATGTACAAACTATATTCCTGTAAAGTTTCATTAAAATCCGTTCAGTAGTTTTTGCGTGAAAGGGGAAACAAACATCCATCCATCTATCCAAACAAACTTTCGCGTTTATAATATTAGTGGAAAGTAGGATAGGAAACATGTTTCTTAGTAAAGCTTCTAATTATAGGCAAATGTATAGAAAATTTACAACATGTATAGGCTGGCTAGATCTTACATGAAAACCAATGTTTCTCAAATGACGGTAGATATCTGTGCGGTGAAGGAAAAATAATACAAATCCACGCCCCATTTTTAGGGTTCCGTAGCCAAAATGGCAAAAACGGGACCCTTATAGATTCGTCATGTCTGTCTGTCTGTCTGTCTGTCTGTCTGTCTGTCTGTCTGTCCGTCCGTATGTCACAGCCAGTTTATTCCGAAACTATAAGAGCTACATTATTGAAATTTGGCACGTAGATGTATTCTGTAAACCGCATTAAGATGTGACAATAAAATCAGAAAAAAATTCAAAATTTTTGGGGTTCCCCATACATAGAACTGAAACTCAAAATTTTTTTTTCATCAAACCTATACGTGTGGGGTATCTATGGATAGGTATTTGAAAATGATGTTGAGGTTTCTAACAACATTTTTTTCTAAACTGAATAGTTTGCGCGAGAGACTCTTCCAAAGTGGTAAAATGAGTGTCCCCCCCCCCGTAACTTCTAAAATATGGGCATGATAAAACTGAAAAAAATATATGATGTGTATTACTATAAAAACTACTAACGAAATTTGGTTTGAAGGAAATCTAGACAGTAGTTTTTTTTAAACGTCATAAATCAAATTACCTAATTTTTTCATTCAATCAGTGGTACGGAACCCTACGTGCGCGAGTCCGACTCGCACTTGGCCGGTTTTGCCCATGTGGGTGTTGTAAGAGTCGAATAAGGGAGTTCTTTAATTTTCGGCATGTAGTAGGTGTTTACTAGCCTTTGAAGTTACCGTAAAGAAACTCTGGTTTGTTTCGGGCTCCGGGACGACGGTCCCGGATCTCGGTTCTCGGATCCCGTATCAACTCTGATCACTGGTCTGGCCGACGGGCCAGACCCGTGACCAGAGCCATCTTACAGGCAACGTGATTGCTTGAGTTACTTTTCCGATTCCGCCTCAACTTGGGCATCAGAATCGCTTTCCATCAGACAAAGGGGGCTTCCCTTTGTACTATACTGTGCTAATATAATAAAAAATGCCCACTAAAATCCAAATATATACAATATTCCTTCTTATTAACGTGTGTGATCCTAACCCTACCAAATTACCGAAAGAAAAGAATAGAATAGAAAATAGTTTATTCAGCGCACATTAAATAATACTAAGGTGTACTAAATCTTCAAAGTATCTTAATACTAAGCTACAATGGTATACAATGTGCAGCCAAATTGGTATCCACTCAGTGAATGTCAAGGCTATTAATGTCCCAATAACATACGCCGATGACCGCCCAAATTAACATTATCTCTCATTAATTTATACCCAAAGAACCGAATCTCTTATTAGTGCACTAAAAACGTCTTTTAAAAACACTCTCGCCAAATTAACTCATGGGCGTGAGACATAAAAACAAAACCCGATGTCTCCCCACTAATTAGGGCCGCGTCTGTCTGTCTGTCACGCTTACAAATTATAATGTTTTAGTTTCTTTATTAGATTTGGCCCGAGTCTGTTTGCGTTTTGGAATTTTGGACACTGATTCATTATGTGTGAGTTTTAACATTTGTATTTTTGGTTGGTGACTGTACTTAATGGATTTTGGCGTCGACACTTGGGGGGCATTACGGAGAAATTTAATTATGTATGCGAAAGTGCAATATGGGAGTATAGATAGGTTTTTTATACGTACAATAATATCCATATGCTACACAAAGAAAAGATTGGATGAATTTAATATAATTTCTTTTTTGTTACAGATCTGCCTTGCTTGATCATCGAGCTCCGAAATTAAGTATGTACTTTTTCTTCTTCTTGTTGTTACTTCTTAACAATAACAATTTTACACTGGTTCTTATCAATATCTCCTTAACTTTCATCATCATCATCATCAGCCTATTGCAGTCCACTGCTGGACATAGGCCTCTCCAGTTGTTCGCCACTTAGGGCAAGCAGTAGTTTTCGCGTGATGCGCGATCAAACATACAGATAAAAATTTCTCCCGTTTTCCCAACACGTCCCATCACTGCTCTACTCCTATTGATTGTAGCGCGATGAAAAGTATACTATGACCTGCCCAGGAGTATGAAGAATAATAGTACCAAGTTTCGTCAAATATACATACATACAGACGACACGAACATACATATAGACAGACAGACACACAGACAAAAATTTTACGGATTGCATTTTCGGCATCAGTAGGTATCGATCACTAATCACCCCCTGATAGTTATTTTGAAAATATATTTCATGTTCAGAATTGACTTCTCTACAGATTTATTTTATTATAAGTATATAGAAGATGTACAGAATTGACCTCTCTACAGATTTATTATAATTAAAGATAGATATAGAAGAAGATTTTGTTAGGGTTTTTAAAAGAGCCTTACTTATAAGCTTTGAACTTACCAACACCATATTTTGAACATACGGTTTCTTATTTAAATAATGTTACGTTTCGTTCCACCGCAACCGAGATCAGTGAACTGTACGAATCTTAATAGGTTTTTCGCTTGGCAATAAGCCGCGACTTAAAATATGCGTCTTGCCAATCCCGGGGAATATTTCCCGGGGGACGCGGGATCCGGGAAGGTTTGGTAAGAGGTGCTCGATATTAATGTGAACGCAGATGGATGCTGACGGTTTGGAGAGGCGGTTTTGAAAAAGCAATAGGTTATAGTACTTATAGTAGGAGTTGATCAATACACAATAATATGACTGGCTCGGTGGCTCAATTGGTAGTGACCTCCGCCTTCTGAGCCAAGGGTCGTGGGATCGATCCCCACACAGTACAAACATTTGTGTGCATGAACATGTCTGTTTGTATTAGTCTGGGTTTTTCTATGTATAATATGTATTTATTTACAAAAAAAAATGTATCTAAGTAAGTTTATCAGTTGTCTAGTACCCATAGTACAAGCTTCGGCTTCGTTTGCGGTTAGATGGCGCTGAGTGGCCCAGCGTGGCATGTCCTGGGTTATTTATTTATTTGTTATTTTTATATCTAAATATATAAAAGCTGCTACTGTGAAAGGGAAGACACAGTGGGGGCGGTCCCCTACGAGATGGGCTGACGACATAATGGAGACAGTATAGATCCTTTAGACCCAGACCGCTCAGGACCGGCCCATGTGGAGTTTATTGAGGTCATTCATCATCATCAGCCTATCACAGTCCACTGCTGGACATAGATATGTCCAGTTTTTTGCCATTTTGGGTAAACATCTGGAGGCTTTACCCATAACCGCCATTCTGGGTAGTCGGGTTGTCGATCGCAGGGCGTAGCTCCTCACACCAGTGACGCTGCTTGTGGTATTTAGCTACGCCTTCAATCGCGTATACCGCTTACCGGGGGAGGCCTATATTCAACAGAGGACGACTGACGATGATGATATAAGAACTAACTCATTAACGTTACACGAAATATCTGAAACTAGAAAGACAGAAATAAAAAATCTTTATTAGGTACCCAAAAATACACATTAGGACAATGAAACTTAAATAGCATACAGACAGAGCGCACCTAAAAGAAGTGAAATGCTAGTTTAAAATTTTGCATAAGGATACGTTATAGAACGTAGGTGCTCACTGAGAATTTTTTTTTTCGTTTATGCTTCAAAAACATACGTCTAATGCCAAAAATTAGTATTAATATGAGGGCGACAGTTTCCATATCGGCCGATGTGGAAACTATCGCGTCAATAGATTCCAAAAGACACCTAGAGAGGGCAACTAAACAGCAGATGAATAGATACTAAATAACGCATTTCTGCTCTGTAACCGTCAATACGTTCATCGTTTCCGACAAAGGAACTTCGAGCGCCGAACTCGCAACTATTCAAATGAGCGCGCGACAAAAACTGTCGGACACGTCGCAATGCAGTCGCAGAAGCGAACTCTGCTGCGACCGCAAGTTTGTCGTTTCGTCCGTGACTAGTGTTGTCGCCAATACCTGTTCAGTCTCTGAAAAATTTGGCTACTCCTACATTATGTCGTATATTATATAATCTGAAGGTGGAACAAATATTTGGCCTTTCTGTAATAACTTTAATTAGGCGTCCTCTAGATGAAGATCTCTCAACCTATGATGACACAGTGAACGAAAATGAGTCTTGGCCTTCGATATCACACGCCACCACCTCGATTTGTGCGCCATTACTTAAAAAGATAAGATTGCGGAATGATTGAACGAAAATAAAGGAGTGTTTGGTTTATGCCTGTTTTTAACATGCCTCTAAAATGAAACCGCCTAGAGGGCCAGCGTGGCTATTGCAATTGACTGGAAATCGAAGGTGTTTTGGCTTTTGTCATAGCGACTTGGGCTCCCTTCGCAATACAAAAAAAAATGATAACGGCTATCTACATGTACTCATTTTTACATATTCAGTACCTATACAACAGCCCAGAATACCAGCTAATGATTTTACAGTCAGCTTGGAGTAGATAACTAGATTAATTATTAGTACAGCAAAAGTTAATTTCCTAAATAGATCTGACTAGGAATCAAACTGCTTCATACTGTGCACCACCAAAGTTAGTGTCTTATACCGGAAAGTGCCGCACAAATCGAGACTTGACAACACTATCGCTAACAAAAGTTTGCGGATGCGTCGTGAGGTGACGCAAGTTGTTCCGCCGAACGTCGCAGCGTCGATAAGTTGTAAAGGAAATATTGCAGTCATTGTTGTACCTAGCACAGATATCTTGACTTCGAAACTGTCGCAAACCTATCAGAAACGTAGTGTTCAAAACACCCTCAAGTTCCTGAATTCGGGATGCTACTGAGTAGGTATATTCTTAACCGGATTAGTAAGCTGAAATGGCAGTGGGCTGACCATATCAGCCACAAAACCGATAACTTTTGGTGTAAATGAGTTCTAGATCGACACCGATTCAGGCAGAGCAATGATTTGCGCAGAATGGTTGGTAAGTGTAGGATGCGAGAAGCCCTGGGTCGAGCAAAGTAGTGACGATTGAAGAGGCAAATATCCCGCAGTGGACTGCGAAAGGCTGATGATGATGAGACCGCACTAAAGGCACTTCATGGTGAGTGCGCTCTTTATATAAGTTCACAACGTCAACTTTACTATGTTTTTTAAACATTAAACAAGATTTACGAGCCGTGGTAGCCTAGTGGTAAGATCGTCGCTTCACACACGTGAGGTCGTCGGTTCGAATACGCGCGGGGCACGCACCTCTGGATTTGCAAAAATCTATATGCAGATTTATACCACTAGCTTAGCGGTTCACCGATGTTTTCCTGAAGGAAAACGTCGTGAGGAAACCTGCACATCCAGTTTAATTCTGAATGTGTAACCATGATCCAAATTTGTCTGGTTCCCTTTTCTGAGGGTTACGAAGGTCAGATGGCAGTCGCTTCAATGTAATAACCAGACTCGCTAAATCTAGGATCATGGTCAAAGCGGACCCTGGGCCTAGAGGCCCAAACCGGAACAACGCTAAGAGGAGGAAACAAGATTTACGAGCTGCTGCCCGGAGTTTATAGCCGCAGCCTGCAGACGTCCTCTGCTGAACATAAGCCTTAGGCTGAGTCACCTCGCTTAGCAGGCCGGTTGGTGACCGCAGTAAGTTTTATTTGTACCAAGGTAAATGCTTCTGCCAGTTTCTTGGTATTCCCTTAATCATGCTTGCCCAATGGTTGATTGGTAGAGAATGCCTATGCGGCATTAAGTCCGCCTTTTTTACACTATTTCTATTGTGCAATAAAGTTTAAATAAATAAATAAATCATCTTCTACGACACTCATGAGATGAAATGGTGTGGGCCTATTCTAAATCCGGAAACACATTCACTGTTAAATTAAGGATAACCTGTTATTGGCCTTATTGTTGGCATAACATTTCACGTATAATTCTGCATATAATCGCTGTTGGTTTTCTAATAAATAAACACGGAGTACTTAGTACTTGTATATTCTGGTAACTACTTGTATATTGTCTGGTATTGTTATCTTTAAACTTAAGCTCCGCAACAATGTCAGTATGGTCAGTATGAGTTATCTCAGTAAACATTGACCACCTAAACTACGTGCTCCCGCGCCGGTCGAGCGAGTGACTTGTCAGAATTGTATACTTTTTTCTTGTGTTGACTTCACACTCTCACTGGTTCAGTACGGTGTGGTCTTATTGTCACTTCCAATTGTTTTGTGTGCTGAACACTTGTTGTTTCAATGATGTTTCGAGGATTAAGAAAGAATGTTTCTTAATAAGCATGACAGGGGAAATACTAATTTTTTTTAAAAAAAAAAGGTGTAGTCCAAGACAATGTTACGAGTACGTTGGTCCACACAACGAAGCTTGTACCTACATGGCTGGATACTAGACAACTGATAAACTTACTTAGATACTTAATTTTTGCAAATAAGTACGTACTGTACATAGCAAACTTATATATTTAAATCTATGTGATGCTTTGAACAGATCATTAAGGAGCATCTCGTAAGATTTGGGCATATTATAGGAACAGCGGTGGCAACGGTTTCCATAGCGATTTGGGCATCTTTACTCGCTTACTATAAGGTCTAAGCAGAAACATTATGTATGTAGCGCTATAAAAAAGTAACAGCTAAGTAATTAGAGATAGAAATAGAAAATATTTTTATTCTTGGAGACCTAAAGCAAGCGCTTATAAATCGTCAAGTAGATACAAAAGTACATAAATAAAAATTAGTGGACTCTACTGAGAAATACACTAGCTATCAAGGTCTTTCCTTATAAATAGAAATACTCACACACTACCTTACCTATACATCTCATAAAGGGTACCTATGTACAGCAAACTAATGTTAGTCTGTCTGATATCTATCAGACATGACCTAACTAACTGGTAGGCCTCCAGAATACAGCATTAAATTTGAGCATATCCTGTCGGTCAGTCCATCAAGCGTAGATCTGTCGGTGACTAGGCTGATAGGCCTAATTGCTGATTGCATTAGGCCTCGTTTGCAGGACGCGCCCGCCGCAGGCCACGCCTGCGGTCGCGGATTAACTAGCCTAAGTTATGGTTTAACTTCATTATTTGGAACTAGCTGCAACCCGCGGCTTTGCCTGCGTAAACATCGGTTTGTCATGAAGAACTTCATCTATCTTATTATCATGTACGTCTTTTTGTGTCTTGTGCCAATCTGATGTACAAACTATATTTCTGTAAAGTTTCATTAAAATCCTTTCAGTAGTTTTTGCGTGAAAGTGTAACAAACATCCATCCATCTATCCAAACAAACTTTCGCGTTTATAATATTAGTGGGATACCGTTTATATTATGAGTGGATTGCTAATCTTAAAGCATATTTAGACCTAAATATTTCCATAAATAAATAGAATTGAATAGAAATAGAATAGAAGATATATTTTATTACAAAAGTAAATAAAAGTTACTGTTGGGCACGTAACGTGGCTAAATTGGTAGTAAAGTACTATTTAGCCACGCGTATGAAATGTTTTTTAACAGATCTATGTAGGTAATGCTATATTATTTTGGTAACATCTTGTAGAGGATGCTATATGACAATTTTATAAAAGCTTTGGTAGAGCGATACACCTTCAGAGCGAAGGAACTTAAGGCTTCGGGTTCCATCCAAGTTAGGTCAATTTAGAAAACAAAATCTTGCGTTTTCTTTGTAGAACCAACTTCCTGTGAAAGTCTTTCCGAACAGCTACGACTTGGGAATCTTCAAGAAACTAGCGTATTCATATCGATTAAAATTGCGGGTGTCCATGGGCCGTGTCGACTGCTTACTATCAGGCATCACACTGCCTCGTCTGCCGCCTCTCGCATAAAAAAAAACAAACTTCTCTAAAATTGCCTCATTGGTCATGCATATTACTCGTACAACGGAAAACGTTAGTTTGAAACCAGTCGGTCGGTGATCCAAAATGAAATAATAGCAGAGAAATATCATATACTAGCAGTGCTCGCGACTTCGTCCGCGTGGAATAGTAATTTTTTCCCCGTTTTTTTTACATTTTTCATTATTTCTTCGCTCCTAATAGTTGCAGCGTGCAGCGTTATATAGCCTATAGCCTTCCTCGATAAATGGTCTATTCAACACAAAAAGAATTTTTCAATTCGGACTAGTAATTCCTGAGATTAGCGCGTTCAAACAAACAAACTCTTCAGCTTTATAATATTAGTTAAGATAATATTAGTTAAGATTAAGATTTTTATTAGATGCTAAGTTTATAATAGACATGTTCTAAATTAAAACATAGGATCTATCGATACGTAGATTAGAATATGTGCAGCTAATCACATCTCTTTCCTTAGGGGGAAATTGGCGTGATAAAATATAAGATATTTGCAATTTTCTTTCTGGAGCACTTACATAGGTACCTATGTATTTCTTGGTATTGAAGTACCACCAGTGCTCCAATTTGCTCGACTAAGAAGGAAATGAGGTACCTGTGCATAAATGAACTAAACGGCGTGTTGTGTATCGCTCTGATTGGTGATTGCGTCGGCAAACGCTTTTTAGGCACCTGTGTGCACGTCCGCATCGCAGAATGTGACATCTGTCTAGGTGGAACGAACACTTGTACGTACATAGGCTTTATATGGAGATTGAACTGAGTTTCTTGTAGGTTTTATGTATGTGTTGGCAAACTTATTCATTGAAGTAGTTCTTAAATGTACCTACTTTAAGATATTCTCAGGAATATGCAAATATTTTACATTTTTAAAACTAAAATGTAGTATTTTAGTTTGTGTAAATATCAATTTACGTTTTTTTTATTACTTCACACATATACGTAGATGACAGGCGCAATAGGTTTGTTCTATTACGCCTGTCGACCTTACTTTTGGACCTCACGATCGCTTACCATCAGATGGAAAGACGTGATCCTAAAAGCTCTTCTTATAAAAAAAAGATATTGTATAATTTTTTCAGTTCAACCACTGAAGTTGTCTGGAAAAGATCGTTTAGTGATAATGCCGTCTAAATTAGACCATAAATGAATACTGTGAGTAAACTTAGTTCTAAGTCAAGGGTATCGTGTGCAATAAAGAATATGACATGAATCTACTAATGGTAATTAATAGATTCTAAAAATATTTAGACAAGTACACCTACTTCGAATCGATTTAGATTTCACAACCTTAACGTTGCAGTAGAGTAAGCAGAATACACATCATTAAAAATCCGCATTACTCACAGGCGAGCGACCCTCATTTTATTGACACAGCAATCATTTCCTCGTCTAACGAAAGGGACGCCCAAAAAACGTAGCGGAGAACTCTTTACGGGTCCCAACCGGCGCTCTTAGGAAAAACTGGGACTGGCAAATATGAAATTTGGCGAACAAATTGATAAGATGTCGGCGTCTGCCGGTAATAGATCCGGACATTTTACGAGGATTCAATTTGGGCCCATCGGCGACATGCCGTGACGCGGGTCCGCTCTGCGCAGAGATATGTAGCTGATGTGCTCGCCGAACAATTGGGTTACGCTAACATCAATCAGACTGGGAGTTGTTTTAAAACAGGGGCACAGAGAAAAGCAGTAGTAAAGTACAAATGTTAGTCTGATCTGGTGATCTCAAGTGTCGCGCAAAATTGAAATGGGCATGGGCCCCGGTCGATTGAAATAAATTTAGAGGATTTTCAGTCTAGTATGTGCTCATTAGCAGTAGCGAATTTGTTACCCTATACCCTAAACATCGAAATGCACCATAATTGGTTAGATAAAAAATGCTGATTCTTAAACGCGTCCATACTTCGCGTTTTGTTCATGCGTTTTCTTAAACTAGGCTTGGGACTTCGTTTTCCATTTTCTTATCTTGACATAAGACAACATAATTAATTTCTAATAGGTAGAAATGGCCTCAACTTTTCGATAGTGTAGCAACGATCGGCGAAGTTTCTAAAATTTTATATATGTACATACATATGGAATGTTTTCTTTTTTATGCGGTGACGGAAAATAATACAAATCACCGCCCCATTTCTTCCAGTGGTAGTCGTAAGAGTCGACTTCTTGCAGGCTCTCGATCGGTGGTTGGGTTTTATGCCTAGTCGGCGAAAACCGTACACTGACTTTAGTCTCTTCGGTCTGTGTATAGCCAAATTAATCGTATAGGTGGCAACTAAAAAGTGATTGATTTATTTACTTTTCCATTGCCATAAAAACATGTTCTATACAGTACAAGGGTGACATCGTCAGCAAATGTGGATCAAATGCGTTTTATTCCGAGCTATCACGCTTTAATACTGAATAATCCTGTTTTCTATCTAACCCTTCTTCATTATATTAGGTAGCTGTTGACATTTCAACGCAACCATTGTCTATTTAAAGGTAAACAAAAAGGTCACTGCCAGTAGGGCAGCGGTCGACACTAACGCCGTTTAGACCGTAGTTTACGACTTGGGAACTCCTGACCCTACCAATCGCGGTCACATCACCTTTGCTAAATACAAGTGTTTACGTTTTTATCACAAGGGTATAAGGTTGAAAATGCGATGGGGATAGGTCCGTTTATCTGGGCTTCGGTTATCAGTACCTTTTGGTCCGCGGGAGGTGGCAGATAAAGCGTGTGTGTTATGATAGCAGATAGAAAAGGTTGGGTACATCTTAATTCTGTATTGTACGGTTATAGCGAGTCTGAACATATTCGCAGACCGCTATCATCTTGGATTACGATTTACTTTTGGCTTTTCTTTTGGTGGAAATCCGTGAAAATTTCCGGGTCACAATTTGGGTTCTTTACTGGATCGTAATATTGTGTTCGATGGTCGAAGACAAAGAGGTAGATCCGAGAAAAGGTGGCGTGGCTATCTAGATAGTCTGGGATGGTATGGATTGGCAATGGACTGGGAACAATGGGGATATTTGAAGATCTTGTGGGCAGTGGGATGATGAAGGCTAAAATAAAAAAAATTGCTATGTTCAAAAGTTTTGTTAGAATTTTCTTGATGCTTTCTGTGGCTTACCTTTTCTTTAAAAGGTTTCTGTCGTATTGACCTTAGGTTTTTTTTATAGTTGCTCGACATAATGGCTTCCAAACGCGTGATGGAAAGCGAAAGAGAAGCCTAAGTCGCTGTGACAACGGGCAAGTAACTCGTCAGTTGCCACCGCCATGCCGGCCCAACCCCAACCCTCCACGAGCTCCGGAAACCCTACTCACCGGCAGAAAAACGACCCGGAGGTCATTTGGCTGCGGTATTCTATAGAGTGGAGGTCCTTCCCCAGACGGGCATCCGGGCAGCTCAATTCGAGCGAAGATTCGCTATGCATAGAGAGGTACTCTTAAATCTCCTCTCATGTGCGTGCAGAAAACAAACTTTATTATTTTTAACGCACTTCTACGAAAACACTACTCTTAGATTTATTTACCTCCACGCGGTGCGTCGACAAAGAAAACATATTTTGCCAATAAAATAAAATATAAGCGTTATTCCCAAAACAATTTGAGTGTTTGAAGCTGATAGAGCGCGCAGACATCAATCACCGGCTATGGATGTGGCGCGACGGCGGGAGGTAAGGCCGGGGCGTTACTGACAGCGGAGAAGAATAACAAGCGGTTTTCTTGTAACCATAAATTCTTTAATTGTCAATGTTGATAGCTAAAAGGGAAAAGACTGCTAAGGAAATAGAAGGAAACGGGCAGCTACGTTTACGTGGGTAGAGATAAAACCTACTGCGGTCACCAACCCGCCTGCCAATCGTGGTGACTATGTATTGTCAAATCCCAACAAACGTTAAATGTCGTTGGGGCCTATGTCTAGATGTGGACTGATGATGACACGGAAAAGAAGGGAGTTAGGGGGCATTTCGTCCCAGTCGATTTCGCCGAATTCGCCGTTTTCTTCGGGGGAAAAGCCTGTAAAATGCGCAGGTCCGACCAGGTCTGCCAAAGACAGCAGCCGGTGTAAAAATTTCATACGAGACGAGGCGATTGAAGATCCTCATTACTGGGGAATGTGACACTAGGAGGAAGAACTTCATTTTGATTCAGCTCCATCTTTTCCGAGTCTCGGGTCCCACAAGAATGAATAATTATGGAGAATGTTGCTTGCACCATAAATTTATTTTGGGGAATTCATAAATTTTAATTGAAATCACCCCTTAAATCCATACTAATATTATAAATGGAAGAGTGTGTCTGTCTGTCTGTATGTTTGTCTTTCTTTCACGGCAAAACGGAGCAACGAATTGACGTGATTTTTTAAGTGGAGATAGTTGAAGGGATGGAGACTAACATAGGCTACTAATTGAACGCGGGCGAAGCCGCAGGCACAGCTAGTGGTAAATAACGGAAACAAATTTACTATGGAACATAGTAATGTGAACCCCACGTCATGATACGAAGTAAAAGCTAATTGTTAATAGACATGAAAATATATAGCGATCAGTGAAGCCGCGTCCGCTAACTTGGAACGTGGCAGCAACTTAAAGGCGCGGATTACCCGCGACGACCTGGCAATCTTTCAAATTGAAATATTCTGCAACCTATCTATAGCTAGATACCCGTACATCGTACCGGGTAACCGTGACGTGTCATCTGTTTACCGATACCGGGGGAAATGCGGGAGCCCCCAGTTTACGGCGCCCGGGAACTATAAAGTTAGCACTGAGGATGCATACATTATCCGCGCTAAAAAGTTCGGCTATAAGTTTCGTCGTCTTTACTTGCGAATTTTCGTGAGTTCCGCGTCGCATAAAACAACATTTACACAATTTTGCTAGACTAGTATTAAGAATTAAATCATTAGATCCGGAGTGAGTCTTGGCATCGTATAATAAGAGCCTCCATCTAGGTCCGTCCTGCGCAACTTCCTGCCAAATGGCTGGCACGGACAGTTCTAAACACAAACGTCCTCTGCTGGTCATAGACCTACCCTAATTTGCGTAAGTCACCAATGTTGACGGGCTGGTGAAACAATGCCACCCGATTACTGATATTCCCCTAGTCGGTGATGCTGCTGCCCGTCATCGGCCTATAGTTACGACTTCAATCGTGATGGTTATACCGCAACAAGCGCTTACCAGAGTCTCGTTTGTTATTTGGCAGGATGCACCACGAGCAGGTGAGGACATCCCACTCGGAAAGCCGAGTGGGATGTAAGGGCACATAGATAGATATTCTTTATTGCGCACCATAAAATTGACTTAAAAACTAGGTATTACAGATCTGTTCCAGACAACCTTAGGGTACAGGATAGGTGAAAAATAAAGAGTGAGGTGAGCTATCAACAGAAACGGAACTACTCACATAGTACTGCTACTAAAGCTTTAAAACTCCACTGGCTTCCATCCTCTTTCTTATGCTGTACCAGTCGGTGATTGGGCAATCCGCCGGCCGATGACGCGTCTCCCCCCGTTCCCACGTGGCTGGAGCCGGCTGTCGCAGCGGTGATGGATGGGCCCTTGTTAGCGGATCATCAGCGGATGACTGATGCCTCCCGATTATCGTGTTTGTTTAGTTACATGATCTGTACTTTGTATCATTGAGATGAATGGGTGAATGGTATGCTCCAAATTATTATGTTAGGACGGACAATGTCGTTCGCGATTGGATGTACCTACGTGGATCACGTGAGCTCATGTCAGCCGCTATAGTAAGAATGAAAGAAAGAAAGAAGTTTAAGGTTTGAGAGAGGTAGGGCATAGCGAATTTTCGCTCGAATTGAGCCGCCCGTCCGGGGAAGGACCTCCACCCTATAGAATACCGCAGTCAAATGACCTCTGGGTCGTGTTTCTGCTGGTGAGTAGGGTTTCCGGAGCTCGTTAGGTGAGTGCTGCATCTGCATCTGAGGGGACCTGCAGTGCTGCAAGCTGCTGCATGTTTGTGTGGGCGCGGCGCGTCGGCGCGGCGGTCAGGGAGACCCGGTGAAACGGCTGACCGCTGGCCGCCCGCAGGATAGTTGGATTCCCGAACCCAGGGATCACTTAATCTCCGCCCTGGGAGGCTGAATCACCAGCCTGCGAAAAATCCCTGTTGCAGTGGTCGTGCCGGGGAAGGAGACCGGAGTGGACCCGCCCGCTGTAGCAGGGGGGGACCGGGGGCCCTTCCGTACGCCGTTCCGACGAACCGCAAACTCCTGCGACATAGCGGTTGTAGTCAGCCAGCATTATTCTTGTCCCCTTAGCTGAAGGTGCAGCATTTGCTATTTATACCCCTTTACTACCCAATCATGACCAAGAAGACCAAAAGCAGAAAACGTTTCTCAGCGTCGTCCCTTTCCACATTCCAAGTGGACTTTTGCAACATCAGGGGGATTCACAGTAATATCAACTCAGTCCATCACCACCTTGAGACTGCCAAGCCGAACCTGCTTTTCCTTACGGAGACGCAAATATCATGCCCGATGGACACAGCCTATTTATCCTACCCCGGGTACAAACTTGAGCACAACTTTGTGCGTCGTGCCGGTGTGTGCATGTACGTCAGGGAGGATATTTGTTGTCGCCGTCTTCACGGTCTTGAAGACGGAGATCTGTCTGTATTGTGGATGCGCGTGGATCATGGTGGCCACACCCGTATCTACGCGTGTCTTTACAGATCTCACAGCGGTGACGGGGAGACAACTCGTCTTTTTGAGTACCTGCAATTGACTTCTGACAAAGTTCTTGAGCAGTACCCAACCGCCGAATTGGTGATTTTAGGAGACTTCAACGCCCACCATAAGGAGTGGCTTAGCTCTCAGTCCACCAACCACGCGGGAAGGTCTGCCTACGAATTTGCTCTGGCCTATGGTCTGTCGCAACTAGTAGAATCTCATACGAGAGTACCAGACATCGTAGACCATACAAGCTCTTTACTGGACCTTCTGCTGACCACGCACCCGGATGGATATACCATCGCAGTGGATGCGCCTCTCGGCTCATCAGACCACTGCCTCGTCCGGGCCCAAGTGCCGTGTGCGCGTCCTGACGTTGCCCGGGCATCTGGACGACGTCGCGTATGGCACTACAAGTCAGCAGACTGGGATGGATTGCGTGAATTCTACGCATCGTACCCGTGGAGGCAGCTTTGCTTTGCATCAGAAGATCCTGACACCTGTGCAGCCGCCGTCGCAGAAGCGATACTGGCTGGTATGGAATGTTTTATTCCTAACCGGCTAGTGGCCTCTGGGGTAAAGAAACGACCGTGGTTTAACCAGCCCTGCAAGGTAGCCCGAAAGGCTAAACAAGCTGCATTCAAGGCTTGGACCACGGCTCGAATCAATCAGGATCCCAAAATCACTGGTGCAAAAAGCAAACTAAATGCTGCCTCGAGGAATAGTAAAAAAGCTATTGCCAGAGCGAAATTCGACTTCGTCCGCAAAATCGGCGAACGACTCTCCAGTTACCCTTCGGGGAGTCGGGCCTTTTGGTCGCTCGCCAAAGCTGCCGAAGGAAACTTCTGTCAGTCGTCACTACCACCACTGCGTAAGCCGGATGGTAACTTGGCCCACAGTGCTAAAGAGAAAGCCGATCTCCTGGGTACTCTCTTTGCCTCAAACTCGACTTTGGACGATGGGGGTATGGTGCCACCCCACATCCCCTGGTGCAGTAACTCCATGCCAGAAATCTCCTTTACACAAAGGAAGGTAAAGCGGGAGTTACTTGCCCTAGACGTTCATAAGTCGAGCGGGCCAGACGGCATACCTGCAGTGGTGCTCAAGCTTTGTGCTCCCGAGTTGTGTCCCGTTCTAACGCGTCTGTACCGGCTTTCGTACTCAACCACACAAGTACCATTGGTATGGAGGATTGCGCATGTGCACCCTGTGCCCAAGAAGGGCGATAGATCGGACCCGTCGAATTACAGGCCTATCGCCATAACCTCCCTTCTCTCAAAGGTGATGGAGCGGGTGATAAACACTCAGCTCCTGGGATACCTAGAAGATCACGAACTGATCAGCGACCAACAATATGGTTTTCGCCACTGTCGCTCCACCGGTGATCTTCTGGTGTATCTTACACACCGATGGTCGCAAGCGATCGAGAGTCAAGGCGAGGCATTGGCTGTCAGCCTTGATATTGCGAAGGCGTTCGACCGGGTCTGGCACAGAGGTCTACTTGCGAAGCTGCCATCATATGGACTGCCCGAGGGTCTATGTAAATGGGTCGCTAGCTTTCTGTCCAGCAGAAGCATTAAAGCCGTAGTTGACGGCAGCTGCTCCGATAGCATGGACATTAACGCTGGCGTCCCGCAAGGCTCGGTGTTGTCTCCAACACTGTTCTTACTGCATATCAATGACATGTTACCTGTTGGTGACATTCATTGCTATGCAGATGACAGTACTACGGACACCCACTACACGAGCCGTACTAACTGCCCTCGGGCCCAAGTGGAAGAAAGCCGTACTAGACTTGTGTCTGAAATCGAGAGTACTCTCACCAAGATCTCCGATTGGGGACGATTAAACTTGGTACAGTTTAACCCCACCTAGACACAAGTCTGCGCGTTCACCGCTAAGAAAACCCCATTTACTGTGGCTCCACAATTCCTGGACACTCCTCTTACCACCTCTGAGAGCATCGGAATCCTTGGTGTCGACATCTCGAGTGACGTTCAGTTTCGCAGGCACTTGGAGGGTAAGGCTAAGCTGGCGTCGAAAAAGCTCGGTGTGCTCAACAGAGCGAAGCGGTACTTCAGCCCTGTGCAAAGACTGCAGCTCTATAAAGCGCAAGTCAGACCGCACATGGAGTACTGCTCTCATCTGTGGGCTGGAGCACCTCGATACCAGTTGCAGCCTTTCGATGCTGTGCAGAGACGCGCCATGAGGATGGTCGACGATCCCGAGCTCGCAAACGGTATCGAGCCGCTAAGTCTGAGGAGAGATTTCTCCTCATTATGCGTGTTCTACCGTTTGTATAATGGGGAGTGTTCCAGGGAGTTGTTTGAGATGATGCCTACGGCGACATTTTACCACCGCACCGCTCGCCGTCGACAGGGGATTCATCCTCATACCCTAGAGCCTGGGTGGTCGCGTACAGTACGTTTCAACAGGAACTTCTTGCCGCGCACACTCAGGCTTTGGAATGAGATCCCCGCCGAGGCTCTCCCCCGGGACTACAGTATGGGGTCCTTCAAAAAGGTTGTGAAGAGGTTTTTGAAGGGTAGGCAACGCGCGTGTGATACCCCTGGTGTCGCAGGTGTCCATAGGCTGCGGTAACCGCTTAACATCAGGCGGGCCGTAGGCTTGTTTGCCACCCAGTGGTATAAAAAAAAAAAAAAAAAAAAAAAGGCAGTTTAGTATTAAGAGTTAAATGGAATGCGAATGGAATATATCCCATTCCCCTAAAATGAAATGTGTTTCCTCTTCACTTTGATATAAAAACCTTTAAACGGGTCGTGAAGATGCATCTTACAGGCCGGCATGGAGGTGGCAACTGACAACAATTACAGGTGACTGGCCGGTTACTCGCTCGCCATCGAAATGACTTGGGCTTCTCTTTCGCTTTCTATCAGGTATAGGGAAGCCATTATTTTGTGTTACTATTAAGAAAAGAGCGTAGGTACCTCTTTTTTGAAGGCCGGCAGCGCAGCTGTAACTCCTCTTCTTTGTCCTTCCCTTTTCCCATTATTTGGGGTCGGGTCTCCTCACCCTTTTGCGCCAAGATAATCTATCCTGGGTCGTCTGTTCAGGCAAATGGCCTTCCTTGAGGTCTCTCTGTATTTTGGACCACCAGGTTAGTGGCGGGCGGCCTCTACCTCTCCTCTCTCTGTAACTCCTGTACATGGGCGGCGGTTATCACTTACCATCAGGTGAGCCGTCTGCTCGTCTGCCCCCTATTTCATAAAAAAACCGCTGCGCCACCGAGGTCGTTCTAGATAAAAGTCTGGACCTTTTAACTATTGTAACTCCATACACGTCCATAGATTAAAAGGGAGTTAGTGAGCGTTACCCGACACCGGCAGACACGGCAGCCGTGCGCGGGCGCACATTCCTGCGCCGCAAATAGACCGTCCTGTATTGGACATCTATTTCTTAGTGCAGAGCTTACAATGGGTAGACAGGACGCCCAATTTTTGGGTAGGTCTAATTTTGAAAGCGTTTGTTGTTTGAGTTACTTTTATATCATCATCATCAATCAACCTGCATGCATCCAGTTCTAAACAAAGCCGACCCCCAGTGACAATTGTCATTTGAGAAAAATTATTTTAGTAACCACGCTTGACAGACAATGTTGGTGACCACAGAATTTATAAAAAAAAATCTAAAATAAGTTTATCACTTGTTTAGTACCCTTAGTACAAGCTTCGGATTAGTTTGGAGCTAGACGGCGCTGTGTGGCCCAGCGTGGCATGTCTTGGGTTATGTATTTATTTTTACCCAGATAAACGCAGTTGCCAGTTTGGGTGGTCCTATTCTAAATCCGGAAACTACACGGCCGGACCTTTACATGCCTATTTCGAATTGAATTTGTCAACGTTGAATTGAAATGAATATAGCTAGGCACAGCATAGCGCAGCATTAACTGAAGCTTATACGAAACTTACAGACAAATTAGGTACTAATTATATTCGAAGCCGGGCTGTATCGCTAGTATAATTAGTTTCTTTTATTTTTTTATAGAAGCTCGACATAATGGCTCCCTACGCCTGATGGAAAGCCAAGGAGAAGCCCAAGTCGCTGTGACAACTGGCAAGTAACTGGTTAGTTACCTGTCAGTGGCCATGCCGGCCCAACCCTAACCCCCCACGAGCTCCGGAGACCCTACTCACCAGCAGAAACATGACCCGGAGGTCATTTGGCTGCGGTAGTCTATAGGGTGGAGGTCCTTCCCCGGACGGGCAGCTCAATACGAGCGAAGATTCACTATGCACTACTCTCTTCATCTTATTAGTAAACATCTGCCCACTCTATCCGTTCCCAAGCCTGTGCGCCACCCCGCGCGTCGCTCCAAAGCACACGTTTTGATTGAGTCCACAGTTTACATTCAACACTAGCTCGCTTGTTATTTCCACACCTCCGATGCCTGCCCACCAGACACAACCGCATCAAATGCCAACCTTATCTCCTCAGCTAAAGGAACAGTTTCCCCTGAGGCATCCAGTTTGTTTAATCAACCAACTGGCCAGTTATATTTGACAGGTTTATCGACTCACGCTCGGGGGAAATGGACTACGGTCTACGGCGAGTCGATTGTTGCTCTGAAACAATGTAGTATCGAATGTCGAGCTGGCATCGATGCGTTCAATTTTATCGATGTTGGAGGAAAACGGTGATGGAACGCTCGGTTAGACGATTATTTGGGAGTAATACTTATGAGGGTCTTTCGTTGCTTACAAAGTTTGGCGACAGTTTTATTTGAAGATGTTTCTTTTTTTTGTAATTTTTAGGTATTGGCATACAAGGGAGCTATCTATTCTCTTTTCGCTCCAAGCTACCGTCATCTGCCCGTGGTGCATCCTGCCGAATAACAAACGAGACTCTGGCAGAAGACTGGTGACGGTAAACTATTACTTGATTTTGTAGCTACTTATATACCACAAGCGTTCTATATCACATCCTTCCTACACTACTTACTTAGTCATCGTCATGACCAACAGCCTATCGCAGTCAGTGGACTGGCAGTGGCAGTGGCCACTTTGATGAAACATCTGGAGGCTTAGCCCATAATCGCAAGACTGGCTCGATGGCTCATTTGGTAGTGACCTCTGCCCTCTGAGCCAAGGGTCGTGGGTTCGATTCCTGCACAGTACAAACATATTCATGAACATGTCTGTTTGTATTGGTCTGGATGTTTTCTATGTATAATATGCATTTATTTACAAAAAAAATATATCTAAGTAAGTTAATCAGTTGTCTAGTACCCATAGTACAAGCTTCGGCTTAATTTGGGGCTAGGTGGCGCTGTGTGGCCTTTCAGCGCTGCAGCGCGTCACCGGTCTTCTTCGCGTCACACCTTCAATCGTGATGGTTCGCGCTTCGCCATTAGTCGGTTGCCAGATCCTCATTTGTTATTCGGCAGGATGCACCGCGGGAAGGTGAGGGTGGCTGGGAGCGAAAAGATAGGTCGCTTACATCCCACACTAGCATGTAGTGCAATTGTCGTCTGTTAGGACATTTCACATAAAGACGTTGGACGCAGTCGCCGCCGGCGCGGACATGAATAAGCCAGGCGTGTCTCAAGCGCCCGGACAATGCGCGGGGGACGGCCATTGCTAAGATTGTCGCAAATGTGAGTTACGCATGTTTTAAGGTGGTTGTGTACATTCAAAATAATTAATATGTGTACACTTGGAACCTAGTCACATTAATAAATTACATAATTCAACGTTATGAAGCGAGAAAAAATTGTTGGTTCCATGTGACAAAGTTTTGAAAAGTCGCTTTGCTTCTGCTGAATGCCTCGTTGGTCTAATGGTAGCAAGTGCTGCCTTTGTAGCTAGGGGTCCCAGCCTTGAACCAATAATGTATATGATGTTGTCTGACAAATATATGAGAAAAATACTATTGTCATGTTTTGATACTACTTTTATCGTGATTAGTAAGTATTTTAAAAGTCTCGCATTTTTAACCCCCGACGCAAAAACGACGGGTGTTGTAATATCATGACATCTAATATCTGTAAGATGTTCTCCGTTTTGAATGTTCGATAAGTTCTTCATCAGCCTGCAAACGTCCACTGCTGGACATACACCTCACTCCTCCTCCTTGACAAATGTCATTTGGGAGATTTGCCTTTGTTACCTTTTTTTTTGGAGGGGAATGCATTAGGCACCTTCATGCCGTCTCCGGGGGGAGGCGGCATGGTGTGTGGGACTCACACCTCCCAAAAAGGGAGGGCATACCCACTAAACCCCCCTGTGTCGCCAGTGGGCAGCAAGTTGCAGGGACACGGGTAGCGCCGAAGCATAGGGCCACATCCCTGCCTGCACTGGCCAGCCGCAGATGATTAGCGGCCGGCACTCCTGGTCCGGGGAGGGCAAATACCACTGCCCCCGGATTGCCTTAGTCACCACACCCAAGGCAAATCCTCAGTAGCATCTCAGTAGAGGTTTATTTGAACCACGAGATGAGATAGGATGGTCTAAATCCAAAAGCACACGGCAGTTTGTATAAGGATCTCAGTCTTCTTCTTGAGTCGATGATACAACAACTATATGCTGTGAGACCAAAACTCTGAGACCCGGTTCGCTCTATTAAGTATCTCAATTGTCTAACTACCGTGACAAGTGACATACTCTCGTGTTTAAGGCCTGTGCCCTGTTATTAGGTCGTCAGTGCCCGCTGACTCCGGCCATTAACGCGATCGATGCTGGTCGCAGCGTCAGCGCCGATCCATCACTTGCCGACTGACGGCCGGGGCGGCACTTGCGACGACAGGAGCCGGCAACCTTTGGATGGGACGATTGCAGTTGTAGGTATACTATTCGATTTGCAAAGGCTTGTTAAAACAGGGAAGAAGAATATGTGAATATTTGTTTCGACTGGTTCGTTGGAAAAAAATAACACAGAAATGATTTATTTCATACTAAACAACTAAAAACTATAAAAAATACAAGCCTAAGTCGCAGCAGCAACAAGGACACCAGGACAAGTTACCAAATCAATCACATGTCAGCTACCACCACTATTTTGGGCTTACATATTGTAGCTTATAAGTCAAAGTCAAAGTCAAAATAATCTTTATTTGTATAGGTTTTTATGAAAAACACTTACAAATCGTCGAAGCTACCACCGGTTCGGAAAGCAGCGTTCTACCGAGAAGATACCGGCAAGAAACTCGTGTAGTTGCTCCTTTCAAAATGGTGTTTACAATATTATTATCACATTCATACTTTTAACTACGACCACGTCATACAGTCTGGGGCCTTAAAAAATTAATTATAAATTAGATAGAAAAAAAAAATTAACCTTAACATACTCTATATAGGGCAATCAGGAGTAGACCAGTCTCCAAGGCAGCACCTGTTCACAAGTATGACGTGTGTACCAGCCATCGCTTCATTCAACCATATTTGAGGGAATGTAACGACCCGCCACACAGCGCCACCACCCCAGAAACATTTTAGTGAGCATGACTAGTCCAGTTACCCCAATATAAAATATTTGGCAAAATCATAAAACTAATAAATGAATAAATTAACTGAAGGACGTAGCTCACATAGAATAGAAGTTACATATGACTCTATATAAACAACCAATGAAATGGTTATAATTTTATTATGATAAAGTGCAGGCGAGCAGCATCCGCTTATTTGGCAGTTGACCATACAGTCTTATCACTTAAATAGTCTTCAATTCTGTAATAACCTTTCTTTATTAGACATCCTTTAATATATAATTTAAATTTTTGAATGGGTAGATCAATTATACATTGAGGCAATTTATTAAACATTTTTATGCTAAGCCCTATAAATGACTTTCCACATTTATTCAACCTCAGATTAGGAATAGCTAGCTTGTGCCTGTTTCTGGTATTGAATTTATGACTATCTGAATTTTTAGGAAGCTTGTGCTTGTTCTTATAAACATGGATTAAACAGTCCATGATATATTGGGAAGCAACAGTTAAGATATTTATTTCTTTAAAAAAGTCTCTAAGAGAATCACGTGGGCCAAGTTTGTATATGGCTCTGATAGCTCTCTTTTGTAAAACAAATATGGTCTGGATGTCTGCCGCTGAGCCCCACAGTAGAAGGCCATAGGACATAACACTATGGAAGTAGCTAAAATAAACCAATCTCGCAGTGTCAACATCAGTTAAATGTCTAATCTTCCTAACAGCATATGCAGCTGAACTAAGTCGTCCTGCCAGGGCAGCAACATGTGGAGCCCACTGCAATCTTGAGTCTAAGGTGATACCTAAGAACACTGTTGAGTTAACGATATCAATGGGTTCTTGATTTATGTTAATGACCGTTTTGACTTGTCTGACATTGGGCATTGAAAACTTTATACATTTAGTTTTCTTAGCATTTAGTAACAGATTGTTACTTGTAAACCAATGTAATACTTTAGAGACAGCATCATTTACTTCGTCAAAATTTTCTCTTTGTCTGTCAACCTTAAATATTAAAGATGTGTCATCGGCAAATAGCACCATCTCACATAAGTCTTTTGCAAAACATGGAAGATCATTAATATATACTAAAAAGAGCAAAGGTCCCAATATTGAGCCCTGGGGCACACCCATAAGCAAGGGGGCGCCAGAGGAGTGACTACCGTTAACATTAATTTTTTGGATTCTTCCTATCAGGTAAGACTGTATCATACTAAGCGAGTCGTTCGATACACCGTAATGACGTAACTTCATCAGTAGTGTCTGATGATCAACGCAATCAAATGCCTTTGACAAATCACAGAAAATCCCCACAGCGTCTTGCTTGTTCTCCCATGCATCAAATACATGTTTTACGAGCGCTACACCAGCGTCAGTCGTGGATTTACCTTTAGTGAATCCATACTGGTTCTTATGCAATATATCATTATCTTGTAAGTGGATTATTAATTGATTAAATATAATTTTTTCGAAAATTTTACTTAAAGCGGGCAGTATAGATATTGGTCTGAAGTTTGATGGGTCACACTTATCACCGGATTTAAATAGTGGTATGACTTTACTAAGTTTCATCAAACTTGGGAAATGCCCAGTTTCAATACATTTATTAAAAATTGTTGCCAAAATTGGTGAAATAATGCTGATTATATTTTTTAATATATCAACAGAAAGTCCCCAGTAATCTGTATACTTACATCGACTGATCAAGAAACGCGACAGAAGTCAATTTACTAGTGTTTCACCGAATATCACCGGGCAGCCGGCATTACCAATACGCCAGTGTTTGTTTGATGATAATTTATAAACAATGTAGAGAAAAGAAACGAATTTTAAGCAGTAAGAACTCAAACAAAACGGATCAAGTAATGTTGCAGTTATGAAACCTTTTTAAAAGGTTTGACCTACATATATTACTAGCAGCCCGTCCCGGCTTCGCACGGGGTAGACTTATAGGGTTAGAATTATATTGTTCAAATTTTACCAAGGAGCCCAAATTTTTTTCAAAATGAAATCTAGCCTATGTCAAATTGGAAGAATGTAACATTATATTGGTGAAAGAATTTTTTAAATCGGCCCAGTACTTTTTGAGCCTATTCATTACAAACATACAAAAATAGGTACAATTCTTTCCTCTTTATAATATTTAGTGTAGATAGGTTTGCCCCCTTAAATTGTGTTATGGTAGATACCCAGCCAAAGGTTGATTACCACTGCAGTAGCATCCTGATTGGCGCAGCCAGGGTAACAAGATTACATTTGAGCTTGTTTAGCTTACAACCTCTCAGTTGAATGAAACTTGACACCTAACATTAACTCGAAGCGTAATCAAATGGAAAGATCACTTCCTTATAACATAAAATCCCACGACAGTTAAGTTATTGTCGTTTCAAACCAGCCTACTGACTAAAACTCACACTTTATCCACAAAATATTGTCGTTACATTGAACTTATTACCTACCTATAGTCCTTTGTTTTTAGAAATAGAAATTCGGTATAAAAAGAAGCACTGACAGGGAAACACTTTCTGCAGACGTATTTTGATAACCAGTGATCACGTATAATTAACAACTACTTAATGTATTTCTTATGACAATACAATAATTATGGTACTGCTGAACTGATCTGATGATGGAGCCAGAAGATATGAACTGAAACTACAATGATAGAACATCGTATTATAGCGGTATTTGGTTTTTTATACATAGTTATTTTTGAGGTTCATTAGACTAGTTTGTTATTTTACAATGTGGAGTTAAGTGTGCTAATTTTATTAGCTAGTTTTCCTGCTAAAGAATACAGGAATATTTAGGAGATTTCTGTGGAGTTTTTGAGTTACAGTTAAGTTTTAAGCTTTTATTAATGGTTTTAAGTTTCTTTAGAAAAGTCTTGTAATGAACTTTGACCACGATAGCGTCTTTTTTAAACTATTTATTTGTTTCTTATTTAGATCAATCATACGCATAGAACTTCGTCTCTCAATAATGTAGTATAGTATAGTCTCCTCATAAGTTGACAATATTCTTAATACCAGCAAATTTCCGTGTCATCGGTGCAGCGGCTGATGCAGATAGCACACGCTCGCATAACTTAGCCACTTGCTTTGATGAACATGCTACGGCATTCTTACTTAGTCAGACATCCATGTTAGACTTATAAGTTGACAATAATAAACGTATATCGATGTAAATTTAGTTATTTACTAATAAAACTTGCTTTTTGCAAAATATACGCACATTGGCCCAGGCAGGGCAATACCGAAAGTATATGCTCTGCCGTGTCCTCCGACTCCACTGTCGCAGTGACGGCATAGAGGATTAAGCTTTCGCCTGATCCTCCATAAGCACCGGCCGAAGCTACCATGTCCCGTGAGGACCTGGGTCAGCCGGTACGTCACCACCCCGTGAGGGCGCCGCATCCACGCTTCCAAGATGGGGCCAACGTCCAGAGTGGTGCGGCGCCCCCAAGGGGAAATATACTAAGAGTATTGTAAGCCCCTATACAAAATCGGAGACCAGTTTAGTTCAGAGTGAACGCTGACTCACAGTTGTGTGCATGTACGAACATGTCTGTTAGTATTGGTCTGTGTGTTTGCTATGTAAAAACAAATCAGTTAGGTAATTACTTGTCTAACACTAGTTGGGCTTCTCGCGTTCCACCATTCCTTCACGAATCGTCACTCCACCTTGCCTAAGGGCGTCTTACACAACGTTCCCCAAGACGCGGTATCCACTCTAGAACTCTACGTCGTCAAACAAAGTCTGTATAATCGCTACAAATTAAAAAAGGACAATGACGTCACCAGCAGCCATTCCCCGCTAACTCCACGCCACATTCTAAACCCGTCGCCAGTCCGTGACCGGATTATTTATTCAAAATCACAATAACTCACCCATACCGGGAGGAAATCCTAAACAAATTCAACATCGAAAACATATGCTGCTTATCGCATTTACCGTATCCGCCTATCGACAGCCAAATGCATACACACGATTAATACAAACGGTCAATTTTCAACTTTAAAATGAACGTGATTGAGTTGAAATCACACTGTGCTTATTCAACTGTTTGCATAAAAGTTGAAGCACAAATTACATGGTTGATTGACGACTGTATTACGAACGGCGTTGGGTCCAATTTGTGTCGCGATTTAATTTTATTGCGGTAACAATTTTTCGGGCATTCGTACGGTTTTGTTGAGTGCGTTGTTCATTTTGTTGTTCAGGATTATTGCTGTAGGAACACAAGTGCACTGTGGGATAACGTTTAACAATTATACTTAGGTACAATGTTATTTCCACGAAGAGAATAAGGTTCGCATCGGGTATTTCAGATAAACATCCCATTGGTTCACATTATTGGTGTTTTAGTAAGATCTTTCCTAGCAATATTCATAAGTATTTAAAAGGCTGGCAGCGACGAGTTGTGTGTCCATGAGCGGTGTCGACTGCTTACCATCTCTCGCATAAAAAATAATAATATAGCCTTTGTTACTCAGGGTGAATGAAGCTTTACAATGGTGATAGAACTTTTGAAATCGACAAAGTAGTTTTTGAGTTTATTGATTACAAAAATACACATACACAAGAATACAAATCTTTCCTCTTTAAAATATAAGTGTAGATTAAAACTATCTAACTTGGGGATGTATAGGACCTCATCATCTTTTCACTCCGAGCCCTACTCACCTGCCCGTGGTGCATTCTACCGAATAACAAACCAGGCTTTGGCAACCGACTGGTTCAGCAACCCGTAGTGGATCTTGGCCTCCGACACAACAAGACGCCATTCTTCCCTATCTTGAGCCAGCTCAGACCAGTTGCCGATATAGCCCAAGCAGGTCCTTCTCCACCTCTCTAAAGGCGTAGCGAAATACCACAGACCGGCTAGCAGCGTCACTGGAGCGATGAGCTATGCCCTGCAATCCCCAACCCGCCCAGCTTAGCGATTATGGATAAAACCAGATGTTTGCCCTACAGGCGAACAACTGGAGAGGCATATGTACAGCTGTGGCCTGATGAAAATAACTATCCAAGTTTCACGTTTCTTCCATTGACAGATACACAATCAGCGGAACTTCCCCTTTTATATACATACTCGTAGATACGCCATGACCACAAGATACAACACACCCTGAAAATGTGCTCATCCAGTCAGTTAACTGGCCAATTTGCACGTCACACGCCGACAATTGCATACGCGATGAACCAATTACGAATAGATGCCTGTAACGGAGCAGCTGTCCAGATTGCGTGTCTCCCGCAACCCGCAGCCCGCAACCCGCAGCCCGCAACCCGCAACCCGCAGGCGGTAATGCAACCGCGTGTTCAGGTGACCGCTTAACCTGAATGTGGTTTTGGACGTTAATATTTAGGCGCACTTTAGAAAAGCTCAAAAAATTCCAAATGGAGCGGACGAAATCCGAAGCATTTGAGTTAGCGTTCCGTATCTGAAAAAGAAAAACGTGTAGTGTACCTAATGAAAAAAAATCATAAAAAAATCAAAAATAATTTATTAACTTTCGTCAGTTTGTCAAGACTCAGGAATGAAGACTTTTAATTTAATCAAGACGTATTAAGCTGAAATTTATGTCAAATACTTAAGCATGAACTGTAAAAAAATCAATCTCGTAAGATAACGAAAAAGTTAGTACGTACTTAGTAGTAAGTTTAAAAGTAAGTGAAAAGTTTATGTCACAAATTTATTTTTTATTTTTCACATTCACAAGGGAATCATAACTTGGTACGAACCAACCTCATATATCTAGCACAGATAAATTGCGAAACCATATATTCATAATGACATCATGTATTAAAAGCAAAATTATTCAAATTTATTTTGAATAATTTTTTAAAAATTTACAACACAATCCTCGGCGTGCGAGTCCGACTCGCGCTTGGCCGGCATTTTTAGTTTGTGCCAATTAGTGCATGTTTTAGTCCGTGTTTGCCCCGCTGATAACTGTGAGCCTACTGCACAATACCTATCTGAAAATCCGAACGATTTCATTAGTTTTTATTTGTTCACGTATGTAAATAAACGCAATACGGTTCAACGTTAAAGGGTGAACTTGGCATTTTAGATACCTACTCGTTTGGATTAATTGGGTAACTAACGTCCATTGCTATTAACAGCTTAACAGCCACTTTATCTAAGAATCCCCTAATCTGGATTCGACAACAGGGACGATTGACATTAAATTGACAGATTTTTTTTATTTCTATCACCACACCATCTCCTAGTGTTCTGGCCCACCCAGTGGTTGACTGGTAGAGCCATAAAGCATTTGTACCCTCTTATGCAATAAAGATTAAATAAATAAATGAACTAGCCGTAATTTTTCCAAATCTACTGACACTCGAATACAAGAGAAAACTATAGTCTAAAACTTATATTATAAAATTATCTTATATTCTAGCGGATATAATGTAATTTCAACTTATTGCTGTCACTCCTTGAACTCTTGTAGGGATTGATTAAATTTATCGACTTCAATTACGGGAGGTAGCCTATTCAAACCCCGTCACGCACAAACGTGTATTCAAATTCGAAATAAATATGTACGCATCATCGATAGTTTTTTGCAGCTGTGTGAAGTCGATCAGCACTTGGTCACCAAAAGGGAAATGTTGATGATGACTCCTTGTACTACATAAATGTACCTATATCACCTCTCAGCACAATTATTTATGTACTTACAACACAAAGTTTACAAGTATTAAAATCCAGCATGCTCCAAATAACATTCGCACATTTCAATGACACATGCGTCGGATAGCGATGTAATTAGCAGAGGATTAAGCTGTTTGCTGCGCGGGCGCGGGCGTAATGTATGCGTGGGCGCACATTGTGGATTGTGGCCGCGCGCCTGTCAACGGATTGGTTTTACAAGCGCCAGTCGCCAACTAAACGTCTTATTCAGAAAGTCTCAGTTGTAATTTTAAAAATAATATTTCATGTACAGAATTGACCTCTACAGATTTATTATAAGTACCTATAGATAAACGTTGTAATAGAAAAATTTTAAGAATTTTGGCGATGAAAAAGAGTAACGAGCGAGTTTCTAGCCGGTTCTTCTCGGTAGAAAATGACCTTCCGAACACGGTGGTAGATTGTACTCTTACTTGCATAATTTGAAGATTCATAAGTACTTGTCATAAGCCTACTTGAATAAAGATATTTTTCATTCATTCAATCACACTAACCTTATTGCTTTAAAAATGTTGACTGGCTCGGTGGCTCAATTAGTAGTGACCCCTGCCTACTGAACCAAGAGTCGTGGGTTCGATTCCCACCCGGGACAAACATTCGTGTGATGAACACTTGTGTTTGTTCCGTGTCTGGGTGTTAATATTTGTATTTAAGTATTTATTTGTGGTACCTTCGTTGTCTACCCATAACACAAGTGCTTAAGCTACTTACTTTGGGATCGGAGCAATGTATGTGATGTTGTCTGATATTTAAAAATAGAGCACATTTTAAAGCACCAGCAGAATCGGAGCGTACAAACCGCAAGCGCCATTTAATATGTAATTTAATTCGTTAATCAGAATAAGCGTTGCTGATTCACGCGCTCTGTCCCGACGTTACGACTTGCGAACTCGATCGTAAACGCACTCGGCAATTAATCAGTGTCGGCGACAATGAGCCGCGTGAGATACTGCCGCGGACGAGACGCGGTCAAGTGGAGGCGAGACTTAGTGGTGTGAGGCGTCTGATTTGTACAGGCTGGATTGCTGCTATATTTGTATATTGACTAGCTCGAAGGCTTATTTGGTAGTGACGTCTGCCTTCTGAGCCAAGGGTCGTGGGTTCGATTCCCGCACAGTACAAACATTTGTGTGCATAACCATATAATCTAAATATGTAAAACTCAAAGGAGACTGACATAGTGATCTACCAAACCACTGGACGGATCGGGTTGAAATTTGGCATGCAGGTAGATGTTATGACGTAGACATCCGCTAAGAATTTGAAATTGATGAATTCAACCCCCAAGGGGATAAAATAGGGGATGAAACTCTATTCTACGCGGACGACGTCGCGGGCACGGCTAGTATTATATAAAAAGATTGAAAATATGCCTAGGATATAGGAAATAAAAAAATATGTTTATTAAGTACAACAACATTGAGTTTTTAAGAAGAAGACATTCATACTCAATACTCGCTCGCTACATGCCTTTCATCCCTCCTCATAATGTGCATAGTTATTAAAGCAGGTAGTACGCACGTCAAATTCCGTTAGCGTCGACGCGGCAACCGGTAACTCGAGCCTCGCGCCGCGCCCGTGTCCGGTGACCTGTCAATCACCAAGGGAACCTCCTGGGGAAGGGAACGCGTCTCGTTTACTTGATCTTCTTGTTAAGTAAACAGTGTTATAGTCCCGTTTTTGTGGAGGATAACAGGCCGGATGGTAGGTGATCGGATCACCGCAATATCAGAACGGTTATAAGTAAGTTATGGTCCCAACATGTGAGAATTTCTTGCCTCGTTTCTTTAGTTTTATCCATAAATCTTGTGTAGCTATAACTATGGTAGTCCATAGCTATAGTATAAAAAAATATTTTACATTAAAAGCAGTAAAGTAATTACTTTTTTTTAAATAAGTAAATGGTTAGCACTTGTCTCCCCTGATATTAAGCAACGTTAGTGCCTTCCTTCCTTAGTACGATGGAGCGCACGCAATCACCAAAAACTGATTTCCTCTCCTTGAATATCTGAAAGTTACGTACATCTATCGGGGAACACGAACACTGGCAAAGAGTGGCTCTACAAGTAGGTAGTGAAAACAATTGCACCAACTTTGCAAAATTATTTTTTAGATTATAGTCCTATGTCCAGATATCGTGTCTAAAGTTCAATAAAAATATGTAACATGATTTTCAGCATTCATATGCAAAGAACAGGACAGTACAAAATTCAAAGATGATTTAACAAATCCAAAGGGCTAAAGTGCGAATTAGGGCCAGATTGGAGCTAGCCACTTAAGGGATTAGCCGCGAGGCCGCGAGCGATGCGGGCCGGTGTGACGGAGTAACAATATTGCGCTGGTGGCTCCCCGCTACCAAGGAACAAAGGGACATTCCGGATTTAATACGCATTACGCGCACATACCCTTTTAAAACCCGTTTCAGCCGTGTGGTCACGGAGAGGAAATTCAGATGCAACACGAAAGTTTAAAAGTTATCAAAGGAACCCTTACGAAGATGAGAAGTGGATGGAAATGTTTCCATCCACTTCTCATGGCTATACCAACCATCTAGTTATCATACTAGGGCAGGGACGGCACCTTCTACCGCTGTTGAGTTGCTGAGTTTCCCATCATGAAGAGTAATTACTCGTGGAGTAAGAAACATTCAGGACAGTCCAATAAAAATTATGAAACAGGGTGTCACCAGTTAACCCTTTTAAATATACCGAGGCGCTTAACCCTTAAGTGACGCTAAACTCGTTACCGCGGCTAAGCGAAATTGAACTCTACGAGCGTCGTCTGTTTCATAAGTTACTAAGTAAATGGCATACGTGCACACTTAACATCATACAATTGATTTAGAACTAAGTATGGTAAACACTCATGTACCATTTAGGCACTATAAATAAGCGATCTCATTCAGACTACTTTTACTACAACAATTAAATAAAATGTCATTATTTGAGTAACCAACGCTGTACAAAAGGCGAACTTCGTTCCGCATTTCCGCATAAGCATCCTCTACCAGTCAACCATTGGGCTAACACAAATGAGTGTGTGTATGATCTTGATCAGTTAGTTTTTTATTATGTTGATTTACTTATTTAATAATCTCCATTGATGACGATGATGATGCTGCGATTTCTTGAACAAAAATCGATTATTATAATTAACTAATAGATTTTATTATTGTTTACTGTCTTCAGAAATGGGTGAATAAGTAATTATTAATCTACCTTTGCTGCTCACTGTACTAGATGTTGCAAAGTACAATGTTTGTCATGAAAATCTTCGTGCCGCAGATTCGCACTTAGTATTTTTTCCTTATAAAGTACCATCGTAACATAAAGTAGCGAAGAAATTTCAAATTATTACAATATTAAGCATCAAGATGCGTGAACACAACATGTCGTTTCCCAGACGCAGCCTAAAATATACGGGATATTGTTGGAACGAGTAATATTTGCAAAGCTTGTTTTAGGGCATGCGTTGCTTTGAACGGTTACCGAGCACAGTCGGTCAAAATACTGCCGCGGGTGTCATGCGTTTAATCGCAGAATTTCCAAGTCGTATACGGCCAATTTTCATTGAACATGAGCATCACTGCTCATAGTGCTCATGTTCTTTTGATTGAGGGAAAAGTAGCAGGCTTTTTAAGGAAATACTTATATCCTAAGTATTAACTATAACTGAGAAGTTAATGCAACCTATAGAAAATTTGAGTCCTAATTATTAATATACATCTTCAAGTCTTTCTCTTATTTATTTATTTATTTATTTATTAGGACAACCAACAAGATAAACACCAATACATAATAAGCAATACAGAAAATAATAAATTAACAGCTTAGTGTCATCTTAATTATAGGTTGCCACGGCATGCAATGTGGACTATGGTTTAATTAAATATAAATATTTAGTTAACAAAAATAATGAAATATAAGTAAATTAAACTATGTTGAAGTCACCTGTTCGATGCCCCGCTAAAGGACTGCTTAATTTGACGCCTAAATTTCGGGAGCTTATCAGCAAAGATGTCAATGTTACATGTCTTGCATAGATTATTATACTGTCGCCGTAGCCTATTTATGGTGGCATGGTGCCCCGCATTGGTCCGGCTGCCCCTGACAGAAAAAGGCATGTACCTTCCGACCCGCGCTAACTTGTAGGGAACGTTGAAGTTAATCATTTGCAGTAGCGCCGAACAGTCTGTCGTGCCGTTGACTATCCTATGAAGAAGCAACAAGTCTAACAAAGTCCTACGGTCCCTCAAGCTGTCTAATTTGAAATAAGCTAGTCGTTCTTGATAAGAGGGCAGTTCTTTAGCCTTGTGAGTCTGGTACGAGAGATGCCATAAGAACCGCTTCTGTATACGCTCTATACGCTTAATATGAACATCGTAGTGAGGTGTAGTGAGGTGACCAGACCTGACTACAGTATTCAAGGATGGGACAAACCAAGGACTTATACAATAAGATCTTTGTAGTTGGCTTTTTAAATTCTTTCGCATTAGGCAGTACGAACCCTAGCATTTGGAACCCTTTGGTTACAATTTGGTCTATGTGTTTATTGAAACGTAGCTTCTTGTCCAGGAGCACTCCCAAGTCACGTATAGACTCCACTTCTTCCAACTCGTGGCCATCTAGTTTATACTTCGGAGGCAGAGTATTGGCACATCTAGTAAATCTAATCAGTTTGCATTTAACAAGATTCATAGACAACCGATTATCGCGACACCACCTCGCTAACCGATCCTTAATCCAGCAACAGTGAAATGGATGGATCTTTCCTCCAATTCTGAACTTTTCTAATACGTCTCATTTTGATAGTATTGTAGTACATCATTAGTCCACTGCTGGACTATCCAATTTTTTGCCACTTCACGCGTCAAGCACTTGCCAGCAATTTCGCGTGCAAAACGTCGCTCCACCTGGTTTGAGGGCATCCTACGAGTACACTACGTTTGCCTAGACTGAAGTGCCTAGAACTCGTTTCATCATCATCATCTCACTTACTTTTTTTGGCTCCCGCTCAACGCGGCGAATGCCCTTATCTTCTGCGACCCCCGGAGCTTTACCTTCGTGTAATCTCGGGCGAATCCCTGAGTTTGCGAGAATAAAGGTTACCCGTGAAATGGACGCGTCTAGATTATGCTTTATAAAAATGTCTTATACAAACGACAATATCTTCGACTGTCTGTTGTTATACAATCATATCACCAAACAGTATAAAACAAATTCGCTTTATCTGTCTGTCCCTATATGTATGCTATATTTTCAAGACGGCTTGGGCTCCTTCTTATCTGGAATGGGAACCACATTACAGCGCTATAATAAAAAAATGACAAATCGCAAACCTCAATTGCGTTTTTGCCCAGCAAACGATTAACGTGCCGTCAAAGCACTCCCATTTCTACTCATTTCCTCCAGCCGTGTTACGTCACAATTCATAAGTATTTACAGCACAATGCGTGTCCCATTGTGCTCCATAACTCATAATTCGTCTTTTCTCGCGTCGGATCTTATTTTGACACCCCCATTGTGAGCCGTTTGGCTACGAAAGCGTATTCGCGTTACAGTATTGAATAAACGCTTTCAATTTCTTATTGTTGAGGTATTGTGACTGACGTGAGTATAATTTAAATATTTCCGACTTATGGTTTTGTATGAAGTTCTTTGATACTTATATTTAATATGTCTGTTGTTATACAATCATATCACCAAACAGTATAAAACAAATTCGCTTTATCTGTCTGTCCCTATATGTATGCTATATTTTCAAGACGGCTTGGGCTCCTTCTTATCTGGAATGGGAACCACATTACAGCGCTATAATAAAAAAATGTCAAATCGCAAACCTCAATTGCGTTTTTGCCCAGCAAACGATTAACGTGCCGTCAAAGCACTCCCATTTCTACTCATTTCCTCCAGCCGTGTTACGTCACAATTCATAAGTATTTACAGCACAATGCGTGTCCCATTGTGCTCCATAACTCATAATTCGTCTTTTCCCGCGTCGGATCTTATTTTGACACCCCCATTGTGAGCCGTTTGGCTACGAAAGCGTATTCGCGTTACAGTATTGAATAAACGCTTTCAATTTCTTATTGTTGAGGTATTGTGACTGACGTGAGTATAATTTAAATATTTCCGACTTATGGTTTTGTATGAAGTTCTTTGATACTTATATTTAATATATTTACTGGTTTATTCATAGAGAAAGAGGACTACAATCTTTTTTTCAAATCTGATGGGAAGCCGGAAGGAAGTCCAAGTCGCTCTGACAACGGGCGGGAAACCTCAGTTTCCAATCAGTCACCACAGCGACAGTTTCAGTAAGGGTCACAAAATTAAGCGCTGCTGAAAACCCAGAAACCTGATTAAGTGATTGTGGTTAAAGCTTCCAGTTAGACCAAAGCGACAAACTGGAGAGGCCTATGTCCAGCAGTGAACTGCGATAGGCTGATGATGATGATAGAAACCTAGTAGGTAAGTAGTAATATCATGGAATAAGTGTCAGAAGCACGGATTTCAGCTGAGGCTATTAAAATAAACAATGACTGTTGCTGCGTAGGATGCTCAAAATAAAACCGCCACTTGCTATTGATAAAACTTTTTTTTATTCATCACACATGAGGGGTTATATGGTCGGAGAAAAATATTGCTTGCGTGATTGAACTACATACAGCGCCATCTCTAATTTCAACACAGTACTACTTCCTTATAGAAATATAATTACTTATTTGTTTTAAAAATATTATGTGTTTTGAATGGAGGGATATTTAATTTATTAATTACTTTATATAATTTATGTATTTATTAATTTTTAACTTTATATTTTAATGTGACTAAACCGTATTAAACATCCCGCCCACCAAAAGGCCTCGTCCTTTTCCACACTAACACTCAATTTACTACTAGTATATAAACTCTATCTATGACATTATAATCAGAAAAACATAACCCGCCCACCGTGAGAACTTAACATAGACTCTAAAGTTCTGAACATAACTCTATAGGTACTCAAAACTCTTAAATAAACATTATAACAACAGAAAGGGTTACACGGTCAGTACCTACTTAATGCAAGTCATACAGACAATATAAACCTAACACAACAGTCATACAGACAGTATTAAACTTTACTCTCAACATTATTAAATTCAACTTTCAACACTATTAATTTTAACCTTTAACAGTATTAGATTTAACTTTCAACAGTATTAAATTTAACTTTCAACAGTATTAAACTTAACTTTCAACAGTATTAAATTTAACTTTTAACTCTATTAAACTTAAGACAATTCGTTTATTGAACATTTAACTAAATTAACAGGTACAAAAATGTAAATTAATGCCTTTTACACTGACATCAAACTAATAAATGGTAAGTACATCATAAAATTTATGAGACTATTTAAAACTGATAAATAATTTGATAACTTTACTATCAAGTACAGAAAGTTACTTTTTTACATAATATGTTATTTAACAGCATAATAGGTTAAACAATCAAGGGTGCCTTCAACTTAGGCCCTTGGCAATAAGCAAATTTTATTACAGGGGCGTTTAAAGATGCCATTTTTGGTTTTAATAGTAACTACTCGGGTCAAGTTATCCTTTCCCGCATGTTTCTCAATTATTTTCCCTAACAACCATTTAGCTGGAGGAATGTTATGATCTCTTACAACTACTACATCATCAATTTCAGGCTCAGTTTTTTTTGTAAACCATTTATATCTATTATTTAAAGTCACTAAATACTCATCTGACCATTTTCGCCAAAAATCGTTAATCATTTTTTGAGTGAGTCTCCATCTCTGAAGGCCAGATAAAGAAGATGCAGAGTAGTCCTCATCTGGTATTATAACTAGTGATTCCCCAACCAAGAAGTGACCTGGTGTTAAGGGCATCGGGTCATCTGGGTTGTCACTCAAAAAAGATAATGGACGAGAATTCAAGCACGCCTCTACTTGTGTCAAGACGGTCGTCAATTCTTCAAAGGTAAGTGTTGCATCACCTATAACTCTTTTCAAATGAGCTTTAGTAGATCGAACACCGGCCTCCCACAGCCCTCCAAAGTTGGGTGCGTGGGGTGGTATAAAATGCCAGGTGGTACCTTCTTGAGTAAGTACATTAGCAATTTCGTCAGGCAATTGAGATTTGGCTCTGTTAAACATATCCTGAAGTTCTTTATCAGCTCCAACAAAGTTGGACCCATTGTCGCTGTATAAATGCTGACAGCAGCCTCTACGAGAAACGAACCTTTTGAATGCAGCTATAAATCCCGTAGATGTCAAGTCTGACACTGCTTCCAGATGAATCGCCTTAGTTGACATGCAAACAAAGAGACATATATATCCCTTGTAAGACTTTGATCCTCTGCCTGGTGAAAATCTTATATTTATGTGACCGGTGAAATCGACTCCTGATGATCGAAAAGGTTTCTCTGGTGTCAGTCTAACCTTGGGGAGTTGACCCATAAACTGATTGTTATTCTGCCGTGAATAACGAACACAGGTTACACAATCTCTGTAGCATTTTTTTACCTTTTCTCGAGCTCTTATAATCCAATATTTGCTTCTCAAATAATTCATCATAACTTGTGGTCCTCCGTGAAGTGTCCTTTGATGGGCGTCCAAAATTATTAACTTAGTGAGATGAGACTCACTAGGCATAATTATTGGATGTTTCTTGTCAAATTGAACCGTAGCCAAATCAATTCGACCACCTACCCTTAGCAATCCATTTTCGTCTAAAAATGGAGAAAGAGTATGCAGTTGACTTCTTTTATGAACACATCCCGATTTAGATTTCAGTTGTTTAATTTCTTCTTCAAAATATACTTCTTGATTCTTCTTTATACATCTCTGTAAGGTTTCATTCATTTCCTTCACAGTAACCATTTTATTTATTTCTCTAGTTTGTTTAGGCTCTATCAGTTTCAAAATTTTCCTGCAGTAAGATAAAACTCTTAACATCCTGTTTAGCTTCGAGAATCGCACCCATACAAAATCATCAGCCGGCTGTAGAACACCAACAAGTGCTCGTTTTTGCCTCTCCTCAATAGTAGTGTCAACTTCTAACTCACTTGAATATTGGTCGGTGCTCCATATGGTTTTAGAACCATGCCACCATAGATCATGCTCAATTAATTCCCCTACCAATATGCCTCTGGTCGCACAATCGGCCGGGTTGTCGTTCGTGGACACATGATTCCACTGATTGCGATCCAGGATTGTTAAAATTTCAGATACTCTATTACTCACAAATGTGGTCCAACGGCTTGGTTCACCTCTGAGCCATGCAAGCACTACAGTTGAGTCTGACCATGCAAACAACCGTTCCTTGGGAACTTTCAATATCTGTGCTACTTCAAATATCAACTTAGCTGCCAACAACGCTGCACACAGTTCCATTCTTGGTATGGAAATCTCTTTCTCGATTGGGGCCACCTTGGTTTTTGCTGTAACAATATTTACGTAAGTATTGTTATCATTATCTTTATGTTTCACAAACACAACAGCAGCATAAGCTAACTGAGAGGCGTCAGCGAATACATGAAGCTCAATTGGATGGTCTGTTTTAGTCAACAGCCATCGGGGTATGACAACATTAGGTAATTTATTTAGTTCTTCTCTATACTGGAGCCACTCCTTTGACAACTCTGGTGTCAAGTTTTCGTCCCAGCTTAAACCAGACTTCCACAATTTTTGCATGAAAATTTTTGCAGTGATCAACACAGGCGCTACCCAACCCATTGGGTCGTAAAGTCTCGCTATATCGGATAACACTTTACGTTTGGTTTTCGCTTCATCTAACTCTGGTAAGTTGTAAGTGTATTCGAACTTGTCAGAATTTTTGTTCCAGGAAATACCTAAAACTTTGATTGTATCGTTAATCTTAAAAGTGAAAGTATCATTGGCACTCTGTTCTTCTTTCTCAATATAATTTAGCAAGTTCTGACTATTGCTGCACCATTTTTGTAGCTGAAATCCTCCTGCTTTCATTAGGTTATTCATTTCACTGTAAATATGTATAGCTTCATCTTCTGTTTCACATCCAGTTAATAAATCATCCATATAATAATCTTCTAGTGTAATTTTTGCAGCCAATGGATATTTCATTTCTTCGTCTTTTGCTAGTTGTTGGAGAGATTTCACCGCCAAATATGGTGCACACGATGTTCCGAAGGTAAGTCTCAATAACTTATAATGTTGGATGGGCTGTTCTGGATCAACACGCCAAACTATTCTCTGAAAATTTACATCATCGTTATTCACTACTACCTGCCTATACATCTGCTTCAAGTCGGCAACAATACAATATTGATGTGTTCTCCATCTCATCAATATGTGACGCAAATCTTGTTGGATCTTGGGACCTACCATCAATGTATCATTTAATGATATGTTGTTGACTCCTTTACAAGAAGCGTCATACACTACTCTCACTTTTGTTGTCTCTTTATCCTCTCTCACCACGGCGTGGTGAGGTAAATACACAGCATAAGGGTTTCCTAGCTCAATGGGATCCTTGATTAGTTCCATGTGGTTTTGCTCTAAATAATCTGAAAGAACTTTTGCATATTCTAATTGTAATGTTGAATTTTTCTTTAGTTTCCTTTCTAATAGTTGAAGTCTCTTGATCGCAATATCTTTTGATCTTCCATAGACACATTTTGGGTCGGAGTCCTTGAACAGTAACCGAACTACATAACGTCCTTCACTATTTCTTATTGTAGTGCTGTCAAAAATATCTTCACATCTGCTCTCTTCTCTAGTCAATCTCTTTCCAATCAGATCCGGTTCTCTCTCAATTTCCCAAAATTGTCTCAACAATTGTTCTACCTTGACCTGTAAATGCATACTCACGACTCCTCGACTTGACTCGTTTTGATGACAGACCCTTCCCGACAGTATCCAGCCCAACTGGGTATGTTGTGCAACTGGACCCCCCGGAGACGGATGTTTCAACAGACCACTCAATATTATTTGGCTATATATCTCAACTCCTAATATTATGTCTATTTTTCCAGGTGAACCATATTGAGGATCTGCTAAAGGTAACTTGTCTAAATCTGGCCAGTTCTGAACGGAAGTCTCACTCGATGGAAGAAAAGAAGTCAAAGTGCTTAAAACAAAGGCATTGACCGAAACCGAATAGTCAGGATTATGTAATGACTCCAAATCAAAAGTAACAACATTCTTAGTTCTTAGTTTACCATCACCTACGCCTGATACTAAACCATTCACAGGCCTACGCTCAAGATTTAAAGATTGTACAGTTCTTTCGCTAACAAAGGATGCCTCAGAGCCTTGATCAATTAATATACGAGCAGTTTGACAGTAACCATTTTTTGATTTTACTCTAACTAAAGCAGTGGCTAATAAAACCTTACCTTGGCATTCTTCTTTAGCAAAATGAGCTACTACCTTCCTCTCGTACATTTGGGTTGGAACATCAACAGGATCAGAAGATGGTCCCACATTCGTAGGCGGCATGCCCACAGATTCTGGAACCGGGCCTCTCTCTATGTGTAGCAAAGTGTGGTGTCTTCTGCCACAACGACGACAGCATGTCGACTGGTGACAGCTCTTTACATTGTGGTTGGCTGAAAAACAATTGAAACAAAGTCTCTTGGTTTGAATAAACATCGATCTCTCTTCGGGAGATTTGCTTCCAAATTGTTTACACTGGTATAATAAATGTGGATTTGAACAAAATACGCAGCATATTTTATCTCTATTTTCTTTCTTGGGTTCTTGCACAGTTGAGTGAAATGTTCTCTGTTTTGACACTTGTTTGACAGTAAAATTTGGTGTAGATTTTGTGTTTTGTTTCGATTCACAAAGCATTTCCAATGTATGAAATCTCATTTCTAAAAATTGCACAAGTTGCAGCCATGTTGGAAAATCATCTGATGTGGACCGACCCACTTCGGTCTCCCACTGTCTCCGTGACTCATAGTCTAGCTTCGAAACAATCAAGTAGTTAATCATAACATCCCATGACTTTGTATCTATACCCAAATTTTGCAGGGATTTCAAACAAGCGGTTGTAGTGTCTAGTACTTGCTTTATGGCAGCGGCGGACTCATGACCAATAGGTTTTTGTGAGAATAATCGTTTCAATATTTCATTTGAGTTATATCGCTTATTATTGTATCGGCGTATTAACTTTTCCCATGCCTCTTCATAATTCATTTCAGTAGTAGACATACTTCTTAATAAGTTTTCAGGCTCACCTTTTAAGCTACTCTTAAGGTAATGCAACCTTTGCACAGCACTCAAATGTTTATTGTTGTGAATTAGGGAGACAAACATGTCATGAAAACTTTGCCATTCTTCGTATGCACCAGAAAATGATGGTAATTGTATTTGTGGTAGCTTTACTTCCAGATTTGACGGGACACCGGTATTTGCATCGCTGTCTTTCGTCACACATGGTTGACGGGGTAGGCTGAGACGTAAATCGATTTTCATCTTGCTTTTACAATCTGTATATATTTCTTCTGACCGTTCGTACCAATCTTCTGAGAAATATGCCATCTTTTCTCGATCTGATTTCCTTGTTTCCACTATTATTTCGAAATGGTTGTCCGTAAATTTTTTCCATAGCTGTTCCAAATTTTCTAATTTTGTTTCGATGTATGATGTAGTCAATCTGTCCTTGCCGGTTTTCTTATAGTTTTTAAATGTCTTTTGTATTTGCTGTAATATTTCGTCTTGTTGATTTAAAATATTATCCACCATGATAACCACGTTTTTTCACCACACACAGAAAATTTCTTTTACTTTTTGTTGCGATATATTTTTCTAAACGTCAAATTCACTCCTAATAAAATCCGATCATTCGTTCAATTTTTTTTTTTTTTTACTATTCCGCTGTCACTATATAGCACTGGCACTGTGTCACTTTACTCACGATTTGTCCATACTTAGTTCTCTATTCCCGGGTTTCGGCACCAGATGTTGCTGCGTAGGATGCTCAAAATAAAACCGCCACTTGCTATTGATAAAACTTTTTTTTATTCATCACACATGAGGGGTTATATGGTCGGAGAAAAATATTGCTTGCGTGATTGAACTACATACAGCGCCATCTCTAATTTCAACACAGTACTACTTCCTTATAGAAATATAATTACTTATTTGTTTTAAAAATATTATGTGTTTTGAATGGAGGGATATTTAATTTATTAATTACTTTATATAATTTATGTATTTATTAATTTTTAACTTTATATTTTAATGTGACTAAACCGTATTAAACAATGACATCGCTTAAATCACAAATGTTATCTCCGCTCCACTTCAGTGGAACGATGTCATTGGTATTGTTGCCGACTTATTTTAGGTTTTGATGTTTGTTTATAAAAAAGAATAAATTAGTTGTCATCCTGAATTGGCGTTTATGTTTTCACCTTTTATATTTTTCTCTGATTTTATCACCAACAGGTATTTTTTTTTTCAAAATCGCACACATCGCTTGTTTCTAAACGCACCCTAAGGTTGCGATCAAACTAAAGCGGAGCGGATTCGAGACAAGCTGTTCATGGTGCGATACACCAATCACATGCTGGAAATCTACAATCTTATGGATTTCAAGCAATATTAATCGCGGCACATCTCGTTTCCACTCTGCTTTGCCCTGCCTCGATGGAACCGCAGCCTAAACCGATAGGAAACAAAAGTTGGAACAACACTGGTAATATAATTAAAACGAAATTAGTACTAAGAGTAAATCAAACGAGTCCTTCGTCATCGGTAATCAAAACTAACACCAAATGTTCGCACGGCATGTTATCCTCGATCAGCGATTGTTCAATGGCGTGACAACGTGCTTATGTTCAATTAACTGCACAAATCGGTCGCGTTTGACGTTACGATGCAGGGCTGGCGACAAATAGGAGAGCAAATAGCCTATTTTTTTAAAACATATATTTTTTTAATAATTATATAACTGGTTACTTATAATAACTATTGACTTTTTCAATACTGTATGTCTAAATTCAATATGTATTTAGACATTCTAAACAAAGGGTCGATTCCCACCCGGGACAAACATTCGTAGCGTGATGAACACTTGTGTTCGTTCCGTGTCTGGGTGTTAATATTTGTATTTAAGTATTTAAGTATTTATTTGTAGTACCTTCGTTGTACCGATACCCATAACACAAGTGCTTAAGCTACTTACTTTGGGATCGGAGCAATGTATGTGGTCATCATCATCATCATCAGCCCACATACATAACAACACATAGGCCTCTCCCAATGCTCGCCACTTCGCTCGGTCCCGGGCCTCTCGCATCCAGCACCTGCCAGCCGTCCTGCGCAAATCGTCACTCCACTCAATGAACATTTGTACTCAATGAACATGTATGTGGTGTTGTCTGATATTTATTTATTTTATTAAGAGAGGTAGGGCATAGCGAATCTTCGCTCGAATTGAGCCGCCCGTCCGGGGAAGGACCTCCACCCTATAGAATACCGCAGTCAAATGACCTCTGGGTCGTGTTTCTGCCGGTGAGTAGGGTTTCCGGAGCTCGTGGGGGGTTAGGGTTGGGCCGGCATGGCGGTGGCAACTGACAGGTAACTGACCAGTTACTTGCCCGTTGTCACAGCGACTTGGGCTTCTCTTTCGCTTTCCATCAGGTGTAGGGAAGCCATTATGTCGAGCCACTATAAAAAAAAAAAAAAAAAAAATTATATTGACTGGCTCGGTGGCTCAATTGGTAGTGACCTCTGCCTTCTGAACCAAGGGTCGTGGGTTCGATCCCCACACATTACAAACATTTGTGTGCATGAACATGTCTGTTTGTATTGGTCTATGTGTTTTCTATGTATAATATGTATTTATTTACAAAAAAAAAATAAGTAAGTTTATCAGTTGTCTAGTACCCATAGTACAAGCTTCGGCTTAGTTTGGGGCTAGATGGCGCTGTGTGGCGCAGCGTGGCATGTCTTGGGTTATTTATTAGAAACCATTGAAATACCTACTTAAGTGCAATGGAAACAGCCTGCCAACCCACTCACGTGACACTTTTTACATGACATTAAATCGCATTGACGGCGTCATAAAGACTCTACATCTCGCCCCCGGATTTGGCGGATTAAGGCGACGGACAAAAGCGCAGGAGCGGGCGTCGCCTTAACATTGTCGCTTTGAACAGATGTTCTGCCTTGTAGCCTGATAACGGACGGCCGTTTCAAAACTGCAGTTTGTATGGACAATATAACAATTTTTTTTTACCCTTTAACTCCCGGAATTCTAGACACAAAAGGAAACCAAATCTGTTCGTGTGGTAAAAGCAATACACAGGGCGCGGAACGAGTTAAGTATCACGGCAAGTTATAGCATCTTTTTCTTCTTGAGATTTCAGCTTGCCAAACATGTACTTGACGAAAACACCGTGTTAATGACTTCAATCGCATTTTGGGATCATTCGGTGTATAGCCGGTTCTATCATTTCTATTAAGAGAGGTAGAGCATAGCGAATCTTTGATCGAATTAAGCTGCCTGTCCGAAGAAGGACCTTCACTCCACCCAGTAGAATGTCGCAGCCAAATGACCTCAGGGTCGTGTTTCTGCCAGTGAGTAGGGTTTCCGGTTCTCGTGGGGGGCTAGGGTTGGGCCTGCATGGCGGTGGCAACTGACGGTTAAACCAGTTACTTGCCCGCTGTCACAGCGAGTTGAGCTTCTCTTTCGCTTTCCATCAGGCGTATGGAAGCCATTATGTCGAGCGGCTCCCAGGGAGACGACAACACGTGTCTTCAGACACACGTGGTAACGGGATCACCACTACTCCCTCCCCTCCCGAGGTGTACCGCCTACTTTTGAGACGGCGCAACAGCGCATCTACTGAGCTGAGGATTGGTAGAGGTAGAGGTAGAGGAGTGACTGACAGGTCACTGACAGGCCACTAGCCAATTAAAACGCTAGAAATTAAATTTCTATTTTCTTAACGCGAATGAACTATAGTGGCTTAGTTGTCACGTACCTTCCTAGGGCCCTGGTATATACGTCAAGACATTCCTGACATAAAAAAGGAGGTGCACTTTAAGAAGAAGAAGAAGTGAAAAATAAACTGAAACACATCAATACATCGGTAATAAAACTTTGAATTTAACTTGAAACGATTAATCTCCTCATTAATTTATTGTAATCATGTGATTAAGCACATTTGTCACACCGAATTCATATGAAGCACGTCTTAATTTTCACAGTTCCCTGCACGAAAGTCACATTATTCGGCTTGCTAACGCTGATTACCATCGCGTGTGCGGCGAGGGGGGGTAGGGGGGAGGCTGATAACTTAGTTACCAACACCTTGCTCCGGTAATCGACTTTAATCGGGAGTTTATGCTGGGGTAAGTAAGCGCACATATATGGTTATCACATTATGTATGTCCAAAAACTCGTACAAAGCGCTTCGCCTCTACATTCATAGTGCGAACGGCAAAGCTATGGAACTCTTTGCCGGAGTCCGTGTTCCCTGAGGGATATTATAGTCCTCAGATTTTCAAGGCGAGAGTGAATCGGTTTTTGTTGGGTGAGCGCGCTCCACCTTAGACTCTAACTTCGCTTAAGATCAGGCCAGTTGGGGTCAAGCGCTACCCCATTCGAATATAAAAAAAAGTCACCGGAAAATAACAAGACTCGTAAATTGGTCAATTTCCTAGGTAGTTGATCAACTCCCGGAAAACATCCGACGAATCCGTTGTTAGGCTTCACAGAACTTTAGAACTTTCTTACACACAGATGTGCTTTTGTTTTGCCTATTGTTTACATTTCCACACGATATTTTTCTTAACAGTAACCAGAGAGATAAAGTGCGACTGTCCACATAATAATATGATATTGGAAAACGTGTGGGCGCATAATCGTATACAAGTAATTGTATAGTCTTTTATACGGTGCATCGAACAGAGTATATGCAGGCCGTTATAGCGTGCTTGATCTTTATTGCACCAATTTTCTTTTATAGAAGTACAGCACATTGACCTAATGAAAAGCGAAAGATAGGACTCTCTGACGAAAACAGACAAATAATAACCAAATCAATTACTTATTAGTTGTCACCGTTCTGCTAGCCTGCAGTATTCATGTCACTTCAGGGGTGTTTCCCCGAGTGTGTAGGGATGTATAGCAGCGTCCCTCATCTGCCCGTAGTGCATCCTACTTGTTCGGGTTTGACGCCGAGATTGATTAAATGATAAACTTGATTATGATAAAAAGACTTATATTTGGAGATAATAATTACAATTAATAATTACTTGATACAAATGGTTAAACTTAGTATGGTTAGTCTTGCTTGATGGCTAATTGCGAACTAACTTGATTTGATGAATTAAAGTAAAATGAGGTCAAATATAAAATTGATGAATTGGTAAAACTGTACGTAGCGAGCTCGTACACTACTGAATAACAAACGAGGCGCTGGCAACAAACTGGTGGCGGTAACACCATCACAATTGGAGGCTTAGCTAAATACCACAGACCGGTGACCGGAAGCAGCGTCACCGGAGCAAGAAGCTACGCTCTGCGATCGCCAACCCGCCTGCCCAGCGTGGCGATTATGGGCATATCCTCAATGGGTATATGCTGCCCTAAGTGACGAACAACTGGAAAGGCCTATCTCCAGCAGTGAACTGCAATAGTCTGATTATGATGATGATGACATATTTTTTTTTTTTTTTTTTTTTATGCAAGAGGCGGCAGACGAGCAAATGTGATGCCTGATGGTAAGCAGTCGACACCGCCCATGGACACCCGCACTCAAATCTTGTATTTATTGTATTATTTGACAGGCTCGGTGGGTCAATTGGTAGTGACCTCTGCCTTCTGAGCCAAGGGTCGTGGGTTCGATCCCCACACATTACAAACATTTGTGTGCATGAACATGTCTGTTTGTATTGGTCTGGGTGTTTTCTATGTATAATATGTATTTATTTACAAAAAAAAAGTATCTAAGTAAGTTTATCAGTTGTCTAGTACCCATAGTACAAGCTTTGGCTTAGTTTGGGGCTAGATGGCGCTGTGTGGCCCAGCGTGGCATGTCTTGGGTTATTTATTTATTTATTTGTCTACCTAGTCGTATTATAACCACCATGGGACATTCGAGGATGCGGTAACGCCACCCCGGCTGTGGCGAGCCGTGGAGCGATAAAACTAGACGATGGTGTTACAATGTTTGTATTTAATTACTCATCTGTCGTGCGGGCCTACGGTAGACGCGTAAACGCCAGGAAGCGTTAACGCGCGTCGCAGGATGCGGTTAACGCGCCTTGTTAACGAGTTAATGCGGACACACGTGCGGGGAGCGGGGGATACCGTTGGGCGAGCATGCAAAGCGCTTAAGATTAGTCAATACAATATTACTGCCGATAAATTGTAGTACAATTGGTAGAAAAGTTCAGATACTATTCTAATTTTTTCTTAAAATAGGTCTGGAGCCAATAAAAATATTCAACATATTATGCTTCGAAAGCAGGTTGAAGTACCAACCTTGATCCGCTAAGGTAGTGACTCAAATTGGTAATTAAAAAAATATCTTAATGCAAATAAACCTGGTTGATAATATAATTTTCATGATAAAGCTTAATTAATGAACAGCCTTGCCACACTGGCTTTTTAGTACCCAGAACTCGCGTTTAAGTGGCGCTCAAACGAAGAAGATGCCAAAACCGTACAACAAAACTTACGAACGACTAAACTTACGATCACATCATGGAAATGATACTAATAAACTCATCATCATCATCAGCCTATTACAGTCCACTGCTGGACATAGGCCTCTCCAGTTGTTTGCCACTTAGAGAAAACATCTGGAGGATATACCCATAATCGCCACGTTGGGCAGGCGGGTTGGCGATCGCAGGGCGTAGCTTTTTGCTCCGGTGACGCTGCTGCCCGTCACCGGTCTTTAGTATTTAGCTACGCCTTCAATTGTGATGGTTATACCGCCACCAGTCGGTTGCCAGCGCCTCGTTTGTTATTCGGCAGGATGCACCACGGGCAGGTGAGGTTGGCTTGGAGCGAAGAGATTATAGGCCGCTCCCTTAGATCCCATCATACTAATAAACTAACTACTAAAAACTATTTCGGTTGTATGACTTTTTTATTCCCGTTACGCCAATAAGCGGATAAGACAGCATCACTCGTAAATGTCAAGCTCGATGAACTAGTAATCCGTGTGTATTCCCACATAAACTGACGAAGTGTGAAGTCGAACACTACACGCGTGGCGTAATTCGGGCGAGGCGAGAGCGACAGCGGATGTGTGTCCCGGCTGAGCTGGTGTGGACCACCGAAGGGTCGTGATGAAGACGATGGTGTGACGAAAAAGCACCGGTCAGAGAAGATAGTTATCGGGTCAGACCGCGAAAAACAAACGCACGGCGAGGTATAGAGGCGTTCAAAAGCAGTGTTACATCGAACGGGGAGCATTTAATAATTTGGTTACCAACTCGATTTGAGTCCATGGGCGGTGTCGACTGCTTACCATCAGGCATCACATTTGCTCGTCTGCCGCCTCTTGCATAAAAAAAATTACAAGAGTTTTGGTTGGAGTCATATATAATTACTGCGATCGCCAACCTATCCTAGATAGCCTGCCTGCGTGGCGATTATGGGTAAAAATCCTCCAGGAGTTTGCTCTAAGTGGCTAATAACTGGAGAAGCCTATGTCCAGCAGACCCCAGCAGTGGACTGCGATAGGCTGAGGCTGATGATGATGATGATAATAATATTTATTGGCCTTGTCGTTCATAGAATTTCCTTTAGAATTAAGTAGTAGCAGTACTATTCGTACTTAACAATATTTTTTTTGTAATAATTAAATATAACGTTTTTAACTTGCAGGTAAAGCTTATTCATTAGTCTGCGAGAAGCCAGGTGAGTTATCATAAATTTCTCAAGAACCGGCCACGCACCGTGGTGCTGTGTCTATGGGCTGAAGTGTTCATTTACCATCAGGCCAGACGGCCAGACGGCATACCTGCAGTGGTGCTCAAGCTTTGTGCTCCCGAGTTGTGTCCCGTTCTAACGCGTCTGTACCGGCTTTCGTACTCAACCACACAAGTACCATTGGTATGGAGGATTGCGCATGTGCACCCTGTGCCCAAGAAGGGCGATAGATCGGACCCGTCGAATTACAGGCCTATCGCCATAACCTCCCTTCTCTCAAAGGTGATGGAGCGGGTGATAAACACTCAGCTCCTGGGATACCTAGAAGATCACGAACTGATCAGCGACCAACAATATGGTTTTCGCCACTGTCGCTCCACCGGTGATCTTCTGGTGTATCTTACACACCGATGGTCGCAAGCGATCGAGAGTCAAGGCGAGGCATTGGCTGTCAGCCTTGATATTGCGAAGGCGTTCGACCGGGTCTGGCACAGAGGTCTACTTGCGAAGCTGCCATCATATGGACTGCCCGAGGGTCTATGTAAATGGGTCGCTAGCTTTCTGTCCAGCAGAAGCATTAAAGCCGTAGTTGACGGCAGCTGCTCCGATAGCATGGACATTAACGCTGGCGTCCCGCAAGGCTCGGTGTTGTCTCCAACACTGTTCTTGCTGCATATCAATGACATGTTACCTGTTGGTGACATTCATTGCTATGCGGATGACAGTACTACGGACACCCACTACACGAGCCGTACTAACTGCCCTCGGGCCCAAGTGGAAGAAAGCCGTACTAGACTTGTGTCTGAAATCGAGAGTACTCTCACCAAGATCTCCGATTGGGGACGATTAAACTTGGTACAGTTTAACCCCACCAAGACACAAGTCTGCGCGTTCACCGCTAAGAAAACCCCATTTACTGTGGCTCCACAATTCCTGGACACTCCTCTTACCACCTCTGAGAGCATCGGAATCCTTGGTGTCGACATCTCGAGTGACGTTCAGTTTCGCAGGCACTTGGAGGGTAAGGCTAAGCTGGCGTCGAAAAAGCTCGGTGTGCTCAACAGAGCGAAGCGGTACTTCAGCCCTGTGCAAAGACTGCAGCTCTATAAAGCGCAAGTCAGACCGCACATGGAGTACTGCTCTCATCTGTGGGCTGGAGCACCTCGATACCAGTTGCAGCCTTTCGATGCTGTGCAGAGACGCGCCATGAGGATGGTCGACGATCCCGAGCTCGCAAACGGTATTGAGCCGCTAAGTCTGAGGAGAGATTTCTCCTCATTATGCGTGTTCTACCGTTTGTATAATGGGGAGTGTTCCAAAGAGTTGTTTGAGATGATGCCTACGGCGACATTTTACCACCGCACCGCTCGCCGTCGACAGGGGATTCATCCTCATACCCTAGAGCCTGGGTGGTCGCGTACAGTACGTTTCAACAGGAACTTCTTGCCGCGCACACTCAGGCTTTGGAATGAGCTCCCCGCCGAGGCTCTCCCCCGGGACTACAGTATGGGGTCCTTCAAAAAGGTTGTGAAGAGGTTTTTGAAGGGTAGGCAACGCGCGTGTGATACCCCTGGTGTCGCAGGTGTCCATAGGCTGCGGTAACCGCTTAACATCAGGCGGGCCGTAGGCTTGTTTGCCACCCAGTGGTATAAAAAAAAAAAAAAAAAAAGGTGACCATCAGGCCTGTTTGCCCCCTCTGTCATTAAAATGACCGTGACATTAGTTAGTTACTTCAGTGACAACAAAGCCTCTCGGCATACATAAATGTGTGTACCTATAGTAAATAGCGCCAGGCACCAAAGACCGCTCATGCGCAGTGCTCGCGGGTCGGATGTGCGCGGGCGCAGCGCGTGGGCGCATGCCTTTATGCTAGTCACTGTCTACAGACACTGCACATTTCGCGGTATTGTGCGCTTGTAATGCTATTGTCGAGCTTTATGCGCCAGATAAAAGCCACAACACAATAGTAAATGTAGAGATAGGTACATTTTTGCTTTAATATGACTCCACCCTTTCTTTTTATACTTGGCCAAGGAGACAACCCAAGATATAGATTTTCTTATAAAAAATGGGTACCGCTTGAACCCAACTCGTTTGACGCTAAGCGAATATTATATCTATCAGACTCATGAATGTAGAGGCAAAGCGCTTTGTGCGATTTTGTGCAACCTGTGTCGTTAAATCAGTAATACAAGTATTTGTGTAAGTGGTATAGTCAAAAACTCATCACAACCGTATCCTCAATATATTCCTGTGGCATTCCCTAAATTCGAATCAAATCAACATTAAAATCTTTGTTTGTAGAGACCTTAAATATGACTAAGGAAACGTCAAGTTGAAACAAAATGGAACTGAAAAAAAAATCGGTTACCTATCCGTTTTCGAATTCCGCTTCTATCGAGGAGACTCGTCAAGAAACATCTCTTTACCCTTGGAGATATTGACAGCGCTTACTGCAGAGACTATTTGAAAGAGAAAACCTGCACGGGACCACAAATGTCGTAGACTTAATATTTTCCCTGATTCCTGATTAAAGAGCTTTGACATAAAAGGTTCACATAGCAAACAGATGGTTCACGATTTTTGTTCATTTTTCCTGTTCACGTACAGAAACCTAATAAACGTTAATCTTTTAAAACAGTTGCATTAGGATTCCTCCTTACAAACGTTACCAAGAACCGATCATACATTTTTATCAATCCCGGATTTTCGTATTCGTATTCACGTTACGCAGTATTTATCAAATAAGAATCCCAATCGGTGCGTGCCCGGAATCGAACGGGTGACCTTGTTCGCTTGTTTTCGACGCTCGCGGACTGATCTGTATTCGTAGCACATGTCCCTATATGGTTATCGATTCGATTTTAAACGGTCGATAACGTTGTCTATACCTATAGTAATATAGGTAACTATTAAGGTACGTAACATGCTATAAAAGGATACCAATCCTTCCTTTTATGTGGATTCAGTTTATATTCATTGTACATAGTGACTGTGTTTTCCTAGTATTGAAACCGGACCTCCACCCTATAGAATACCGCAGTCAAATGACCTCCGGGTCGTGTTTCTGCCGGTGAGTAGGATTTCCGGAGCTCGTGGGGGGTAAGGGTTGGGCCGGCATGGCAGTGGCGACTGACAGGTAACTGACCAGTTACTTGCCCGTTGTCACAGCGACTTGAGCTTCTCTTTCGCTTTCCATCAGGTGTCCCTACACCTGATGGAAAGCGAAAGAGAAGCCATTATGCCGAGCTACTATAAAAAAGAAGAGAAGATTATTGAAACTCCTCAATAACAACGAAATTCTAGGGCTCAATATGTAAATATACAAACGATATTACGTAGGACGTCCAACAAAACAGTATCGAGTTCCCAAAGATCTCGTACAAATAACTATTCGATTTCAATTCATTCAACCTACGCCTCGGAATATTCCGCGAAACGTTGCTGGCCATATTTCAAGCCGACAGCGAACTGGCGCGGAAATATTATGTAGATACTAGCTGCTGCTCGCGGCTCTGCCCGCGTGAATATTCATATAAAACATAGCCTATGTGTTAATCTGATGTACAAACTATATTCCTGTAAAGTTTCATTAAAACCCGTTCAGTAGTTTTTGCGTGAAAGTGGAACAAACATCCATCCATCTATCCAAACAAACTTTCGCGTTTATAATATTAGTAGGATTGTGACTGTCTCCTTGGTCTAACAGTTTCAGAGACCGCCTAGGAAGTGAAAAGTCGGGCAAAGTCGGACCAAAAATTGTTACTAGGTCTTTTTTTTATAGTGGCTCAACATAATGGCTTCCCTACGCGTGATGGAAAGCGAAAGAGAAACCCAAGTCGCTGTGACAACGGGCAAGTAACTGGTCAGTTACCTGTTAGTTGCCACCGCCATGCCGTCCCAACCCTAACCCCCCACGAGCTCCAGAAACCCTACTCACCGGCAAAAACACGACCCAGAGGTCATTTGACTGCGGTATTCTATAGGGTGGAGGTCCTTCTCCGGACGGGCGGCTCAATTCGAGCGAAGATTAGCTATGCCCTACCTCTCTTGTTTATTGGTCTATTGTTACTACCTATATCTGTCAAGAAATTGCGTAGGAGCTTCGTAATCGGAATGTTGGCAAATATACGTAGCCGAACATCTGAAAGCACTTTTGGTTCTGCACCTTTCTTAGACCTACACCATAGCATCTACCTGCATCCCAAATTTCAGCCCGATCTGTCCAGTGGTTTGGGTTGTGCGTTGATAGATCACTATGTCAGTCATTCAGTCAGTTTTAAATCTTTTATTTATTAAAAAAAAAACCGTCCGCTTCCTGTTTGGCCTGACCAAAAATAGGTTTTCTTTCAGTTGACAATTTGATGAACATTCTAGGTTATCCAATTAAGCTAATTAACGGTCACTTTTCCATATGACTAGCTTTTCTTAATAGAAACTGAAACTGTTATAACTATACATGTATGATTACGAGTACATATATAGTTATTACAGTTCACTAAAATATTACCCGCACCTGTGACTCCCCTGGTGTTGCGGTGTCTATGGGCTGAAGTAATCACTTACCATCAGGTGACCTTTAAGCCCATTTGCCCCCTCAGTCATATATTTTTTTATGCGATAGGCGGTAGACGAGCAAGTGTGATGCCTGATGGTAAGCAGTCGACACCGCCCAATGACACCCGCAACTCTAATCGAGTTTAGGGTCGCTGCCGGCCTTTTAAATGTGAATACGCTCGTTTCTTTAAAGATTCCCAAGTCGTAGCTTTTCGGAAAGACTGTCGCAGGAAGGTGATTCCACATTATTTTTAAAAAAAATTAAACCGACTTCAAAAAAATAACACAAACGACCAAAACTAAAAAGCGATAAATAACGTAAGTAATTCTATCCTTAATACATAATTATTTAAATATTACAATTATCACTTATTTTTGAAGTCGGTGCCATCTTTTGGTTCCTAACGTAGACTGTTGTTGTATGACGCGCGCGGCCGGCAAATCCACACGACAATATGTATACATTTATTTGTTGGCTGGCACCGACTTCAAAAATAAGTGATAATTGTAATATTTAAATAATTATGTATTAAGGATAGAATTACTTACGTTATTTATCGCTTTTTAGTTTTGGTCGTTTGTGTTATTTTTTTGAAGTCGGTTTAATTTTTTTTAAAAATAATTTTATTTCTCTATTTTTAGTTGCGTTAATGTGCTGTGACCTTGAATAAAGGCTAATTAATGTCCTTAAGAGTTTTACTTAGGAATGAAAAAAATTGCTATAAGTCAAGTGAAGACTTTGTGATCTAGAATCAAGCATATCACTTACCAAATCACCTGCCCTATTAGCCCTGCATAAGTACATACTACTAACTAGTTTAATATCGACCAATGTCAGTACTGTCCCCTAACTCCTAACCGTTAAGGAGTTATGTGGCTTCATCATCAGCACCAGATGTTGACGCCCGGAAGCATATACCTGAGTAAAATATGATTACGTAACAAAAACACCATATGAGCATACAATTTTTGGTTGTTGCCCTCAATTTCCTCCAGGATCTCATCATCAGATCCTGACTTGGTGATAATGGGACCACCTCGGAAGTGTCCTCTGTCGAACTGTCGAAAATTTTTGAAATCCATTCATAATTGACGGAAATATCGGTGAAACAAACATAAAAAAAAAAAAAAAATATTATACATACAGACGAATTGAGAACCTCTCCTTTTTCGAAGTCGGTTAAAAAGCGAGGCGCGAGGCAAGAAGTTCTCATAAAGCGTACAGTCGAGGATCGCCAACCATCGAGATGATGAGAATTATATCTTTACGTTCACCCCATACTGCAACTTTTCACATTTTTGTTTAACTTGAAGACAATTTCGCTAGCAAACAACGGGCTCGTGTCGCGCGACAGACTGTGGTCGCAACAGCTGAGCACACAGGCAGGCGTGACGCCGCGTCGCCGACGGGGGGTGCGCGAATGTTTACCGGCGACAGAGACAATTGGGAGGCGGGTAGTTGATTAGGTTTGAGGGGAAATTTCATATTGATTCGGTTTTTTTTAAAGAAACTTATCCTGGTGGCAGTAACCATTAGGATTGAAGGCATAGCTAAATACCACAGAGCCTGACAAGTAGCAGCGCCATCGAAGGGAATAGCTACGCCCTGCGATCGCTAACCAGCTTGCCCAGGGTGGCGATTATGGGCAAAGTCTTTCGTAGTCCATTGCTGGACATAGGCCTCTCCAGTTGTTCGTGACTCAACTGGTCAAACATCTGCAGACATTGCCGACAATCGTCACCCTGGGCCTACACCTACCACCCTGGCTAACCTCATCATCATCAGCCTATCAGAGTCCACTGTTGGACATAGGCCTCTCCAGTTTTTTCGCCACAGGGTAAACATCTGAAGGATATAGGTACCCATAATCGCTACGCTACGCAGGCGGATTGACGATCGCAGGCCGTAGCTTCGCGCTCCGGTGACGCTGCTGCACGTCCCAGTGTGCGTAAAGTTTTATTTGCTATCCAAAAAGAACTGTATTTTACAATTTATATCTTGTTGAAGAAGAAGAATGATAAATCCGGCTCCGCTAGTTCTATTACTATACAAGTCCAACCAGACCCACTCAGTTGCTAAGGAACCCCTATTATTACACTATTCGCCGTTTGATCCTTCATCTCAATCCATTAAAGGTGGCTAAGTAAGCAAATATTTGTTTGCAGCCCCTGATCGCACCCGACTGATTACAGAATCATGATAAGTCAGAATGGCAGCGCTCCTGCACTAGCTGCGAGGGTTCGAGTTACGCCAAATAAGGAATGATTGCCTCGATAAGTAGATGTGGCGTGGGGCGGGAGATGACTCACTCAAATTAGGCACCTCATAACTTTAACAATCAATATTAATAAATACCATATTGCAACGAAAATAAATAGTCTTTCTTGCACAAAAATAAAAAACATATACCGTGGTTATGGATTTGGTTTGGTTTGGTATGGATTTTATGGGATGTAAAGGAGCGGCCTATCACCTTTTCGCTCCAAGCCCATCCTCACCTGCACGTGGTGCATCCTGGCGAACAACAAACGAGGCTCTGGAAAACCGACTGATGGCGGTAAAACCATCACGATAGAAGGCGTAGTTATGTGCCAGACCGATGACGGCGGCAGCGTCACCGGAGCGAGAAACTACGTCCGCGATCGCCAACCCGCATGCCCGCGTGGCGATTATGGGTAAATCCTCCTGAGGTTTGCCCTGGGTGGCAAGGCCTATGTCCAGCAGTGGACTGCAGTGGGCTGATGATGATGATGATGGATTTAGAATACATCCACCCCCTCTCATCTCCCCGCTGTTGTAGAAAACCATAGAAAACTAAGCAAATATCAGAAGACGCGCAGCGGCTGGGTACAAATATAACCTTTTTGGAGTCACTAACCCGCCTACCAAGCTTGGTGAGTTACGGACGTATTCACAAACGTTACTATGCGTCGCACGAACGCACAGGTAACCAAAAACCTACAGGATTCTGGGCGCTGTGCGACCGCGCGTCGCATAGTAACGTTTGTGAATACGGACGTAAGGCAAATCCCCGCAAATGACAATGAATTTTGGGGGGTAGCAGTGTCCAGTGTCACGTTACAGGTTGATGACAAGATGACGAAAGTGCGCAAGCATTCCTTTGGTTATGGAGACATGGGTGGTCTAAGCATAAACATTGTAGCACTCGTCGCCTGGTGTGGTGGGGCGTAGTAAGGAACTAATAGTGATCCGATATCACGTTTATGTTTTGGGCATTGATGTATGGTTGTGTCTACACGTGCTAAACATTTTTATACCTAATTCTCGACATTTAAAAGACTCAAAACCCTCAACATATGACACGTCAAGTATGTCTGTTTTACTGGCGAATGTTTTAGCACCACTAACTGTATAAAACATCTTATTAATACAAACTAACTTATTATATACCTTAACGGGATATTGTTTAAGTATCATTTTGTCCGCTCCTGTCTTTAGCGGAGTATTTGTTTAACCGTATATTGTGGTGTTTGGGAAAAGTGAATGTTTACGTGCAAACATTTCGCTCGGTTAGCGGTTACTGGTAATGTTTTAGTTAGCAAGTGGGTAATGAAGTGGAATGCCTGAGAGATTACTTACAGATGGACGTTGGATATGATAATGGATTTGCTACAAAGAATCTTGATACTTATTCAGCGTAATCTAATAATCTTAGATGTGGAAATTATAATAAATTCTTGCCTCGGAATTAAAAGTGAGGCTATTATTAATGATGATTGATTGGAACAAAAGACGATAAAGTGTGTTCAAATGGCTGGAGTCTTCCTTGAAGTTATTATGGTATTAATTAAAATATACTTACATTTACTTACACACTTTCCTAAAAAAAAGTAAGAAAATGAAATAGGTAAGTACACTGCATATAATGAAAATTTATTAAAATACATGACAAACTTTATTTACTTTGGAGATTGTTCAGTACACGCCAATTGACAGTCCAATACTTTTATACTCACGACAACAAACTTGACAGTTACTCTCTAATAACATAATAATGTATTGTGCATATTTAAGTGCAAAGTCCTTAGAAGTGATCGTAAAGACAAATTGTATGCGCAACGGTAGTGGCTGTAGCTTCCGCGTTCAGAGACACTCGTACGTGCGTGCTATAAGGATCCAGTCTTTGGACTGGAACACCCTCTCTAGAATCACCTGACGTTAAGCCTCCATGATTTCGTGCGGAAAATAATATAAAACACCGCCTCATTGACATGACAGGCTCGGTGGCTCAATTGGTAGGCACCTCTGCCTTCTGAGCCAAGGGTCGTGGGTTCGATCCCCGCACATTACAAACATTTGTGTGCATGAACATGTCTGTTTGAATTGGTCTGGGTGTTTTCTATATAATATGTATTTTTATACAAAAAAAAAAGTATCTAAGTAAGTTTAATCAGTTGTCTAGTACCCATAGCACAAGCTTCGGCTTAGTTTGGGGCTAGATGGCTCTGTGTGGCCCAGCGTGGCATGTCTTTTTTCTATTATCTGTCGGTTATTATTATTATAGTATTATTTCTTCTCGTGGGTGTCGTAAGGCACTAAGGACTTCTTGAAGTTTCAGACTCTCAGTCGGTGGTAGAGTTTATCCGCCTGACTCACCGTACACTCAGTGAAACACCCATGAAGTTATTTCAGTCACGATTCAAGATCAGTCGACATACCTATAACCAGGATTATCTTTCAGGCTAGCCGGGGCATTGGTATCTGACAAGTGATTGATTTGGCTACTTGTCTGTTGCCGCAGCAACTTGGGTTTTAACTTAACTGGCTCGATAGCTCATTTAGTAGTCACCTAGGCCCTCTGAGCCAAAGGTCGTGGGTTCGATCCCCATACAGCACAAACATTTGTGTGCATAAACATGTCTGTATTGGTCTGGATGTTCACTATGTATAATAAGTATGTATTAATTTACAAAAAATATATCTAAGTAAGTTTATCAGCTGTCTAGTAGACAAGCTTCGGCTTAGTTTGGGGCTAGATGGCGATGTGTGGCCTAGCATGGCATGTCTTGGGTTATATATTAAAAAAAAAATCTTTCGCATTCTATTTAGTGACAAGAAGCCTATGCTGTGCTGCACTATGCTGTGTGCAGCACTGTAAAAAAAATATTTATTCTGCTTTGTAAAACTAATGGCCAATGCTTGTTTTGAGATACATTTTTTTAAGTTATCCCCTTGCATAATCTTTATCTACCTTACATTCACGCAGACAGACGGCCTTGCAAACTATTTCTAAGCAAAACACTCACGGCAGATGAGCTGAATCATTGATTATTCAGAAGACAATTCGATGTTAATATTCATCGCGACATTCCTGCGGTGACCACACGCGCGTGATATATGCTCGGTCGTCGCAAATAAATTACAGGACAGACAAACTATTCGTGAGGTAAATGTCAAGAATGACCTGCTGCATTAGGTTTTATTTGCGGTTTTTATTATCAGTTATATTGTGTCAAAGTACCGATACACACTGGTGCATTGGACGCAAAACGTTACGTTGGTGCAAATACCTCCAATGTGTGGCTGCGGCATTATAAAAAGATCATTCAGGATGGCCTCACTCCTCCTGATGGCTTACCATCAGGTCCGGGTCGGTAGGTCCAAATGTGAGGTCGACAGGCATAATAGGACAAACCCACCGCACCTGTCGCCCTCATCCTGAAATACCGTTTCACGCCCGCCTAAAGAACCCAGAATTGTAAGAGGAAGGAAACACATGAGCTGGAAGGGCATTCCATGACTTAATGCGCGGGGCAGGAACGAGGAACTAAACGTCTTGGTGCGCGCCCCTATTGGCTGTATGGTATGCGGATGACAACGCTGCCCGGCACGTGTTATTTGGGAGAGGAAAGGAGAGGCTGGGATTAGTTGGAATAATAACTCTTTTATAGCATTCCCCATTGTAGAGACGGTAGAGAACACTAAGACTGGCAATCTCCCTACGTAGTTAAAGTGGATCGAGAGATTTAAAATATTGTAAGCTTCAACCCAAGAACACATGCTACGCTGGGCTACACAGCGATATCTAGTCTAAGCCTAAGTTTATACTATGGGTACTTACAAGACAGTATATAAACTTAGTACTAACTCTTTCTTTCGTGTAAATAACAGAAGAGAGAGGTAGGGCATAGCGAATCTTTGCCCGAATTGAGCTGCCGGGGAAGGACCTCCACCCTATAGAAATCGCAGCACGGAGGTCATTTACTCCCGGTTCGTGTTGCTGCCGGTGAGTAGGGTAACTGGTCAGGTACTCGTCAGTTGCCACCGCCATGCCGGCCCAACCCTAACCCCCACGAGCTCCGGAAACCCTACTCACCGGCTGAAACACGACTCTAACGTCATTTGGCTGCGGTATATTTCCAACAGCATGGTATGGACACAGCACAGCACATGATATTTACGAGTGGCGTTAATGTTCAATATCAAGCTTGCTCGCCTGTCACCATTAGCAATAAAAAAACCCGCTGGAGTTGTTACCAGTTTGTTTTGTCTCACGCACCTATTTACGCGTATCGGGTAAACAAAACATTAGTACCGAGCTAATGTGTGCTAGCGAGAGATTTACCGTCGCGACCTGCGCCAGTCCCCGCCCCCCGCCCTCCCCGCCTCCTCCTCCGCCTGCGCCCGCGCCGGACGCGCCGATGACACGTTTAGGGGCGCGTGCGCATGTAGAGTACACTCTGCGGCTAAAAAAAATTGATTAGTGACTCTGGATTTGTAAGCGTAATATTTATTTGTCGTTGTAATTTTTTTTTTGTTTCGTGGCGCAGGAAGCTAAATGTTCAAGTTACAATAAAAACAATATTATATAGTCATTTTGGCTACTTTTAAAATGTGGCCGTACGGTGTGTGTACGTTATATTTCAATTTCTTTGTTTTAAAAAATGGTTTTGTTTGATAAATACAATAAACATAAAATACGTCTATTATTTAAATGAAATTTCCACTGTAATTTAGCCCAATGTTTCTCAGGTAATACGCGATAGAAGGTAGGGTGCAGGAAGGAGAAAAACGTATGTACTTATAAGCAAATGCTTTCACTTGTAAAGCCAGGTCTTAGGATATTTAGCAGTGTTAGTATAGTATATGGCTAGTTTTGTACTAGGGGTGAGAGCCATATACTAATCCGACAGTGAAATGATAATGTATAGGGCAAACAATTATATGTACTACCATTTAAACTCCATTCACTGTTCAAATGTGCCAGAGATCTGTAAGTTGACGGTTATACATATAATGCTCCATGCGGCGAAGAAACAATAAACTTTTGCGCCTGTTCTCTACCCGACAGTATTACAAGTATGCAGGAATCCACATGGTTTAATTTAGACCCTTATTTGTTACTATCATCAGCACCAAAGCCATATTCCTATTTTCACATGTCTATCAGTAATGTGGCGAGCTGAGTGTACCAAGCGACGATATTGGGAGCGAAGACAGATTTACCGTGGGATGGGTCGCCTTCGCTTCAGTCACATGTGCTTTTAGGAATATTTTTTATATGAATTTAATGTTTGAGATTAGTGAGTAGGAATCGCACCTATGGAAAAAATACTTACCTATACCCACTATTCCCGATAACCATACCTAAATCTTTTATGAGAATGCCTCTCTGTATAGAAAAATTACAATTACAATTTTTGTTACTTTAATTTAATGAACAAACTCTTTCGCCTATAGTATGTTCTTTGAAATTTTTTGAAGAATACTTTTTTTACACGTCTCATACTTACATACCATAACATTGTTTTTTATCGTCTAATGCTAATAAGAACTCCATGAAATACTTACCTACTCAACTATAAAACCATTTTAGCCATATTCAATTAATTTATTTTCGTTCAGATCCATCATTGATTAATGCAAACATTATGCAAAACTGTTACTGTATGTCATAATATTACTACCTACGTGCTCACGATACGACAGCTAACAAAAAATAAATTAAAACTTCGAAAAACAAACACTCGTTGAGGATAATAAATTATTTCTATAGCATGCCTCCTTGAACTTCGCCGATGGTAATTAAAATTTTAAATGCAATTAAAAAACGAATAAAGCTTATTCCAAGAAGCATCGTCCGATGTGTCTATTTCGATTTGCGAATATGATTACGTCATCTATGTTTGAGAATTACATCGATATAATTAATTATATTATCCGTTGGAATGTAGGTAGGAATACTTCGGTGGCTATCATACAGGTGGCAACAAGAGAGGTAGGGCATAGCGAACCTTCGCTCGTATTGAGCTGCCCGTCCGGGGAAGGACCTCCGCTCTATAGAATACCGCAGCCAAATGACCTCCGGGTCGTGTTTCTGCTGGTGAGTAGGGTCTCCGGAGTGCGTGGGGGGTTATGGTTGGGCCGACATGGCAGTGGCAACCGGTAACTAACTAGTTACTTGCCAGTTGTCATAGCGACTTGGGCTTCTCCTTGGCTTAAGATAAATATTTCACCATAAAACGTCAATTGGTAGTTCTGGCATTATACCTATTAAAATTAATTTATGTTGTCAAATATGTACCTCGTTATCTCATTTCTGCACGTTTATGGCGACACAAGGTCTGGCCGATACTTTTGTAACAAGATTTTTTGTATTTTTAACAAGAAATTGACATTAAGCCAACAATTCCGCTCTTTGATCGTTCGCATCCTTTTTTAGTTACGCTCGATACCATATTCCTCATAAAGATACTGGTAATGGCGTACTTAATCATTTTATTTGTAGACGTGAGTAAAAACTGTTCGAGACATTCATATCTGCTGCCTTTACTGGCAGATCAGGAGCGAGAGACAGGCTAACCCCCGCGACTGTGTCTTGTACGGATAAGGCATGTTATCCACCCTGATTAAGATAGGAAGGCTATATTATTTTCCTTATCAAAACACAAAAAAGTTTAAACTTTAACAAAAATAAATAATACTTTATTAGTAATAACAATCCCGAACATTTGGTACAAATTTGGTATTTGTTTGACTTTTATATTTTATGCAAAAGGCGGGAGACGAGCATGTGTAATGCCTTGTGGTAAGCAGTCGACACTGCAAATTGACACCTCGCAACTGAAATCGAGTTTACTAGCTTGTGGCTCAATTGGTAGTAACCCCTGCCTTCTGAACTAAGGGTCGTGGCTTCAATCCCCACTAGGGACAAATATTCGTGTGATGAACATTTGTATTTGTTTCGTGTCTGGGTGTTCATTGTATTTAAGTATGTATATTATTTGTGGTACTCTCGTTGTTCTGATACCCATAACACAATGCTTAAGACACTTACTTTGTAATGTATGTGATGTTGTCTGATATCTGAAATATATCATCGCTTATACACTGGACGCGACACGATGCGTTTTTTCTTCCTGCGCCATGTTACAGAGTCGTTTTTGCGCTGCGTGCGCGCCGATTGTTATTCTAAGAAGCGTGCGCAGATAAATATTCATAGCTGTGACCTTAACAATATTTAGAAAGGACAAGGATTCCTAATTCTATGAACCAACAAATAAAAATAAAGGTATGCATGCAGCGCCAAAAACGTCGAAAGGTAGGTAAAACTTACTGTTAGTCGCATTTATAAATGACTAAGTGAAAGTTCATTGGATCTCAATAGTGTTTAATGTAAATGTTTATGTTGGTAACAGAGTGGAAGTCGTAGGTACAACTGTGTGCCTAGCACGAACACTTTAGAAAAAGTATGCGTAACGTAACCGTAAACGGGCGATAATTTTCACTACGTAAACGTAGTACCTCTTACGCACGATAGGTGCGCTGTACCAAGTTTCATACAAATGTTTACGGAAACGTTACGCATACTTTTTCGAAAATGTTCGTGCTAGGCACACTGATGTTAAAAACAGAACAGAAAAGTAAAAATCTTTATTTACATAGAATTGAATCGAACACGTATAAATCGTCAATACAAGTAAAAATTAATCTACCGCTGGCTTGGAAAGTTGTTAGTTGTTTGAAAAGAAGAAACTCGATAAGCTTCACGTGAGCCCAATACTTGTATTTAATTGTACCTAATTCAAAAACATGTTACAAGAGAACCCTCTAATTGAGCCAATATTATTTGCGTATTTTATTACATAAGCAATTTAAAACCATTTATTTGTAGAGCGGCAAACAAGTCGGCGCTATGTCTAGCGATGATCTACGAGAGACTGATGTGTCTTTTCCCTGAAATTTAAAATTGCCTCTGGACTTCTATCTGGTAAAGGATAATCTTAGAATTCTGCTATGAATTTAAGACCAACGTTTATCCGATAGCATTAAAAGCTGATCAAAACAGTCATTAGATTTTTTGCCCTTCACTTCTGACAATAGAGCTATGTTTATGTGACATTGATTTGACATTTAATCACTGGACTTCCAGTATAAATAAGTACCTATCTACAGTATATCTATAGTCTCCATCTGTATTCTGTATGCCAGATGAATAAATCTTGTGTAAAGGACCTACCCACGCGTTGTGCTCAGATAATGTCTCAGAGTCAATATATATATAAGTTTCACCTGTCATGAAAAAAAAGCTACAGAAAATAATTGAATAACATTTCATGCAGAACATCACTGGTTGAACGAACGTTGTACAGGTCTCGCCGAACAGAAGTGGGCCGCACGCACTTTACGTCTAGCGCACTCATTAATTTAAAAAAAAAAGTATCTTGTACGCACAAAGCGAATGTAAAGCGGCCCCGCACAATGGCGTCTTTATGCAATCGCGCGAGCATTAAAATGCAACTGCATGAATGACTGCTTTATATAAAACTATAAATTTTAGCAACTGGGTACCCAAGCCCTTTTGCTTTCAATAAACTATAAATTCCAACCTTATAACAGTTCGCATAAGGTTGTTAACTCGCGAATCTGCTTCCATGAGTGCTGTTTATCAGGAATTATCAGTGTTATGAATGGGACGGACCACCGGCATAGAGGGTCGGTATAAACACTCGTACTATCAGGAGTATGCGAGATCGATCACGTTTGCAGAAACAATCAACTCGGCATTGATAAATGTTTTGTGCTAAGCTAATTGCAGTAATTTGCTTGGACCAATCAATCTATCATTTCATTTAAGTACCTACTTTTATACAAACAATCTCCAAATACACACTTATATAAGGTAAAAAATCCGGTAGTTTCACTCAGTACATAAGAATCTGATATTTTCTTAAATGTCTTCTCCACCTTAAAGGGTGGGTTGGTAACTAACCTTAACCAAGCGAAAAAGATGTGTATGTAGATAGAAATCATTATCATTATTGAAAGACAAGGTAGGTATTTAACTGAAGTAAACCACATAAAAAAAGGAAGGTATTTAACTGAAATTCATAGAAAAACAATTGTCAGTAGCGTTTCCAACACGAAATCTTGTCGTTAGTTCCATCAACTTGAAAATTCTACACATTGATAACTTTCTTCGCGTGAAGCGCAAAAGATTCGGAGCTTCCTGGATCTGTTGGGAACTTTTTAGGAATAGTTTCCTAAAAATCCAAAATATGTTTATGTGACTGCGATACTGATCTAATAAGGCACGAAAAATATCTACATAAACTCGAAGACAAAAAATAACCTGTACGAAAGTCTGCCGTATCTTAAGATATAAGCAAACATAGATAATAGTGCAATATTCATTCAGAAGCACAATAGCTATTCCTTTATTTATCTGCGTGACAGTGATTCGTATGAAAATGTTGTTCCCGGCGGTTTATTGAAACATTGGGAGTGCGGGGCGCGGCGTACAGCGGAGTATGATGTTTGCGACTTTACGTATAATTTATATGCTTTGCGTGGCGGGTACAAACCAGGGTCATACGGGGGTAAATGTAAATTTTCGACCTGTAAAAGGTAATTTCATCAGTCAGCTTATCGCAGTCCACTGCTGGACATCTGCCTCTCCAGTTGTCCGCCGCTTCGCCAATTTAATCACTTTTAGTTAAACTTTTAAAAGCTAAAATCTCAAGAAGTCCCTTTAGTCCACTCCTACCACATGGAAGAATTATACTAAATGACTTATTCATCATCATCATCAGCCTATCACAGTCCACTGCTGGACATGGCCTCTCCAGTTGTTTGCCACGGGGCAAACATCTGGAGGATATACCCATAATCGCCACGCTGGGCAGGCGGGTTGGCGATCGCAGGGCGTAGCTTCTCGCCCCGGTGACGCTGCTGCCCGTCATCGGTCTGTGGTACTTAGCTACGCCGTCAGTTGTGACGGTTATACCACCAGTCGGTTGCCAGCGCCTCGTTTGTTATTCGGATGCACCACGGGCAGGTGAGGTTGGCTTGGAGCGAAATGATGATAGGCCGCTCCCTTACATCCCTGATATCCATAAATGACTTATTAACATAAATAAATAAATAGATATCAGACAACATCATATACTCGTACATTGCTTCAATTCGAATGTAAGTCGGTTAAGCACTTGTGTTATGGGTATCAAAACAACGAAGGTACCACAAATAAACACCCTGACACGGAATAAACAAAAGTGTTTATCACACGAATGTTTGTGTTCGAATCCACGACCCTTGGTTCAGAAGGCAGGGGTCACTACCAATTGACCCACCGAGCCAGAGAACATAAAAAGACTAATCATTTGGATTTCACAAAAATATCAGCTAAGCCCCTTTCAAAAGGGCTGCGACACGCGTAAAGAATGTAGGTCGTAGCCGGGGATTATTTACCACTGTTCTTTGTCTTATTGATATTATTTTGAGGGCCCTTCGATATCTGAGGTCTGTGATGCGAATCCGATCGGCCCATAATAACTTTGCGGGAAACTTATGGCATCCATGCATCTTTGGAACAATCATGAACTTCTACGCGTAGGGAAGGATAAAATACAGTATTAGGAAGTGTATGAGAAAATAATAACGAAAAAGTGCGATTCTATACCCGTATAAATGTTATATAACGGATTATGAAAATGAAGGAACACATTTCATGTCACTATGTCTTTTAAGATATTATTGACTTTGTTTTATTTTGACTTTCATATTTACTTGAAAAGTCAAACTTTTAAATAAGACAAAGTAACTATTTCACTTGGCACTTATTAAAAAATATGTATTCATATAACCATTTTCAGAATCAAATGAATTTTATATTATAGCGCCCGATTGATCGGACATTATGCTGTAATGGGTTAAGAAGCATGATTTCCATTTTTTTAAATCACTGTAGTAAATTTGAATTCAGAAATTTAAAAAATCAACGAGATCTTTCCTCCAGCTGATAATGTATTAATACTCGTAACTCTATTTTATTACAAGGAAATCTAGAAAAAAGTTTTAAAACTAAGTACCCCATACCGATGAGCTTGTATGAAGAGATTGATGAATGTGGATGAAGCAAAAGGAGAAAGGCGTAACGTTATGTATGTTTTATTACAAAATCTCAAGATAAATCCGGTCTCTTCAGTGCTGCAACTGCTGAAACGCGGAGACAAGGGATCGTATTACGAATGCACATACAAAATGCGATATTAGTATAATATATTTTGACGAAAGACTCCGCTGTCGTGTCTTTATTACGGGACCAAGGTCAAACAGCGCTTCAAGGATTTTATGAGAAATATACTTTGGATTTGGTAAGAATACGAAATGGTTTTATAATCCTGGATGCTATACATATAATGGCTAATCCATGAGTAGGTATATACATGTTTTGCTAACCTCTACTGTCCCACTGCTGGGCAAAGGCCTCCCCCAGTTGTATCCATTCCTCTCGATCATCCGCCAGTTCTTGCCAGACCGGAGAAAAATGGTCCAGATCGTCACGCCATCTTCTTCGGTCTGCCTCTCAGACGGCGGCCGTCTGTAGGCTGATACTGGGTGACAATTCTGGCCCATCGGTTTGCATCCAGTCTACATACCGCCCATGCCCATTTAAGCTTAGCATATACATATGTATCACAGCTTAATTCTTGATGGTTTATATGTGTTGGAACTTATGAGATAAACTTAGAAACCCTACGACTTCACCTTATGACTTTCAAAGGTAGACATTCCTCATCAGCTTAAGCAAGGTATTGTCATCGCTTTTGAGTGACAATACCCTCCGTCAGAATATGTCCCCGGGTCCAACTTTCCAAATCAGCTTGTCAGTTAAAATTCCTACCAATTTTCCAAATCGGCTTTTCCCTTAAAAAATCTTAGACATGACTAATCCGTCTTCCTCATTCGTCTTATAAAATTCCTTATATTGTTTTGAATAACATATATTTAGGTAGCTCAACGGTTGGTAGTGTCGCGGCGGTTGTGAGCCTGATATACCGATGCGATATTGCAGCATTACTGGGTGTCTAGACGACTGTACTCGTAGGTTAGGACCACGTTAGGACCTAAGGCTGGTAGACAAATGACGTGGGCGGGTATTTGTTGTCTTTCCCGTCCGATGACGGAGAATAAAACATGTTGCCGCCACATTTCTTCCCGTGTGTGTCGTAAGACTTAGGAAAACCTAGTATGTTAATAGGGTTCACTCGACTGGCTTGCATCCGCAGTACACGAGACGAAACACCTGTGAGGTAATTTCGATCGCGTTTCAGAATCAGCCTTTGTATAGCCAAAATAATTCCAACAGCCATCATGGCTGTCAAGTGATAGATTTTAGTTACTTTTCCGTTGCCTCAGTGACTTGGGCCTCTCTTTCGCGACCATCCAAGGCGATTGGAAGCTGCTATACTGTGCTACTGCATATTTTTATAGTGTAAAAATGATATACTAGGTATTCATTTAAATTATATGTATAAAATTCCATTATTATTAGTACTCGTAAGTAATACATTCTTAAATTAACCCTTTAGCACAAACCAGACATCAGAAACATCAGGAAAGTTATTCTGCAGCCTACGCCGGGGTGTAATATATTGAAGGTTTAGATGCATTCTTAGAAATTTTGTCTACAGAAAACCCATTTTACATCTTTCAACATTCATTCCGTGCACCTGACAAATAAAAATCGGTGACAACTCCCCGCCAACATTTCAATAACCATTTTTAAAATCTACTCACACCATCCCTTTTACCTGGGCCTCAGCGATACGATCTGATGCAAAAACCTAACCGGATATGGCATAGAGAAAAGGGCAAAATGTCAACTGCTAAGTCGACAAGTCCCTCGATAAGTCCGTAATCCTGGACGCAAAAAGTAGCGCAAAAACACTTTGTTTGTTCTTGGTGACGACGCAAATGTCGTTGCTAAGTTTTTTGTGATTATGTCTGTTTGCTGTGTTCGATTTGATTGTTATTTACCCTTATAACAAGAGATGGAAGGCTTGTCTCTTCTCCTACAAAATCGTAGCTACGAGTATATATAAGCTACGGTATTGTACAGCTTCAGGCCAAGAGTCAAATATTACAAGAGGTTATTATTTATGCAGCCCGCATTGAATGTTAACTACCAAAAAGTCTACAAAATAAATAATAGTTTTGAATAGTTTAAGGCGAATAGTTAAGCTGACATGTACTAGGGTTCTGTCGAAACAAAGAAAAACCGTAGCAAATTGGCCATGAAACTAAATATGTACTGTGATATGTCCACACTAGCTCCATAGTTCATTTGTTCATTTGGTAGTGGCCCCTGTCTACTGACCGTGCTTAAAACAAAAGAAAATAGTGATTGCACTTCAAAAAGAACATGTTGTATTTCTGACGACTGACACTACGCCTGCAATCGTGATGGTTATACGGCCACCGTTGCCAGAGACTCGTCTGATATTGAACAGGATGCTCCACAGGCAGGTGGGGGTGGCTTGGAGCGAAAAGATGATAGGTCGCCCCCTTACATCTCTAGTTTATCATATTAAGATTTTGGATATTTGATAAGGAACATTATTTTGTTACAGGTCTGACAGAAATAATAGAAGAACAAACGAAAAACATAACAACACCTGCAAATTGGTAAGTGATAACAGTAAAATATCAGATTTAATCCATGTGGTGATGAATGAAGAATACACATCATCGTCCCACTTTTACCCGTGGGTGTCGTAAGAATCGTCTAAGGTTGTAGGTTGGAAGACATCGGTTATAGTGATTAGACCGCCGTAAATTGTGCAATAACTTACACTTGCCTAGTTCAAAGTAAAATTTTATGGTGTACAAAAAAGAGTAGAAGAATCTCTCTTTTTTTTTTGTTTTATAGTGGCTCGACATAATGGCTTCCCTACGCCTGATGGAAATCTAAAGAGAAGCCCAAGTCGCTGTGACAACGGGCAAGTAACTGGTCAGTTACCTGTCAGTTGCCACCGCCATGCCGGCCCAACCTCAACCCCCACGAGCTCCGGAAACCCTACTCACCGGCAGAAACACGACTCAGAGGTCATTTGACTGCGGTATTCTATAGGGTGGAGGTCCTTCCCCGGACGGGCGGCTCAATTCGAGCGAACAATCGCTATGCCCTACCTCTCTTATCTTTCTATCACCCAAGTTCTTGAGCACATCAGCATCGAATAATGATGATGTACGGAACCAACTATTTAATTCTCGGTATGTTTCTCCAAATCCCCATTTTTTGCCGCCGTCATCAGGTAAAACGTGAAGTGTCAAATGTTTTGACGTCTCCAAAGGATTATTATTGGGGATTGTTCCCGAACAATGCGGTTTGACATTTTTTGTCTGTCTGTTCTATTGAAACGAGATAATCGCTAACAAGGTGCGTACGGGGATTTGGGCAAAAAAATGGTGAAGCGTGAGTAGGGACAAAACTAGTTTTATTTTTGGAAATGTATTCGTAGAATAGGTAAGGACCTCAACCCAAAGGTTGTAGGTTCTAACCTACGCCTGTGTTTTTATTGTAGAACCAAAATTTATCAATCAAAATCATCTTTATTTATCGTCTGTCAGCATGATCCAAAAGTTGACTGGTAGAAATTGCTTTTAGCATTAAGTTCCACTTTTTTATAGTAGCACGACATAATGTCTTTCCTACGCCTGATAGAAATGCGTAAGAGCCCAAGTCGCTGCGACAACAAGCAAGTAACTGGTCAGTCGCCTGTCAGTTGCCACCGCCCATGCCAGCCCAACACTAAACCCTGGCTACCGATGCAACGCTCACCACACGAGCTCCGGAAACCCTACTCACCGGCAGAAACACGACCCGAAGGTCATTTATCTTCGGTATTCTGTAAGATTCGTTTTGACCTACCTGTCTTTTGTTTTGTCTGTTTTTGTGAAATAAAGTTTCAAATTAATTAAAGATTAAATCTGCTGATTTATTAAAAAAGAATTTTGAACGTTCTGTCTAACTTCTATATTATGTATATGTATAAAGAATACCCAAATATAACCTGATTCTTCAACCCTATGGACTTTATGGTACTGTTATAGGTAGGGCTTAAACCTATTCGTTCCTTACCACTCATCCTTAAACTCTCTTATCGCCTCGGAGGACAGATCAGTGATTAGGATCCGCGAACGTTTGTTTAAAGTTATATAAACAGTCACTAATCATTCTTGGTTATTTTTGATAGCTCCACCTCAATTTATACCAAAAAGCATATTTATTCTATTCAATTGATCAACAAAAAATAAACCACATAATGTCTAAATCCAACAGGCGTAAAACCGACAATCACTTGCAGCGAATAAAACGACAACTAAAATCATTTCACAATAGCGCCGTTGCCGTCGTTTTTATGACCGCCCCTTAAGTGGCTCTGCCCGGGACCCGAGGTAGGGTTGCCGAGAATATTGAAATATAATATTTTATGGGATGTGTAACATAATAATGTATCCTGCATATGGGATGTGTGGGAGCGACCTATCATATGTATTCTCGCTCCAAGCTACCCTCAGCTGCCCGTGGCGCATCCTGCTAAATAACGAACGAGGCTCTGACAACCGACTGGAGACTCGCACTACGATTGAAGGCGTAGCTAAATGCCATCACGATTGAACGCGTAGCAAAATAAGTCAAGTAAACTAGTTATTGTAAAAAGTATGCACTATAAATAACCCAAAGAAGAAGGGGTTGCAAACACCTAATGGAACGTTAAAAGGTTTGACAGGACAAAATAAACAAGTACATGTCTGTGTTCAAATACTTACTATTCCTATCCTATCGCTTCCTTTCAACATTCATATGTTTTCTGAACTTTTTTTCTTGTATGTGGCTAATGTAAAAGACGTACAATGCAAAATAAAACAAAAATGCACACTGACGACTGATTCATTTGTTGTCATTAGTGGTAGCGACTAGTCTTTTTCATAAGGGTAATGATATCCATACTATACTAATATTATAAATGGGAAAGTGTCTGTATGTCTGTCTGTCTGTATGTTTGTCTTTCTTTCACGGCAAAACGGAGCGACGGATTGACGTAATTTTTTAAGTGGAGATAGTTGAAGGGATGGACAGTAACATAGGCGACTTTTTGCCCCTTTCTAACCCCCCACTTCTCTAAAGTGGAGGGTGGAAATTTGTATGGAGAATTCACCCCGAATTAACATGAGCGAAGCCGCGGGCAAAAGCTAGTTGAAAATAAACCACTGATCTCTGGTCTAACAAAAAACTATTTAATAGGTATTGTCTGACGTGTTGGCAGCCCTACAGTCGTGAGGGCCGTCCCATCATTAGTGTTAATTTTATTGATTCTAATCACCGGCGCGGCGTTAGGCATAATACGGCCGCGTTTACATCACTAATCGCCTGATTAGCATTACTCTTTGACGCGACCGATAAACGGTCTCTTTACGATATTATTTTATAATTTGTATGTGATTTATTGGTTTTGTCGTGGAGAATTCGGTTTTGGTGCCGCCTTTATCGGACAGACAACATTATGTTCGGGATTTAGCAAAACAAAAAATGCGTTTTCTTGTAAAATACATTAAATTTATTATATGTTGTTTTCGTCTTAACACAACTTCTTGGGATGTGATTCTTTCAACTCCAAAATCCTAAACTTAGGCTACCTTTTAAAAGATTTTTGCTTTGTTTAAAAAACTCGTTCCTAATACGCCTCCCAATTTTGCCGCATGTTTTTTAACGACACGTTTTTTAACCCGTCAAATCCCATAAGCACGATATCGGGTGCGATACAATAGATTTTCAATTGAACAAGAAACAAGGGTCAAGTGACATACCTATGAAAAAAAAAACTAAAATCTTTATTCAGTAGGTAGTTAGGTACCCTAATTATATTAACTATTAAATGATTAATTCTCATTTTAAGTGCGTAGGCACTTGTGTTAGAACAGCCCGCTCTTCCGTAACGATAATAATGCTAGTTAAGAATGACATACCAATCGTACTAAAAAGAAGTAAATTTTACAAAAAAAATTACTGACTTTAAGAACTAAAATTGTTTGAACAATTGATATGTTATAATAACTTATAGATAGGTAGATAGATAGAAACTCTTTATTGCACAAAAACACAGACATTACAGGAAAACATATTACAAACAACACAAAGTACAATCTATTCGGTCTTATCGCTTATAGCGATCTCTTCCAGAGAACCTTCAGGTAGAGGAAACTAGATTGACTAAGTGAATGGGGAACCCAGCGCAAAACTTGTATTGTTTAAATTTGTAACGTATCTATTTAATTACAAAAATAAAGTATCATGATTTTGTCAGTTGCTTACTACCGGTAAGCTTCTGTTTAATTTGGGACTAGAAGGCGCTGCTAAATGTGCTATAAAAGTCATCTCAGAATACATCTATACTTCAAGTAAGAGGTGAAGTGGTCTCCATCGATCAGATCATTCGTTCGTTCATAATAAGTAAACCAGTCTACAGTTCAATAATATCTTAATAGGTTATCAATACGTAGAAATAGCCTATATTTTATATGTTTACTACTAATATCATCAATCTCTACCACTGACCCAAACTGATCGTCTTGTATTTAAATAAATAAATGAAAAAGAAGTAACCAAACAATACCAAGGCGCACAGCCAGCCTCGTTATCAGCGGTCCGTCACCGGAGCCCGCCCTTATCCGCCATCTTACTGCCGCGACCCGATCACCCGCCGATACCGGCTCCCAGACAACGAGGATCAACGTTGTACAGACAGACATGTCGACGATAGGCTAGCCGGAAGGATTCTAAATATATATAACTCAAAGGACTGACGGACTGACATAGTGATCTATCAACGTACGTACAGACCAAACCACTAAACGGATCGAGCTGAAATTTGGCATGCAGGTAGATGTTATGACGTAAGCATCCGCTAAGAAAGGGTTTAGGTTAAATCTACCCCCACGGGGATATAATAGGGGATGAAACTGCATCCACGCGGACGAAGTCGCGGGCACAGCTAGTTCTAAGATAATATATCATCATCAACCTATCGCAGTCCACTGCTGGACATATGCCTGTCCAGTTATTCTTTTTTTTATAAGAAGAGCTTTCAGGATGACCTCACTCCACCTGATGGTAAGCGGTCGTGAGGTCCAAAAGTTAGGTCGACCACCACTTAAGGCAAACATATGGAGTTTCTACCCATAATAGTCACGCTGAGCAGGTGGGTTGACGATCGCAGGGCGTAGCCCTTCGCTCATTAGAAAACGACTAAGGGAATACCAGGAAACGGGAAGGAGCATTTACTTGTTCTGTTGTTACTTGTAACACCCTTTTTAGGGTTCCGTAGCCAAAATGGCAAAAACGGGACCCTTATAGATTCGTCATGTCTGTCTGTCCGTCCGTATGTCACAGCCAGTTTATTCCGAAACTATAAGAGCTACATTATTGAAATTTGGTACATAGATGTATTCTGTAAACCGCATTAAGATGTAAAAATAAAATCAGAAAAAAGTCCAAAATTTTTGGGGTTCCCCATACATAGAACTGAAACTCAAAAAAATTTTTTTTTCATCAAATCTATACGTGTGGGGTATCTATGGATAGGTATTTGAAAATGATGTTGAGGTTTCTAACAACATTTTTTTCTAAACTGAATAGGTTGCGCGAGAGACTCTTCCAAAGTGGTAAAATGTGTGTGTCCCCCCCCCCCGTAACTTCTAAAATATGGGCATGATAAAACTGAAAAAAATATATGATGTGTATTACTATAAAAACTACTAACGAAATTTGGTTTGAATGAAATCTAGACAGTAGTTTTTTTTTAAACGTCATAAATCAAATTACCTAATTTGTTCATTCAATCAGTGGTACGGAACCCTACGTGCGCGAGTCCGACTCGCACTTGGCCGGTTTTTTTGGAACTCACGTCTCCTAAAATGGTCTCGCTATGTCTTGTAAGCAGGAGCTTGCAGGGAGACTGATAGCACAGAAGCATACGGCGACCTTCCATCCCCCTGGCCAACCGCAGAAGACAAGCGGCCGGCTCTCCTTGCCGACTAGGGCAAATACCTCTATTGCACCTTCTGTACCAACTCATACTCTATGACGGAGCAGTGGGCTGATATCAGCGTGTATTATCACGAGAGCTTTATCTCATTTCGCCAGCCCGGGCGCGATCGCAATGCAAATACATCGAGGCAATTATTCTAACCAAGGGTCAGTTTACTGTTCATAGCCAGCTGGGACAGATAAGGAAAGTAGGTTGTACGGTTTGGGTGAAATTTCTTAGGCCACAGTGAGCTAGCAGGTGTAATTCTACCAAGTATAAGATTTTGAAAAGGCCCACCCATAAGTGCTTATAATGTGTCCATCTTCTTACAATCCCGAGACTATGTGTGTTTGTGAATCGTCCATAAGACTTCATTGTTTGCTTAGTATCAGGCTTTTCCTATTAGGAATTTGCTCTGGATCCATGAATCAGGAAGATGGCGGTAACACGCCCAAACTGTTTCTCTCCGGCCCCATATTATATTTTTCCAGTCGAGCAGAGCAGTTGTCCCATTGGATAACAAGATACAGAAAATGTACCCGTGGTTTTTTCAGCTTCATACTTGTATATTATGGGAAGTTCCCATATTATTTTTTATGAGTGTCGTCGACGCCTATATTGAAATACTCTAAGCAAATTTCCCTATTTGTAAATCCCCTACGATTGTGAAATATTCAAAGATGTCGCCAGAGAAAGTCTCAGCCCGTAATCGGATTACGTTGCCGCTCAAATTTCCATATAATTGCCGCTTTGACACATTGACATTGCCACAGATTATGTAAATACAACCGCGCTGCTCAGATCAAAGATATTCTTACTTCTTACATATGTAAATAAGTGAATTATAAATGTTTTATCTATGGTGCAGTGAATCATTGTTGATTAAAAATCAAAGTTCTATAAATAGAGATTGAGCTTTAGGTTTGTGTGGTTCTTACCTAATATTTTTAATTAACTTATTCTTGCAGGCTGTTTATGATTGGTATTGTCTATGTAGTGTAGGGATTAAAACCAACTCGATCTCAGTAACTTCATTTATTTACTTGTTTTACTTCACTAACTTACATTCACATTATGCATTGGTACTTTTACACAATTACGCGGGCAGCAATTCTAGGACTTGTGTTCATGACTATGGTCGAACCGCTTGTGTCTGTAAGATCAGCCTTTTATACTGTTATATTGCAATCTCAGCACAATCCACACCAGTGGTGTGGGTTGTCACTGTCACAGGAAAAATAAGAAAATGGTAAGGCAAAGACATTAAAGCGTATAATGCCATATCCGTCGACACTGACACCTAACAGCTCGGCCATCTGACTTGAGATACGTCCTCGTATCAAAAATATATTACGTCTATACTGAATATCTAAATGTGAATATAAATTTTTAATATACTACCGCCGCGTTCGGAAGGTGGATTCTACCGAGAAGAACCGGCAAGAAACTCGGCAGTTACTCTTTTCCATCGCCAATTCTCTTACAATTTGTATTTCACAATGTCGTTGTTCAATTCTACTGTTATACAATGCAAAGATAGAAAGTGAGTTTATATAATACAAAGTTCATTGCAAGTCGTATGCCTCTTTCCTGAAATTGCTAATAAAAAGAAAACTATCTATCCATTTTATAATTATAACGTTACATTACGAATGTATTCTTTGCTATGATTAAAATCTCATTTGTATGGTATGAAAAGGCAGGTCTGAGAAGAGAAGAAAAAAGAGTACATCAATTCATTATTATTTTATGTATCTAATATCAATATCGATACCTAACAGCCAAAAAAGGCTAAGAGACATTTTTCTTTTAATCGACGTTATACCCCACAACAATGTACATCATTGGAACAGTTTCTGCATAGTCATACGGGTTTAGTAACCCTAGGACGAACCTTTTGTTAATTAGGTTCGAAGTCCAAATTTTACGTCAGTAAACTTAATATGGTAATGCATTGAGTGAGCAACTCTAAATTAAATAATTATATCGATCATGAAAAGGTCTAAAATAATTTGTTACTCAATGCCTATTTGTAAAACGAAGAATAAATCAGAGATAAATAGTTAAACGTTGGCTCGCAGTCTCTACAGAGGGAAACAGTCAGCTCTTTGAATGTATTATACCATATAAAGAGATATGAAAACTTTAAAGTTTTGCTAGGGTCTGAAAGACCCTTCATATTTAATTGAATCCTTGCTGAAAATTACAAATATCAAAATATAATTTTCAAAATCATACTACTGTCATTACAGGTTTCCTCAATACGATAGTGTAGCTTAATTATACTGTATTATTAATTTATATATATCAAGTAGTTATTTATTATATTTATTATAAGAAAGCACAAACAATGTAGCCTTACTAAATTCAGTCAAAGAATAGTTAAAAACGTCTATTGCTTTATCGACTTCATAGAGGTATTCCTTGAGACAATTATTTGTGGTCGCACAATCCTCAGGCTAGCTCAGGACCCCATAAAACATAAAAGGATCTACTGTCCAGTGAATTTTGTTATATTTTTTTCGCAAATGCTTACTTATTAAATAATATTCTAATTTTCCCGAAGTTAAACCATATCATCTCTTAGTTTACTAAATATCAACAAAAAGGTAAACATTCAAAATGTATGCAATTGTTTCTGCAAGATATACGTCATAAAATTTTGATAACATTGTTAACTTTAAGAAATATGCAATGATCTGAAACAGCAATATGTACCGTCTAATTCGCTGAATAATTGTCATTATGAGTTGCAAATTGGACAGAATGTGCCAAAAATAAACGAGGGCGCAATAGACCTTCAAATTTTATCAGAGAAAGTAAATTCCAAAAGTAAATTTCATAGTACCTTTTAAGACACATTATTAATAACATACATCTAAATATCTCGATACCAAACCAATGCTATAAACGCATCGAAACACCTCTCGCACGAGAAATTGCTCCGTATAAGCTCTATGGATGGTTTATGACGCACATATATACAAAGTTTTCATCACTTCTCAGCATATAAAAAACAAGATGGTCTATCGGACCACGAGCATGAACATCCAGCTCGGCTACGAAAGTTGAAAGTGCCTACCAACCTTCGTAGGGAGAAATCTGTTCCTACACTTCGAAGGATATATCTAAGAAAACACACGAGACGACGATACCTTGTTAGGTATATATAGTCTGAGAAACAGAAACCGGAAGGGTCATCTAAAGCAATTTCAGAAATCGACTAAGAGAGCAGCTACCTAAAGATTTCATTTCATTCATTTCATTTCTTTTGAGAGCGTCGCTCGTGCTCCCCGCTCCCAAGTTCGTTTGCTATAGTGGTGCGACGGTCGCTCCAGCTCACCGTTCGCACCACTATATCAGTCCGAGAACGTCGCTCGTGCTCACCGTTCTCAAGTTCATTCGCTACAGTGGCGCGACCGTCGCTCGTGCTCACCGTTCGCACCACTATATCGAATTCCTGGCGTTGCTCATGCTCACCGCCAAGATGTCGAGCGTTGCTCATGCTCACCGCTCGACCCGCTCATATGGTTTTATTTTGGTGATCATCGCAGAAGACTTCTGCTCTGCGTCCGTGCACGAGGTGTCCTCGTGGTTGACAGCACCAAGCCACCGCCCAGCTCCGAGGCAGCCTCCACATGGCACCCGTTGTCAGCTCGTGGATCGTCATCATTCAGAACCGATGCAGCAACTGGGAATTTGAAAAAGTCTAGTGTTATCATTTTTCTTAACCAATAAATCCCATCTCTAATTTATATCTTCTTCCTCTTCTATCCTTTATTCCTTAATTCATACTCAAATGCCACTGTATGCATATAATAATATGTAATGTATTATTATATGCAAATCATTTATGTATATATGTATTAATATGGGTATATCCTCCAGAGGTTTGCCCTAGGTGGCAAGCAGCTGGAGAGGCCTATGTCCAGCAGTGGACTAAAATAGGCTGATGATGATGATGATATATGTATGTCTATGGAATATGCACCACTTGGTATACCTATGTAGGCCTATTCCACGTGCCTAATATGACACAGAAAGTTTTTCATCTCTGTCGAATCTGGCTTCCTCTACCTGAAGGTTGTCTGGAAGAGATCGCTATTAGCGATAAGACCACCTAAATTGTACTTTGTTTTTGTTTGTAATGTGTTTTCCTGTAAATTCTGTGTTTTTGTGCGATAAAGAGTTTCTATCTATCTATCAATATTCGTCAATTGGCAGGGGTGTAAGGAAGCGACCCATCAAACCCTCTCTCCAAACGCCCATGGTGCATCTCGCCAAACAACAAACGAAGCTCCGGCAACGGCACGAACATCTCCGGCTCATGACGGACAGCAGCGTCACTGCCCTTAAAATACCTGTTAAAATAAGTTTAATAAATTGAATTGAAATTCATCAACTGGACCTAGCTTTTTTTTATTAAGTACCTTTACTAGCCCACTGCGTAGCATTCCACCTTTTTTTTTTAAACCAAATATGTACGTACGTATTCTACAATGTCTACATATACCTATATATCACAAATCTGGCTACATGTCAAACTCATACACCTTGGTGGCTATCGGGCTGTGGAACTCTCTTCTTAGGGTATTCAATCCTCCTGTAATAAATTAGCATTTAAGAGATCAACCCGTGACCTTTTCTTAAGTGCTGTCTAAGACTGTCATCTTTTGTTATATACAAACTTTATTTGATGTCTATGTCTGAATATATTATCTATTATATGTATATCCATATATACTATTTATATGTAAGTAGGTATATTATTATATGAAATATATATGTATGGGCATTACTTGTATATTGGTGGATATAATTATAGTAGTTGTTAGAATGCCACACGGCACTAAGTCTGTCATGTACTTCCCTTTTATAATAAAGATTATTATATGTCCAAAAGTCTATATATATATATACAATATAGTAAATTTATAATTTACATACAATACACAATATATAACAAACCAAATATAATATGCTTATAATAACATACTCACACAACCACTCGTATTGAGACATTTAGACTCTGCATATACCTACCATATACCTACTATATACCTACTATATACCTACTATATACCTACTATATACCTACTATATACCTACTATATACCTACTATATACCTACTATAATATAGATGTCTCAACCTTCACCACACATTATTATACGAGTGTGATGATTTTTAATATTTGTCTAATTATTGCCCTCATTATTTAGTATGTTTGGTAAGAATTAAGTGGCAACACTGGTTTGTCACATTGACAGTTGACAGCGCGCCTCTCTGGCGGCAAAATAGGCGGGGAAAAATGGAGGGAAAAGCTGTGCTGGGGGGACGGACGAAGCAAGCCGGCATTCGATTAGCAGCATTGACCGAGGACAGACGTCGAGGGAAATCTATGTTCGACGGTAGTCTTATAGTTCAGGTTGTGAAGTGATAAGTTGTGATACCTTTATACCATTCGACAGAATAAAGTTATTATATTTCAGAAGCGGCATGATACCTGCAGCCTACAAGGTACGGAGTAGAAATACTCTTAAAATTATTTAATTAATATTAATATATACGAGATATTAATATAGACAAGATATTAAAGGCCGTCACTGTAATTTTTCGTTAAATTCAGCTTTTATTTTTCTCTTCTCTTCATTTCCATAATGATGCCGTCACGAACATTTGGTTGGGGCTACTCTCTAACAATGTTACTTGGCGGTAGTATGGAGAGTGTTCAAAATAATATGGCGATTGGATTACGCCAACACTGACAACAGCTTGAATAATATTTGATCAAGGCTACTCTTTGATAGTGCTATTCTTGTTGGTCTGCCTGAAATAATTTGTCGCGAATTCTATTTGGTCAAGGCAACTCCTTGATAATAGTCCGCGACGGATTCTCTGGCAAACGTCGGTGCTAGAATATTTATATTTATTGCATAAGTGTTTTCTGGAGCAGACCGCAACTTGAGTAAGGTTCGAACAAGGCAACTCTTTGTTAATGTTACTCTTGTAAGCCTAATAAGGTTTATCGCACGACCCATTTGGTTAAGGCTACTCTTTGACAATGTTGGTCTGCGATAAAACGTTAGACTGCGGTCTGTATTAGAAAAAACTAGACGTTTGGTTGAAATTGCGCCGTTAATTGAAAAGATAAGTTTTATGAAGAGAGGAGAAAGTTAGAGTTCTTAACCTTTAGAATAGGAAGAGTAATTTATCGATAATAATAACAACTTCATTGAATATAAAACGCTGAGTTACATTAAATGTTAAATGTATTTTTGTATATCACAACTGGAAAAAAAACAGTATTTTTCGCTTGCTACCGCCAAATATCGCTCGTCCGACTAATTAACAATGCCTATCGCGTCATAGGAATCTGAGCATTAAGTGTAGCGTAGAATGAGGTCAAAATGCTATGTGTCAGTACAGACTGATTGTAAGCGGCGCATTAACTTTTTATGTGTCCATTTGCTTACTTATGCGATTATGCGATACACAAATTATTATAACACAAGCTAGGCTGAGCCTGTATTATACGTACGTACTAATTCCTTCCCAATGTCTTTTAGTAAATACAACGATATAGGTATACTAATGAAAGTTGATATATTTGATTTGGTTTTTTCTGGCCTTAATATTGAGTAAATGGGGCCTATGTTAGTTTAAAATATGTATGTTCAAAGATTACTTCGCTAAGATTGGATACGCTTCTCAAAATTTAAGGCTATAAATGTCGTGGACAAAACGTTACATGTACAAGAGAAGGCTATGTATGCCACTACCCGCAAGTAATCTAATTTATATATGTGAAGAGAGGGGTGTTAAAGGTCTGATTTTTACTGAAACTGCTACCGCACCAGATTCTCTTGTACACACACACACACACACACACACACACCCACACACACACACACACTTACTTTAAAAATATATATATATGAATATAATTATGTAATTTTTAGTATGTACACAATGAAGTACTTATTCAGCTTTTAGCTCTTAATACTTGAGCCGGTACGGTTTGAGCCTAATGACCTGAAACATGTGTATTCAATTGCCTAGGCCAGGCATCCGTCTCATCACACAATATGTCACAAGTTTTATTATAGCCTGTTAAATTTAATGTACCCCTTAAAGAGAAATAAAGACTCACGCACACGCGCACACACACACACACACACGCACACACAAAACACAATCTGATGTTATATTGATTAAATTTGTATTTTTAAGAAATCTGTAACAACAGAGCCAAGGCCAATAGGTCTTAATAATTGCCTACATATACTAATTGATGAAATCTAATGGATACGCTGTTGATTTCGAATAAATGAATAAATATTATATTAAACAAGTAATTGGAGGCTATGTATGTCTCTACGGAGCTATGTATGTTCCACAAGTAATTGAAGGCTATGTATGTCTCTACGGAGCTATGTATGTTCCACAAGTAATTGAAGGCTATGTATGTCTTTACGGAGCTATGTATGTTCCACAAGTAATTTGAGGCTATGTATGTCTCTACGGAGCTATGTATGTTCCACGAGTAATTGGAGGCTATGTAAGTCTCTACGGAGCTATGTATGTTCCACAAATAATTGTAGTTTATTTATGTCCTTAAATAAGAAAAGACGCCCCTAAGAAGCTATGTATGTTTAATGATATTTGAGTCCTTGGATACCAATACAGAACTATGTATTCCACTACTATACAAAATTGGTTACGGAAACTAAACTATGAGGATACAGAATCAATATTATCAGACGTAAAGTAAGCTAAGTTCATATACCCACATACACACCCGCGTCACTCTCACGCATACACACACACAAACGCACATACACTCACACAAATGCGGAACCCAATAAATGCTAGCTTTCCTCGATCAACAGGTGGGACCTGGAGGCCTGAAATGCAGGGTCGCCCTAGATTAGGCTCCAGATTACACGCTAAATAATTTAATTTAATGATTCAGTGCTAATGAATTTTACCAATTATAATTTAACTATAATTCTTTATTTCAAATAATTGCATACATTAGATGGCATTCCTAAAATACTTGTCAGTTAGATAACAGGGATGTAGATGATGTTGTAGGTTATTAATTTAATCTTTATTTCACAAAGTAGGTAGACAATGTGTTCTGGAATGGATTATGTCGGCGGTGTAATTTTCTCTTGCACAAATGATGGCAACTGACGACATGATGACTACTCCGCCTAGTAAAGTCCAAAAAGCCCAAGACACAAGCAGCAGAGGGGACCATTGGTGGATGTCTATGCAGGCCAACAGCTCGTCGTAACCATGTGATGTTGTCCGTTGTCATCAGGGAAGTCTTGGTGGCTCGTAGTATAACTTTATTTATTTATTTTACATTCGACTGTACTTAAACCTATGTAAGTACATCTATGCTCGTAGATTGACACTATCAAGAACCCGGGGCGGTCGACTTGTTTTTGTTTTAATATTATTCTTTTTATTTTTGCATATAAGACATTCATTCACTACAGAGATACATGAAGAGAGAATTTAAAACTGGGCTGTGCCAGTATCAACTTGTTAAAATTAGTGAGTAGCATCGAAATGAATAGGTACTATTGAATTTCTAAATTTAGAACCTGCGTAGGTATATTTCATTTTAGTGCAAGATTTATGATAATTGGCATTTCTTAAGTAAGGATGTTGATCTCCAATGTATTCTTTTAAATGGGTACCTACACTTGAATGGTTCCCTAAGTGAAGCATGTTAGGTTTAGACTAGACTTCGTCTACGCACGAGACGTGTGGTCCTCTTATGCGAGGCAAAAATTAACCTATGTATGTCGGCGGACGGTGCCTCCGTCGCATGGGCCGTCGTTGTGGTGCCGAGGGTCGTATAGATAGAATAAACAGTCTTTGTTGCACAAAAGCTTAGGCAGTTTTGTCGCTTGTAGCGATCTGTACCAGATAACATTTAGGCAGAGGAAGGAAGTTTTTTAAAAGCCACGGGCAATCTAGTACAATACCATCCAATGTTACTATTAAGTACTTTATAAATGGGCAAGCCAATTGCATAGTTATACGAAGTAAAATAAACATAATCTATAGACATCATTAAAAAAAATCTATGGATATAGCATATTAAATTGATGTGGCATTCGTATTTACACTTAAACACACACGTATACAATACATTCGCATACATATAAGTACATACACTCTCCGGCGCAACAGGCACGATGGGCACAACACAAACCTACCTAACTGGGGTGGAAAACTAAGGTTTGCCCCCCTATTATTATTAATATAAAACCGGACCTTCCAGTTCATTTCATATAGATAGATTTAAAGTTATAAATTGTAATTGTTCCTGCGATACAGGCCTTGAGGCTAGTACAGCGACAGCTGACAATTTTTTTTAAGGATTTTGTAATATATTTGGTTTAGCTCATTTGAGTTGTATGCAGAACGATTTGTATTATTGGATAAACATTTTTATTTTTACACAACACATGTAGGTACACGTACGTAATTATTATTTATATTAATAAAAAAAGCGGTAACGTTCTAACTATAGAAATGTAGGGCACTAGGTACTCTAGTCCACTTATAGCAACTCGATATCTAAGTGTGGCGTATTGTTTACTTTCACATGCGTCAAAATATTTCATGAACTGTTCCCGCAATACGAGTATTAATTAATGGACTTGCCTCTAAGAGTAAGAATTTATTTATTTGCTAGAATGCGGTACATATTATTACAGATGATATGTATAATGGAGAACTAAACACATTCACTCTTCAGAGTTGTCAAATGAAATAAATTATTAGATTGGATACATAATTGAAATAAATTGTAACATGCCAAATTAAATTGATTATTAAATTGAGTATATACAAGTGAAATAAATTTTTATACGTCAAAATAACTAAATTATTAGAACACCTCTTTGTACTACCGGAATACCATTTACCATATTTTCAAAATATCATTAAAATTGAATTAAACAAAGCAAGTCACACGTGTGGTATAAAACAAGGTTGAATAAGCCATATTCTAAGCATACCTATACTTTAAAAGAAAACTTACTAATTGTCATATCATTTGCGTTTATGGGTAACTTATTATATAATTTGACAGCCATTGGCCGACTGTTCCTTGAACGCATAGCTGTTTTCATTAAAAGCATGATTAATTTAATTGAACGTATAGACGTCTATCTCTAGGAGTACGTGGAATGTCATACAGAGTCTTAAATAGCTCTGGGTGAGTTTTAACCTCATACATATAAGCAAGGGACAGTGAGTACTTTCAATTGTTTGAACAAAGTCTAGTGAAATAAAACTGTCTGCTGGGTAACAAATAACTTTGGGGTTTGAGGTTTTCTAAGAGGAGGTGAAGGGAGATTTGGTTAATGGTGGACATGTAGGCAGTTAAAGGTTTGAAATTGGGAGGATCATTAACTTTCAGTAAAACACTTTAATGATTATGTTCCAACATTGGGACAATGTCACTGAATTTCATTGGGCTTGGGATAAGACCTGAATTTACGTATCTACTCATTAAATTGGTTATTAATTATAGCTAATGTAGGGAAATGGTGTGAATAATTTATTTTAAGACCATCATGGGAGATCGTCGGTCTTTACGAACTTTATTTCTTGAAGGGTGTATGTAGATAGGTAATCTATATGGGATGTCTACTACTTGTTTATGGATAAGCTTGTTATAAAGAAGGTCACGCTATATCCCTGTGATCATTAGTTACGAATTTTTCTAATACGATGAATTACAATTTGATCTTCCTGTCATAGTGAGTGACCTAAACCATTAATCTCGGTAAACCAAATCAAATTCTTTGTTTGTCAGAACAGGTTACAATAAAATAAACAAATAGTTATAGTTGGGTCTGCCTATAAAGGCGTACAAATATATTTGGTGTCGGAAAAATCTTCTGACACCGAGAGATAAGACACAACACAAGGAAAAATATTGTTATTTATTTGTACCTACGTGTGAACGTACTTAGTTGCCACTGACGATTGCAGGGGTTGGTAAGTCTGAACGTCGTGGCCAGTTTTCAGTTGTACTTGACACAGTGGATTGGTCAGTTTTCAGTGCTGCACAGTGGCCTCTCCCAATGGTCACCACTTTGATCATACACCGTCAAATTTATTTTGTATCTTGCATCAAGGCTTTGACCATGAACTGTAAACAAAACTACCTTATTTATATCAAATATCATCACAAGGTTTCTTTTTGGTGCCAATGTGTATTCCTTATTCTCCTTGTAACACGTTAGTGGAGATGTTATTAGTAAAGTATTTGAATCTAGAGCAGCGTCTAGTAGCGGCTAGTTAGGCTTCTCTTTTTCTTTCGTACACTTATGTCTATCTTGTACATAGGCACAGTAAATAGTTAAGTGTGGTGTACCTAATATTAGTTTTTATTAATTTCAGTTTTATTTATATATATAAATATATATACATCTAGCTGTTCTACTATTTATTTTAAGACATTTGTTCAATTGTTCCTGTCACATGTTAGTCTCAAATGGGCATACTTTGAAAACTGTGTTAATCAATTAGAATACTAGCACCGAATGTCATGATTTTATACTTGCCCGTTAATGATTAAAACTGATGTGGTATACATATTTTACCAGGAAATGCAAGGGGTTGTAATTTAACAGTAATTTGTTGTTATAAGTCAAACTGTTTTTGTGTTATTCATTTTGTTGTAATATCGGGTTCTCATTTTATTTATTGAGATGGCGCTTTAGCACTATTGGTTGAATCATATTAAGTGGTTGTTTCGATTGGCTGTCCTTGAATAAATAAATAATTATGTAGTGGTGCGTCGGGAGACGGCACGTTGTCGGATGGCCGAATGTGATGATTTTTAATATTTGTCTAATTATTGCCCTCATTATTTAGTATGTTTGGTAAGAATTAAGTGGCAACACTGGTTTGTCACATTGACAGTTGACAGCGCGCCTCTCTGGCGGCAAAATAGGCGGGGAAAAATGGAGGGAAAAGCTGTGCTGGGGGGACGGACGAAGCAAGCCGGCATTCGATTAGCAGCATTGACCGAGGACAGACGTCGAGGGAAATCTATGTTCGACGGTAGTCTTATAGTTCAGGTTGTGAAGTGATAAGTTGTGATACCTTTATACCATTCGACAGAATAAAGTTATTATACGAGTATATACTCGTCCCAACTCATTCTAAATTAAAGACCTTCGCTTTTGTCGGTGGAGTAATTTCCACTCCTCCCTGGACTCCGCCAGCACCTTCAACTCCCCGTACGTAATGGCATTAACTTTCTCTTTCAAACCCCAATAGATACGATGTCTAAGCAAGTTATATAGATACATACATACTCATATGAGTAACCACTCATAAAAATATATCTCAAAATCTAAGGTGTGTACCTAAGCTCATAGACAAAACCGAGGGAATTAATCGTATCGTTAAGCTAAACAATAATCCCTTTTTGTCATTTATACACTAGCCGCCCCGGCTTCGCATGGGCGTAACGCTGATGATTTTAAATATGCTACAGAATGTCCCCATATACAATGTTCACAGCCTTCCTGCCCCTAGACAAGACAGACTATTTATTTTGGTAATCACTTTTGAAAGTGCGAAACATAATTGGCTATTTAAACTCACACAAAAAACAGGTACATAATACCCAACGCTCAAATCGAAGACTGCCAGCTATCCGGCCGGCGCCGCCGCAGCCACCATGTTTCATGTCTCTGCGTCAAATCTGTAAAATCTTCGAAAAAGCTCGTTTTAAATACATGCAGTTTATCGCACATTGTTATGTTGCATGAAATGCACGATAAATTTAAGGCACCGAATGGGGAACGGTCAATCCTGTATTGTTTAAAATCGTCCCGCAAACAAGCCTTTACTTCTCGCAAAAATTCAAGTATAAAAATTGTCCCTGTGTGCTATACCTAGGAGACGGATATATACCATCGCTTTTGTAAAATCCTTTTAGATGTTCATACCGCAGCACACTACTTGATCCGTCTTGTAGGGTCAGCGTTTACAATATGAAAAAGAAACATGTCCATGTACGATATCAAACTGTGAAATTATTATTATCAGTGCTTCTTCCCACTACGCATATCCCGAATCACTCCGGGTTAAGGAATCTCTGCTATGAAGTAATTCTACTGCCATGAGGGGTGTAAAGTGCACTACAAACGAAAGCTAGATAAATTCTTTTTAATGTTCTATTAGCTGCAGTGATATTTCAAAGGATAATAAGCAAATGCCTTGTATGTGGAAGTTAATTCGAATATTCCATTACATACACAAAATATCTTCAAAATTATTTGATACATGGCTCTCCATGCACTTAAGGGCTTGTCTGCCGATGTGATGCCATCTGATTCTGACTCGAAACAATTTAAAATTTAGTTTAAAATTGTTGTATAGTGTAGGAACCTAGAAACGTTTTATCATTAAATCAAATATTACACTTTTCGAAACATATTGGTTGACGTGGCGTTTGACTTTGCTGTGACTATAAATCTGTAAATATTTTCTTTATTTGATTATATTTACTCACGAGTGTGGAAAATTAATCCCTATCTAACTTTCTCTCCAAGTGATTTGATTGAACACGTGCAAGTATAAAATATGAACTAAAACAAATCTATATCCTTTCTATGTGAAAACAAAATTATTATTATGCTGAACTTGGTGCCGAACCAAGCGGTTCCCTTATCTTACGGTATAGTTCTACGTGGCAACTGTACTAATATTGACACCATAATTACACTACAAAAGAAATGTATACGTATATATGGGCGGCAAGCCTTTTTAATTACTGATTTTAGCGTAAAAAGTAACTGTATTGATTCTGTGTTATTAAAATATCGTTGGATGACAACTTCCGATTAGATTTATTCATAGTTGTAATATTTAATTGATATACAATTTTTTTAAAATGATTTATGGATGTAAAACATACTTTTAGTAGCTTATGTAATAGTATTTGAACATCGAATTATTTTATAATTATATTAGAAATAATAGATAATACTTTTCAATCACGTGTGTCGCCATCTTCCGGTTTGTAAAATCCAGCATTAAAACTCGCGTTAAAATTAATCAATTAATTAAATTATTACTGTATAAAAATCATAACTATTTTTAAATATCAATTTAGGCATTTAAGACATGTTTTTATAGATATAATTAATTTGCAAAATAAAAACCATTGTAAGTGACGTCACTTCTTGTTCCACTCAAGTAAATTGGCGGGAACTTTTAGTGTGGTGTTACTCTGCTATATAATTATGTTCGTAAATAAATTGTAAATAAGGTGTTACTCTCTGCAAATAATATGATAATATAAAGTGTTATAAAGTAGTAGTCTCATTTCTGCATCCATTATGGAGGAACTTCTTGGACCTGGCGAAGGGCCTTCGCCGGCATATACGAGTTCTTATAAATATTGACCAAATGTAATCCTACAAACCTCATTTTTAAAAAAACAAAAAAAATATTAACTAGCTTCAATTTACATACTAGAGTCATGAAAATTTATTAAAAAAAACACCTCGAACTTGTACTCTTCTATCAATATTAATAGACGATACTTAAATAAATTTAGGGTTTCCTTTTCTAAGCTTAAAGTATTATCATCAAGCGCTTACATTATGGTAATCAAAATTTATAATTATCTACTATTTCATATAAGGAGTATAGAAGAAGAAACTTTATTTATTAAGCTATTGAAGCAATTCCTAATAAGTAAATGATAAGAATGTTTTAAAAATAATTTCATCTTGCTATTGTATAAATTGCGACGCCTTTGCAGGGTGCATGTGCTGTACACATAGTTCTTATACCATCCTGTATTGTACCACATGTTTGCAATAAACTATTTTAATTTTGAATTTATTAAGAGTATCAACTTAGTATGACTATTAGTCTATGTAAATGTTTACTTCACCCAGCTCCAAGTTAATTCTATGGTGTGCAGCAAACAATATATCCATCCATGTATCAATAGAATACTATATTTACTGATAAGCAGACTACTAAAGTAAATGTACACGCTTCCCTTGTATAAAACAAGTTTGGAAAAAATTGCTAATAGCTCTCAATTAGAATAATTTAAAAAAATTAATGTATAAAACCGTGTACTTACATTTTTGTGGACGTGGCGAGAAATTAATTCTCGTTTCATCCCTCTTCGGACTTGTAGGGATTAAAACCAACTCGATCTCAGTAACTTCATTTATTTACTTGTTTTACTTCACTAACTTACATTCACATTATGCATTGGTACTTTTACACAATTACGCGGGCAGCAATTCTAGGACTTGTGTTCATGACTATGGTCGAACCGCTTGTGTCTGTAAGATCAGCCTTTTATACTGTTATATTGCAATCTCAGCACAATCCACACCAGTGGTGTGGGTTGTCACTGTCACAGGAAAAATAAGAAAATGGTAAGGCAAAGACATTAAAGCGTATGCCATATCCGTCGACACTGACACCTAACAGTAGATTGTATGTATTCTATTTCGAATATTATAGAAGCTACATTCCGAATCCGGCTGTAGAGTAATTTTTGAATGTATCTGGTGATTTATACGAGTAAGTGCTTGTCTCATGTCTACAAGAATGAAGATATTTTGAATTTGCATTCTCAGGATAGGGTGGCTTTTTTCGTAGACATACTTGTCTTATAAACGAAAGGTTGTGTCAAATATTCATATGAGGAACTTGTATAAATTGACTCGTGTCTGAATGTTATGGGAAACTTTTATCATAATCGTCATCTGGTACTTTTACATACTTCATTATAACATCGTGGCATAAGTAGCTTACTTTTCTTTATAAGTAGGTACCTTCGGCAACCCAAATAGTTGATATACGAGTATACTGGTGTAATAATGTAATATATTTTGCTTATTGCGAAATCTTTAGAGAAAACGTCCACCTAAGCCGCAATGACCAAAACTCAGCCACATTTTATTTTACACACTGTAATTTTAATCACATATCCAAATTAAAACCCACATAAACTTACAATGAAACGATAATGCAACTGAACGAATGATTTTTGCAATCAAATCAGTAACTTAAACGGTAATTCAGTCAGAAAATTGAAATAAACGAACCGTGTCCATACGTTTTTACAATGGCGGGTGTCAGCCAATTGGCAGCTTCGGAGCGGTAATGAGTCAGTGCTCGTTAATACAACGGTCGTAATTAACGCTTTAACACCAGCGGGAATAATGCCGGCTCCGATTACGAGCTGAATGGATGCCGCATCGCTTTCGGGCCAGCCCGTAAGGCTGAGTTCAGACGGCACCTTCATGGCCGAAATTGGAACAGACAAAATGTCACTGATGTTTTTTTTATAATGTGGACTTTATTTGTTGGTTTTTTAACTTATCTCGTGGGTGTCGTAGAACTACTTACTAGTATAATTATTTTTCTATATGATGATAATCTAAGGTGGCTTACCACCGGACAAGCGGGCTTTCACCTCAAGGAAATTTAAGCAACACTGGTGAAGTTCTTATGGGGTTTATGACGTTGCTAGGTTTTGAGATGAAGCCGAGGCGGGCGCATTGTTTACCATCGATTTTTTTTTATAGTAGCTCGACATAATGGCTTGCCTACGCCTGATGGAAAGCCATAGAGAAGCCCAAGTCGCTGTGACAACTGGTAAGTAACTGGTTAGTTACCTGTCAGTTGCCATTGCCATGCCGGCCCAACCCTAACCCCCCACGAGCTCCGGAGACCCTACTCACCAGCAGAAACACGACCCGGAGGTCATTTGGCTGCGGTATTCTATAGGGTGGAGGTCCTTCCCCGAACGGGCAGCTCAATACGAGCGAAGATTCGCTATGCCCTACCTTTCTTAGTTGTTGTTTGGACTGTCAATATATCATACCGTCATTATATTGACGATACAACGTAGGTACTTTATTTTTATGTCGCTACAGATTTCGTGTTCTTTTAGCGTAAGTATTGGTCCTGTCGATACATTAACCCATCGATGGAGCATGTGCATACAACAACTGTCAACTGTCAATGTAGTGATTGTGAATTATTTTTATGAACCCGTCTGAACACAGCCTTATGCCGCTCAAAGGCGCTATCTGGTTACAGACGGACGAAAGGTAATTGATAGACACATTATTTGTGTTCGTTTTGAGCTGTGAACGGTGGAAACGTGTGGGCTGGTTTCCAATAATGGGTAAGGTTTCAGTGACTGTAAACGGAGTTACGGATATAGCCTACTGGGTAATTACAATGTACACCAACCATCTGATCTTAAAATAATAATGGTCTTTGTACAGTCAATTATCTATTAGTTACTGTACATTATTATAAGGTATTTTTTTATAGTAGCTCGACATTATGGCTTCTCTACGCCCGATGGAAAGCGAAAGAGAAGCCCAAGTCACTGTGACAACGCGCAAGTAACTGGTCAGTTACCTTTTTTTTTATAGTAGCTCGACATAATGGCTTCCCTACGCCTGATGGAAAGCGAAAGAGAAGCCCAAGTCGCTGTGGCAAGTAACTGGTCAGTTACCTGCTGGTGAGCAGGGTTTCGGAAGCTCGTGGGGGGTTAGGGTTGTGCCGGCATGGCGGTGGCAACTGACAGGTAACTGACAACTGGTCAGTTACAACTGGCAAGTAAACCAGTTGTCACAGCGACTTGGGCTTCTCTTTCACTTTCCATCAGCCGTAGGGAAGTCATTATGTCGAGCTGCTATAAAAAAAAACTTCACATTACTAGTCTGGTGAGCGATGTCCAACACAAAACTTCTCTGTTGGATAACCGCATTTTCGAACTGAACGACTCGACTTCGATCGCATTCTGAACGACTGAATCTTACTATGTCCTAAACCTAATCCAACGAAACCTCTATCTAATACATTTATCTTCAATAACCAGAAATAATTACATAAAGATTATCCTCCGGATCGACGAAATCACCCAATCAGTGCTCACTCCATACGTGAGCTCCGCGTCACGACAACAATAAGTCCAAATGAAATTACATCTGCGACATAACAGCCCGCAAATCGGATTATCGGCTCCCGATTATAATCGGAAACTCTTATCGATATTGAATCAATGCCAGCGATGAAAGGTGGACGGACAATGAGTGGGAACGTGATCATGTAATATGGCTTAAGGTTTATCGAGCGTATTCTTCTCAATCGGGAACTCTTGGCTGAGTGATCGTGGCTAATGGTTATAATAATGGCTTCCCTACGCCTGATGGAAGGCGAAAGAGAAGCCCAAGTCGCTATGACAACGGGCAAGTAACTGGTCAGTTATCTGTCAGTTGCCACCGGCCCAACTTTAACCCCACGAGCTCCGGAAACCCTACTCGCCGGCAGAACGCGGAGGCTGCGGTTTTCTATAGGGTGGTCCTTCCCCGGACGGGCGGCTCAATTCGAGTGAAGATTCTCTATTCGAAGTCGCGTGTTTGACCCCCACAGAGTATTTAAAACATTTATGTGCATGAATATGTATGTTTGTATTAGTCTGGATGTTTGCTATTTCTAATAGTATATTTAAAAAAAAGTCCAATGAAGGTTATTAGTTGTCACCCATAGTACAAGCTTCGGCTCGAGGCGTATAGTGTTTTTAATCAGTGTAGCCTAAGTCTGCCTAGTAGTTAAAATCGCAGCCACACAGGCTGAAACATTCTGGTTCGGGTCAAAAATCGTGTTTTTTACAGTATCACAGTATACTTAGTAGCTTCCTTTCGTTAGATGGAAAGCATAAGAGAAACCGAAGTTACCGTAAGTAAAGGTAAGTAACTTTGAAGTAACCAAATCGATCACTTGACAGTAGTAGCAACGAGACCAAAACAGCAAGGAATTCATTTTCTACACGGGTCGTGTGAGGGAATACGAGATATCTCGTGCCGACAAGAAAACAAACACTTAATCACCTCCCACGCAGCATCCGCGAGATCTGACTACAGTCTGTGTACGGCATCAGATCGTAAGAAAACATAGTCACTTAAAACATACTAAAATAAGAACATTAAACCCAGAAGAGATGATATATTCTGTTGCATACTTATTGTTAACAAGATCGAGTTATTTATAGTCAAGTCTGATATTATGAACATTAAAATTTGTTTGGTTCCGAAAATGCTGGTTAATTGTGAAAGCATGAATGACATAATTCTACTAAACCAACAAATAGGCCAGCACCCCTACTTGCAACCTTTCGAAAACGAAATCGAATTCAGTAGGTAAGCATAAATGTCGAGTTATAAAATCATAGTTATCGAGCTGGTTTGTGTTTCCGAAGTACTTGTGAACAGGAAGACGGTAGTTTCTTCTTAAAGTCATATAATTACTTAGACTTCAATACGTGCGCAAAATGAACACTTAAAAGTTCCGTACAAAGTTGCACACAGTGCTAAAGAAATAAGAAAAGAATTGTACAAATCCTCACGAAAATATTAGAACAATATTCGTGTTCCCGGCCTGCGAGTTGGACTACCGCCAGCGCCATTGTAGCCGCCATTCCGCGGACAAAGACGCCATCTTGGCGCAGAGCGCAAAATGGCCGCCATTGTGGAAGGTGATGGATGCTTGGGATTGTTCCACCTGCGATCAACTAAAAGAGAATTTTGTTTTTTTTAGCATTCCATAGTTCAAAAGAAAAATAGAGTCATAGGGGATCATTTCGTTGGCTGCCAGAATTGTTGACCTCTTTACTGAAAATCGCGTGAAGGTGTTGAGTCAGCACTTTAAGAGTCAGAACTTATGGTGCAAAAGTATGCGATCCGTTCAACGAACAATCGTTTTCAATTCTGGTGGTAGGGGCCCAGGGCTGTCCATCGACTGATGTAACCTGCATAACGAGCGTTATCCACACATGAAAAAGGTTAAGTATTCGACCCACTTAACCATCACCAGCCATGACTCATTTCCACATCCAACAAACTTCCAGAACCAACAAGATCACGTACTTGAACGGAGTTACTCCCCAACAGTTGGAACTGCTCCGATAGTCGCGATAAAGAGTTTAACTGCAGTTAGGGAACTGTACGCACTTATCACCTCGAGTTTTAATGGCGCCTGTAAAGTCTCGAAGCGAGGAGCAAGTGGGAAGCGTTGAGCTGTTATAGACGAAGTGCTGTTTACAACCTGCAATTTGTTGGACTAGTACCGTATAACTATAGACCTACTGAAACTATATTCTTAAGGACATAAATATTCGTATAACCTACTGTGTACCGTAGACCTACTGGTAAAATCTTTTCTTAAGGACATAAATATTTACAGAAAAGGAAACAGAACTACTCATTTCAAAAAAATAAGACATGCCACGCCGGGCCACCATCATCACCAGCCTATCGCAGTCCACTGCTGGACATAAGCCTCTCCAGTTATTCGCCACTTTTGGCAAAGACCTGGAGAATTTATCCATAATCGCCCACGCTGGGCCATACATAGCCATCTGGTCGCAAACTTGGTTGGATCAACTTAAAACTATTCGCTGCTGTAAATACATTTTTCCAACTTTTAAACCAATCTCAATCTCGACACCTCCTACCGAAATGTTGTCTGGAACAAATCGCTTGTAACAATTGGCAGGCGGGTTGATGACTGTGTCCAGAGCGCGGTTACAGAAGCTACTAAATGAGTCATGCTTAGAGACCTAGTTTATATTAATAGCGATTTAGCTGCGGCAAAAGCCGACATAACTAAGTTGTCGGAAATTACTCTTAACTACACCCCTATACAGGCTAAACAAACAATCAAGCATCATTACGTGAGTCAATTTTGGCACCCACACCCAATCGTGGAGCCCAATCGGGGTCCGTGCACCCGTGAGCCCAATCTCAGGCACCCTTTCGCTGCTGTCTCACGTATTGAGTTATTTGGTGTCTCCGCGAGGTGATATTGTTATTAATTACATATTTATTGGACGGTGCGCCCACGACGCGGAGTTGTCGTGTGGGGCCGCTTTGGTGATGAGCGGAGCGGGAGCGTGAGCGGTGCAAAGTCAAACTGAACAGTATAATTTTGTTCACCTTCGTTCCTAAATGACTGGATAAGATAAATAAGAGCAGGGGAGCGGTAAGCTGATATCCCAAGAAGTTAAACTACAAATAAAATTAAACAACACACAATGCATTTACCCAACCCCAAAGGAAGTAGCTCAAATCAGAATCAACACAAGTATATACCATTTTAAATACTACAATATTAACACAGAATAAACAGAAATGCTTATCACATAAATGTTTCTCCTGGGGATCGTACCCAAGACCCTTGGTTCAGAAGGAATGACTACGAAATGAGCGATTTTGAACAGTGATTATAGGTCTTTCATTCGTGTACAGTGTACACTATTAACAACTCTTGCTTACTTGGCTAGGCCACTTGTATGTGAAAAATAGAAACGAGATTACACTACATTTCACTTTTTAAAATAAAGCTCTTTTTAATGATATGACAGTTTCGCTGTTGATCGTGTTTTATCATTCGCTTTCGCTCATCACCGCACGCGCTACCCGCCTAGAATTAATATAAATAACATTTTGACAAGGTTCGTTCGTGTCGCTCCGCCATAAATAATGTAATAGGCCGTAAATTGAGCTCAGCGGACGGACGGACAGACAGACACCTCGCTAGCACAGATAGCGAAATAATTGGAACTCGTAATGCAATAATATGTAAGGTAATAATTTTAAAGCAGTGTAATTATATTTTGTCACGATATTCTGGGGAGGTAAATCGTAAAAGCCTTTTGATACTGCGGAATTCTCTTGTGTAATGAGTTATTTGTGGTCTGTAACTCGTATAGTAATTTTGGATTAAACTTGCATTGTTAGTGCCATTTATCCTGCCTGGTTTTTCGTCAGCAATGCATTAAAGAATAGCGCCAATAGGGAATATGCATGACTTTTTTTTATGGATTTATTGAGATCTTTTGTCTTCCAGATACATAAATATCGAAGAATTTTTAAACTATCTTTTCTATTAAGCGAGTTATAAAGCGTTAAAGTTATTGATTAGACAGAGAGATCCGATGCGGTAGTTGACGTCACGTACCGTGAGCGCCGTACTAACTCCATAGAAAAATCTGTTTCGCGAGAGAGAGACGGATATATTCACTTTCAATGACTGTATCTCGCCCATTTTTCAACCAATTTTGATTTTGTTTTCACTGTTCGTAGTAGATTTTGATCTATTTTACGATAAATTAGTAAATACCTGAAACTATTTTTCATGCATATTCCCTATTAATCAGGGTTTTCTGAAAAAATAAATCGACCAGATAAAAGGAGGTCTGGGACGTGATTGGTTCATTTTAACACGGCACTGACATTTACTTAGCAACTGACCAATTATATGATAGCTGGACCTGCGTTTTATATTATGGTATCATCTGGTTTCAAGAAAACCCTCTTTGACACCACCAGCTGGTCTCGAACTAAAGCTTTCCCTTGATCTACGAGTACCAAGATGACTGAGGGCTCCTAAAACACCCAGACCTGAAAAAAAAAGATTATCTTTTGCCCCTTTTGAGTATTAGAGGAATCCTCATCCAGATTAGGTAATTTAAGATAACCCAAGTTAGTAAAGAAGTGATGGAAAATGGTATGAGTTATCTTTCATGACTTCAACCTTTCAAATAACTTTTGCTATCCGAATAACTAACAATCCGTATTCACAAACGTTACTATGAGACGTGCGGACGGACGCATAGGTACCCAAAAACCTATTCATAGACAACACTGAGTGCCGGTCGACATTGTAAATGGCTTACTTCGCATAGTGGTAGTAGCTTTGATAGTTTTACGGGCATAAATCCTGCTTCCATATAATATAAGACACAGCAAGCTTCAACCTTCAGACGAAAGAAAAATAGTGACCGTTACGTACTCAATTACCAACTTAATATCCTTTGCAATTGTTTTCAACGCGTCCTAAGCATCCACAACCCCATGCACTTCCTGGCCAAGCCAATTGGGCCCTTATTTACATAGCCTTAAGACCACTCATGAGTCGCTGAGCAAATCCTCTAAGCCACTTAGGATACAGCTACAGAAACAAAAATGAACGGCGAAGTACAAACTCTGGCATAGAATATAAATCAGGTCCGCCCAAGGGATCCCAACTATCGATTGAAAGGGATCGAATGGAACACTATTAAGAGTTTAGAAGATGGCGTCTTTACGTGGCGAGAAAGTCTTTGTCTTGGTCTTAGGCATTAGGATAAATAAGGGAGTGACCTATCATCTTTTCGCTTTACTCTAAGCCCTCTCCTGCATGGGCAGGTGAGGGTGGCTTAGAGCGAATTATCTGTGGCAGAATGCACTAAGGGGTGCATCATGCCGAATAACAAACGAGGCTCTAGCTACCCATTGCTGGCGGTATAGCCATCACGATTCAAGGCCTAGTTAAATACCACAGGCCGTTACGGGCAGCAGCGTCACCGGAGCGGGAAGCTACGCCCTGCGATCGCTAATCCGCCCGATAAAGGCGATTATGGGTAGATCCTCCACATGTTTACCCTAAGTGGCAAACAACTGGAGAGGCCTGTGTCCGGCAATGGACTGCCATAGGCTGATGATGGTGATAGTCATTAATAGCTAGGTGTTGACGTTATTCAGACCTCATCTTGACACGAATGGTCCAGTTAATGTTAATATGATATAAATAAGTCGCACCAACCGTCTGATTCCAAAGTATCCTTTGTATCTATCCAAAAATAACAGGCAACTGCAGTTAAGAACCTCAGACATCCTAGTACGCCTTCCCACCTATCCTTACTCCTAAATGAAGTGCCGACGAAGTTAAAATGACTTTATTAATACCACACTTCAACTAATGAGTTATGTGCTTACAGGTAACTGGCCTTTTCAGGCGCCTTCGTAGGTGTGCAGGAGATTTTGAACCTTATGTGGAAGAGCGAAGGCATGTGTGCAACGTCTTGGATGCTCCCCGTTTTAATACGCAAACCAAGTACGATTTATAAATTGAATGGACGTTTTCTTTTTTGCTGTCTGCAATTTTTCAATTTTAGAAGCTAGTTCTTTCTCTTGGGCTTTTACACATGAAGTCAGTTAAAAAAATTATGAGAGATATAATCCATCTTACCTGTTATGTTTTATGTTTAGTTTGATGTATAAAAACATAGTTAGCGCAAGAGGATAGATCTAGATATGGACCTAAGTTCAATTCAATTTGAAGCTGCGAAGTAATGCGATATGTTTTTAATCTATAGGTAGGTGTAAATAAAATAATATATGTATTAATCTCTAAACCATACATACAATCATGTACCTAATTGTAAGAAAATAATAAGGCTTCGAATCGCAAAGGCAATAAATGAATCGTAACTAATAAATCGCTTCAACGAAACTGCTAGATTAAACATACAATATTCATCTCCATAACTAATAAAATCGTGATAGCTCTACGCCTACACATTCTATAAAATTATGACCAAAATGTTTGACATCAACATCTCATATTTCCAATATTACGAGATTCCATCCAAAAATTAAATTTGAAACATAAAACAAACAGATAAAGACTGTTGGATAGATCCGTCTAATTATTTAAAGTGCCGTAAAAAGTTATAACCAAAGACTAGGCCCTATCGGGTGTCGATGGTATCAGAGACCGATGGAACTGCCTCGGACGATCATTCCGGGTTTCATATTTCGAGCTCGTTCAAAACCGTTTCACTTTTACGACTCCTCCCGCCGTGTGCACCATCCGTTTCTGCCTCACTTAGATCACAATTTAGATTGGTTCGATGTTCAGCAGCAATGGTTGTAGGGATTTGTCGGGATTGTTGCGCGGTAGTGTGTTTTTGTTGTTTTTTTGTCGCGCTTTGGAACATTTGTCAGCGTTCCGTCGCAATATATCAGCCGATAGCATCTGAGTTGGACGTTGTCGCTTTATTAATATTTTCGTGGTCGCCCGGTGGCGGTCGGGGGAAGAATGCGTTTTTGTCTGTATGTATTGGTGATCGTTTTTATATCGATAAGCGGGGAATGGGATTCATTGAAAGTTATTGATGATTATGTTACCAGTGCATGGCCTGGTAATTTATAATCGAGGGGCGTTATCTGTTTAAGCCTTTTTTGTATGGTCATATGTATAATTGACTTAATACGATGCATATTTTGTATTAATAGCCTGACTATTAACATATCTTCGTATATTGGGTACATCGAGTACAATGTTTTACTTCCTAGCTACAAACTTTTGTTTATACTAGTCTAATATGGTTGAAAACTTTATTTTAATAAGTCTAGTGCGATAATAAGTTGAATAATTAGGATAACCTTGGATAGCCTCTTTATTGGAGTTAGTAAATATAACATTAAGGAATAGTATTACAGACATTTGTAGTTAGCACCTACATTGCGCACACATTGAAGGTAAGTAGGTACTTATAATATCTAATCGCTGCTAGCAATCTCCTTAGTTTTACGCGCAGAGGATGTATGAAGTATCTTACATACAATTTATTCTAGTATTTGACATCTTCTAAGTATTTTTTTACATACCTTTCCTATGTGATATTAAGAGAGAGTACGCATAGAAAATAATACTTCAATGACAATCTTCCCTAAATTGCAGTAAGTAGTGACTTTATTATGACTTAAAACATATGAGGCTCTCTCGAGAAACCAAACCGATAAGTTTGTCATGCATAATGTACAATGGGATTCGATAGACCCCTCGTGGGTAGACGTCGAAAATTGCAGGGTGCTCTAAACGCACTGTATCCTGTATAGTTTACGAGGCCGAAGTGAACCATTCGTCCGGGGCCCACCTGGGACTTTGATTGAAAATGAATGTGTAGCTATGTCATATATTTATTTATACATTGCCGTTCCTAAAACATAACTGACAACGTCACTGCATACATTTTGACTTTGACTTTGACTTTGACTTTGAAGGTCTCCTGGTGGTAAGTGATCACTTCTGCTTGACACTGCAACGCCAGGAGAGTTTTTGAAGGTATATTAGTTTCCACATACGGAAAATATTTAACTTTTGTAATGTGAGAGCATCCGTGTTGTTTTCGTATTTATTCGTTTTTATTTATTTATTTATTTCGAATATCAGGAAACTGGCAGCAGCGTTTACCTCAGATCAGCATAGTTTGGGCACATTATGAGGAGGGACGAAAGGTCTGTAACGAAACTTCTTTTCAGCAGGCTACACGTCGAAGTGCAGGTAGGAAAAAATTTTGACGTGCAAAAGTATTACTAGTGAATCTATTTGCAGACATAAACTATTTTATTTATTTATATTCATTTTTATTTATAGTATTGATTATGTATGTGGAAGCATATGGAGGAAGATGAAGACCGAAAAAGGACTGTGGGAGAAATTATATGCGCGTCAAAGGTGTGAGTGTGGAGATGACGGCTGATAGAGAAGAGTGGAAGGAGAAAACATGTTGTGCCGACCCCACTTAGACCGGGATAAGGACAGGAGAATGATGATGGGCAGCAGCGTTTACCTGGGTACAAACAAAACCTGCTGCGGTAGCTAACCAACCTGCCAAGCGTGGTGACTAAGGCAAATCCGCCCAAATGACAATGGTCATTAGTGGAGGCCTATGTCGGCTTTGTACGGCTTCACCGGAACGAGAAGCTACGCCCTGCGATCGCCAACCCACCCGCCCAGCGTGGCGATTATGGATATATCCTCTAGATGTTTGCCCTTAGTGGCGAACGACTGGAGATACCTATGTCCAGCCGTGGACTGCATTGGGCTGATGATGATGATGATGGAGGCCTAAGTCCAGCAGTTGACCCTTACATGTTGATGATGATGATGAATATGTAAGAGATGTAGTAATTTGTGTAAACAAGATAGATCATTTGCAACGATACGATACTTGGTAAATTACATTCAATATTTCCATAATGATCAATCTTTCGTGTTGCAGTAATTGAATATTGCTGATAGGAATCTGGCTAGAACATGGAAGACTAATTAGTTCACGTATAGGGCACTGGAAGTATTAATCAATTTGGCTTTAGCTTACTTATCACTTCATAGTATAAAACAAATTAGCTTTTCGTGTCTGTCCCTAAGTAGGTATGTACAGATCTTTAATACGGATTTTTATGCTGTTTGAATTAATAAATAGAGTGATTCAAAAGGTAGATTTATATTTTGATACATACATATATGCATATTTTAGTAGAGAAATCGAATTTGATGCGGTATATAAAATGAAGCGCCGGCGAATAAGCCAGGTGTCCCATACTTAGCGCCCTGCGGTATGGGGCGTAAGAATACTACCGAGGTGTCCCTGCCTGTCGTAAAAGGCGTCTAAAAGGGCCTTCGAGGTTGTGGCGCGTTCGCGGGGGGCTCCCTTGCGCTCCGACCAGCGATCACGAGGAAGACGATGACACGTGTCTTTGAACACACGTGATCAGTGACGTCGAACCAGGAGGGCATCACTACGTCCTCCCGAGGTGTGCCGCCAGTCTTTCAGGCGGCGCAGCGCTTCTGAGCTGAAGAGGGGTTGAGACGAATCCCGACGGGCATCCCGACCCTCCCCAGATGAGCGCTCGTAGCCGACTACCGTCAGGTTTAGTGGGTATTCTCTGTTTTATAAGTGAGTTCCACATAACCCAGGTGTCTCATACCTAGGGCCCTGGTGTATGCGTAAATGCATTCCTGACGTAAAAAAAAAAAGGTGTCCCATATCTAAGGCCCTGAAATATGCGTCAATGCACCCCTGACGTACAAAAAAGTCGTGTATAAGCCTATGCCCTTTTTATGGGCTAAAACGTTTACCCGTATAAATATCATATCTTAAAAGAAAGCTGACCGGTTTAGCCAACGGTGAACGTATAATCATTTTGTAATACTAGATCTACGAAGTAATTTACTAGAGCCACGCGTCTATCAGGTCCAGCTAGGCATTTATGTCGGCGCCATAATTTGTTTATCTTAATATATTCTAGCCAGTTCAGCCGAGATAAATCCCTACCTACTGGGCTCTTAGAACAGCTATCTGCTCTGGAGCTAGCTAAAAAACAGACTTTGGTAGAGATTTTAAAGTTAAGAGCGCGCATACAATTTTAAGCAACTCGAAACGCACGCGGGAGCCGATTCCGAAACACACATAGACATCATTTGTGTCTGTGTGGGTGAGCGGCGTGTCGGACACAAACTCCGGCGCGACACGCCCCGGGCGCGTCGGACGAACATATTTTGATACTTAACAATTTATTATTCATCTAAATTACTTGAAAATTCTATTATTGCTAAATATTTTATTAGTGTTGTATAGGTGCGTACTTATTGAATATATTTAAACACTTTAGAGTACATTATTCTTAAGTGCTTATTAATTAAGGTTTAAGAAAAATATAACAATATTTTTGTCTTTCTATCTTTATATAAACCAGGTACTTACCTATCCATAGGTATTGTGTGAGTGATTGACATAATTAATGTTGCTTTATAAAAATCAATAATCCCTACTGTGTTTTCCTTGCCTCCTGATCATGAGTCAAAGGTCGTGAGTTTGATTCCCATCCAGGACAAACATTCGTGTGCTGAACATTTGTGTTTGTTCTGTGTTTAGGTGTTTGTATTATTATTTAAGGAAAGAGCAGTCTCCATGGTTGCCACGATATAACTCTAACCCGTTTTATATTTTAACTTGTAAAAATTACTTTGTTCATTTTCACTCCGCAGGAATGGATCTCACAAAGAGGCTGGTTGCCATCATTCAAAAAAGATTAGTTTGTAAACAATTTGTCAATTTGAATTAAGGTCCTAAGTCTCCTATGCACTGATCACAGAGATCATGTATACCTACTGATGCTTGTTCTGAAAGTTGTGCTTGTGTTTCGTAGCAGAAACCCCAGATGGCCTACAACAACTAAAATCTGGTTCCTATCCAGCTTGACCTATCCATCACTTATTCTCGGGATGAATGTTCGTCGTGACCCGAATCCTAAGGGTTACATTGAAGGAGTCATTGACTACTGCAGCATTCTCTAAAATAGGTGTCCTGAACCTGATTCTGAAAGAATATATCACGACTGACCAGCGCTGTTTTTTGTATAAGGCACAAATCTTGCGTAGAATACTGCTATTACGCAATTTTATAAATGATGCAATGGACAGGTTACAAAGGCGAGCTATCTGAATAGATAGGTATGGTGAGTCCTCTTGTGTATATTCAAAAATTGTCTAGGATCGGTATTTTGAAAATTAAAATTAAATACAACAGCAAGTAAAAAATGTTGTCATTATCTCGTTTATTTTCTACTTTACGGTCTAAATTAAGAAGACTAAACTTGTAGGAAATCAATTTTTAAACAATTTTGGTTCCTTCTTTTTCCCTAAAATCGATATTTTGGAAATAAAACTCGCAAACCGCGACATATTCAAAACTGTATCATTATCTCCTATGTTGTACTTTTTACGGCGTGAATGAAAAGAAACAAAGTTCTAGAGAGTCAATTTCCGAGCAATTTTGGTTCCTACCTTTTCCCTCAAAATTTTATTTCGGAAAATTAAATAATTTTGTGCCATTTTGGCATAGCTGGCATTAATTTTCGAAAATATGAGACACGGCTCAGTGATTATCTGCGCTTTAAAAGCGGAGCCGAGACAATGAGGTATAAAAATTAGCGGTCTGAAAGAAAAGCTAGTTTACTGGTTTGTTTATTAACCGTTAACAAACAGTTTTGCCTTTTGGAAACTTATGGCCTCCTTCTTATAACGAACAAACAGTCATCACATGCATAAAACAAACCTTAACAGCTATGCCCGCAGACCTCACTATACAGTGGCGCACTCTGGTGATTACAAAAACGGTAGCCCTCATTGGCAACGTTGCACCTTGCGACTTGCATACTGCAAGTTACATGCTCGCCCTGCTTGTCGCCATACCACCATTAAGCATACGCAGCCGGTAATTTTAACGTAATGTATGTAAATAAGTTACCGTAACATATCCGTATCCTACCAGCCTTTTCGCTAAAATCACCCCTATTAACCGTAATGGCCATACATTTCACAACTATCATACTGCATTTTGGTTTTACATTTCGAAACTATAAAATATAATTTTTACTTCTTTCTAATACCATCTGAATGAAAGTAGTAATCTCATATCGTTATCAGCCTCTCACACTCTCCACTGCTGGACATTGGCCTCTCCCATTGTTGACCACTTTGATAGATTTAATTTTAATCTTAGATAGGTACTTGTTATTATTGTGACACAAAGATTCACTTATTCCACACTAAAGAATTAAGCGACAATTCCAAAATTGGATTCGAAGATCGATTTATCTAAATCTAAATAGATCAACTTCGTGCATATTATCAAACATTTTATCATCCATCTTTACACATATAATTTTACTAATAATAAAATAATAACTCGACTATGGGATTTCTAGGACTTTCAGCTTCATTGTATGCCTTTATTTATAGTCGTGAACATGTGACGTAGATTCCTTAAATAATCCCAACTCAAATGAATATCCTTATCAGTTTCTTCATGGAAGTTGTTTTTGACCATTGATGTTAACGAGCATAATAATAATCATTGGAATAGCCTTACTTTGTAACTTCATTAGTGAACTAATATACAAATATCATATTAATTATTTGAAATATTTAGCAAATGTGGTTGTAGATAATAATAATTATAATAATCCTGATGTTTGTATTTGATACTCATGACTAAACATTAAACCATTTCATTAATTTAGTACATTATTTTAACTTAATAAATTTTCCATACAAAAATAATATTACGAAGTATCAAACTCGTGGAGTTGCACTCGCGCAGAGCGGTATACGCTCATAAAAGTGGTTGTGCGTATGTGTGCGTGAGCGGAGCAGCGAGCGGCACGTCCTCCCTCTGGGATGACCCGATTTGGACTGAATCGGCAAGCGTCGCGCGCGTGGCTTTATAGTCACTTTTAAAAAATTCGTATAAAATAACAGGCATAGAATATTAATAAAATAATAATTTAGTGCACTTATGGAACACTTCTTTTACATTTACACAAAATTTCAACTAAAAGAAACAGTGTTTTCTACTAGAAAAACACTGTTGAAAAGTGTGAATTGAGCTTATTTTGAAAAATTATTTTGGACAGTTTAATAACACATTTTTGAATGTTTTTTTATCTAGTGCACTAATAGACCATATAAGCTATTGTATAAACATATATTTAAAACATATGTATGTAATGCAATTGATATTAAGACTTTCGAAATTGACTCTGACTCGCATTTTTGCGAATCGGCTTACGGGAGATCTTTGATAAACAAAAATATACTAGTAAATGTTGCATTTTATCTAGCCTACGCACTGCTTGAAGACTTTATCTATATAAAAAACTATGTTTCTTATTTAAAAAAAATCGTTTTATATGATAATAGCTCGTCCGAAAATACCAGTTTCGCCGCAAATACGTCGAATTCTGTATGCGCGCTCTTAAATTGATTAAAAATATTATGTTAATGTAATGTAACCCTACACATTCATACTTAGTAAGTAATCTAAGTATGAAAAAAGTCGATGTTTTTATATGAACAGCTTTCAGGGTGACCTCATTCCACCTGATGGTAAAAGGTCATCAGGTCCAAAAGTTAGGTCGACAGGCATAATGAAATAGAACAAACCCATTGCGTCTGTCGCCCTCACCCTGAAGGCGCACTGAGACACTGCCGTTTCACGTCCCGGCTAAAGAACCCAGGATTGTACGAGGAAGGAAAGACTGGAAGGGGCATGACTTAATGGCACGGGGCAAGAACGAGGAACTAAACCACTTGGTTCGCGCCACCATCGATAAAACGTCCCATCGATGGATACCTAATAAGTTCGTGTAGACACAACATACCTAAATGTTGTTTAATTTAGGCGGCCATTTAAAATGCCATTGCTTGAAATGTTAACATCCAGACAGGGATTACAATACTAAAACTTGACTGGCCCGGAGATATTACACAAATTGACAATTGTCCACCAAATTTGTCACCGTGCTGGTCTGTTTGATAACGATATATTCGTTAATGGTGATAGGTGGAGTACTTAAGTGGAATACAAATCCAATCCCCGTCTAGAGAGACTCTAGTCTAAGTAATGATCTAAGACGTCACTTGATAGATCGGAGCCGGGTCAAGAGTGGCTACCGTTGGACCAAAACTGTCAACATTTATTAGCATAATATTGCACAAATTATGGCCCGGTGACCACGTTTGCGCAAATGGACCTCGACTATCGATAAATAATAATGTAATTATCATTCATCTTCATCAACCTACAACTAGAACATAATTCTCACTATTTTCAATAACATAATGATATCTAAGTTCTTAATTGTGTCAACCAAGCAGTAAGTACCTAGGTATTTGCTTATAAATATGTAGTTTTAATAACCACTACAACTGTTTACGTTTACAATATATTTGGTGAGTTAAAGAATATCTTTATTTAAAAAATAAAAAAATATTGCTTGTAGCTGACCTGGGCTTTCGAGTATATGTTACAGAGTATCTGAATGAAAATGGTAAAAGTTTAATCAAACTATGGCGAGACTGAGTGAAATATGGATTAACACCGACTTATGAAGATATAGCATCCCAAAATGTGATTTTTAAGCGTCACATGAACAACAGTTGAAGAGCCAAATAATAATTAGTTATCGCTTATTAGCAATGAATCAATATCCGGCACCATATCTTTTCTCTTCACGAGCAGATAAAACTTTGTCACGTATCATTAGGTCTTATTTATTATATCCAGTAATTAAATTGCTACCGTAGTCTCTGATATTTACAGAATAACCGTGAACACTCAAAGTAGGTAATTAAAACGTGTCACAAGTGTATCTCCATATCCTGCATCCATTCACGAATACATTCTCATTAAAAGTAATGACAGCACGATAAGACGATTCCGTGGAAGACATTGCCTAACCTTTACATTAACCCCCGTTGCTTAACTAGAGGTTAAACGGAATGAGATCAGACTTACTAGATAGCTTACGACTTTAACTTATCTGTTATAGGTTCTGATGAAGGAAAACATAAAATGTAATAATGTTATACCTAAATACATTGAACTGATAAGAGACTTCTGACTTAGCGTCAAAAAGTGTCGTAAAAATATCTAATAAGAATAATTTCTCCAAGAAACTTCATTACTTGAAGCGAAGTACCCGGAAACGTAGAAATCATTTCGTAAAATTTGGAACATAATTCCTCTTAATCCAATTAAGAACTTTAAACTTCACAATTATCAGATAATTACAATGCCTTTGTTGGCGCTTCAAAATTCTTCAGTGTTTCGGGAATCGCGCGTAAGTGCTCGGAACGACTCAATACTGAGCGATTATTCCGGCCATTACTTTCCACTCAACGATCGCCCATTCAAACTTAACCATTTAACTGTTAAACTTTAACTATTAAGTCATTAATCAACAATTCTCCGAAGCGACGGCCACGGCGGCCATTTCGCGCTTCCGCGCTGCCCGCCACGACAAGATGGCGTCTCCCGCCAAAACAAAGCTAAAGCACGCGCGCCGTTAAATCCACAATTTCCTGGAGCGAATGTTTACAAATAATAATTTGCCGAGCTTTGAATCGATGTAAAGGAACGTAAACAGAATTTATCCATCGCTTCTGTCGTACGTCTCCTTTTGATTTTGTAATGTCAATATTTTGAAATTTCTACACGTTTAGGTTGGCCTTTTCGTGTTCGTGAATGTGAAAAAGTCGCCGGGAACATTAGCAACGTAATGGCGATACACGTCGGCGACACTGCAGCACTGTGTAAATACATTAACACGTACTACCTACATTATTATCTTTAAAGGGGAACACTATTTTGCTCCCTTGAATACGATTTTTTCCTGCAAGCAACAGACATCCTACATTCTTAATTTAAATTGTCAACCGTATTCGGCAAGGATATCAAATAATGTAAGCCCTTTGAATACGAGGATATGTAAATGCAAATCTTGTTAAAAATATTAATATTCGATTCGCATCAATAAATTTCTCTTGCTCGATTGTAACAACAAATTCACCGCATATATTTTCTGGGCCCAAAGAATAAAACATCACAACATTCCTCGACAACTAAGTATCGGGTTTCAAATTTAATAAATATTAGCGACAATAAAAATTATTCATTTGACCCTTATTATTCATTCCATGTGGGCCTAAAATAGAAATTTGCAACAGGAAAGGCGGTCCCGGCGATGCTCCCTGCGGAACGCCAAGTTCGAACGGCCAAATAAATACAAATGCGTTTTGTTGGATTGTGGGAATTGATATTTATGGTGGAGAAAAAAGGCGCCCCGCGGAGTCACATCTGCTGGGACCGGGAAAAAATTGCGTACCCGGAGTGACGCGAGGTAGGCGATGCTTTTTTGACTCTGTAGCGGCGAGGCGGAAATCACATGGCCAACTTGTGCGCTAATGGACCATAAATGTGACACAAATTTTACGAGCTATTTCGTGTGACATGTTTTAAAATTGAAGGTCATTATATAGCGCATGTGTAGCACGTAATCATATGTATTGATAATAGGTTTACGGATTTAGGCAAATTTACTTCAATGTAGTTAATAACGTTTTAAAAATACTGAATACTTAATATTCAAAGTAGGTACCTACATAAGTTAAATAATTAAAGTAAAATATTGCAACTATTAAGACGAAACTAAGTGATAAGAGTAATGAACACTATTAGTTAGGTTTATTGCTTGCATCACTGACGCATTATACTTATAGGAAGTTCACGTAATAGGCTGAAGGTCTAATCTAAAACTTTTAAGGACTCTATGTCGCTGGGGCAACGGACTGGCATCAGTTTCCTGTCAGTATTGCCACCGACAAACGTACTGGCCCGTGAGATTCGTTTTCGCAGCGCCTTGGACCTCTCTTCCATGTTCTATCGGCCACTATTCTGTGCTATAAAAAGTTGTAGTTCTACAACATGGTGTATATAAATAATCTCTACTTACAGTTTCTGCAATAAGCCATTAAAGCAACTATATTTGTCCACAGATTGAGCCAGCCACCGGGGAGTTTATCATTGTGAGTAAATTATATTTTATTACCCCTTGTACTGCATAAAGTATCGCTCGTAAACTACGAATGCAATTTCTTCAAGAAATATTGTCTATGATAATTCGGAGCCTGTTAAGTGTCATTGTAAAGTTGTTTATGGCGGCTTGAACATTTTTCTGTGGCATTAATTAAAAGATTGTTTATTTTAAAACTTGTTACTATAAAAAGGTTCAAGTTTGCCTCCATTTTGAGCGAATGTTGTGCTATAAAAGAGAATTTATTATCAGCGACAACTTGTAGAGACGTTAACCCTTTTGAAACAAAGTGCCAGCCGTGGGACTTTATGTTGGGGCAATAAAACTTGACAAACACTTGCATTGAGAATCGAAAGTGGAACTGAGATTAATAGTCGCATTTATGACGTCCGTTATCAATGTTGGGATTGGGACAATTAGGCGCGACGTATATATCGCAATTTGTAGGTGTTGAATGCAAAAGCAAGGTACCCCTCTACTGATAATGAAAGAATTCATCCTGCTTATGTTCATCATCATCATCAGCCTATCGCTAACCACTCCTGGACATAGGCCTCTCCATATGTTCGCCATATAGTCGTTTAAGGTACCTAATAAACCTTTCTTTTTTCTTTCTTTCTATATATTCCATCTAGCGACACGGGAGGCCACAGTGCTGAATGGCACACTATGGCAACTATAGAAAAAAAAACTACTTCATTCATTTGCCTGCCCTGTTCCCATTATCTGGGGTCGGCGCAATATGTTTTCTTCTTCCATTCATCCCTATCACCCGTCATCGTCCCATTCACTCCTTTCTCTGCCATGTCATCATTCACACAGTCCATCCATCTTTTCTTCGGGCGGCCTCGCCCTCTCCACCCATTCACATTCATCTTCATCACGGTCTTGGTCACATGTCCTTCATCTCTCCTCATTACGTGCCCATACCAAGACAGACGGTTTCCTTTCAACTTCTCCGTCACTGGTGCCACTTTCATACTTCCCCTAATGTACTCATTCCTTATTTTATCCATTCTGGTCACTCCACACATCCATCTCAACATTCTCATCTCTGCAACATGCATTCTTCTTTCATCCGTCTTCTTAATAGGCCAGCACTCCGATCCATACAGTACGACAGGTCTTATGACTGATTTGTAGATCTTACCTTTTAATTTTAAAGGTAGTCGAGAGTCGCATGTTGTTGCAGTCACCTGTCGCCATTTCATCCAGCCTGAGTTAATTCGAAGAAAAAAAAACTACTTATTGTATCAAAATTATTTCTCACGCTAATTTCCAAATTAATAAACGATATTACTCTTCACTAATTAGTTAGTATTCGCCAAACTTCCATCTTCGAGTCTTAAGTCAATTTGAACTTTAATATAATTGGGCTCATTTGTTTAGAATTTAGATTGTGCTAAAGGCTCTTCGGCACTCTCGTAATTTTAACATCATTTATTCAGAACTCCAAGGTTTCCGAAAGTTTGCTATCCTGTTATCTTAAAATTATTTTATCTAATAAATGGGGTAGGCTAAATGGTTCACTCCGGTAAAGGTTGCTTCAACTGGCTTGCCATGAGGTGGCTGAAAATAATACAAATCTTAGCCCATTTCTTTTCATAACTAAGGTTTTGTCTTTTGATATTTCAGTTTTGTCCATGGTAGAGTTTACTGGCCTGGCTGGCGACCACCCTACACTTCACGAAATACCCGAGGAAGTGATTTCGGTCGCGTTTCGGAAACAGTCAATGATTAGAAAGATGAGTGAAATGTGAAGAGAGGTAGGGCATAGCGAATCTTCGCTCGAATTTAGCCGCCTGCCCGGGGAACAACCTCTACCCTGTAGAAAACCACAAAAAATTACCTCCATGTCCTAACATGCTGATCTAACTTAGAACCTCCTTTTTTGAAGTCGGAAAAAAGTTCTAGGTGGTTACATTGTTTATCCGCTGTGTTTACGGAGGCTCAACTGGCATAATGAGGCACTGATATCAAGCCCTGTTCAAAGGATCAGCTGATAAATCAGCGTCGATCAACGGAACAATTACGGTGGGCGCCGTGGGCCGATTCCGGGAACCGAACCGCGGACTGATCGCACACCTCGTTACCGCCGACACTCATTTGCATACAAATTGATTCGCGAAACTAATAGTGATGCCTCTACTAGTAGTTCTGGTTTGGAGTTTTTAATAGGTGAGCGGTGTTGGATGGAATGCCATTGAGCTTTTATAGAGGGTACGCGGGTCTAAGCGATACTTCGAAGCTATAAAAATGATACAGGGACATTAATGTTCCACCTTTAGTAAGTAAGCACTTCTTGTGGCTAGGCGATCTATGCTAGGGAACCTACCTTTAATTTTTTTTTGTAAGAAAATCGACATTTGTAGTACTCAACCACAGATTAATAAGTAACACTCAACTCAACCCGCCTGATCAGATATTAAACAATGTTCGGGAGTCCGGAAACCGACCAACAAAAACCGATTCGCAATCACCATGAAAACATTAATCTTGGATTATTGTCGGTACAGACAGACAGCCACACATTGAACTAACCGGTAACTTGTCGGTAGAGACAGATTCTGTCGAATTTCCCTAATCAATTGTGTGACGTGTCTGATTCATTAGATCTTTCTTCATTATAAAAGTTTTGGCACTTCCCATCACCCATTGGTGAGTGGTAGTTAATTCCGTAAGGCATTAAGTACGCCATTTGTTATACCTTGTGTAATGAAAATGAATAAGGATTCCGTTTCTTGCCATGCGGCTACGGAACCCTAAAAACCATCTAAGTAAGTTTATCAACTGTCTAGTTACCCTGTGTGCGGAGCATGTCTTCGGTTAAATGATAAGACCTGCTCTATCAATGTACATCTATCCACGCACTACTTTATCGCTTTATATGATCAAACTCATCCAAAAACATCAGTAGAGGGTTCATTCGCGATTCCCACAGACCGTCCTCTAAACAGCGCCTCTATAATGTATTGCGCACGAGCTTTGATGCCGCCGAAATTTACGACCACTAGCGCCGAACCTGTTGAATCGGCGTGTTTGAGAACTAATGATGCGAGATAATTTTAATGGCTACCGGATTCGCGTGGGTGACTTTTAGTAGGAAGGAAGTAAATTGTAATAAGTATGTATATAATTTTGTTCAAATAAACAGTTTTCCTTAGGATTCCATGACACTAGTGTGTACCTAACCTATTTGCGGGGCATATGTTCCACATATAACACCTTTTATGTAAAGAAGAATGAAGTTTTTTCCAATTCGTTCCATCCACTCCTTTCCACTCCCGAACTACACGTGCAGGTTGTCATCCGCATACCATCCAGACGATGGTGGCGCGCACAATAAGGTTTAGTTTCTCGTTCTTGCCCCGTGCCATTAAGTCATAGAATGCCCTTCCAGATCATGTGTTTCCTTCCTCTTACAATCCTGGGTTCTTTAGGCGGGGCGTGAAACGGCGTCTCAGTGGGCCTTCAGGGTGAGGGCGACAGGCGCAATAGGTTTGTTCTATTATGCTTGTCGACCTAACTATGGGACTTCACGATCGCTTACCATCAGGTGGAGTGAGGTCATTCTGAAAGCTCTTCTTATAAAAAGAACGACGTTTTATATAAATAAATCACAGGAACATTCAAATACGTAAATGAGTGAATTATACCGCCTGCCGCCAGGTCACAGGGAACCTTGGCCGGTGTGGAAGTTGCTGAATCGACTTCAGTCAGGGGTTGGCCGATGTCGAGCTAATATGGTCAAATGGGGCCTGAACGAGGGGTCACAGAGTGGATGCAAAATGATTGCGGCTCGCCCTCTTTTTTATATTGGCTCAGCATATTGGCTTCCCTCCGCCTGATGGAAAGCAGGAAAGGAAACCCAAGCCGCTCTGACAACGGGCGGGAAACCACTCAAACTATGTTACACACACATTATCGCCTATCCATTGTGCCCTACCACCTGCACTCTACCAGACAACTGACAGTGAATCAGTAGCTAGGTTTTGGTCGGGACATGAGTGATCTCATTTTGGCTAGGAGTTTATCGTTGACACGAAAAGAAGAAGACTGAATTATGGTCCAAACTGTGGGTCCAAATGTAACTATCCAATTCGTTCTAAAGTACACAATAAGAGCTTAGTGAAATCGTAAAAGCACATTATTTAAAAATAAACCCCTCGCCACAAACAATAAAACAGCCCTTAGTTGAACCCAGAACTAGCACAATAAGCGAAGAAAGGATAACCGAATCGTATTTTCGACGGTCGATTTAGTAACTATAGGACAATACGTAAACACAACACGGTAGGGTTGGCAGAAAGCGTTGGCGCACTACATTTTTTCTTTACTTTGAAAGTGATTCTAATAAACGTTTTTCTTTCTTTCTTCTAACTCGAGCTACGTGTTATTGCTATAAAATTCTCTTAAATTTATTTTATTATTATCAGCGATAAAGCGATACGCTTTAATAACATTTTTAACGACTATGCTATTACCCTGATTATGAATGTACACCGAGTGTTTTATTCATTACACTTTCCCTGTCTTGTACATGTTTGATACATAACAATTGACATTCTATTATGTTAGAGAAGGGGTAATCTTAATGAAAAGAGTAAAAATATACTGATGTTAATTATCAACCCTACACCTTGCTTATATTGGGGTATGCGCGGGCGCAGGCAACATGACGAATGCATTTTGTGACAACAAAAACAAACACGGCATGGGAGGACATTTTGTTTCTAGCCCTCGGCCGCGGCCGCGCCCGCGAGGATGTGGGAATAATAAAAATTAAAAGGTTACAAATGCGCGGGGTGGTATTAGCGAGTCAGTCGATATGAGTTTAATATGGGTACGAAATATCGAAGGGTAAGGATCAACGGAAGGCAATACAAGCGCCCAGACTTGGAACAAACGCAAATTCAACTCACGAATGTTTGCCCCGGGTGAGGATGGAATCTTGTTTCATAAAGCAATGTTACTGCCAAATGTGCCACCTGGTCAAAGTCATATATAGATTTGGGACAAGCCCTTATAAATCGTTAAAACAGTTAAAAATACACGAACACCGGAATATGAGTATGTATTTATAATTTTTGTATTACTTTCGTTGTTCTGATACCCATAAAACAAGTACATACATAATTACTGGGGATATAAACAATGTATGCGATGCTGCCTGATATGTCCGATATAACATCAAAAGAGAAACTAAATAGGTTCACTCTATATGAACTCCTACAGTCTCACCCCCAAACATTCTATTGTCTATCTAATTTCTGTCCATTGCAACAACAAAATTAATAAGGATATATCGACCTGTTCCTTAGTAGCACCCTGCGGATGACAATCAGTTCCCCAGGGGCGGGCGCGATGTTTGCCTTCACAAACGGTCCGAAGGCGCGCCACCCACGGCATCGCACGTCTCTCGATGTCATCCCGACTCTTTACCACTCATGATGGGGTTACCATGTAAGGTGAAACGCTGAGACATGCAGTTGACAAATTGAAAGTTACGTACCTACATCTGGCAGAAGAATTTTTCTTTGACGTTCTCATTTCCTGAATTCAATTCTTTAAACCTTGGCACCTCACTGACTGCGAAGCCATCGTTTGATCGAATTCGGCAAAGCAATTCAATTAAGCACATCCTTTATGAAGAATTGAAAGTAAAAAATTAAGCGTATTTTAGTTTTAATTTTTAAAACTAAAAAGTTTTCTACATAATGTTTAACTGTTATTTATTTAAACATTATTGCACAAAAGGCGAACTTAATGCTAGGAGCTAACTTTACCAGTCAACCTTTAGGTCATACAGAGAGCAGATTTATGTACGGTGCAGTGGGTGTACAAAGTATGGATTTCTCTGGTAAAAATACAATTACTGTTAGCGATTCTTTTGCTGTGGGAAAACGATCATTTAAAAGAGATTGTCTAGAGTGAGTTATCAAATACCTCATTACAAGTATGGTTACCCCATAATCGTTGGCGAGCTGCGTCCAAAATGTAAATAAGACTGTATTTAGTTTAGTGTGACAGAAAGTATCAATACGACGGTCATGTACCTACCTGCCTGACCGAGCTCTTGTGTTGTCGTTTTGTCATTTGGTCGGATGGACACATGAGAATGATTTGGATAGATGGTAAAATTCGACTTGATATTTTATTGCAAGGAAATTGCCGTTTTTGAAATAAAGCTATATTCAACGTCTTTGATTTACTTTGATTCTAGGTAGATATTTTCCTCACACTCAATAAATAGAATATAAATTGGTCCTTCGAGCCGGATACAAAACAACAACATAATATCACGATGACACGCCAATATTGGATACAAAAACAAACTATCGATTTCATATGTAGATGAGAATGTAGAACAAGCCATAGTTCAGAATTAACGAGTAAAATAAATCATGCAATGCTAATTGGAACTTCAAACATTCCAAAACTGGTCTTCCCGGCCGCGTCAAACTTCGCGCCGCCACGAACGATGCTGCCAATAACTATATTTCATAATTTTAATATAGATTAGAATCTGCATGCATAATGTCTCGTAAAAACGCGAAGGTGAGCTGCGTCTGCGCACCCGTGTGCAGCCTATACAATCTTAGTACAAATTGTATGGCAATCACATAAATACAGCTGACCAAATTTAATTGTACACAAATATTTAGATGCACACATTAGAACTTAGATCATTTCAATTTACCTGGGTTATACCATGTTAGTTCCATATTTGAATTCTAGGTGGAGTTTATATTCATTGATTAAAGTTGGTATCTATTTTCTATACAATAGTAAGGATTAAATTGCCTTTCAAATTCAGTAGCATAATTTAGTTGCGACGTTTCGACAATATTGTACAGTTTGTGTAGTTTTTTTTATTACGGTCCTTTTATTTAAATTAAAAAACCAGATGAACGCTAGTTATATTTCACTTTAATGTCATGTATTCCTTATATAATATATTACTACACTTAATTTATTGAATATTGGGTTAAATAACGTATTGTTCTCCATTTTCAAAATTTACTGATTTTAAACTGTAAACTATAGATTCAAATTTCTGGCAACACAGCTTAAAATGGCGTGTTTTAAAATTTTCCTTTTAGTCAATATTAATTTATCAAGTTTTCAAAAGTTTGAGCTTTTAATAGAACTTGAAACTCATAGCATTTTTTAAAACGGTCGTACAAGAAGCAGATTATAATGTGATTGCTAAAGTTTGTGACCAAGGGTCTAAAATCCGCAAGAAAACTGTAATTGCAAGAAACCCGTGGAAAGTTTAATCTACATTCGAAAGAAAATGTGATTTTAAGAACTTATATGATTATGAAACCAATATTTTAATTTTATAGTGGTGTGTGGTGTGTAAAAATGTGAAAGTTAATAAAAGTTTCTTAGTTTTTACACTTATCTTTTATTTTTCAAATGTTGAATGATTTGCCAATCTTAGTTTGTGTTTATTTGCCTAAGTTAACAAATGATTCAGAAAAATATGCCTGCGGTTGGCAATTCATAGCAAAAATTCATCATTCATTCCTTAATGAAATAATACTTATAATTAATTAGGTACAAGACCAGAGTATGCTGTAGTTATATCGCTGTATTGTGATTATGTATATTGACGAAAAGTTGCCGTAAGTTACCGTCGAGTGGCGCTGTATTTGTTACCTCTTTTGACAGCCAAGATTGGTCTCTATTTCAGTATATTACAAAGTACTCTGTGCCCGTGTGCCCACGCGCAACCATTGTCCCCACCCACAGCCACGCTTGCCACCTTACAACCCTAAAAAACTACCATTCAACAACAATAAACCTTATCTCGATAGCCACAGAGTCGTCACCGATATTACACATAACTTTGACAAGTTACCACAAGACAAATTCAGTCCTATTAACCGGACGATCCGATTTTCAACTTTAACATTTAAGGGTTAAGGAGGTTGAATGCGTAAATAAGTTATGGTAAGTAATGTAAACTAAAACGAACAGACGCCATTCACGTCCTGTCGGAGAACATAAACATTGCGTTAAATAAATCATTTGGGTGCATGTTTCGTGACGTCTGTATTTTTAGAGACGGGTCGTGGACTTGTCATAGTTTGTTTTATGCGTTAGTAAAAATGTGTTCATTACTACTGAATACTCGTACCTTGGTGGGAAGATGCTAGTTGCAGTTAGAATTACACGTGATATCCTTACAAGGAGTCAGAGTTATTTATTTAATTATTGCACATGTAACATACACAAAAGGGTTTTACAGCTAAGTAAGTTATATCCCAAGTATAACATCTTTCCAATTCAATAGTCCAAAATTGTTTATTGTTGTAAAGACACTAATTTACCAACAGTCAATTGTTTGGTGTGCAACAAAGAACATCTGCTTATCTAATTAGATCTACGTAATTTACGTACTGCGAGACCTTAAAAGTTGGCTTCGAATAGAATGACTTTTTGCCATTATGTCAACATTCAGCTTAATAGGTTTCAATCAAACGACAGTGAATTCAATTTTATGCCGTTAATCTCGCAATATCCGAGAGTGAACGTTCGACGAAACGTGCTAATATTACACCTCATACATAGTCAAACTGCAATTTACCGCTACAAAATACACGGCAGGCAATAATTAAAATTTATACCATGTGTTTATGTGTGTACAACGCGACACTTGTCGTAAATTTATAACCTCGTAACAAGTTTACAGCCGGGTGTAAAGTTGCAAAAACTGACACAGCGCTGCCGAGCCCCGTACAATCCATCAACACTTTAAACAATCTAATTGGTGGCGATGCTAATAACGTGGCGTGATTAACTCGCAGCTAACCGGAGGGACTATAAATAGTGCCCGGCTGCATACGTAAAACGAGCTTAAACAAACCGACCGCAGCCCGCTCGCCATACGGCACTGTTTTTTGTCCAGACAGCCCTCAGATTCTACCTTTTTCCTTCTTTTTTTTCGTGCGGCAACACTGTTTTTTGGCGCGCTCCGCTCGCGACACGCAAAATGGCGGGCGTTAGATGGCGACACTCGATAGTAGATGCAAAACCGGATTGATAGTGCTAGGTAGTGCGTCCCGGAGGACGTTTATTGCCGTCCGGGCCGTAAGTTATGGGCGCGGCCAGGCGCAGAAAGTTCGCCTTAAAACTACTTTATTGGCACCAGTCCAGGGCAGTAAAGGAAGCGGCGAGACATATCTGCGCGCGATATTAATTCATTCATTGCTCAGCTGAAAAACATCATATTTTTCCGATAATGGCATATGTCGCAGCCATCGGCGGTAGTAAATCTCACAGCGGATGCAGATCTAAATGATGCTGGCCGAGGACAAGTTATCGTATAAAATGAGCGTTAAGAGCACTTTAAGCTGAATATCGTTCCGGAATGACTTACGCACAAACGCACATACATTTTAATGGGCAATAACACTTGTATCTAGAACGAACTTAACGTTAGAAAAATATGGACTATTGGAACTCGTAAACCTAGTTTAAATTATCGCAATTTGTAAATTACTTTACTTAAAAAAAAACTTAAGAACAATGGTTTGTACATGCTCATGCTTTATCGCAAGGGACCATAGATAACAACTAAGTCCATGATTCACTGTCATTTGAAAATGCAACTTTTGAATAGAAAGCGTTCGTTAGACAAAAAATGGATGTCAAAAGATTTGTGACTTCACGGAAATGCATAGAAGCGAAGTCAATGTTGCCATCACTTAAAGCCAAATGGGCAATGTTTGACAACTTTATCAAAGGGCTTACGGGACAATGGGGCCTTGGTCCTGGTGGGCCAGGCGTTTCTAAGTATATTCGCAAAAAAATTGGACGGTAGGTAAACATCCGGAAGTGACGGCGAAACGACGCTGGTACGAAACAGTTAGGGTTCCCTAGATGAAATAAATAAAAACGACAATATCCACCAATTATTTGGACTTAAACTAAGGTTTTACCTTGTATCATGGATATTTGGTTATGATTGAAGCATTTCTCCCAGCACACCCAGACTCGAACTTTTTTTATTAAAGCACAACATACTTGGTAGTTCATTTTTCGCATGACGTAAAGCAATTTGACGAACATCGTTGCCTTTTTTGACCCGACCGGGAATCGATCATTAAACCTTTAGTTGGTCCTTTAGAACGCCAGTAAAAAACATAATGACGAAAGCATCGCAAGTAGTTCACAAAACCTCTACAACGCACACCGACTCGCACTTGGCTATTTTTTTACAACCCTAAGAAGATTTATGAACATTGACAAAATATGTAGATTTCACGGACAATATGCAGGACGTACTGTGGCGGAATCGACGGCTTTCATGGTGTTTAATCCAAATTGGCCCAAAGTAAACATTTGACGTGTCTACTGTTGGAATTTGAAGCTTTCGCGCTTCCAACCACTGATCCTATGGTTCAAATAGCCCAAAGATACTGTTTTCCTTCAGAAATTTGCGAAATGTCAGCATATATATTGCTCGAAACCGGCAAGCCCTAGCTTATTAAAGTCACATTTTACAGAAATAAAATGACTTAATTAAATATGGCGACACATTATCGAATCGATATAGAATGGCGAAGAGCGAGGAGCTACGTCCTGCGATCGCCAAACCAACGTGGCGATTATTGGTCTATATGTTTGCCCAAAGTGGCGAACACCTGGAGAGGCCTATGTTCAGCAGTGGACTGCGATAGGCTTATGATTATTTTATTATCGATATTTCCTCCGCAAGTATACTAGAACGCTTCTTAAAGATTTTAGGCTACTACATTATATTAAATCCTTAATCGAATACCTACGTGTGTTAACGTCTAAATACGTGTGTCCATGTCTGTGAGATGAAGAAAGACTGTGGGACGACAACATCTCGTTAATAGAAAAGTATGCTATTAAAATAAATACATGACCAATTTTGAAGAGATATTTTATGTGACATAACTGTGGAAATCATTAACAATGTATGAATATGTATGTTATTGCTTCATCCAAGCCGTTCTGTGTTAAGGAATGTCTACAATATTGGCAAGGACGGATAACTTTCGCCAATAATTAATTTATAACTTTGACTTCCTTTATTAATGCCGTCATAACATTGAAATAAATGAGGCTGTATTGTTTTACTATGCTAATTATGCAAATACCGTTCTTTTAAGTGAATGGTTGAATGTAAATCTCGTTATTTAAATAACTTAACAAGTCGACTGCTTAAATAAAATTCGATAAACTATCAAAACCGATAGAAACTCACACAAACGACGTAAACAAAATTTATTCAGCAAATATTTGAACTAAGGTACCGTTATTTACATTAAATAAATAGCTATCTCGTTTGATGGATATTACAATGAAATATTTATTTACATAAATTACGGCTATAATATAATGTCAAGTAAATCTAAATTGTTAATTTTTCAAATATTCGAAAGCTTACACTTTCAATTAGATTACGCGTCCTCCTTAGTACAAGATTGGTTCACACTTTTAAGGCACACAAGTAAAGAATCTTGATACATTGTTTAATCAGCCTGCAAATGTCCACAGCCGGATATAGGCATCCCTAAAAGCAATTCTTAGTCGCCACGCTTGGCAAGCGAGTTGGTGACCACAGTAGGTTTTGTTTGTAGCCAGGTTAACGCTGCTGCTCTATTCCTGTTAGCAGTCTTCTACGATACCCTTATTCTAAACCCAGAAACCACACGAACTTAAACGCTAGTTCTTCACAATAGTACAAGATTCAGTCACATTTTTGACGCTCTCAGGGCAATTTTATCCTTGATATATTTCTGTAGTAGCGAGCCTACTGAAGAGACAGCAAACCGTCGACGCACCGTGTGCCCAGAATACCAGACGATCGTATAAAAATGCTGCTCCGATAGCGCAGATTTATGCCGAATTCCAATCGCACTGTTTACGAGTATTGCCATGTTCAATTTTATAGTTATTGAGCAACGCAAATATAAATGTCGAGTCTTAAGAGCGTGGCTCGAATCAAACGTTTCTAAACCGAATAGTTACGAGATAGCGTCTATATTTTTGTTGTGTACGTTCTTTATCGCGACACCTACATGTGGCTGAGATTCGTGTGTCACTTGTTTTTACCGGATTGCCAAAGGAGGGTAATGTTTGTTGGAGAATAAAGGAGAAATCGGTGAATAGTTTATAGGAGATACCGGATTTGATATGATGCCGAGACAGCATTAAATAGAGGAATATATTTGACCTTCGTTTCCACTTTCCTTTTTTGCAAACAGAAAACATAGCAAAGCATAAAAATTCCATTTTGTGTTGTGTCTATTTTATCTATTCTTCGTCGTGACTGCCTCGTCTGTCTAACGGTTCACGGGTGCGAATTTGGGGAAACTGTTACTGGATTTTTCTGGCAATACCTTGCACCTAATCTCTCTTCGATCATGCCGAACTATCGACTATAGGATCATACCAACGAAGGAACAAAGTGTGTAGTGCTATCACCTGCGTGATAGAATAATTCGTCTTGGGGAATCTTGGGGAGTGCCGCTGTGACCGAAGTTTAGGAGAAATCACGTATTATAATTGTTTATTGTTAGATCTTCTTTATTTCATTGTACAAAACGTAAAATTGATATAGGTACAGTTATAATAATTGCGGGGAACACAAAATTTCACATTTGTACTATTAGACAAACTTTGATCAAGCATAAATTATGCCCAATGTCATAAATCTTGATGTATTGGCTATAACTTTAGCGATTAGTTGCTTAATACTACACAACTCGAAATTAGCATAATTTAGTCGTGTAAATTATGTGAATTTTGGATTGAACACACTCGGTTTACATTTTGGATTTAATAAGAAATCAGACAGTGATTTGTTGTGTTGGACAATATTTATTAATAATTTTCCCATCATACTTACTCAATTCTTACATATAATATATTTTATCATCATCGTGGCAGCCGATCGCAGGCCACTGCTGGGCATGGGCTACCCCAATAGTTCACCACTTTGGGCAGACATCCAGATGTTCTTCAGAGCCTCCAGAGGGTTTACCCATAATCGCCACACTAGGCAGGCGGGTTGGCCATCGCAAGGCGCAGCTTCTCGCTCCGGTGACGCTGCTGCCCGTCATCGGCCTGTGGTAATTAGCTTGAAGGCGTAGCTATCGTGATGGTTATACCTACCACCACCAGTCAACTGCCAGAGCCTCGTGTATGTTATTCGGCAGGTTGCACCACGGGCTTGGAGCGAAAAGATTGGTCGTACATCCCTCACATCCCTACTACCAACAATACTTCCAATCAGGAATTTTCCCGAAACAAGCAACATTTAAAGACGCTATAATAAACTCTATGAAAGATGCGCGCTTTAGTAATTAATACGTCAGCGCGCCGGCGCGGGCGCAGCGTTCGGGGAACAAGCGACTAATATTATCACGACAAATGTCTCACGCGCTCGCCTTTTCGGGGAAACTGTCTTTTTAACACGCTTTTTTCTTTAACTCGGTAAAAAGTAAGACTAGCGTTGATGTTTGTACGCAAAGTCGGGCTGCTGTTGTTAGGAAACACTTAGGTAAATTGACTGGAGATTTAAAAAAAAATCTATAGTATCACAGCCTCCTTTCAAATTTTCAAGTCGCTGCAGCAACAGATAAGTGACTAAAACGACAATTAATTCTCTTGTCAGTTGACACCGTCATATTAGCCTTTTTAATTTATTCTGGCTATGCTATACACTGACTTCTGTGAATTTGGCATATGGAGCAAGTGCCCATAATCACCACGCCTCTGCCCGTCATCAGCCTGTTGCATTTAGCTACCGTAGCTAAATGCTACTCTCACCCAAGTACTGACATAATGGCTTCCCTACGCCTGATGGAAAGATGGTCAGTTGCCTGTCAGTTGCCACCGCCATGCCGGCCCCGAGTTACGATCCGCTATGCCCCACCCCTCTTAAATGTATATCTTCTGTATCAGTACGTACGACCATAAGGTGGGGGGGGGGGGGTGCGTGGAGACATAGGTATCTGGTACAATTATATTTGAGAATATCATCATTTCACAACTAATTACGAAAACACACATATGTAGTACACAGTATGAGTAACCTATACTCGTATTTAAAAAATTATAATAACATAGAAAGAAAGAAAAACGTTTATTCAGTGCAAAACAATATATGCCAGTTTTAACAAATATGTAAATCGAAGGTATTACGTACATACGTACCTCTTTAAATTCGCTATGCCCTACCCGAAAATAAGGTAGGTACATACATATGTACCTACCTTATTTTCGTGTGCACTTCTTAATTGACAGTGATGGACAAGAGCGCGTTAGCTACACTACACATGTTCCCGAACTATTCTCTGTTCGTGCACAACGTAAGCGCCAGTAGAGGCGATCGAGATCCCAATCTCGTCGAGAGCTCGGTGGAGATTTGATGGATGCGCTGTTACTTGTGGCGGGCGCTACGTCGCCATTAATCTTCGCGCGCTGCCGGTGACAATGTTGGTTCAGTGATAGCTGGAAAGTAAGAGGTTACGAACAATGCTTAGAAAATATAAGAATAAGAGAGGGACATTTTGTGGGAGCTTCGCGAAACGAATGAAAACTTTGTTTTGTTTTGGAACTGCAACTCCATTTATAAATTTCAGACAACATCAGATACATTGCTCTAATCCCAAAGTAAGTAGCTTAAGCACTTGTATTATAGATATCAGAACAACGAAGATACCACAAATAATACTTATACAAATTATAAACACCCAGACACAGAACAAACATATTTATTGAAGAAAACTGCGTACTTTTTGCGCTTGTTACACCGTGTGACTTCTTGATGACGTTTTCAGGCTTTGACATTCTGCGGGTTTGACATTTCACGCAATTAACTAGTATCGTATTTTGTTGTGACATTCTACTCTTTTGACCATGGCATCTGGTCACAACAAATTGTTGATACTCGTATTATGTAAGTAAATGTAATTTCGTTTGAAGGGCACCGAGTTTCACACCATCGTTCCAAATAGTACGCAAGGGCAGACGCTCGGCAGGGTGTTACGGTATTACAGATGCAATAGAAAAGTTATGGTATTTCGACCGAATTCAGCCTTTGTTGAGAAGCATTAGTTATTCAAATAGGAAGTGTAGAGAAACCCTATGTTTCGAAAAAAAGCGTACAAGGAGAATTTTGAAATTGAGGTCAAATACATACTTATACGAGTATCCTAGAATGCTAACTGAGAATGATGTTACGTAGATAGACTTACTAGCGTAGTCTTCTATACCGTCGTATCGCTCCCACTAAAATGCGGTCTGAACATTCACGGGAAGGAATGAAGCAGCGTGATTTGTTTTCTTTTCCGTCACCAATCAAATATTAACATTCAGACACTACATAAAGACAAACAAACATTTCTCCCAGGTGAGATTCTAATCACGACCTACTAAGAAGGCTCCCCAATGAATCATCGATCCAGTCAAAAATAAACGTACCGTTCCCGCCATTTGGCTTAACAGCCGCAAAGCGACCAAAATGCACAAATAAACGCATCTCAGTCAAGATATCGTCGCATCCAATTAAAAGCCAAGTCACGAACGGCTCCGGCCGATCCGTCACGACACGACGCGACGCGGTGCGACGCGACGCGGCCGATGCGGGCCCGATACAGCCTCGCCGTGACATTCCGATTGTCTTAATTGGCCACTGGAATACTTTTGAACACTGAGGTTTAATGAATGCGATGCGTGATATGACAGAATTTGTTTTTTAATCTGCCAACATTCGGGGTGTTCTCTGTTTCTGATAAGGTTTGCGTGGAATCCATTTAGTAGTTTTTTTTTCCTATAACGAACATACAGACAGACAAAAATTTTACTGATTGCATTTTTGGCATCAGTATCGATCACTAATCACCCCCTGATAGTTATTTTGAAAATATATTGCATGTACAGAATTGACTTCTCTACAGATTTATTATAAGTATAGATAGATAGATGACATCTAAACACAATATTTCAAAACATATACCCTATTACCTATATGGATAATTTAGGTAACTAGATCGTATTTCAAGCGATTTCCAAAATTAATTTACCAATGTTATCACACATGTCATCTCAGCCCCACTTCAGTAGAACAATAAACTTATTAAGGCGGGTTGGCCATCGCAGGGCGCAGCTTCTCGCTCCGGTGACGCTGCTGCCCGTCATCAGCCTGTGGTATTTAGCTACGCCTTCAATAGTACCACCACCAGTCAACTGCCAGAGCCTCGTATGTTATTCGGCCGGATGCACCACGGACTTGGAGCGAAAAGATGGGTCGTACTTCCCTCACATCCCTACTACCTACTACTCCCAATCAGGAATTTTCCCGAAACAAGCAACATATTAAAAATGCTATAATAAACTCTATGAAAGATATGCTGCAGCCAAATGACCTCCGGATCTTGTTTCTGCCGGTGAGTAGGGTTTCCAGATCTCGTGGGGGGTTAGGGTTGGGCCGGCGTGGCGGTGGCAACTGACAGGTAACTGACCAGTCACTTGCCCGTTGTCACAGGCAGCGACTTGGGCTTCTCTTTTCCATCAGGCGTAGGGAGGCTCTTATGTACTTTAAAAAAATCATCTTAAGGGATCAATTTCGTCCACACTACAAACACATTATAACACTTTGCTAAAATAATATGCAATGATGATTTAAGTCGTTCATTGCCATCCCTTCAATGAAGTCATGAAGTCGTTTGTGGTACCTAATAAACATTTTTTTCTTTCTTTCTTTGTTTCACGATCCCTCCCCTTTCTCTGTATGACTCAACCTCCACAGACAACATTACTCCCAGTGAGAGTGCGTAGGTGGTCGACGTCTGCCCTAAGTCAACAAGGCAGGCTTTTGTTGTCTCAGCATTATGATTCGGCCACCCGAAGAGATAGTCACTGATAAATAAATTGTCCGCTAGTAAGAAGGCACAATGCTCCTGAGTAAAAAAATATTGTCGTTTTGTGCGAATGAATAGCAATGTGAGGTAGCTTGACCGAACTAAAAATAACTAAATGACACCACATGACACACTCACACACACGCACCACACAACGCCAACTAGTCCAAAACTAAGCAGAAGCTTGTACTATGAGTATTAGACAACTGATAAACTTAGTTAGATACTTTTTTTAAAATAAATATGTAAGAGAGCATAAAGGGCATAGCAAATTTTCGCTCGAATTGAGCCGCCCGTCCGGGGAAGGGACCTTCACCCTATAGAATACCGCAGCCAAATGACCTCTGGGTCGTGTTTCTGCCGGTTAGTAGGGTTTCCGGAGCTCGTGGGGAGATAGGGTTAGGCTGGCCATGGCGATGGCAACTGACAGGTAACTGACTAGTTACTTGTCCATTGTCACAGCGACTTGGGCTTCTCCTTCGCTTTCCATCAGGCGTAGGGGAGCTATTATGTCGAGCCACTATAAAAAAATAGCAAAACACCTAGGCTGATACAAACAGATATTTTAATGAACACTAATGTTTGTACTGTGCATGGATCGAACCCGGCCACCTGTGTCATAGATAGAGGTCACTACCTCACTACCATTGAACCAAAGCGAAAAAGAAACTAAGTAATCGCGTTTCTTACCGGTCACTTCCAATAAGAGCCACATTCCGCAGGAGAATCATAAATATGTCTTTTAGATTTATATTATGCTTGTTTTGAGATTATACTCGTACAAGTTAAACAAGCATACATTATGTTTCAAAATAAAATGTTTAATTTAAAAATTATATTTGTTCTGTTCTGATTCACGTTAATTCCAATGAATTATTCATTTGAATTACATAGCTAATATGTGAGATAGAGAGCTTATCACGCGCCGAATTTATGGTAACCTACTGATAATACCTATTGGTTATTTTTTTTTTTGCATGGGCGTATAATTAAGACCGCCTTATATAGTAGATTAATTCTTTCATTAAAGATTTTTCGATTATTGCACTTAAGTTTTTACTTTTCGTGCAATAATCTACCAAAATATGTCTATCTATCTTTAAGTCTTTATAAAAATTTTTTACTACCCTTCCCGTATAGCCTGACCACACGTGCAGCAAATCCCTGAATTTTATTACCTGTGCATTATGTATCACACTTCCCGGTATAAAATCACGGGCCGGCCACCGTCGACGCCGCATAAACCCGTGCCCATCGCGCGGGTCTTAAATGGGACATAAAAGTGATGCTCTGTTCGCGAACCAGAGGGAAATCTGCTTACGGTTTACTGACCGTGTCGTAAGCATGGAAGTCGAAATAATCATCATCGAATTGAGCTGCCCGTCCGGGGAAGGACCTCCTATAGAATACCGCAGCCAAATGACCTCCGGATCGTGTTTCTGCCGGTGAGTAGGGTTTCCGGAGCTCGTGTGGGGTTAGGGTTAGGCCGGCATGGCGGTGGCAACTGTCAGGTAACTGACCAGTTTTTTTCTTCTTCTCAGCATTTTTGCGTCCACTGCTGAACATATGCCTCCTTTCTAGAGTTCCAGAGCGTTCTAGATGCGGCGTCTCTGGTCCAGGTCGGCCCTGTTACTTGCCCGTTGTCACAGCGACTTGTGCTTCTCTTTCGCTTTCCATCAGGCGCAGGAAAGCCATTATGTCGTGCTACTATAAAAAAAAATTCAGCTTGCAAACGTCCACTGCTGGACATATACTGCAAGGACAATTGTCATATGATGGGATTTGCCTTAGACAAAATGCTTGGCAGTTGGTGACCGCAGTATGTGTTTGTACCCAGGTAAACGCTGATGCCCGTAATCAGCCTGTAGTAATTAGATACGCCTTCAATTTGTGATTGTTATACCGCCACCAGTCGGCTGCCAGTTCATGAGAGGTGGCTTGAAGCGAAGAGATGATAGTCCTAACATCCTTGTTACTAATTTATCATGTTACCATAGATTCCATCATCCTAGTCCTTGTCTCAGGGTCGGCTTCCCAAACTGAGAGATTTGGCGAGGGCTAAGCTTTTACACAGAGCGACTGCCATCAGACCTCCGCAACACTTAGGGTAAGCTATACCCATTGTCCCATTCCCAGTTAGGCGTCATAGTTATCATTATCTCTGATATGATGTGACGACTGCTATCTGAGTTGGTAAAGATAGCACCCGGGACCGGGACACGGGGACTCGGTGTCAAATTTTGGTTACCCATCACCGGATTGACCGCGCCAATGGTTGCACAACGTTGCGATCATTGTTAAGCGTACAAGACCGCGGCGCCACCGAGCTCCTCACATTTTACCATAGATTATACACATTATTTTCCTTAGTGTGAATTGATGGCAAGCAGGACCACTAAGGAGCCAAAAACCCCATAAAACATTATCGCCACTTTAGTAAACCGTTTCACAACCACCATAAAGTACCCAATAATATACTATTCGTTTTTATAGTCGGCACTGACTCGACATAACTGATTATTTGCATTAATAACTCCGTATTTGAATTTATATAGATATTTTATTCCCGTTGAGAATAGTTCGGCCTACGCGCCGTATTGCTGTGGGAATGTATAAATGGTGTTATTGTCCAATAAACGACACAAATGCTGTTTGAAATGTTGAAATGCCATTTGGGGAACAAGCGTGGTGTTCGATATAATAATCGCACTCGTTTTGGCGGCGGTTATTGTGTCCGAGTGTTATTATGCGAAACTATTTTGTGGGCCCATTGCAATGCTATTAGCGCTGCCGTAGCCGTTATGGCAGCGATTTTTCATAATTAATCTGTTATAGCATAGCCATTTAGCTGAAAATTTATCTCTTTATTAGAGCTAGTTGTATTTGGCTCTAGTATCAAAGAACCCGACCTAAAAGGAAGCAGGCCAAGTAGGCAGGCGGTAAATTTCATACTACATCGATGCTTGCATTGGATCGATTCCAATGTGGCTTACCTACTTATATTAGTTCTCCTTATTCTGAACTGGTATTTCAGAACTCTGATGTTAGCAGAACTATATACGGAAATCAAGATGTATTATATAAGTATGTACACAAATGAAAAACGTATTTTCATTTAGAAATATAAAAAAGAAAAACATTTGCATTTTTATATATTAGGTATTACGTTCCACTGTGTATCTCTTTGAACACTCACCGCACATAAATCTGCTCTCTGCATGACCTAAAGGTTAACTGGTAGAGAATGCTCCTAGCATTAAGTTCGCCTTGTGTACCATTTTGTGCCATAAAGTTTAAATAAATACCCGAAAGAGGTCATCCTCTTTCGGGTATTTATCATTTATCATTATTGAATCGGGTCAATAGCATTATTGAAGTGGCAGAACGTGTGTAGCCAGTAGCTTTATTTCATGTTGGTCACTTGAAAGCTAAACAGCTCGCAGTCCACTGCTGGATTTACGCCTCTCCAGTTATCAAGGCCAGATGGAATGATAATTTCCTGGATGCAATGCAAAGATCGATGAAACTGACGAAAACTGTAATTACATAATTCTAGTTACCATCTCAAAGCGATAGTCTTTTAAAACAACAGTAACAAAACCTGAAATCTTCTTTTAAAATCAGTCGACACGGTATTGAATCAGTTGAGCTTTTTATAAAGCTCTAGCAACGCTCGCCACGACGAAATCTCGCGAACCCGCTGGGCCATCACGTCGCGAACACGCCCACAGAATGCTAATTACCGACACCCGACTGAATTATTCATCCACCATTGCACGCTGACTGATCACCAGCCTCCCGAGATCCCCCCAAACGTGACGCGGCTCAGTTGTCCCGCAGAAAACGTTTACGCGGGGGAGCTCTAATCAAAATGGCCGGTTTATCAGGCCTAAATGCAGCTGGGAGCTGGCGTGTATGGCTAAAAGTGAATGAAGTGTGTGAGTAATTGTTATTGTGTGATAAGCTAGGGCTTTATTATGTGGAATGTGCGATCGTCGCCGGCTGTTGTGGCTGACAGATCAGTTTTGAACGCAAACGTGTTGTTTGATGGTTAACTAATACGCGCTGAACTGAACGATTGAGTTACATCGTGGGTTGTATGCAAGTAAGATAAGCAGATTTTTTTTTATTTCGTCAATGTTTAGTGTGGTAAGCTAAGTATAGTAAGTATTGTAGCTTCTTGTGCATGATACCTACGTATAGAAACGTACAAATATTTCATGCTCTAGGAAAAGGGCACAGCAAGTAACTAATGTTATTAATATGAAACTCTAACAATCTTAACACTAGAAAGACGGGAAAATCTACTTACCTACAAAGACGGCGACCGGTCAAATGACTGCCCCAATTTATTTCATATATTTTTTTATTTATGTGCTAAATTTGGTAACTATAGTAATAAAACAGGGTATAATATATAATTATTTATTTAATTTACATACAATTTGTACATTTTAACATTTTATTTACGTTACAAGAGCCGCAAAGTGGCTTTTTGCAAGAGCCGCATACTTTATTAGTTTTAGTTTTGCACTTCTGTTTATAGCATTCTCACCTTTTCCGACTTTCCGGATTTTGAAGAGAAGATTGAGAAGTAGAAGGTGTGGACTCTTCGGGCGACAGTTCGGTTTCAGAGGGTCTCGGTTCAATTTCTACTTTGCCGCTAAGTTCACTTGCTAAACTTAGTATGAAATTCCTTCGTTTTATGTTGGTGCCTGACATTTTTTTACACAAAATAAAGAAATTTATCCCTTCTAGGTCCAAAATATTGAAGAATTCCTGTACAGGCCACCTTCGAGATGCCCCTTTGACAGTATAATTTTTTTGCCATCTGGTCAACCACATCCACGTCGTACTTGGTAGCATTGTAAAAAGTCACAGTTTCTGGCTTTTTCTTTGGATGATTAGAATCTATTTCAACATTGTTATGTAACGTGCTGAGCAATAAAACGTTCTTGTTTCGTTTCCCTTGATAAATTGTAAGCTTACATCTATCAGATTTCAGAATTTTTGTTTCAAACAAAGTCATATGAAGTGATTTGACGTAAGGTGGAACCTCTCGTCGTGCCCTGTTCAAAGTTCCTATAATTGTAGTGCGTTTTGCGAGCAAGTTATTTGCCAAGCTCAACGATGTAAAGAAGTTGTCAGTGGTTACATTCCGACCAGTATTTGCAAAAGGTTCCACGAGACCTATAACAACGGATTCGCCGAGGCTTTGGTTTTGTGGCCTGCTTTCATCTTACAATAATTATGACCAAATTGATAGGCAGTCGTAACTTTACTGACTCATTTGACTAGCATACTCCAAACAATGGATAAAGGGCTCATTATTTTGTATTCTACCTTCTCTTATTACAAAAAAAACACTTATCCGATATCAACCGTCAAATGACTGCCGCCGTCTTTGTCGGTATATCAAGATTTTAAATAATAAACAAAAGAGACGAGAGTTATTTTCATACATAGTTTCATTTAGCTAGTAATATTAATAAAAGTCACAAAGTCTCGATACATTGAGTCAAATAGTTTTTGAGTTATTCAAAATTTAAATTCAAATTGCAGTCAAATGACTGCTTCCGTCTTTCTAGTGTTAAAACGTCATATCAAGCCTCATGACTTCAACTGCACAGGTGGAAAGACAATTTGTTACCTCTAGTCTAGGCTTAAGAAGTCGAATTCGAAGACGAACAGGAGGACAAAGGTATCAAGACGGTGTAAAAAAAGCACTTTAAATAAATATTGCAGGTACAAAGTGTATAAGCGTTGGGTACGACTAAATAAAGCTTATGAAACCAAAATTAAATAGATCCTTTTAAACTACCAGACTCTAGATTTGATTATGTTCATAAATTCGAAATAAACAATCTATCGTTGTATTTATTTGACATTCAACTATTTAATTTTACGACAATTTCGTTAATAGGAAAAATGGTTTATATCGCTGCTATAATTCTAAAGGCCATTACTTACGTTTGTTATTAAGTATTTCGTGATTGATAAATCACAATAAATACTAGAATTCCTATCTAGAATAATAATACGGTCGTTTGAATAAACAGCAACAGTGCTTATTTAAAAACGACTCGGCAAATTGACTTATGATCTGTCACGGGTCTTGTTGGAAACTGTGTCGATTTCATTATTAATAATTCATAGACAATTTAAATTTGTACGTACTTAATTGTCGGTTGTAAATAACTCCGTTTTACGACGCATCGAATGAATTTTAAGTGATTTGAGTGTTCCTCAGGGCTGCCACACACGGAGACAATTAAGCGATTACAAATGTGTCTGTTGCGGCGCAAGTCATTATACTCGTGCGATAAAAATTACAACTCTTCGTGAGTTTTACGCAGGGGGAGAAGATAACTGATGCTATTCATACATATATACCCCTATAGAATAAGTTGGGGATGAACCGGCCTGGCGGTGGCAACTGACAGGCAACTGACCAGTTATTTGCCAGTTCTGTTGAGCTTCTCTTTCGCTTTCCATCAGGTGTAGGGTAGCCATTATGTCGTGCTACTATAAAAAAAATATTGCGCAATTGTCTAGACTCGCTGGAGATTGGTTGCTTGTTATCGAAATTAAACCAGAAGAGATAGATAGACTTTATTGCATACCTAAAGATGTACATAGGATTACTTCTTTGTCTAGGCAAAGCATACAATTGTTATACAATTTAGGCTGTCTCATCGATACATCTCTTAGTGACAACACTTGTGTAGTGAATAACAAGTTATACTCGTATTAATGGGTAGTATATGGAATAAGGAGGAGCTCGGTGGCGCCGCGGTCTTGTTCGCTTTTAACAATGATCGCAACGTTGTGCAACGCGCGGCGCGGTCAATCCAATGATGGTTGACCAAAATTTGACACCGATTTCCTCCGTGCTTCGGAAGGCACGTTAAGCTGTTGGTCCCGGGTGCTATCTTTACCAACTCAGATAGCAGTCGTTACATCATATCAGAGATGATGATAACTCTGACGCCTAAACTGGGAATGGGTATAGCTTACCCTAAGTGTTGCGGAGGTCTGATGGCAGTCGCTCTGTGTAAAAGCTTAGCCCTCGCCAAATCTTTCAGTTTGGGAAGCCGACCCTGAGACAATCGGGAAAAAGGCTAGGATGATGATATGGAATAACTAAGTTCGATAAGAGGTGATGTGTACCTATTAGTCCGTGTAGGTATTTTATCTAACAAGTAAGCTTCTCTAGCATTCAAACTAAACAAAATTCATGTATAGCAATCGCATGGAGGTCGCTTACACAATATAAGTAATATGTTTATCTTCCTTTACTAGTTTCTAAACGTTTATAGTTATTATATTGGTCGTAAAACCTATCGCCGTATTTATAACAACTCGTAAATCATAATTTGATAACTTTTTAGTTAAGAATATTGAATAAAAAATTTATTGACAGCTGCTAATGATCGACTGTATATTTAATTGTTTTTAGTGATTTATAACTTTGAATGGTCATAGTGAATATGGTCCGTTAACGATGTCAAAATTAATATAACTAATAAGTTTGTTAACGAGTCTTTGTTTATTGAATCTTTATTGCACAATAAACATTACTGTACAAAAGGCGACCCTAATGCCGAGTAGGCATTCTCTCTCAACAGGTAGTATGCTGCGAAATTGTATACTTGTTCTATTATTCTGTTCATCGAAGATATTTAAGACAAACAAACAAACAATCAAATCTTTCCTCTTTATAATATTAGTTTAGACAACATCTACAACAAATGTCTTATGAATCTCTATTAAGTCCCTCTGGACTCCGGGAGACTTTATTAGGTGGAAGAGATGAACCACGATACGTCAAGACGGTCTATAACCGCGTTCGCCCAATGATAAACCAAATTTAAAAAAGTTGAAAGATTACCGATTTGGTCGTTTGTCTTTATATTATTGAAACGGTATCCTAATGAACTCAAACAAAACACAGTTAAAGAAAGATCTCGAGAACTAATAGATAATTAATATTTTTACGATTTCCTTAGCTTCCTTATGAACATAGGAATTTACGTCTCTTTGTTTGCGAATGATTAATGTTTCCCATCACAACCGGCGCCATTTAAAAGCGACACTTTACAACGGCAAAAATAAATAGAAAATATAAATTCTCCCAGGTCCCGAAGATAGGTGGAGGGCGTACAATTTGAAAAAGGGATTATTGGCCCGTAAATCTGGAAGACAGCTAAAGCCGGGAGGAAATAAGGAGGAGCGGGCCTGCGTTTTAATTGGGTTTTATGAGGGCGCGATTATTTTTGCTTCAGTCAGTACGTTTTGTTGCAGCTGATCGGGTCCGGCAAACGTTGGGGAAAGAAAGAGTTGTTTGTGCACGGAGACTGCTTTCATTTGTACTCGTAGTATAGGATTTCGTTAAATCTTTTTTAATCAAATCTATTCCTCTTAGTTGTTAAACTAAAGTGGTCTCAGTAATCTTTTTATTTTTTTTATAGTGGCTCGACGTAATGGCTTCCCTACGCCTGATGGAAAGCGAAAGAGAAACCCAAGTCGCTGTGACAACGGGCAAGTAACTGGTCAGTTACCTGTCAGTTGCCACCGCCATGCCGGCCCAACCCTAACCCCCCACGAGCTCCGGAAACCCTACTCACCGGCAGAAACACGACCCAGAGGTCATTTGACTGCGGTATTTCCCCGGACGGGCGGCTCAATTCGAGCGAAAATTCGCTATGCCCTACCTATCTTCAAATCTTATGAAATTAGTTTTGACAAGAGTCTTTAATATTTTTAGAGTAGCAAATGTAAGCATAAAACTATTAGTGACAGTCTTGGGTTTTTTAAACAGGGCGTGAAGCGGCCTTATGCAAACCGTCATAGTGTGATCGGTTCCTGTTACACCAACCAGGCGTGTTGCGGAATCCTTACATTTTTATACTTCGTCGTCTAATTAACATCAGGATGCAGTCGTATTGACATGCCAATATAAGTAAGTATAAAAAATTAGGAAGAGCCAATTTTATCGAAGGAACAATCGATTAAAATATTACTATATACCTACATAAGCCAAAAGTGTAGCAAATAGGGAAGCGTAGGGAAGCCATTATGTCGAGCTACTATAAAAAAAAATGATACAATATTACCTAAACATAAAATAAACAAAAAGGAGTGGGTAAAATACTCTTATTAAATCCTTATTCAAATCTTATAAAATATCGGTTAAAAATCCTATAATTGTTTTAAAAAATGTTACACAAAACACACAAGGATCGTGGCTAAAGCAACTGGCAATGTGACAATTCGGCCATGTTTGTTGAATCAGTTGATACGGCTGCGCGCGCGCAAACACAGCGACGGCGACGCGGGCCGCGCGCTGGGTGCGTTTGCTCGGGGCATAGCTGCCACCTAGTGTTGCCAGGGATTGTATGATTATGAGGACAGATATCTAAAGTCTAAACGATAAAAAGTATCACTATATATAGAGGACATAACCTCCCGTATTGTATAAATATGACCAAACGGAGCAAAATCTCAACAATTTTCTAAGACGGATGACCCTTTTTTTTGCTCTCCAAGCAACTTAATGGGAAAAATGTGTTACTAATCATTATTCCTATGCAAAAAGAACATCTCCCGATTTTTTTGCAAGTCATACATCTCCCGGATTTTGGTTATACACCTCCCGAAAAGTCTACATTTTGATCTGGCAACCTTGGATATAAGTATAAGATTTACTAAAGAGGAGTATCAAATATGGCTGCACTCAAAGTTATGACCGTCATCAGCCTATCGCAATCCACTACTGGGCATAGGCCTCTGCAGTTGTTCCCCACTCTGGACAAACATCTGGAGGTATTGCCCATAAACGCTGCACCAGTGCGCTGGGCAAGCGTGTTCGCGAACGCAGGGCGTAGCTTCTCGCTCCGATGACGCTGCTGCCCGTCATCTTGCTGTGGTATTTAGCTACGCCTTCAATTGTGATGGTTATACCGCTACCATTCAGTTGCCAGAGCCTCATTTGTTATTCAGCAGGTATGCCTAGGATGAGGATGGAGCGGCCTATCACCTTTTCGTTCCAAGCCAACCTCACCTGCCCGTGGTGCATCCTGCCGAACAACAAACGAGGCTCTGGCAACCGACAGGTGGCGGTATAACCATCACAATTGACGGCGTAACTAAATACCACAGACCGATGACGGGCAGCAGCGTCACCGGAGCGAGAAGCTACGCCTTGCGATCGCGAACACGCTTCCTCCAGACGTTTGCCCTAAGTGGCGAACAACTGGAGAGACCTATGTCCAGCAGTGGAGTGCAATAGGCTGATGATGATGATGAAATGATATCAAATGAAGGCTGTCCGTTTATAATGGTATTTCCTCAAAGGACATTTCATACAAAGGACCTCTAAACTCAGGATGTCCTACCTTAACTGTATCACCTGGCGACCCTACAGCACACGTGTGCGGACAGATCGGCAGCAGTGTTTGGACAACGTGTGCAGTCGCAGGAGAAAGGTAATGTTGGGTAACCTGAGACCCTGCGTTTTAACAAGTGTTCGTGTAACACAATAAGGTCAATTGATTTTGTTAGATTAAATTCACGTCGAAATGGAGAGCAATCATCCGGTCTCGACATTAGATAGATATTATTTATTGCACACGAAATAGTCCATTTAAAACTAGATACAAAGACATATCGTAGTACAAATTAGGCGACCTTATCGGTTAAAGCGATATCCTGATTAGATTTCCAGATTAACGAGTACAGTTTAACTCGTGGTTTAACTTTACGTTTAAGATTCTACTATTTAGCGCCTCATGGTTGGAGGCTTGCATCCGTATTCATAAACGTTACTATGCGACGCGTGGACGCACAGCTACCCCAAAACCTAGTCATAGACAAGACTTGAATGCAGGTCGCCATTTTTAAAGCCTTACTTCGCATAGTATTGTGAGCTTTCATAGATGTTGTAGTGAATAACAATGAGAATGATAAATCTGTAGATATTTTTTGATAATAGGTAAGTTAATAATTTGACCTACAAGAAATAGGTCAAATTGACTAACGTTTGTGAATGCGGTCGTAAGAATACTACTTAGGTAACCCTGACTATCGTAAGAGGCGACTATAAGGGCTTTTTGGGGTCGTGCTCCGATGGCGGACCCGAAGATACGTGCCTTATACTGTCATCCCCAGGTGTGCCGCCCTCTACTGCTGAACGTAGGCCTCCCGCAACGAGTCTGTGATTCCCCTGGGGTCTAGGCGTCTCTGGGCTGAAATGACCGCTTACCATCAGGTGACGTTCAAACAAGTTTACCTCCTCTGCCATAAAAAAAAATTAAAAGCATTTAGTGAACACCATACCAACATGCATTGCATACTCGTACCTCTTTAATATATCTTAATAAAACAAGTAAGTACAAAAGTGTATGGTACTCACGCCGGTGCCTTAATTACGGCATAAATTACCGCTGCCCTATTAGGCGTAGCTGGGTGCACAATTTGTCGATGCCCCCGCCCCCGCCCCGCCCCGCGATGAGTTATGGCTCGGGAGCTATTGGAAGGTGACGCTGATGCTGGAATAAATCAGATGGGAATTTCGACAAAAATGTAGTTAGTGGAAATAGGTTAACACTTTGAGCAGTGTTTAATATGTATTTTGACAGGCTCAGTGGCTCATTTGGTAGTGCCCTCTGCCTTCTGAGCTAAGGGTTGTGGGTTCGATCCCCGCACAGTACAAACATTTGTGTGCATGAACATGTCTGTTTGTATTGGTCTGGGTGTTTTCTATGTATAATATGTATTTATTTACAAAAAAAAAGTATATAAGTAAGTTTATCAGTTGTCTAGTACCCATAGTAGCTTCGGCTTAGTTTGAGGCTAGATGGCGATGTGTGACCCAGCGTGGCATGTCTTGAGTTATTTATTTAAGTTTAAGTTATTTAATAGCCGATGTCTAGAAGCCCCTTTTCCAGAATACCAAACCCAGGTTCACACTGACCAAGAGTATATAGGTTATATTAATTGGTAGAAAATATGAGAGTTCCTTCCTAAAACACCAATAATGTATGGAATGTTTAGCTGATATATTTATTTATCCGAAGCGAAGCGAGGAGCGGACTGCTAGTTTTACCATAAAATAGAAATTATGGACGTCTCCTTTTTAATGGTAACGTTTATGAAAGGCATACCTACTTAGTTTCTTTTACAAGTTTATGAAAGTCACGCATACTATGCCTATAAAATGCAACAAACAAAACTCTTGCGCATAATATTTTAAGATATGATGCAGAATTTAAGATATCCATTCGCTATTTAAATGTCTTTACGTGGTGCTTCTTGAGGCAGTTTGTGCCCAAGGCACTTCATTTAGCGCCACCGCCATTACCGGCTCAGACCCAGGCGCATATGCCATAAATCATGCAGGCTCCATGCGATGCAGTGGTGTAAGTACCGACGCGTCGCCTTCCTCATTCAGTATCGACAGACAGCGATATCCTGCGCATTTAACTGGTTTAACTGCTTTTCTGGTATAGATAGATATCCTTCCTTGCGTCAAAATTAAACCAATTTTATAGGACATTGACAAAATCGACTTAATGTAGGACTTAATGTAGTACTTAACGTGGTATAATTAGGCGGCGAGTATAGGTTCCAGACAGTCTTTAGGTATAGGAAATTGCTAGCTATTACTTACGGGAGCCTATTATCGTGCAAAGAGTACCTACTTTAAAGTTTGTTTAAAATTTCACCCATATGTCATTGCCTTGTTCATTTTGTGTTCATCGTGCGTTTTATGCGCAATATTCGCAAATTACATAAGTCCAACAGCGCTATTTCCGAATGGATTACTATTTAAGGACTACAAGAAAACACGTCTACTTTTTTATACAAGCGACTAAATGTGATGCCTGATGGTAAGCTGTCAATACCGCACATAGACACCCGCAACTCAAATCGAATTCAGGGGGTCGCTTCCGACCTTTTAAATAGAAGTACGCTCGTTTCTTGAAGGCTCCCAAGTCGTAGCTGTTCGGAAAGACTGTCGCCGAAAGTTCTACGCTTGCGCTTCTTTTTCGCAAGGTCGAAATCTATCAGGGGAGGGGAAGCCATTATGCTGTCCTGTTATAAAATAGTAATCATGAAACAGCAGACTTTGCCACTTCCGCTCAGACGGGCCATAAGTATTCAATCGTACTACAAGACAGGTCTCTACATCATCGTCTAGGCTAAGCTGTGCCGATATCTATGCAGGCCGCGCGGCTCAGCCGTCAGTCGCCAGACAGGCGCACGCGCATTGTGCATGCCTAAAGGCTTTAGCGATGACGCAGACATAAAAAAAATAATTAACAGCATTTTTTTAGCAAAAACAAACTGACCTCAATATAGTGACTTCAAGATAATGGGACCAACTAGGAAGTACACACTTTCAAACAAAAAAAGTTTTTTTCAAATCTGTTCACAATTCTCGGAGATATGTGGTAACAAACATACAACCAAAAAGTAGAGTCAGCGGTCGAATTGAAAACCTCATTTTTTTTAAGTCGGTTAGAAAGATTAACAGGTTTCGAAACAAAAAGAGACAACGTGAATTGGCTCAGCCGATGCTGCCACAGGAAAACCTGCGCAACCCTGGTTCTCAGCTTCCATGCCCTTAGATGTAGTTTGAGTGCGAATGACAGCCACGCAACATGATGATGATGATTTAACATAGTAAATTCATCCGTGTTGTGGTTTTCTATCATCATCATAGTCTCTCGCAAGTCCACTGCCGGACATAGGCCTCTCCAATTTCTCGTCATTTTGCTCAATTCTATTGACATAATTTAGTGCAGTCAATGAAGCATTATAGGTCCGAATTTTTTTACTGTGATCCGATTTGCATGAAATTTTGGAATTAGGTTCATCTTACCATTAACTTCAAAAGTGAAAATGATTTGAACTCCGCCACCACCCTGGGGGTGGTTGCCACCCCTTCTCGGAAGTCAATGGTTTTCTTTTCAAAATAACCTCGGATATCGATTGAAGGTCCAAATTTAAGCAAAAAATCATCTATAAAGTTTTTCGAAAAATCTAATACTTTTCATGTTATTGGCAATTGAAAACTTGAAAATTTTTCACTTTTTTCATCGGTTTTTTTCAAATATCTCCAAAAATATAAGTTTTATCGAAAATTGTATAAGGAACAAAAGTGAAGCATGTAAAAAAATTAACAATTTGGTTTTTTATAAAGTATTCTAAGTGCAATATTAAGCTAGATATTAAAGATCAAAGCCGTTTTTTATTTTATCTGAAATTTCATCGATGTAGTCAATACCATCTATCAGCGAGCAAATGCATTTTATGCTTTCTAATCAAAAAGGGTTTTGTAGTGCTTGAAATAAGCTTTAAAATGAGCACTATTAAAAGTCTTTTACATGTAAAATAAGTGAGCTGTATTGCAAATAAGAGGAGCATCGACTGTTTTTTCTTTTAAATCAGTGGGTTTAAATAAGTGCCATTTCCACCAAAACTAAAATTAATCATATTCCGCCTAGAATTAACTTAATTATAAAGAGTTTGATAGGTTGTATTAGTTTGGCTGCTTTAGGACACATAGTTTTCAAAAAAGTCGTGATTGAAGAAAAATCGAAAATTTCAAATTTTTAAAAAACCCACCTTTTTTTCATAATATCTCAAAAATGACGATAGATACGTATAAAAGTGTAGGGATAAGAAATTTAGGTATTTTTCTGACAAATAATTTGGTTTTTTTGTTTTTTCTATCAAATAAAAACTGACGGAGATATGATTGTTTAAAGAGCGCGTGGCAGCGCAATCACAGCCTCTCTTAAGCCCTTTCACCCTTCACCGTTTTAAAACAAGGTTTTTCACTATATATTGCAATAACTGATGTTGTAGCTCTCTTAATTACCTTTACAATGGTGTTTCATAAATTGTGATAGCATGAAAATTTAAGGAGTTATGGCCCAAAAACTTATCATATTTTTTTCTACTTAGTAACTGAACATTTCGGAGTGTGAATATTTGGAGCAATGTGAAATGATTGGCGACACATCCAAGTTATGAGATGTCTCTATGAAGCTGCCTCTATGTCCGGAGCCGAAACGTGGACATGAACTGTAAGGCTAGTCCACAAATTAAAGGTTGCTCAGCGAGCTATGGTAAGGGCTATGCTCGGCGTCTCTCTGCGGGATCGAATCCGAAATGAGGTGATCCGACAGCGAACCAAAGTCACCGACTAGCTCACTGGATTAGTCAGCTGAAGTGGCAGTGGGATGGCCACATCAGCCGCAGAACCGATAAGCGTTGGGGTAAACGAGTTCTGGAGGGGCGAGGACGCCCTCAGGCCAGGTGGAGTGCCGATTTGCGCAGGGCGGCTAGCTAGTGCTGGATGCGAGAGGCCCAGAATCGATCTAAGCGGCGAACATTAGGAGAGGTCTATGTCCAGCAGTGGACTGATACGGGCTGATGATGATGATGATGAAAATATTACTTACTCTCTACTTACATCTTTTTATGTCATACCAAAATATTTTTGTGATTTTTTCAATTTAGGGGTTGTTTGCTTGGGTTGTAAGATTTTCAAGGGGTTGAATATGATTTTATAATGAGGTAATTGTATTAGAAAACACTTTACAATTTCAACACTTACTATTAGACTGGTTTCTAGCGATAAAATGGCTTAAACTCAATTTTTCCATTAAGGGGTCATTTAGACCCCTTAAAAATAATTGGCGGAGTTCAGATCGTTTTCACTTTTGAAATTAAGGGTAAGATGAGCCTAATTCCAAAATTTCATGCAAATCGGATCACAGTAAAAAAATTCGGAGGTTAGCCCGTATTTTTCGCTTCATTGACTGCACTAATTACAAAAATCACAGACTATCTTACCAGAACACGTCTTTTTATGCGTTAGTCCTACGCCCATAAAAGACATACATATACCCATACCTTATGTTAGAGTGGGTATCCTCGGAAGCGGGGCTACGCGGAGCCTTAATTGACCAATGATATTATAATACTTAATGCAATATCAATTAAAATCCAAAAATATAAAGAAAACAAGCTACCGTCATTAATGTAACACATTTAAAGCGCATTAAAGCATTTAACGACCATTGGCACATCTAAAAGCTAAACAACATACTGAAAGTAAATAAAAATATCGTTCGGATTTATTAGTATTCATGTTGGTCCGTGTCGCCGTAATAAAGAGACAATCCTGTTTGGAATTATCCAATTTGCAAATGTATTTATTGCGGATGTGCGGTGACGACACTTTTTGGATTAGGGCAGACGTCCCGATTGTTGTACATTTTTAATTTCACTTTTGTCGAGCAAAACCCTTGAAAATTTACATAAGAAGGGTTGTAAGTCTAAGAGTCTAAGTGCCGAATGTGTCATTCGTCGGTCATTAAATTACGTTTTTTGTTATACGAGTATGTCTAAATATTAAAATTGGCACTTTACGCCCTTTAGACTTACAACCCTTCAACTCTGAACAGTCAGACCAGAGTAAATATTAGGATTAAGCAAGGCTTGCCTACAACGCAAAATATCCCAGTAGCGGAATCAATTTAGTAGAGGAGTTTGTATGAGTGTATACAGTTTCTTCATTATATGAAAATCTAAAAGATAAATCATTTGACATTTGAACTATCCATACAAAGATCCGCAAATATCTTGCTGTGAACACCAAAAATATCGAACTATCGGCGTACAATAAGAAAGACACATGTCCAGGATTGGACGGCGCGGTACTATGTCGATCATCAATCCAAGATTCCTTCAAAAGCCTGGTCACGATGAAATGTGTCATAGGTATTAGAATACATCATAGGGTGTCCTTCAAGCTGGAATCCTCATCTCTGAAACCTGCATGAAAACGAATTTTGACTATGCCAAAAAATAGTCATGAAATAGTCATAAATAGTCGCCAAGTAAAAAAAATAGTCGCATTATAGTTTCGGAGTTATAGCTATAGGTTGGTGAGGATTCTAGCTTGACGTTCAAGCTGTAATCCTCACCTCTGATGCAAGCAAACGGCAAAGTCTATCGAATTGGTTTATGTTCCAAAAAATAGTCATGAAATAGTCGCAACGGCATACCAAATTTCAGAATAAGTCGTTAAGAGATTCCAGAGATATAAGGGTAGGTTGGTGAGGATTCTAGCTTGAACATTTGAAAACTTCAAATATCTCCGAAACGGCTACGATTTTCGATTTGAGTTTTTGCCAAAAAATAGTCGTGAAATAGTCGTCTCCAACGGAAATAAATTTGAGCTGATTTAATTAGAAAATAAAAAGTTATAATTTTCCCTACAATTTTGGAGGTACAGTTGTATACAAAATGTTTTACTTCATTTGATATTATTGTGAAATGTTCTGCTTAAAATATAATATTTCGTTCAATTAGGTATTTTCCATGGCAGCTGTTATGATTAAACAAAAAAAACAAACATTTTTATGTAGCTATTTTTATTTATTATAATATAAAGTCTGCGTACCTACAAAACTTGTTTAAATCTGAAATCAGTACATATAATACACAATTACCGACCTGTTCCCACCCAGCAAAAAGAATAACTATGAGCTTTAATTATTGATCTTTACATATATTTCACATTTACCTTTAATGTTAATATCACAGCAATGCGTTTTTAAAATGGTTAGAGCTAGTTCCACAACACTTACTAGATGGCGTGACTGTCAAGCAAAATACTCAAGTCAATGAAATGTCCGCGACGATGATTGTGGGAAGACACTAATGGTGCTCCCACACTGCCGCGCCGTTAGAAAATGTTTAGCAACGTTAGCAGACATTTAATCACATGTCATTGTGTTAAAAATTATTTCATGTTAGAAAATGTTTCGTAACTGAGTAAACATTTTATAACAAGTTATCTTCTATCCATGCATATAATAAATATGTAGAGAAGTCAATTCTGTACATTAAATATATTTTCAAAATAACTATAAGGGAGTCATTAGTGATCGATATTGATGCCAAAAATGCAATCAGTAAAATTGTTGTCTGTCTGTCTGTATGTTCGTTATAGAAAAAAAACTACTAGACGGATTTTAACGAAACTTGGTACGATTATTCTTCATATTCCTGGGCAGGTTATGGTATACTTTCATCACGCTACAATTAATAGGAGCAGAGCAATGGCGGGAAGTGTTGGGGAAACGGGAGAAATTTTTATCTGTATGTTTGATCGCGCCTCACGCGAAAACTACTGCTTGGAATTAAATGCGGTTTCACCAATGTATTGCTAGCAATCCAACAACCTCTAGAGGTCTAACTTAAAATCTGGGTACCATTTTGTGGAAGTCGGTTATTTTTGAAACCCCATATCCACGCGTGCGGACGCCGCTGGCACAGCTAGTAACAAAATAAAATAAGTGTTATATTTTGTTTGGCGCATCCAATAAGATCGCTTCTTCTTTTGTAAACAAAACTAAAAGCTATTCTAATGGGCAATTCTTCTTCCATTTTTGTATAGACACTCCCTCAGAACGCAAAACCAAGTAAGCAAATGCCAGATTTAAATGTTAGTAAACATTTTTCATCAGTGTACGGGCACTTATAACATGTGACACTTCCTAACAAAATGTAACAATTGACAACATCTGTTAGTAAATATTTTTTTATTTAATCTTTATTGCACAATAGAAATAGTGCACAAAAGGCGGATCGAATGCCGTGTAGGCATTCTCTACCGGTCAACTATTGGGCTAAGCAGAAACAGATGTATGTAGGTCGAGTGTTGCAAAGTGGGATAGGATTAAACAGGGATTAAAATATTAAATAACTTAATAGATACATACATAATATAGAGTAAATAAAATAAAATATAAATGTATGCTAGAAAATGTTTACAAATATTATCTAACGGCAGTGCGGGGGCACCATAAAGGACGGAGACTATGAGGCCGAGCGCTCCCGAAGCTAGCATGGAAATGCCCGAACGGCATACCTATTATTCGGTTGCGAACTCCGCCCGACACCCAAACAATAGGCTCGGCCCGTACTTTCACTAATGCGTTATCTACTGACATGAATCTAGTGCGTGACTATTTTGTGTTTGTTTGTTGATATTAATGAATGATACATGTTATTGAAATTTGTATCTAAATTATTTGCATTATCATATTAATTACTTTTGAACACATACACTTTACATATTACTATTATTGTAAATAAATATCAACCTATGAATAAAATTAAATAATGAAAGTGACGGACGCCACAACGCTATAGTGAAAAATCGTTAAAATTTGTGTAAGTATACCATCTATCCATCTACATTTTACATTAAATTTTTATTAATTACCTATTAATCGAACTGACCGAAAAACATGAAATGTGTGCGCGCGTAGGTATGAATGTGGAGTGTATGTAGGTACATAACATACATATACAAGTGCATTTATTTACTTAAATCACTACATCAATAAAAGGAATGTGTAGGTATTATCAGTGTTTCCGCTTTGTGATATCAATGTAGGTAAGTATTCTTGAGCTATTACGTTAGTAATTTGTAATATAATTAATTTAATCAGTCGGTTGTTGCATTCGCAAAATTTTGAAAAAAATTGCTATTTATGCTATATATTAAAATCATGCAGTAATTTGTGATGTGTTCCTTGGTTTTTTAATTTAAGGGCTCAAGATATCGTATGATTGAATTCATGAACTTTTACATAGACGGGGTGTCGTTTTGGAAGTTATTGTGAGTATGAATCGTAATTTTGTCTTAAATTACAGTTAACAACCCGCCCGTCTATTTAGTCCATTAACGGAGCATAGACACATTGCGCCCTGTGGTATGGGGTGGAGTATAACCTATCGATATATTCAACCGAGGTATCCCTTTTTGCAGCCCCAAGGAAGTCAATAACACCTGCCTTCGGGCAAACGTCGTGCATCGCGTGGTGCCGGGAGACCACACTGACCTCCCGAGCTGTGCCGCCCGCGTTGGGCAGCGCGCGGGGGCTTTATCTTACGAAAACGTTTACGTAGCGGTTACAATAAGACGAAATATTATAGTTCAAGCGAAATATTTTACAATAGTATAAAATGAAGTAAACATTTTGTACACGACTGTACCTCCATAGAAATGTAGGGAAAAATTAACACTTTTTAATTTCAAATTAAATCAGCTCAAATTTATTTCCGTTGGAGACGACTATTTCATGACTATTTTTTGGCAAAAACTCAAATCGAAAATCGTAGCCGTTTTGGAGATATTTGAAGTTTTCAAATGTTCAAGCTAGAATCCTCACCAACCTACCCTTATATCTCTGGAATCTCTTAACGACTAATTCTGAAATTTGGTATGCCGTTGCGACTATTTCATGACTATTTTTTGGAACATAAACCAATTCGATAGACTTTGCCGTTTGCTTGCATCAGAGGTGAGGATTACAGCTTGAACGTCAAGCCAGAATCCTCACTAACCTATAGCTATAACTCCGAAACTATAATGCGACTATTTTTTTTACTTGGCGACTATTTATGACTATTTCATGACTATTTTTTGGCATAGTCAAAATTCGTTTTCATGCAGGTTTCAGAGATGAGGATTCCAGCTTGAAGGACACATCATAGGTAGTATGTGGCGCTATATCGACGACTAGCGAATGGCAATGCGAAATCACAGCAGCTTTTCGATTCAAGGCGACATTATATGTACCATCATTTGCCAATAATAGGTTCTAATACTTTGCCACATTTGGTATTCAAATGGTTACTAGGCTCCTGTAATAGAATGGCATATTTTTGTACTGTTTATCATAAAACCTGTGCGGCATAAGCGGATTACGCTACCGGAAAATCCTATATGGAAATAAATAAAAATAATAATAAATTGTGGAGGTTTATTGTTGTCGATAACTTTCAATAAAAAGGAAAAGAATCTATAAAACTTTTATAGTAATACATAAAAGGGTTTTATTGAGAACAAAGTGTCGACTGTCTATTATAAATTTTATACGATCTATGCAAATAGAAAATAAACCTGAGCACTTGGGCAGTATTTTTAATTGATAATGTAATCCGATTGGATGGTAGTTATAACTAGAGCGGTGATAGATAATAATATCTATATCTGGGGGCACGGTGGTGCCCCCGCCAAGACGAGCCAAGCGAAGCGCAAAGGTTCTCGAAAGGTTTCGGCGTTTTTTGAACCCTCATAACTTTGGTTTGATGTGTTATACATAAAATGCTGTAAAAGTTCTGAAACCTTATAAATAAGAACAATCCTGACTATGACCAATAATAAGAATTGATCCAGGAATGTAAGGGAGCGATCTATCATCTTTTCGCTTCAAACCACCCTCACCTGCCCGTAGTGCTGCGGAATAACAAATGAGGCTCTTGGAACCGACTGGTGGCGGTATAACCATCACGAGTAGGTCATAAGGTGTAGCTAAATACCACAGGCCGATGACGGGCAGCAGCGTCACCGAAGCGAGGATACGTCTTGCGATCGCCAACACGCTGCTCAACGTGGCGATTGTAAATTGTAAAGCCTCCAGTTTGCCCAAAGTGGCGATAAACTGGAGAGGCCTATGTCCAGCAGTGGACCACTATACCAAAGAGTCCATGACAGCACTCCAGGGCATTTTCACGTTGTTCTTAAAGACCTAATGCACAATCACGTTAAACCAACGCGACCACTGTATGACGTAAATTTCAATCTTGAATTCAATACCTAAGATCATGAGCATTGGGAAGTTGAGCCGCTATACTGTCTGACGTGATTTGTTTCGACAAGCTCACTAACAGCAAGGCATATGACGATAATTAATTAGGCACACGCCATTGGCATCTGTCGGGGACACCGCGACACCGCGGTAATTCGATATTACAACTTAGATAACATCTTTGATTGGTGTTGCCAGGTCGACAGTCTTAGCTTTACCTATTTAATAAGTTCCAGGTGTGTTCGTCGGCGTCCAAGCGGGGTGATCCACTTCTCCACCTGTAAACCATTTCATCCACTTCCCTCATTTACAAGGGTAAACTACTAATAATACTAGTAGGGCAAATAGGCTAATAAGGATTAGGGTATTTCCTAAGCCTGATGGAAAGCAAAAGAGAAGCCCAAGTCGCTGTGACAACTGGCAAGTAACTGGTCAGTTACCTGTCAGCTGCCACTGCCATGCCGGCCCAACCCTAACCCCTCACGAGCTCCGGAAACCCACCTCATCAGCAGAAACACGGCCCAATTGGCTGCGGTATTCCTTCGGTATTGAGGTCCTTCGAGGACGGGCGGCTCAATTCAAGCGAACATTCGCTATGCCCTACCTCTCTTAAATACTTGCTTAGATACTTTTTTTGTAAATAAATACATATTATACATAGAAAATATCCAGACCAATAGAAACACATATGTTCATGCACCCAAAGGTTTGTACTGTGCGGGGATCGAACCCACGACCCTTGGCTCAAAAGGCACTACCAAATGCGCCATCGAGCGTGTCAACAAAAACGATAAAAAATTTCAATTGGCGCATTACTGATCCGTAATTTCGTGATCAAGGGAAACGGATCCAAATATACCTATCACTAAGTAGCCATACAGAAGTACCTACTAATAAATGTTTTAATTTAAACAGCTGGCAACACCGTCCCACCGATTTGTCCATAAACAAGCGAGGTGTGAACGCCAACATATTTGCATACAGATGCGAGCGGCGAGCGTTCACCTCCGGATTGGAAGCTCGTTAAATAATAGGTAATATGTCTGTCGGTTTGTGCGTTTGAATTTATTAAGCAAATAGCCGCTGGGGTAACGAGTTGGGTCGCTGTTACACCGGGCTTCCCAAGTAAGGCAAAGCAAACAATAATTACCTGACTAACCTGACACCTATTCACCTAAGAAACCTTTCTTAACAGCCATTGTAATGAATGGTCAATGGTGAAACATTTTTTTTATACCGCCAGAGGTCATCTTATGTATAATAGTTCAAAATAATAGCTTTGGCAAGATTAAGAGGCTGCCCAAGTCACTGTAACAATGAACATGGCGGCTATCTTTTTTTTCATTTCTTTAATTCTTGGGTTGCCACTTCGCGTTTCCTTTAACGTCTAAAGCACGATAGTTCTTTTGTAATCCAAATCCCATCTTAATGCTTAACCTTTTTTGGGTGGCTAATAATCACGGGTATAAGACCCGACTTCATATTCTAGGAAGAGGGAAACTGTTATATTTTCAGGTAGGAACCTATAGGAACATATAGAAATTATAACAGTTTGGCAAGACTGCTAGCATTTAATGCCGACCATTTATTATTTTCTTGCCATAGGACACCTACAATTATTATTAGTACTTTGACCACAAATAATCGCATGAGTGTGCGTTTTAAAGTATACAAACTGGACACATTTTTAAGTTAAGCTTTTCATAGCATCTCGGTATCCAACGGCCCGTATAACGCCTTCGGGTGACCTTCGCAAGTTTATGTGTGTTTTATGTTTATTTACTTACGTGTAATGAGGACTTTGCTCTCTCATTCTAACTACTCATGCTCATGTGACAGAAGGAGACAAAAAATGGGCATACATTTTGACACAGCTGTTGATGGGCTTTGGTTTCTTCAAGGAGCTTTCGCGATAGCCGAGACGCAGTCATAGCCACTACTTACACAAAAGGAGACCTTCGTAGGTGCCCTGACACATGCCAGGTCACCACACGGTTGGTGTAAATTTTCTGTTGTATTTCTTTTGTTCTCTTCGTTGCAAAGGTTGGGCATAGAACCCTCGCGGACATCCCTTTAGGGACCTTGTTTTAACAAGGTAGACATCGACTTATAAGAAGAATAGCTGTGCCCCTGCGCGGCTTCGCCCGCGTTTAACCCCTATTTTACCCCTTTAGCGGGTGAATTTCGAAAAATCCCTTCTTAGCGGGCGCCTACGTCATAAATGTAACCTATATACAAAATTTCGTTGCATTCGCCTCAGCGGTTTCGGCCCTGCGTTGCTCGTTCAGTCAGGACATGTTCTTTTATATATATAAGAGAAGATAGATAGACTGACTTTGACAAAAAATTAATCCTTTTCAAGGTTAAGCTGAACGCTATAACGATGAAGCAATCTGCCTTTCGGAGTTTTGGTCTGACACTGGTTTGGAATGATTTGCTGTCGACTTCATGAGAAGAAGAAGAAAATAAAAATAAGAAAGAATATCGTGTAGGCGTGTAAATCCGAACAAAAATCGCCACTACAGTGATATCGAATGACGCACTTCAATTATACGAAGCAATTTAAATGGCTGAAGTGTATTCATCTCTGCGAGCATATTAATTAACGTCACTTGCAGTGACAATAATTGATGACGATATGCGCCCGTAATGGATCCTAAAAGGGTAACGAATGAATTAAATTGAAATTAAATTACTGCAATTGTTCCATAAATGTAGCTTCTTGAATTTACATACTCTTAACCGTTTTCAAAATGGAATGATCGGGACAAAAGGCTCCATTCTTGATCATTATGTTCAAAGGTACTCAACCATTAACGACTTATATGTGCTAAACTAGCTAGGAAGGTCGGTAGGATTTGGTCCTATATACTGGCGAGGCTTTCCCCATCCACCTTTCCGGCCACAATCCTGTCTTTCCTAGCTATGTAACCAAAGTTTATTTAATCCTTTAAATTCGCACAAAGCGCATTGCCTCTACATTCATAGTGCGAACGGCTAAACTGTGGGCCTCTTTACTGGAGTCCATGTTCCCCTTGAGATATAATCTTCAGATTTTCAAGGCGAAAGTGAATCGGTTTTTGTTAGGTAAGCGAGCTTTATACTTAGTTTAAACATCGCTTAACATGAGGCGAGTTGAGATCAAGCGCTACCCATTCTCTTATTTAAAAAAAAGTATTCTAGGGCTCAGCTTAGGCACTCAAATGAGAGTCGCGAAGAGATTTTAAGTTCCTGTAATTAGTATAGAAAAACTGTTCACGAAATACGATGCATCCTTTTCCAGCACCACATTACAAAAACGTCAATTCTTGCGGTCTGCTGCTTTTAGGGTAGGGTTGAATTCTCTACGTCATAAGAAAAGATCGAGAAAACGAGTACATTAGGTATTCAATAGTATAAGAGAACCCTTACTGTACATTACATCATTGTAATTACATGTTTTGACAAAACCGCAAAGAAAGTATCGTTAATCAACCTACGCACCTAGATAATAACATGTCTCTATGACAACGCGTCTCATTGTTAGGAGCAGACATATCTACACGTGCTAACTAGCACCTTAGGGTTGCTACCATACTATAACATACTTATAATACTTATAGAGTACTTGTGCTTTTTTTTATAGTAGCTCGACATAATGGCTTCCCTACACCTGATGGAAAGCGAAAGAGAAGCCCAAGTCGCTGTGACAACTGTCAACTGGTCAGTTACCTGTCAGATGCCACTGCCATGCCGGCCCAACCCTAACCCCCCACGAGCTCCGGAAACCCTACTCACCAGCAGAAACACGACCCGGAGGTCCTTCCCCGGACAGGCAGCTCAATTCGAGCGAAGATTCGCTATGCCCTACCTCTCGCAATACCTATCAGTTCACCGTCTTCAACATCCGCCTCTTGCAGTCCACTGCTGGACATAGGTTTCTCCGATTGTTCGCTATTTTGCTCGATCCTTGGATTCTCGCATCCAGCTCTTGTCAGCCATAGAGAGTGATGTGTGAGGACCTACACTACGTTTGCGAGACATATCAGTTTAATGAAGTTATTATAATTTCATCGCAAGTTAATCTAAAGGTATCTAGCTACTATACACACGCCCGTTCTTAATTATGAACTTTGATAATTCTACAGGAATCCTAAAAGCTTTAAGTATATTGAAGCTACAGCGCCTCAAAACTAATTCTACTTCTTATAGAGTCGACAGCAAACCATTATAAGTATAGTGTGAGACCAAAACTCCGAAACGAGGATCGCTTTATCGGTAGCGGTCAGCAAGTCTTAGCGTTAACAGGTATAAGCTAAAACGAATTGAAAATCGTGCATTTTATTTCTTCACTCATTACAAACTGTTTTCAAGGAAACAAATAACGTTTTTCTTTATCAAAACGGTGGCAACCTTACAATGCGTACCTACACAATGGGCGAAGCGCGTTGGCGTCAAAGCTAAGGGCAAGACAAAACATCGCGACAACACAATTAACGCGGAACGCGAACAAAACATCACCGAGCGTAATTGACGCTTTGTAACCTATGCCGATCATTGACGAACAATCAAGAATTCACCAAAATTCTTGGTAACAACCAAACCTTGACACCAACCATTCGTCCTTTTTTGTTCGAAATGGGTCTACACTTGACTGTGATTCGCCTGATGGTAAGCGCGTAGTCTGTGATGGAACGCGCTCACCCAACATGAGCCGGTCGCACCATGAAGGTAGAAGCGAAACGTGCTGTGCGAGACTTTGCAGTAATAAACGTTTAACATCCGATGTGCCCAAAGCTCGTCTGCCATCCACAGTTTAAAATAAAAATACCGAATCCTCCTAAGGGGTCACAGCGGCCAAAGAAACTACCTAGCGTCTTGGCTATTGAATAGGAGATATTACCGGAATGAGGAGATATGCCCTGCGATCGTCAACCCGCCTGCCCAGCGCGGCGATTATGTGCATATGCTCCAGATGTTTGTCCCAAGCGGCGAACAACTGGCGAGGCCTATATCCAGCAGTGAACTGCAATAGGCTTATGATATGATATTCATACGAGTACTCTTAAATAACACCTACTTTATCTTATAAGACTAATCTTTTATTTGTCATATGTTTTATGCCATTGGTGTTATTTTTATTTTATTTTAATAAGTGATTTCGCAATAAACAACGGAGGTCTCTCACGGTCGGGACGCAGATTCATACGGACGGCCATAATAACGATATATATATCCAAATTGAATTATTTAACGACGCGACTCTGGACGGCATACACGGCGGATAATTTAATTTATTTGTTTAAGTAATTTGGTCATAAATAATGGGAAGGTCGTTTTAAACTTGGAGATTTTCAAGTTGCATGTATTTGTTATGGTGTCCCAAGGTCTATTTATATAGATAATCATTTTATTTGAGTGCTGAAAGACCCCCTCCTCGATACAGCGTCTGTCGCTAGAAATCCTCTTTGCAATTTTTTTTTATTTATTTCTAAGTATTCCAAAGCATTTGACCACAATCACACCCGATGTTAAGTGATAATGTGGTCTAGGATAGAGCATGCTTACTTAGATAAATTTTCACTCTAGCCTAAAAAACCTCCAAGTTGTAATACTCACGAAAGAAGTCAGCTGGCAGATAATTCCACATTTTAGCCGTTCGCGGCAGGAATTCCCAAAACCGAGTCCGTCCTCAGCTGAATTGCTCAACTTTGGGTGGGTGTAACTAGGGGTGTGAGCCTTCCACTCTCCCGTCCCGGAAAAAAGAATCTAGAATGGCTCCAGATGTTCAAGGGGAGACCTCATTAAGGTGAACGAAGTGTGGGACGTCTTCCAATAAGATGGACCGAAGACTGGTGGTGTCTGATGAACCGATTGCTTGAATAAGGTGCCTGGCACATACTCGTACTCTTACAAGCAAACGGTTGCGTTTCAAAACACAAATATTACATAGTGACATTTGTGACTATAATTGCCACATCCTCATTAAAGATGTGCTAAAAAACAGGAAATTAAATGAACAACCCACTTTTAATGTCATTGCCCATTTATTTTTATTTCTATAATAAAAATTACCGTCGACTCCACAGTATACCTATTGATGTTTATTAAACAACAATTTGACAACCCTGATGGTGCAATGGTTAGAGCGTTAAGCCTATAGTTTATGCTAGTCAATTTGCGATATGAACTTTTGTAAATTGTCTAAGTGTCTGCATATTCTCTGGAGACTTCCCCGGACATCATTTAGTACTCATAGTATTGTCATGAGCAAAATTTAGAACCTCATCACTATAATAATTGACATGGCAATATTATTGACAAGAAGTGAAAAAAATTATAGGTTCAACAATGTGACAAAGTTCTAAAGGGTTTTTTTATAGTAGCTCGACATAATGGCTTCCCTACGCCTGATGGAAAGCGAGAGGGAAGCCCAAGTCGCTGTGACAACGGGCAAGTAACTGATCAGTTACCTGTCAGTTGCCACCGCCATGCCGGCCCAACCCTAACCCCCCACGAGGTCCGGAAACACTACTCACCGGCAGAAATACGACCCAGAGGTCATTTGACTGCGGTATTCTATAGGGTGGAGGTCCTTCCCCGGACGGGCGGCTCAATTCGAGCGAAGAGTCGCTATGCCCTACCTCTCTTAAACATATTATTTAACATATTATTGCTTTGGTTTTGACTCTATAAGTGAAACCCTTAGGGAGAAGCCTCACGGTGCGGCGCTTCACCGTCACGTCTGTACGGTACGCATTGCGGTTTGACACTTCAGTTCTGTGTCTACTCGTAATGTTGATGTGGCAATTCTCCATTAGTTGATGGTTGTCCGGCGCATTCACTTTAATGAATTCAAGAATCGTTGAGACCACCAATCGCATCGTGTGAACGCAGGTACCGCGGGCGTCGCAGCGGGAGCGCGGCCGCGGCGCGTCCGGACGAGCGATGGTAATCGATACGTGTCGATTAGGTCCGTGCTCGCACGCCACTCGACGCGACGGCCTTCTATTTTCGATGCCCCACGGTCCTGCGCTGCCCGACGCCTATCCGACAGCCAGTAGTCGGCTAATTGTTTTGTCGCTATGGAATCCGTTCGTGAAGGGGAGAACGCAAAAATCCCGATCGCCAACCGTCCATCAAAGCGATTGCATTCGCTTTGGTGCAATTGATAGGTAATGCGTATGGGCTACAGCTACAAGTTTGGTGCAATGGTAGTCACGCGGAAGGACAGTACCATCGGATGAGAAGCTGAATCTCAAGACGTCCCTTAATAGCTATTATTCATTTGATCATCAGCCTACAACCTTCCACTGCTGGACACAGGCCTTCCACGATAACAATTGTCATTCGTGAGGATTTGCCTTAGCCACCACACTTGGCAGACGGATTGTCGGCGGTAATAAGTTTTACTTATGAAAAAATAAAAATGTATTTATTGCAAGTAAAAATCATTACAACATAGTTGCCGGGGCTTCCCAAAAAGTAGTCAAAGACACTTATACCCAGGTAAACGCCGCTGCCCTGGTATTCCTAATATTCTCTGATTCATCTTCTACACCACACCACACTCACTGATTGAGATACGGTGGTCTTTTCTAAATCCGAAAACCACTCGAACAATTATTTATTTATTTATAAGATATTCATCACGACTGCCCACGTTAAGATATTTCAAGTTCACGCTTAGCAATATCTCACGATCTGAAACCGGTGTTCTAACATCATTTGAAATTCAATTACTGAGCTTTTATCCAAATGCTTGTTATAAAGTTTAAAACCAATTAATTGTGTAATTTGATACGCTAAGTAGGCCGGTGACTCCAAAACCAAGCGTGGTGTCAAGATCAACGCCATTTCAATAATTTCGGTAATGGACGGTGGATGTTAAATTCGAAACTTATGGGAATTTCCAATTGTAATTCAATGGTTGATGGCTAGTACCGCTATGCTTTGGTTGAGGTCAAGAAATGGAAGAGGGGAGAGACATTGAATACATTTAGTGTAGGTGTAGGTTCCGGCGTCATGAAGTGACGACCCAACCGCCTGCATATAAATTCTATTCTATTCTATCTTGCTAAGACCAGCGCATCTAGTCAACCGATAACTGGCGGTTAGATTTGAACTAAAAAAAAATTAAACCGACTTCGAAAAAAACACAAACGACCAAAACTAAAAAGCGATAAATAACGTAAGTAATTCCATCCTTAATACATAATTATTTAAATATTACAATTATCACTTATTTTTGAAGTCGGTGCCAGCCTCTCGGTATCTAACGTAGACTGTTGTTGTATGACGCGCGCGGCCGGCAAACACGACAATATATTTATTTGTTTGGCACCGACTTCAAAAATAAGTGATAATTGTAATATTTAAATAATTATGTATTAAGGATGGAATTACTTACGTTATTTATCGCTTTTTAGTTTTGGTCGTTTGTGTTTTTTTCGAAGTCGGTTTAAATTTTTTTTTAAAAATAATTTTATTTCTCTATTTTTAGTTGCGTTAATGTGCTGTGAACTTGAATAAAGGCTAATTAATGTCCTTAAGAGTTTTACTTAGGAATGAAAAATTTTGCTTTAAGTCAAGTGAAGACTTTGCGATCTAGAATCAAGCAAATCACTTGTCCAAATCACCTGCCCTATTAGCCCTGCATAAGTACATACTACTACCTAGTTTAATATCGACCAATGTCAGTACTGTCCCCTAACTCCTAACCGTTAAGGAGTTCTGTGGCTTCATCATCAGCACCAGATGTTGACGCCCGGAAGCATATACCTGAGTAAAATATAATTACGTAACAAAAACACCATATGAGCATACAATTTTCGGTTGTTGCCCTCAATTTCTACAGGATCCCATCATCAGATCCTGACTTGGTGAAAATGGGACCACCTCGAAAGTGTCCTCTGTCGAACTGTCGAAAAATTTTTGAAATCCATCCATAATTGACGGAAATATCGGTGAACAAACATAAAAAAAAATAAAAAAAAAAAATTATACATACAGACGAATTGAGAACCTCCTCCTTTTTCGAAGTCGGTTAAAAAGGGAGAAATAAATACCCGACACAGGACGCGAAACACCATCTCAATGGTAATTTCTTGCCTAGCTGCGATCGCCAATCCACCTGCTTAGCAGCCTCCCAAAAATAAGCAGCGCCTATCGAGCAGATTGGCTCTTTTTAAGAGAGCTGTCTTATAAATAATACCTACCGATATGCGACAATGTTATAAACAAACGTTACAATTCTTAGATTTGTTAATACTCGTAGGTAGTTATCCGCGCAGTCTTACCATCTAAGCCCCGTACATTCCGATTCAATTTCATTCAACACTGACTAAAGCAATATTTGTGCAGACAATGCCATGCTATCATTCCACATTTACCAAAACACCATAATAATGACATCAACTGCAGTGACTGTGACTAATGCAAACATAATGTACTTAGATATATAGGTACAGTGGCGTAGTTAGCTAGGGTCTAAGCGGGGCAGTGCCCCAGGGCTCTCAAGTTCAGAAGGTCCTCGAATCATTACCAGAAATCTCTGGACTGGGTTTGACTGAAATTTTGGATATTTCTCACGTATTCAAAATAAATATGACAGGTTGTAACCCGAACTTAATTATTGTATATTTAACATTACTTAATTACTAAAAGCGGATGTTCGGGAGCGACCTTTCATCTCTCCACTCCAAATCACCCTCACCTGCCCGTGGTGCATCCTGCTGAATAACCATCACGATTGAGGACGTAGCTGAATACCACAGGCCGATAACGGGCAGCAGCGTCACCGGAGCGAGGACCAACACCCTGCGATCGCCAACCCACCATTCCAGGGTTGCGGAAATCGGTTTTAAAGTTATGGGTATAACCTCCAGGTGTTTGCCCAAAGTGGTGAATATCTGGAGAGGCCTATGTCCAGCAGTGGACTGCGATAGGCTAATGATAAAAGCTAATAATTTTGACTGGCTCTGTGGCTCAATTGGTAGTGACCCCTGCCTTCTGAACCAAGGGTCGTGGGTTCGATTCCCTCCCGGGACAAACATTCGTGTGATGAACACTTGTGTTTGTTCGTGTCTGGGTGTTTATATTTGTATTTAAGTATGTATTTGTGGTACCTTCGTTGTTCTGATACCCATAACACAAGTGCTTAAGCTACTTACTTTGGGATCGGAGCAATGTACCTATGTGATGTTGTCTGATATTTATTTAATAAATTTAGATGGGGCCCTGGGCCCCTGATACCTAGCTACCCAGCAACGCCACTGCATAGCTGCCATCAGCTGCAGCGACTGCGTGACTAATACAGACATATAAATACTTAGGTGCATAGGTGTAGATGTACTCGTAGTACTCGTGACTCCTGTTGCCATAACGTGCGCAGGCGCATGTAATTCGAGCGCGATTGTCGCCGATCGGAATGCGCCTCTCTCCCAAACTACTTGCTACGTGGGAGTCTCGGTACCTACCTAGATGATATCTACACTAATATTATAAAGAGGAAAACTTTGTTTGTTTGGTTGTAATGAATAGGCTCAAAAACTACTGGACCGTTTTTAAAAATTCTTTCACCATTCGAAAGCTACATTATCCACGAGTAACATAGGCACAATTTTATTTTGGAAAAAAAAACTTTACGCGGACGAAGTCGCGGGCGGAAAGCTAGTTTTGAATATATACCGGTATGATTCTCTGTGACCTAGACAAGCAAGGTAAGGGAAAATGGTTTATGAAGCTAAAGAAGTGTTTTACGTGTTCTATTATAATAGAATAAATTTTATTGAAACAGACCTGTGGAGAGACTTTGCCTCCCATTGCGTCTTCTACAAACTGTTTCACGTAGAATGCTCAGCCCTCTGTTTCACGTCATGCTATCGTCACCATGCTACCACCTCACTCCCCGATGCCGAGGCAGGCCTATCCCCACTATCTAGAAACGTCCCATCAAATTTGTTCTTTTTCTACAAGCTTTGGAACGAACTTCCAGCCGCGGTTCTTCCTTACCGCTACGACATGCCCATTTTCAATCGTGGCCTAAAGAGAGTTCTCTTCACTTGGTAGGTAGCGGTTTAGCTGTGCCCCTGGTTTTGCAGAATCTATGAGTGATGGTAACCGTTTAATATCAACGAGCCGTTTGCTCGTCTGCCTCCCTAAGTAACAAAAAAACACAGAGAATTTATAACTTGTACACATGTATAGTTCAATATTTCGTGACACTATAGTGTTCAGCGTAGGACCAGATAGATCGATGAATCACCTCCACATCATGTCGTTTTATCCAGCTGTACAGTGTCTCGTAAGGGCTTCGCTCCGCCCAACCTTGAACCAGTTGCGCGCGCGCATACCAATCACGACCAGGGCTGGCGCCTAACTGAGTTTTTTTTTCTATTATGACAGACGGGGCTGATAGGTCTGAAGGTCGCCTGATGATAAGTGATCACTTCAGCCCATAGACACAGCAACTCCAGAGGAATCACAAATGCGTTGCCGGCTATGGAGTGCCCATTTTATCAGAGTGATGTCGGATAAGGAATGCAAATCACCGCCCCACTTTTTCCCGTGGGTGTCGCCCGAGTCGTCTAAGGGAATTATTGAGATTTCAGCTTTTTAGCCAGTGGTAGAGGACGCCTGGCGGCCAGGTTTCATGGTTCACGGGCGCTTCGCCTAGTATACACTAAACCAATACAAGAAACACCAAACAAAAGAATATCTACTTTCAGCACAAAGCGTAGTAACCCTAGCCCGGTGTACGATTAAGGCCTAATAATGCGCCCGCGCGGTGGTCTCGACTCTTGCGCAACGCCCGCGCCAACGCTCCTGTCTCACATTTGACCCAACAAACAATTCGCTGTACTGTACCACGTGGTACTGCATTGTACCATTTGTACCATAAAAGGGCCCGTGTTGTTTCAAGCGGTATATTGAGTGTGTAGTTTTATTGTCGTTTGAATGGGACTTTGTGGAAATCTTTTGTGACGTTTAACATAGTTGTTGTAACAGTATTGTAGCGGTGGTCCTTCGAGCCAGATAGCAATAGGGGAAAAGGGTATCTGCACAGTGTCAAAGTTTTAAAAGCAGTGCTGCAGTATGACGCCGTTGGGGCAATAACCCAAGATATGCCACGCTGGGCCACACGTCGCCATCTAGCCCCAAACAGTCACGAAACGAATCGGACGAATTGAGGCCGAGCGAAAACCTATATGGAATAAAAAATATCATATGACAGGCACTAAAGCATTTAGGCCCATAGGAGCAAACTATATGACAAAACACTATGGAAGTAACTAAAATAAACGAGTCCCGCTGTTTCAATATCAGTGAGTTGCCTAATTCGTCCATAATATAGTGACTTGAACATCGCTATCGGTCGCCTCATCCTAGATGTGTGGTGGGGTAGTTGCTGAATAAAGGCGCTCCATCACAGGCTTCAATAACGCTTAAAATCGGACGAATTGTGACTAAGGGAATAATAAATAGCGGGTGCTGGACAGCTGGTTTACTTCCTCTTTTCTGCCCCGTGCTATTAAGTCATGGAATGCCCTTCCAGCTCATGTGTTTCCTTCCTCTTACAATCCTGGGATCTTTGAGCGGGGCGTCTCAGTGAAACGGCATCTCAGTGGGCCTTTAGTGTGAGGGCGACAGGCGAAATGGGTTTGTTTTGTTATGCCTGTCGTCCTCATTTTTGGACCGCTTACCATCAGATGTGGGGTCATCCTGAGAGCTCGTACATACATACATACATAACGTCACGCCTTTCTCCCAGAGGGGTAGGCAGAGACCACGTCCTTCCTTTTGCTATGATCCTGGCACACAACTTTTGCTTCTGGCACACAACTTTCGCTTCTGAGAGCTCGTCTTATAAAAAAAAGTGACAGCGACTGCAATCCTTAATTAGAACAGGAGCTATAACATACAAATATGTTCTCAAGGCGACACGACACCGCTGTTATCTACTTAATGCAGTGTTCATAGTCGATGGCAGATGTCCGTAATCGGCGTATGGGTCGGGCTCACGATGCCTTCGCCGAAAACATCACCGTATCGTACGAGGCTACGTCTTTAGTTACAAACGGCGTCGGTACAGTCCACACTAAATATGGATGATGCATTTCAATTCTTGAGTCAGTTCAAATAATGGATGCTTCGGTAGAATGTTAAATAAATACGATAATTTACATTACATAAAATATAAGATAATATAGGATTTTTATACGATAGGTATTTTTATTATGGCAAAAGTAGTGGTCTCTGCCTACCCCTCTGGGAGAATAGGCGTGACGTTACCTATGTATGTATGTAAATTGAAACATTGTTTTTCAATTTTAGGTTTAAAGCACTTATGATGAGGGTTTGTGGCCTTGAAACATGAAGAAGCATGACTAAAAAAATGGACCATAACTTTTACTAAGTAAGGACCCATTTTCATAAACGCACACGTAAGATTGTATTATACGTTTCATATGGGAACCTCCAATAATATGCTTTTGACCACTCATCCACGCGAAATAATAACTTTTCTTTTATGATTATTTCAAGAAAAACAATATTTTAAAGTGACCTAGTAACTAGCATATTGCGGCGATCATATTGCCGACTGTACACATTATAATAAGTGACAGCACCGTCCACATCCAATGTTAAAAAACAACAGTATCACGGCCTCGTAACGTTATACCCGTGAGCGCCGGGAATCGAACCCGCCGCGTTACGTGACGCCTCGCGACCGCAGCGCACAGATAAATGCTGTCGTTAAATACGATATACGAAACAATCGCTTAAGTGGCAACGGGGACATTAAAGTCTTAGTATTAAAAACTACCTTCTAATAGTGATACCTTTCACTATGGTATTTGCTATTTATTAATCTGTGCCTTTACTTACTGATGGACTATTTAAATATTATTATTATTACTTGGGATGTAAGGGAGCGACTCATCACCTTTCCGCTCCAAGCCAACCTCACCTGCCCGTGGTGCATCCTGCCGAATAACAAACGAGGCGCTGGCAACCGACTGGTGGCGGTATCACAATTGAAGGCCTAGCTAAATACCATAGACCGATGACGGGCAGCAGCGTCACCGGAGCGAGAAGCTACGCCCTGCGATCGCCAACCCGCCTGCCCAGCGTGGCGATTATATGGGTATATCCTCCAGAATTTTTGCCCTAAGTGGCGAACAACAGGAGAGGCCTATGTCCAGCAGTGGACTGCAATAGGCTGATGATGATGATATTATCTACTTAAATATTATATGTATGCATGCTATTATAAGCATGCTATTATAAGCATGCATACATATTGTCCTGTGCTATAAAGAATATCCATCTTCCTAATTTATAATAGGCCCGAATTTTTTACGACAGGAATACATTTACGAACTAAAACAATTTAGGCGGTCTAAAGTTTGAGTTGGCATATGGTGTGGTGGCATATTTTAATATTTATTTCTAATATACGTATACATTTATGAATGGATAGTAGGTAACAAAATTATTATTCCGACCATATTCATGTAGAGGCCATTATTGGCCCCTTCAGTAATTAATTAATAAAACAGTTTATCATCCTACGCTCATACAAATACCATGTGTTCATTGAACATGAACATATATCCTAATCGTTAACAATACTAAACAAAGCATCCTTTCAATGACCACCCTAACCTAATCCGTTATCTTAAACATATCTATTTGAAAGCGAGTCCCGGAAATGTCCATCAAATGAACGGGACATGGTACCTGCTGATCCGGGCTGACGGACGGGAGATAACTGACTGAAATGCCCTTCTTCAATAAGCTTGCACACCACTGACGCATAACGAAAGAGAGACAGTATAACAAGCGGGCTTAACTACAAATGTGTTCAGAATGATTTCTGTAGGCAACGGGAGACAAATATTCAACCGAATTGTGAAAGATTTCGAAAGACTAAGCTCTCGGAAAGTTTTCGATAAGAAGTGTCAAAAGAGATCACTCAATCTCATCCCGTGTTGGCGTAGAAGACGAATAAGGGAATATCAGTATACGGGGAACAGCGCTTAGCAGGGTACAAATAAAGCCTATTGCGGTCACTAACCCGCCTGCCAACGTGCTGACTAAGGCAAATCCATTGAGGGAGGCATATGGCCTCTCCTGTTGTTCACCACAGTTGTTGGTTGAACACCTGGGTGCTGCACCTACTCATAATCGCCACGCAGGGCAGGCGGGTTGCCGATCGCAGGGCGTAGAGCTCATCGCTCCGGTGACGCTGTTGCCCGCCATCGGCCTGTGGTATTTTACTGACTCGAATACTCGATGGCTCATTTGGTAATGCCTGCCTTCTGAGCCAAAGGTCGTGGGTTCGATTCCCGCACAGTACAAACATTTGTGTTCATGAACATATCTGTGTGTATTGGTCTGGGTGATTAATATGTATTTATTTACAAAAAAAAAGTATGTTTATCAGTTGTCTAGTGTCCATACTAGGTACAAGCTTCGGATTCGTTTGGGGCTAGATGGCCTCTTTTCGTCAGGAAAAATATCCGAACAAAAATACGATAAAGTATAAACAATAAACATTATCTCTTTCAAAGGGTGTCATCTTAAACCCTTCATAACGCAGTTAATCCGAACTGGCGTCCCGCAGCCCTCGGGCGGGTCTGAGGAACACTCCCGCGGGACCCTGCGACGCGAATTATAACATCACTCGCGTTACCTACCCGCGGCAATACTGGCAGCTGATTAGCATAATTATAACATATCTGCATGTTTAATCAGACGTTGGTGGAATTCTTCGCTCATAAAATATGACGCTATCATTTAATAGCAAGCGTATTGACATGTGTATTCTGATAAAGCTCAGGTATAAAAAATACCATTAAATATAGTATAGTTAAGAGTCTGACTGACAGATAAATTTTTCGATTTTGGTGGTAGGGGCCCAGTACCGAATAAAGTCACAAAAATTTTTTCGAATTAAGAACACCAATAGCGAGCCTACAAATCCCCCAATGGCCGGCACTTGCTTGTGACTCTCCTCAATGTTTATGAGCTGAGATCATCATTTACCATCAGAGGATCCACAGACTGCGAAACAAAAATGGACCCGTATATCAATGAATAGGAATTCATTGCTTCCACTATTCGAGCTCACAAACGTGCAAAGATTTAGATCTCCTATAAGGGCAGCGCAGACGGCACACTTTTTGTGCGATAGAGTCTGCGTCTGAGACATTTAAAAATAGAGTCTAGGTCTGCCGACAGAATGATCGAAGATGTGCGTCGTGTGCGTTGAGTCTGTGAAATATCCGCGACAGATTTTTGCGCGTCGTGTGCGTTACTGCTCACGACGCGCAAAATACATAAATTATGTCTACGCCGACATATGGGACCTGATCAGGGAAACTCCGAAGTTACTATCAATAGGCTTTAATTCCGTTTGTTACATTTGTTGAAGACAAAAACAGTTGACGTGCTAGGCGCAGCGCTTGAGGAATAGAAGTGCAAAAAAAGTGCGTCAAGGATAGTCTGTCGTCTGCGCTGCCCCTAAACAATAGCTAACAGTCCAAGGGCTGCCAGCGCACCAAGGTCACCTTAAGATTTACGAGACTACCTGTGGGCTCCCGCAGCCCGCATGAAGAAACCGTTAAGTCAGTTTTTGTTTAACTTTTTAGGGCCCATTGTCTCCCGATGCGGTTTTGTGTTGTGTCGCATACATTAGCTTATCATTGAAGTCACATACTTTCTTTATTGCTCACTATTATAGCAAATAGGTTTACGAGAAATGTACCTGCTAATAACAGGTCTGTTGGCTTCCGCTTGGCGGTACAAATCAAAGGGTTTATTGTATTTTAAATCAATAGTGAGACTAATGTTAAACCTTAAGTGTTTCACAATAAATTCTTGAGGTCACAACAAATATTTCGAGGTTTTAAGAAGTGTTAGGCATATTTTGGAATTCAAAGTCAAAGGCAAATAGTTTATTGTCTTCATAAATGTTGTCAATTCACTGAATGGTGTTCTGTCAAAGATTTCAAAAGTGAAATATATTTATTACGTTTCTTTAATCTAAACAGAATTTTATTCATAACGTTATTTTAGGTACAGAAATTAACTGAAATTATGCTTGGCTTCTCTCAAATTAGATACAGCTGGTTTGTATGTATGAGAAGCTCTATTTTGCCATGTAAAATTTACAATAATAATACGAATGAAAATGTTTAATATTACCTAATTGATATACCTACTGTTGTTAATTAGATATGTTTAAACGGTTATCTGACTGGGACATAAAGTTCTATGATTTTACTTCGTTCATTAACGACGCAAATAAAAACACGAAATCAATATTTGTTTGTCAATATACCTACTCGTGTGATAAAAAAGTAATGTATGTTTAACATAAGAGACCTAACCAGACCAAATCAACCAGTAACCAGTCCACTAAATTATCACTATTCAAATATCCGTCTCTATATTTAGCGACCTCCCAATTAAAATTACAAACATGTGTCAAATAAGTCATCCCAATAAAAATAGGCGCAGTAAACCAATTATACGTCATTAAGAAGCGCACAAATCCGGCGCGCCCCCGCAGACGGACATATTTCACCGATTATCATAACTGCTCTGTAAATAACCGGCTAGATTGGGGCTAGAGCGTGGACGGCGGTGTTTATTTTATTAAATACTAGCTTTCCGCCCGCGACTTCGTCCGCGTAAAGTTTTTTTTTCCAAAATAAAATTGTGCCTATGTTACTCGTGGATAATGTAGCTTTCGAATGGTGAAAGAATTTTTAAAAACGGTCCAGTAGTTTTTGAGCCTATTCATTACAACCAAACAAACAAAGTTTTCCTCTTTATAATATTAGTGTAGAAATATCAGACTTAAATGGACGGGTCACGGAGAATTGATGCAAATAGATGGACCAAATTGTCACCTATCGGTCTGTAGAAGGCCTCCGTTTAAAGGATAGTTTTTAAAGATGACGTAAAGATTCATCACTATTTGATTTCTCATATCGCGACTTAACTTTTTAAAATTTGTGAAAACTAAAATACCTAATTTAACACGTAATATATAGGTTAACATAATATAACATGTGAAATGATGCCAAAGCAAGCATAGTTTGGCTGTATCTCTACCGTCACATGGTTCAATCCTGGGGATCCATTTTTTCCTCGAAAAAAAACATATTATCAGGTGATTTTTTGTGTCCAACTCCAAGTACAAACTACCGCCATTACTTAAATTCGATAGAAATGTCGGAAATGGCATAGATAATGGCTAGGTACCATTCGTTAATGTTTTATTTAATTGGTAAGGCCTTTCCAACTGTGGGTGCGGATTAGGTTTGGAAATGAAACCTGTGAATGCTCGATTAACACTGGATTATTTATTGATAAAATCATCTTTATATAATACTACTCTACACAACAAAAATATTTGTAAAGTACATTCGTTAGATAATATAATAGAACCCTGTCTTTGGTAGGTATACGGTCTTATGCATCATTCGATTTGAATCACGACGCGTGTAATATCAAATTAATAGCTGTGTTAACCGCAGGAAACAACATTAAATTAGTAATCATTACTTGTTTGTTTAATATTTATCAACATAATGCTAATAAGGGACTAACCAAATAAACAAAATAATGGATTGTTTTAGATATGTATTACTTTGTACAGTAAATAACAATTTAATATAACTTTAAATTGTAAATGTACATAAGTATGAACATAAACCTACCTGTTTTTCCATTTACTGTGCCTTTAAATTATGTGTATCTCTGCCTCACCTAACGTTGACTGGCAAAAAATGCTTTTAATATTAAGTTCGCCTTTTTTACTTTTTTGTGCAATGTAATTAATAAAAGGACTAACAAATATTTTCTTGTCTTTACAGATACAATCTGTTGGAATAACTAGGTAAGTCTTTTTCTTTTAATTAAACTTTACTAGAAAAGTTATTAGGAAACGCCATTGGAAACTTAGGGTATGTATGCGTGGTCGTGGTTGCGATTCTTACCCGGGATAATAACTTTGTGGTGAATATTTGTGTCTGTTCCGTGTCGGATTTTTTACATTTAAGTAGGTATATGCTTATGATACTCGTACTTTCGTTATTCTGATACCTATAACATAAGGTCCCAAGCTACTTACTTTGGGATCGGAGCAATATTTGCCTATAAGTACGTGATAAGAAATTGCGCACAAAATGTCCTGTGTACTCAATACAACGAAACTTATGCGTCCACGTGATCGCACAGATTATATTTAACGACGTACTCAAGTATAAACAAGTGTATTAATAATTTCAGAATCGTCGATAAAGCTCTTAGTGGAATAATAAAAATATTGATAAGCGGGTAAGCACGGTCAATGAATCTGTTATGCCCATTCTGAGTTATAATATGTATTAATTGTAGTTATTAATGATATCGGGAGAATTAGTAGACTCTCAGTAATATAAACATTTCATTAAGTCTCGGCTAGTATAACTGTATGTCATCATAATCAGCCTATCGCAGTCCACTGCTGGACATAGGCAAATAACTGGAGAGAACTTGTTCGTTATTTTGGGCAAACATCTGAAAGCTTTACCCATAACTGTTGGCGAGCCCAGGGCGTAGCTCCTCGCTCCAGTGACGCTGCTGCCCGTCATCAGCCTGTGGTATTTAGCTACGTCTTTAATCATGATGGTTAAACCGCCACCAGTCGGTTGCCAGCGCCTCGTTAGTTAGTTAGTAGAGTGTTGCAAAACGATGATAGGTTCACTCCCTTACATCCCTATTATATTAACTGTATAGTTATTAGGTGCAGCGCAGACGGCACAGTTTTTGTGCAATAGAGTCTGCGTCTGAGACATTTAAAAAGAGCGTCTAGGTCTGCCGACAGATGTGCGTCGTGTGCGTTGAGTCTGTGAAATATCCGCGACAGATTTTTGCGCGTCGTGTGCGTTACTGCATATAATTGCAAAAAAGTGCGTCACGGATAGTCTGTCGTCTGCGCTGCCCCTTAATGATACCGTGGCAATTAGCAGACTCTCAGTAAAATAAACATTTGATTAAGCCACATAATTGTAGATAGTGTTTGATTTTGATTGTGCAATTGTGCATTCAATTTTATTCATATTTGTTTATTAAGGTTAGTTTAGGTGTGTAATTATTTACTGTTGGTTCCTGGCTAATATGGAATGTCCAATCAGTAGTCCTACTTTCAAGAACGTGACCAAAGTTTCGGCTCGCTCACGAAGCTATTCTGAAAATTCACAGCTCAACTAGACTTGAGATTTATATGCGTTAGGATTACGTATTGGAGTATGTCATATGTCGGTTTATTACTTTTCGGGAATTGATCAACTACCTAGGAAATTGATTATCTTACGAGTCTTATTGTTTTCCGATAGAGAACACTCCATTTAAATGGCGTAAGATAAGACCCATCATTATCTTCAGCTTGAATATCTGAGATTTTAAGAGAGGTAGGGCATAGCGAATCTTCGCTCGAATTGAGCCGCCCGTCCGGGGAAGGACCTCCACCCTATAGAATACCGCAGTCAAATGACCTCTGGGTCGTGTTTCTGCCGGTGAGTAGGGTTTCCGGAGCTCGTGGGGGGTTAGGGTTGGGCCGGCATGGCGGTGGCAACTGACCAGTTACTTGCCCGTTGTCACAGCGACTTGGGCTTCTCTTTCGCTTTCCATCAGGCGTAGGGAAGCCATTATGTCGAGCCACTATAAAAAAAAAAATCCAATATTCGACTTTGTTACAAGACACATTTATTTATTGAATTTAAACTATTGGCATCTGATAACCTAATTTTACCTACCTACCTATGAGATACTTTTTGATATGTTTGTTATACGTCCATGCATGGTGTGCTCCTCTTTTTATGATGCATACCTAGGTAACTAGTCAGTAATCAGTAGTAACTAATCAGTTACCTACGAAATTATGAATTTTGCTGTGATTAAACTTATTTTCCCTTACTTACATAAGTGAAATGAGATGAAACTAAGTTTAATTAATACAAATAGAAATACTCGTATTATGTGCAACACTTACCTTAAATATCCTAATAATTGCATACGTACTACCTACTCTAGAAGATATACGAGTATCTCACAGCACTTTTCGTAGTAGGTAATTTAGAGTTAGCTAGCTGAATTGCCATCCTCGTAACTTAAGTGTCATCTTCTTTGGCTATAAAGCTGCTTGGCGAGTATCCAGATAGAAATGACCTTTTGATGGAGCGACGTGTGATAGAAGTAGATATCCACTTGCCTAGTGCTTTTAAGAAAAATACCGAATAGGTGGTTTAGATTTTCATAATATCTTATGTGACCCAAAATTCAAACAATTTATTTAAAAAGTAAGTTAGCCCCACTTTGATAATATTTTTGCGGCTTTTTAAGATTTAACCGATCAGTCCTTTGCGGCCCACTGCTAAACGGCCCCAGGGAACGCCAAACATCCCGATCCTGAGCAAACTGTATCCATTCTTGGCAGCCATCGTTCTAAAGTCATCGCCATGTTGGAGGGCGTCCCACACATCGTTTAACAAAAGTGTCCATGCCATCACCATCGTCGATCGAAGCGCCTGGAGAAACAACCATGCCCATTCCCACTTTAATAACTAAATGTTGAGCGCAACGTCTCATTTAGGAGAAGCGCAGACGACAGACTATCCGTGACGCACTTTTTAGTCTGTGATGCAATGGCATATAATGATATGCAGCAACGCACACGACGCGCAAAAATCTGTCGCGGATATATCATAGACTCAACGCACATCTTCTATAATTCTGTCGGCAGAGCTGTATGGACCTATATAGATGCTCTTTTTAAATGTCTCAGACGCAGAGTCTATCGCACAAAAAGTCTGTCGTCTGCGCAGCCCCTTATTAGTTCTTTGGTGGATGACGTCAATCGATTTGACAAGTCAAACATTATTCTATGGAAAAAACCTAGTACCCATCGCCCAGAAGCGTATTCCAAGTTCATTTTATCAATGTCAACAAAAACACACAACAGATACAATCACAAATATGTATGTCATATTTTTACGCCTCCAACGTCCCATAGAAAAATTCCCCATATCAATCTCTAATTGATTTAAGGCGCACTCACCATAGACAATAAATCACGCATATCTGGTCCTATCTTCTATTGTTTATGGTCGGTATCATCTGTCATACGCGGAGATGTTTACGCAGCGCCACCGCACACTTAATTGTTTATTTATGGGCTAGTATAACTTTATTTAGTAGCCTATTATTGTAATTCTGGAGATAAAGATGAAAGTTACATCATCGCCCGTTCGTAGGTGCGATTTTATTATTATCACGGCGAGTAATGGCCGATAAATCTATTTTTTTCTCTGGCGTGTAAACAAGCAGATGAACTGAGAGGTGCCGAGTTTTAACGACATACATTGCAGATTCAATAGTGTGCATATTTTTTGTTTCAAATTTAATCAGAATTGTACAACAAAATATTTCAATTAAACCTGGACTTAAATCAGGCTGGCAGGTATATGGATAATAAATAATAAATATCAGACAACATCACATACATTGCTCCGATCCCAAAGTAAGTAGCGTAAGCACTTGTGTTATGGGTATCATAACAACGAAGGTACTACAAATAAATACTTAAATACAATCATGAACACCCAGACACCGAACAAACGCAAGTGTTCATCACACGAATGTTTGTCCCGGGTGGGAATCGAACCCACGACCCTTGGTTCAGAAGGCAGGGGCCACTACCAAATGAGCCACCGAACCAGTCATGGATAAAGAATATCTATCTACTTACTTACCTAAGATTTGAGACTCTGAAAACATCTTTTTATTCATGTCTCCTTTATTTCAATAGCTATTATCTAATAAATCTTTCGTACGAATTCATCAACATAAGCATATCAGTCCACTGCTGGCCTCTCTCAATGTTCGCCTCTTTGATCGATCCTGGGCTTCTCTCATCCAGCACTTGCCAGCTGTCCTGCTTCAAATCGTCACTCCGCCTGGCCTCAGGACGTCCAATACTAAGTTTACAAACGAATTATTGTTATTTAACTAATCTTCTCGTAGACGAAGGTGGGTACTACCTACATACTGGAATCAAATTAAGTAGGTAGGCTTAATTACTGTATTGTTCCTCGTTTCTCTGAATGAGTTTATTCATTCTAATTATAATTTTTAAATGGAAATAGGTATAGGTAGGCACAGCTTAGGTTACTTAATACTTTTTACCCAGATTTATTCGAACGTGAATTCTGTATTATCGAATTAAGACATAAGACTTTATCTACTTACTTACTTCGGTGCCTTAGTAGGTACTTTATCCAATGTAATTGTTGAACGCGTCTTTATTAACGAGTATCAAAGTATTTCGAAGCCCTCGCCCGCTCCCGATTTCCTTTATTTTCGCCCATCAGAGAAATCGACGCGGTATAAATGAGTTTTATCCACGATCGGGCCTCTGATAGCGCGCGCAAACTTTAATCGACTCGTGATTACAAGCCCAATCCGAGATTTAATAGAATTTTTACATTTACTCCCAACCCGCTTCCACGAATCTTCGATTCCGCCAAGAAATGCAATGTACACATTAATTTCCGTCACGTTTAACGACAAATAGAGGAAATTTAAAATTCGAAAGTGGATTCGCGCAAATTGATTCCGACGAATCGGAGAGTAAACGTTTGATAGGAATAATTTGAAAACGTTTTCCCAATTTAGGCGGTGCGACGAGGAAATTCTACTTGGTAATTATTTTAACTTGGGAAAAAGCCATGGAAAAGTTCGCCTGAAAGGAAAAATGGCCGAGTGCTGCCATCTAACGGCGTACCGGCGGCGACCGCCATCTGCCCGACCGTTCCGCTCCCCCGCCCCGCGCGGCGAACGAATTACCGCGCGCCCGTTCGTTCACTTCACTCAGTCTGCCTCCGTGATCTGTGGAGAGCGCACGTGCGTTTTCAAAAACTGTGTACGCAAACGCCGATATTATTGTTTCAAACATTCGCCCAGCTGATCAGTGAACAAAATACCTCTAAACAGTTACTAATACGACTAGTATTACGCCAGTGGAAGTTCTGTGGTCATTCTTGACAAACGAAAACCGGCCGACTATCGAAAATATCTCGTGTCGAATGTAAAAATATAGCGTCACAGCGGTACCGCGTGTGACTGATCGATATTTTAAATGATAACATGGATTCAATTAGGTGTTGTTTAAGAAGACGGTGAGATTCAGTGTTGTTGAGTGTCTGTGTCTGCAGCCGTCGGTATCCAACGGTAAGTAACCTGTAACTTGTACCTATCGATTGCGTTGCGTACCGATAGATAACTGGGGATTTGTTACAAGCTTTTCTTTTAAGATGATAAAGTGTCTAAATATGAGCGGATTTCAGTGGATGAGATAAAAACGCCGGTTCCTGAGGCCGGGCCGTGCGAATGCACTCTGCGATGTCTCGCACCTGCGTCTTCAAAAGTTACAAACCGTTTTAAAGATAAAAATACACGAAGAGATGGTAGAACATGCGACTTTGATCCATTTTAGGTACACACTATTTACACCACCAAGGTTAAATAAACAAAGTTTTTATTATCAGTAAAACAAACGTAGGAATAATGACAAAACAAAATTATCAAACGTGTCTGCAAATTAGATACCTACCTACGTGAAAACAATACTAAATCTACCTAGGTAGCTATCTAGTTTATAAATGAAAAGTTGAAAAGTTGATTAAAGTCTTACCTACCTGCCAACAGAAAATCTTGTGAAGTCTCGCGTTACAGGGTCATTGATCTTTCTCCGTAATAAAAGCGAACTTTTATTATGTTGGTAGGTATTCTGACGACTTGTACGGATACATTTCTTCCTTTACAAGGAAATTATACCTTACCGAGACCGAGGTGTTGGCAGGAAACTTAAGAAAGTTGCTTGTAAAATAGTCACTTTTCTTATGAAGAAATAACCATTCAAATGTATCAAAGATTTTTTAAATAAAATCAGGTAGGTACCTACCTACCTAGGTACTTTATGTTAGCATGTGTTTTAATCATTTATTTATTGTATGTATTGGTGCCTGATTTGGGTCAGAGTTGTTATAGTATACAATAATGATACCTACTTAATTATTTCAAGAAGTTCTTAGGTACCTAGGTACCTAGTTTATTTACTCGTAAAATATGATTTTCACCTCACACGACTACCTCTGCCTGTGGCGTATTGTGCCTGCAACATTTACCTACCTACGATCCGAGGATACCCGGTTCATTCCCGAGTGGGTGCCGAAAACGAACTTTTCTACATTGACTGGTCTATTCCCAGTTTCCCCCGAATCGTTTCCCCGATCTCTGGTGCGGGTGTTGTGGGAGAAACCCTTCAGTAAAATTTTCTCTCCCTGATGGATGTCTGGAAGTGATAAGTAATTTTTGCAATGTGTAGCTATGTCTGTATTTTGTGCAACCTGTATTTTCTAGATATCTTATTTATAGAGGTAGGTAGGTACTATTACGGATTTTGACTGATTTTGTACCTATGTACAAAATATAATTTGACCAGTCAAATCCCGTGAACCCGATTTCGGGCGCAACACAATAGATTTTCTATTGTGTCTGGAATGTTGATGTCTACATGAGAGGTTGAAACAGTTAATCATTGAATATCCTCAATGCCCCTACATTAGCACACAATAAACGCAGCTACCTACATAGGTACCTACCTATTTGACAATGCATGTGTCAGAGCCTGATGAAACTAGGTTAAATAATACGAGTAATGATGTCAATAAAATTCCTTCCTCGTCGTAACTATATGTAGGTACATATAGTTACGACGAGGTAGGTAGGTACCTACCTACGCAATGAAACACGTAAATCGGTCCGTAAAAAATATACCTAATGGGACCTATTCTCTACGGTTTGGGAATAGAGGACTAGTAGTAGAATAGGTAAGTACCTACTAAGAAGTTTTACTTCTGCCCACCTGCGCAACGCATAGAAGTACCTACATAAGTTTAAGTGTACATACCTAAATGTTTGTATATTGGTCTGCGTCTTTGCTAGTAGGTAGGTATAATATAAATGCAAAAAAAAAGTATTTACCTAGGTACCTATAAAGTTTATTAGTTTTCTAGTACCTACCCATAGTACAAGCTACGGCTTAGTTTGGGTCTAGATAGCCCAGCGCGGCAGTCTTGAGTATTGCCTACGGGTACCGTATTCTCTAAACTAATAGGTATTCCTCAGCCTAGACCTCAAACCGGTCACCCGATTCCCGAGAGCGCACAATTAATCTTGGCCGGTTTAATCCAGCTGTCATACCCTCGTGTACAGTCAGCAGGTAGAATGTTATGCTAATTTACCGGCGCGCCCGCTCCGGCCATCGGAGTCGCCGCGAGTTGTACCTATATTCGACGAGGTTGCCAACCGATTTGTATCTCTGGAGACTAGGGAATAAACTTTGACACCTTGAATGGATATTCTTTGTTTATAATAAACTAGCTTTTGCCCGCGGCTTCACTCGCGTTAAATTTGGGGTGAATGCTCCAAAACTTCCACTCCCCATTTCAGGGAAGTGGGGGGTTAGGAAGGGGCAAAAAGTAGCCTATGTCACTCTCCATCCCTTCAACTATCTCACGTCAATTCGTCGCTCCGTTTTGCCGTGAAAGAAAGACAAACAGACAGACACACTTTTCCATTTATAATTAGTATGGACTAGCTGACCCGACGAACGAAATTTCGACCTGATAAGATGACCTGTTTGTTATGAAATAAGTAAATAATATCAATTTCATATTTTATCTTTATTGATTGTAACCATTGCCCATTGCATTGCCCATTTCTTAAGCAAGTTGTCCTCTACCTGAAGGTTGTCTGGAAGAGATCGCTGCAAACGATAAGACTTTCTTCTTCTACGACACCTACGGAATGAGATCAGGTGTTATTCTAAATCCGAAAGTCACACGGACAACACAAACTACTTATCAATCTATCAGATAGGTATTTCGTGATGGTGCTCCTATGCACCGGCCAATAGGTTATTCCACCGATGCACTTTCTCATTTGCAAGTCGAAAATAGCCGAACGCAGCTGAGTCACGCTTTTATTTACGATCGCCACTTTCCAACCACCTTCCGCCGAACGTATTAACGGCTGGGTAAGGATGATCCTGGATTAAATATCGATACGATATTCACATCAGACTATGGAACTCTTTACTGAAGTCCGTGTTTCCCGAAAAATATAATCTTTACATTTTCAAGGATAGAGTGAATCGGTAATTGTTGGGTAAGCGTACATATACGTAGGCTCTAAACATCAGGTATGTTGGGGCCAAGCGCTACCCATTCACCCGAAAATTGAAAAAAAACTGTCAGGTCCCAGTTATTTTGACATTCAAGGGGAGTTTAGTACTATTCAATTGTAAAGTGAATAGGATTTTTAAGGGTCAGCAAATCGCATTCGATGCCCCTGTTACGTAATTATAACTATTGTACCTATTTGGAAGACTGTTTTTGGTCTACACGAGGATCCCAGAAAACTGATGACCGTAAACATATTTAAAAATTTTTCACAACCAGCTCTTACTTAGCATGGACGTAGAAAATAAATCTACGTCCATGTTACTTAGATTTTCCTTAGGTACATAACTTTTCCTTCAACTCCCATATCACCAGTAACTTAAACTAAATTAATTGCTCAATCTATACTGTTATCGAGTACTTAATGCATGAGCATCCCTACGGCCGGTCGAGTGCTGCGAATCTATTCCCAGGACGCACATGTGTGTTTTAATCTTTATCGCCTATGGATTGACAAACGGCCGGTTTAACAGCAGCGCTAAAATGTTTAGGGACGTCCAACTAATCGACTTTTTGCGTCGAGATGCATTCCTTCGCGCCGTTTGGTGCCAAATGGGTGTCCAATAACGATCTGTCGGCGTTTTTGGCTTGTACGAAATGCGTGATAGTTCCGCTTTCAGAGGAAACTCGGTAATTCTTTACGATTTTAATAAAATGTTATTTATCACCCTACGAAAGCAGTGTTATCCCAACAGCCAATTCGATGTATAAATTAAGGTTACTTTATACCACATACTGAGTGTAAAATTTGACGATAAAGAACTGGCAAGAAAGTTTAACGAGTTTCTTGCCAATTTTATTCTTCTCCGTAGAATCCACCTTTAGAACATGGCGGTAGAATATTTTTATTTATACACTAGCGGATGCCGGGCTGATTTGTGAATCTAAACCACCCAGGGTGCCACTCAAACGCATACAGAAAAAATCATTTAAATCGGTCAAGCCGTTTAGGAGTCCAGGAGTTCAATCACAATCAGCAATTTCTCATTAAAGCTCATAGAAAAATTCATGGTTTCAGTATCAAAGTAGGAATTTTATTATATGTACGTACATCATCATCATCAGCCTATTACAGTCCACTGCTGGACATAGGCCTCTCCAGTTGTTCGCCACTTAGATCAAACATCTGGAGGATATACCCATAATCGCCACGCTGGGCAGGCGGGTTGGCGATCGCAGGGCGTAGTTTCTTGCTCCGGTGACGCTGCTGCCCGTCACCGGTCTAGTATTTAGCTACGCCTTTATGTACGTACAAGGCAACGTAAATATTAGCCGCTATTTCGCGTTATATTCATAGCCCAGCACGAGCATAAAAATTGCCCAATAGCCACGGTTCAAAAATACCTTTTTCCTCGAGAATCCTTATGTTATTCCTGCTAGCTTTTACGAACCTACCTTTGCTTTTATCCTATGTCCCCTTAGTCAGGACTCCTCATTTTGCTTCAAGATTCCTTATTTGTACAATTCGCAAAAATTTTGCTCAGTAAGCATTTAGTATTTTTAGAGGTACAACAGGATGCGACGACTTTCATACAACAAACAAAATACCTCAACCGCTCATACAAAGGGCAACACACAATGCCATGTCTTAATATGGTTGTTTCTGTACACAAGCATTCCGAAGTATTCGTGTTAGACGACAAAATATCTATCTACACGTGTCGCTAAAAATGTATATCTTAAGTCGAGCAACGTATGTCGTTAAATACCATAATATTTTTTACTTTTATTTTAATAATACATTTGGCAACGAGTTAAACGCTCTATTTCGCCAAATGTGTCCTTCGATGTTAACACATTGTTAGTCAAATCATTTGGCCACATGTGGGATATGGCAGAAATTACATGACCATTTGCTATGGCGAGACAAGAGACGTCTACAAAAGTACTTATGTTATACGCTGTTGTACAAAATGTCTGTTACTTTCATCGTATTGACTCATTCTATTAAAAATCCTCTATCTAACCGCCCATTCGAATTCGGTTATGTAAATCGCGCCATAAAACCAGTGTTTTGTTCATATCGTAACTCTGTACTCGACTGAGTATGTTTACAATAATCATTACATCGCGCATCCAACTGTTTGTGTGTAGCGTGGGCGCAGCCCGAAACACCTCATAAAGCAGTCTAATCGTACACCGTACAGTGTAAACACTCCTAAAAAACTCTGTCGAAACCGTTAACCGCTGTTTCACATTTTGTAACACCTTCTAATTACAGGTAAAACGCATTAAATATAATTAGTGCTTATTTGAACGGATATAAAGGTGCGAGTTCGATGGCCGGCGAGTAAACACGGGAGCACAATCCCTGTTTGTGCGGCTCGGATTCGGATAGCATTGTTTGTTGGGGACGCGCGTCGGATAATACGGACGAACCTCAAAAAAGTAACGAAATTGTCATTGGTCTCAATTAGGTTCACTCATCAATCTTTGTGTTTTAACTTTAGGAAAAAACCGGCCAAGTGCGAGTCGGACTCGCGCACGTAGGGTTCCGTACCACTGATTGAATGAAAAAATTAGGTAATTTGATTTATGACGTTTAAAAAAAACTACTGTCTAGATTTCATTCAAACCAAATTTCGTTAGTAGTTATCATAGTAATACACATCATATATTTTTTTCAGTTTTATCATGCCCATATTTTAGAAGTTACGGGGGGGGGGACACACATTTTACCACTTTGGAAGAGTCTCTCGCGCAAACTATTCAGTTTAGAAAAAAATGATGTTAAGAACCTCAACATCATTTTCAAATACCTATCCATAGCTACCCCACACGTATAGGTTTGATGAAAAAAAAAATTTTGAGTTTTAGTTCTATGTATGGGGAACCCCAAAAATTTTGGATTTTTTTCTGATTTTATTTTAAAATCTTAATGCGGTTAACAGAATACATCTACGCACTAAATCTCAATAATGTAGCTCTTATAGTTTCGGAATAAACTGGGTGTGACATACGGACGGACAGACAGACAGACAGACAGACATGACGAATCTATAAGGGTCCCGTTTTTGCCATTTTGGCTACGGAACCCTAAAAACAGCAGGTCTTACGTATATACAATTCCTTTCGAAAGAATGCTTAGGCTCAATAAAAATGACTACTACATGATAGTTACCCTACTTCAGTGCCACCATTATAGGTAACATAATTTTCAAAACCATAAATTGTCTAGTTGTCAATCGACTAAGTATATTGTATATGTTGTATGAATATCTCTTTCTTTTATGTGTGTAAACATGAACCGAGTGTGTACTTGTACACGGTTGTTTCCTAAATTCCAATTTGCTGGAATAACTGTGACTTTCTTCCACTCCATAGAATCCAAGGTAATTTAAGAATTCGGCTGAATTTAATGACGATAATTTCTTGGTTATGTATGAAGATCTTTTCCATTTCGTATTGACGCTATCATCATCAGCGTACACACGTCCACTGTTGGATATAGCCCCCCCCCAATGATAATTGACATTTGGAGGTTTTTGCCTTAGTCCCCACGCTAGTTAGTATGTATTGTCGATAAGGGCTTAATTCAAGTCTATCTAAATAAAGTTCTTATTCATCTATATGTTCATATTCATCTGACTGGCTCGGTGGCTCAATTGGTAGTGACACCTGCCTTCTGAACCAAGGGTCGTGGGTTCAATCCCAGCCAGGACAAACAGGTTCCGTGTCTGGGTGTTTATATTTGTATTTAAGTATTTATTTGTGGTACCTTCGTTGTTCTGATACCCATAACACAAGTGCTTGAGCTACTTACTTTGGGATCGGAGCAATGTATGTGATGTTGTCTGATATATATGTTATGGACCAAGTGATAAATGTAGCATTATATATAATGCCCGGGCATTCTGATAAAGGGCCAATATGAGAGGGCAATTTGATAATCATTATTAAAATAATCAAATTGATCGGGCATTATAAATATTGTTTATTACCCTTTGGGCAGAGTAATAAAAACATATTTTATAACTATTTCGCAGTCTCCTGATCCTCTGTAAGGCTTGCGTGGAGGTACAAGCCCATCCACTCCTGAGATAATATAATATGTGTATGTGATACACAGGCCAGACATTACTTCTGACTGGTCCAAGTTGACGCACTCAGTAGTAATACCTACTCGGCAAATGCAACACTATTGCATAATGATGGGAACTAAATTATAGGGTTATTTAATTGACAGAGGTCCTGTGTACAGGATAACTGGGCTATTGGTGGGAGATAACGGACGTTTGCCATTTCATTTTTATAAGGGTAGGGTAGGGTAGTAGTAAGGTACCTAAAGGGTGTAAAATGGAACCCTATTACTAAGTTTCCAAATTATGTATACCTGTTCGCTTTAAGAACATAATAATGTTGCAACCCAATGTTGTTTATTTTTTTTTAAAGTCATTTTGTTAGGTACCTACTCGATTTTTAGTTGCGTTAATGTGTTGTGAACTTGAATAAAGGCTAGTTAATGTCCTTAAGAGTTTTACTTAGGAAAGAAACATTTTGCTATAAGTCAAGTGAAGACTTTGCGATCTAGAATCAAGCAAATGACTTATCAAATCAGCTGCCCTATTAGCCCTGAATAAGTACATACTATTACCTAGTTCCCATCGACCAATGGCAGTGCTGTCCCCTAACTCCTAACCGTTAAGGAGTTCTATGGCTTCATCATCAGCACCAGATGTTGACGCCCGGAAGCACATGCCTGAATAGGATATGATTACGTAACAAAATCATCATATGAGCATACAACTTTCGGTTGTTGCCCTCAATTTCTCCCGGATCCCATCATCAGATCCTGACTTGGTGATAATAGGACCACCTCGGAAGTGTCATCTGTTGAACAAATAAAAAATTTTTGGCGCCCATCTATAATTGACGGAAATATCGGTGAACATACATAAAAAAATATACATAGAGACGAATTGAGAATCTCCTCCTTTTTCGAAGTCGGTTAAAAAAAACATTAACGGATACATCGATCTCCGAATAAGTAAGTGATTAATTACGCGTGCGTCCCTCCCCTTTGCTTTATTATCAAATTGCCTAATTGCCAAGTAGCAATACAATAATGACCGGCCAATGTGATAAATAATGAAGTTTAGATAGTAATTATCACTTTGCCCAGTAGAACTTGACATTATTCATAATGCCCTAGCATTATAAATAATGCCCGCATTAATCACTTGGTCCATAACATATATATATATTATATATTAATATATATGTGCCACTTACATAAGGATGAGATCAATGTACGTTACGTCTGATCTATCACCACAGGGATTACACAAAGCTGTATTTGGTTAGCGTTACAGCTTCATTCCGTGAAGACGTTGTTCGCTTCTGATTTCCTAGACTTTGCCAGTCTAGATTCGCCGGGTACGGTTGCCAATGCTTTTAAGATCCAACCAAAGGATGTTATCAGAGTAATGCAGCTTACTGCGAGCTATGATTTCCTTGTGTTTATACGTAATCCTTTGATAAGGAAAATAGAAGGGAATACATGTGAAATTGGAATGTTGTTTTGAATCCGATACCTTTATGGAAGACAATTGTACTGTTATATGTTTCATAAAAATGCCTGTAAACTTCGACTCCTAGGGGATTTGCCTGAGTCACCATGCTTGGGAGGGGAGTTGGTGTGTAGCACAGTGTGTAGGAAGGGACGAGATAATGATGTTTTATGCTACATTGTATCTAAAAACTACACGGACACGGACTTTATATGATTATCATCATCAGCATATTGCTGTTCACTGCTGGACATAGACTTCTCCAGTTGTTCGCCACTTAGGGCAAAGATCTGGAGAATATACCCATAATCGCCACGCTGGGCAGGCGGATTTGCGATCGCAGAGCGTAGCTTCTCGCTCCGGGGACGCTGCTGCCCGCCATCGGTCTGTGGTAGTTAGCTACGCCTTCAATCGTGATGGTTATACCGCCACCAGTCGGTTTCCAGCGCGTCGTTTGTTAATAGGCAGGATGCACCACGTGCAGGTGAACCTCGCCTGCTTGAAGCGAAAAGATGATGGATCGCTCCCTCACATCCCTTCTATTCCCACCTGATCGCAAACTATACGAACGTGCACGACGTCTTCGATACCTACTCTTACGTCAATTTAGATAAGTTCGTTTCCATAATTAACCAAATCAGCAATCGAATCTTCGGATATGTAGCTCTATAGCAAAACGGCATCAGTATGTCAGTAGTTAGATTTCAATATTGAGGTGTCCGTATTGCTCCCTTGATTTGTTACTTCATACTTATCTTGAACGTACTGCGTACTTACAGACAGGTCTCAGTAGTTAACATTTATGACTCAGTGCTCCGCATACCCACTTACGTAACTCTTAGCACGCAGGAAAGGCCTACTTTGCGATTACTTACGCGCGATTAATCCGGCGCATTTTGCATAGGTAGGTATCATTAGTAACGTATTAATATGTTGTACAGTACAGGCCAGCTGTCCAACATATCGTTGGGCCGACAGGAACGTTAAAAATCCATTTAAGGGCCGTCGGAGGCGATGGGTGGGCCGCTGCGCTGCATATATAAATAATTTGATAAATGGCGGTGGACGGTAGCGCAGCGGGCGTGCGCGCGTCGTTAATATTGTTAATAGTTGGGCCCAGCCGAGGGCAAGGGGACTGCATAACTGTACACGACCCGCGCTCCAAACGTAGGGTGATAAGGTTTTAGGCTGTTTCTCGATTCCTTTGCTACAATTTACTTTTTAAACACAACACGCCTAACGTGGGGAATAAGGTTTTTAGGCTGTTTCTCGATTCCTTTGCTATAGCTGACTTTTTTAAATTGAAGCAACACGCTTGTTTAAAATAGTAAACTGTCACAAGTGAGACGGACACTTGACAGACGCCGATGTTGTTGTACAGATCGACTGGGATGTTTTGGCAAGTGGGTGACAAAGTCATGAACAAAATTGTCATATAAAACAATATCAAAGTGATTTCTGTTGCTGACATACTTATCATTCGACTTCATTGGCGAAAGTTTAAGCAATGTCTTTATACTTAGATGCGTGTTACATAGAACAAGCATAGAATTCATAAAAAAAGTACTTGCCAGGGCTACGGGATATTGGGCGATATAAAATTTAAAGGCATCGCCGTATGACTGTTATCGATTCCTGTGCGTTCACATTGGTTTTAAAAAATAAACTGTCAGAATGTAACCGAAATGGTCAAGACGAAAAAAAAGTACAAATCCCGTAGATATTCAAACCATTAATTTAATATAATTATCTCAATGCTTCAAACTAAAGTCCTTGTAAAATTTATTTTTATTTATTTATTTATTTAAACTTTATTGCACAAAATGGTACAAAAGGCGAACTTAATGCTAGGAGCATTCTCTACCAGTCAACCCTTGGGTCATGCAGAGAGCAGATTTGTTGTGCGGTGAGTGTACAAATGGAAACACAATAAAAGAAAATACGTTATTTATATAAAAAACTAATATATGGAAATATGCTAAATAAAGTAAGTATAATATACTTAAACATATAAGAGACATATACATATCGTACATAAATAGACAAATATATACCATGTACTTAAAATATTACTTAAATTATAAACATTACATAGACATATACAGACATATATATACATATAGATAATATACATACAAATCATAAACAATAAATAAATAAACTAGTCAGGCAATTAACTGTCAATTATACAAGCTAAGCGGAATGATTTTTTTGAATTTAGGATGCTTTTTGATGTTACCTCAACATAAAATGGAGGACGGACTTGCAAAGGGCGAGCAACAATTATAATTTCCCACAGGAGGGAGGGAGGGCGTACAGAAGTGGGCAAATTAGGTTTAAATGAGTCGGGTTTTTACGAGGAGCAGTCTCTAATACAAGCGATGACCTTAATCTCGAAGACGAATTCATAAATCGTTGATTTACCCATCTCATTGCTCCTTCTTTTAGTCCGGTTATAGAGAATTGATAAGGATATCAAAGTCCGAATCCTTTGTTTAAGTATAAAGATAAACAATAAACAAGAATTATCATAATAAAGTCAAGCATAAATAAAGTATGATAACTTTAATTTATTAAACTATATGTGCCATTCCAATTTATAACATTTCAGGGTTTTTGGAATCATCATCATCATCAGCCCACATCAGTCCACTGCTGGACTGGAATATTTTATTAAAAATGTGGAGTGTAACGTTGTTTTAGAATATTAAATAAAAGTCATGTTCTTTTTATTGTACCTATTCCAGATTTAAGCTCAGCAGTGAAAGCCAAGTTAGACTAATAAATAATAGATTTTATTTGTATTTACTTAACTTAAAACTTTTTGTTACAGGTAAACACAAAACTTTACACAAGTCTTTTGTTCATCGTCCTCCTCATATCCATCTGTGAATATACCCAGCATTGGTACGTAGAACACTTTTTCAACGACAAAATGAATAATTTCCAAGGGACGCTCAAATAACATGTACTCTTGTTAATCTTTTGAGACGTTCGAGTAGTCTGTTTAACAGATCAGTATCTTAAGCACTTAGGGGCAATCAAACAGAGGGCCATTCAATACAGCGCCAGCTACCGGCGATAACATTCCGTTATTAGAGACAAGTACCTCTACAGTATAATGAATGTTTATTAAATATTTCACTTGTTAATTTGTAATATCATTACGTTTAGTTTAACAAGATCCAGTGTTATGCGCGTAGCTTTCGAAATTACACCGCTGACGTGAATTATAGTAATTGATATAGTACGTCGTAACTATAAAGTGAATTCGCTTGTATTGTTGGTGAACGGAATTTTGCTCCAAATATTTGATTACATTTTCAGAAATTAGTAATATCTGTTTAATCCATTTAACATTTTGATGTTAATGAGTCAAAATCAAATTGTCAAAAAAAAATTTTTTTTTAAATTATGCGCGTACTAAAACACATAAAATACGTATAACATAATATTAGTTAAACTATTTCTTATCTTAAACATTATAAAGAGCACAAGGCAACAGTGACTTCGTTTTGCGAGACGTGCAATAGATTTTCAAAAACAACAAAATCAAATATATCTAGACGTTTATTGATGTATGTGAAGATTATCCTTGGATTACCAGACGTAATCCACGGATTAATGTTATTCATAACGATTTTGACACTACTCACCTAAATTGTAAATGATAGAGAAATATTATGTACCTAAAGGTTGGCTTTTGGTATAGTATTGCACAAGTTGTGTACTAGTTGATTTGCTACTGATTAGTTTCTCGGGAAATTGGTGCTTCTATAAATGTTTTCCTCTAGAAATAGCGATTTCAAGAATCTTCTTACCTATACAAACAAACAAGGCCCACTCTGGATAGGTACAACTTGAATACACCGATCTCGGTAATATAATATGTAGGTAAAAATACGATTGCTACCTTTTTCAACCCTGGTTATTATAACGCATAACCATGTCATTTTGATTCTTGGATAAGACATTTGTCCTATATATTCATTAACTACAATATCACAAAAAACCTTGGACATAAAGATGCAACTATTAACAGTCTAATAGAGAAAATTTTTATTGCGCACTCAACACTATCTTATCGGTTTTATTATCACCCGTGCTAACTAGCGTTACCTGAATTAATTCACAGCGAGAGAGTGAATGAGCCCGTATCGAAGTAATAAAAGTTGAAAACGTTAATAAAGTAAAACTTGGTGCACATTGGGACACATTTTCGTGTGCGTCCGTTATCTGGCGATAGCGAGCGAGCAATATCAATAAATCATCGTGGCGATAACGCGTCTCCGTAATTAAACACGTTGATCGATGAGCCAGTATCGGACTGTTCGCTACATGTGTATCGCACTGATAAACTACTGGAAGAAATGTTCTTTCAAACGGTAGCTGTTTAAATTGCTACTATTCTAGATGTGACTCACGTTGAATATCATAACGTTGCCTAATCAAAGCTGAAGACATGATATCAGTCAGTGTCGGTTTTCTTTTGAAATACAGTTTGTCAAACTTAAAACAATAAACATTTTTTTATCGCATTGAAAGCTTAGTATGAAAATCCTGCTTTGTATTTTCCATTGTGAATTAATTCCTGACACTTCAATAGGTATGGATTATATCTTAGATTTATAGAAGCCCAAGTCGTATACTTCGGTTCGCTAATCGCTCAATAAAATAGGTAAACGATTGCACAAATTCAAAGACTACTTACGCAAATCACTGTTGCTCCCTTCTCCCCTATGTATAAATATCACTATGGGAATCTCGCCGCAAGAAAAAAGATAGGTATTCGTTCGCAATTTGCCAGTTGCTTATCAGCGCGTTATCAGACAATCTGGGTACACACTATACCTTGTAACGATACTTATTACAACTTCATGATATGTTTTTTTTGACAAAACTGTGTATGCGCGTAATCTTCGTTTATCGTCGGGACCCTGATAGCATTGCTTTATAAAGTCAACTACTAAAATGTTGTAATAAATCCTGAAAATTATTATCAAAATTTATTAATTATTGAAATGGGAGACAATGTCATGAATGGTCGGCACTTTAAATGCAGTTAATTGATATATTGATTGCTCATATGCAGTCAATTTATGCGTGTGCCCATATTCAATAGTCTGCTCTAAATTCCAGTGTCGCCATATGGTTAATAGTTACTGCTATTTCGTAATTAGTTCCTTTTAAGTTCGACATGAACTTAATATTTTACATTAACATCCATCACCATTACATACAACGCTACAGCCCTTTACCATCAGAAATGTAATATGACATTACTTCTTGACCCGATTTTAAAGTTAAATAGACGAATAGGTTCATTACTGATATGAAAATAGGACATGGTAAAAATCTAAGTGATACATACATAAAATAAAAGTTCAATAAACACCACTAATATTGATCAAAAGCAAAAAAAAAGGTAACTCCCACGCGAAAGCTAAACAAGCGACCTACAGATATGAATCTCATTGTTGAAGTTGGACTTCACGATTAAATATACATGTAAATGTGCTTATTCACGCTTCGATTAAACCCATGTCATAAGATACACCTACAATGTATTTAAGACATACATAACACCAAGATTTACATAAAACGCTTGCTGTATTTACGTCAAATTAATGCGACAGAATAAATTTACGGCTAAGCTGTAATAATGAACATGCTAAGTATTTTACTAACTGAATATTACTTACTAATAATCCTTTTCTTGTAGTTGTCTTGTAAATATTTTAGTGTACACTTTCCGGCTACTGTTTTGCATGGAACTTTGTATCTGGTTAAATATTTATGATCTCAGTTAGGAACTTGGCGAGTGTTTACCTTAGCAGTGTGTGCAAGTGAGTATACAATAATGGCCGGCCAAATATAACGCGTCCATTAATACGAAGCGATGACTCCTCAATTTACCGTTGTAATAAATTCCCATTGAAATTTAGCGAGCACTCGTATTGTCCAAATATTTCTACCCGCTGCATTGGATATTTGGTCGCATTAAATGGCGATGCGTTCCTCCTAGCTAGCGAAAAGGGGAGCTATAGTGAGGGGGGTAGGGTTTACTTTCGTTTGGGGTCGTTTTGGGCTAGGATCGATTATTTGAACAAACAGGGCAGGGTAATAAATCATCGGGCCGCGTACCTGCAGGTCGATATGAAATACCCCGGTGAAACAAAGGGAGGCGACGCTCCTGACGGCCAGGGCTTGGAATACCGGTAAAAATATGGTAACGTTACTTTTGCCTCGCCGAGGTATCGATACTATTTTAAGTAGCGATACCTAAAATAGTGGTAATTTTTAACGTTATAAATTACCGCTACCTTCATGATGGTATCGGTAAAAGTATCGGTAAACGTTTAAACGTTACTTACTTAATTTTGGATTAAATTCATTCTCTGTCTCTATCGCTCCCACCCAACATGGTCTCATGCGTCTCGTGTCGCGAAGTTGCCGCTCTGCTATAGGTAACCGTGCGGAGCGGCAACGCAGCAAAGTAGCGTAATAAGTATCGCTACTTTTACCGGTAACTAAAGCAGGTATCGATACTTTTAACGTTATATTGCAGTATCGATACCTGAAACTTAACGTTAAGTTTGCGTTCCGGTAAAAATTACCGTTATAATTTACCGTTAAAATTTAGTATCGCTACCGACTTACCGGTAATTATTTTACCGGTAAAAAAAGTAACATTATAAATTAACGTTACTTACCGCTATTATAATGTTAAATTGGTAACGTTACCAAGCCCTGCTGACGGCGGAGCGCCGGCCTCGGTCTAATGACGGGCTCTGTTAATAGTAGCTGATAGAGTATTACGAGTATTAGGCACTCGACGAACATAACAATATTCGTCGATCGTTTAAATTTAATGCATCTCAATGTAGCAGGTTATTATGTCATCAATTTGCACAGTTTAGATCACACAATCATAAAGTGTTAATGTATTTTTCTAGTTACATATTATAGGCATTCATTCTGTTCATATTTTGACGAGCACGTTTATTGTGGTACCGTGCCATCTGCTTCAGAGGTCGTAGGATCAAAATCTAAAACAAACATACTATAAGTAGTATTGAAGTAAGCTTTATGATAAGATCAATGTATGTAATGTTGTCTATAGATAATAATAATACAAGTATTTTGTTCATATTAGCATAAAATTTCTGTTACTTTGATAACAGATTAGAAAATGACCCTATGTAGGTATGACCTATTCACGAGATATTAACAAATAAGTTTCAAATACCATAATATGATAGTTTCCATTGGTTTATTTGCCATTGCTCGGAACTTTCGTATTCATTATAAACCAGTCGGTCAGCATTTCGGCTCGCCCCCGAACCTGGGCCATTGTGGACGACATCCACCGCGCATTGTCCACTCTCGCTTTCGAAGAGAAACCGTTAGTTTCTTTGTGTTGGCAGCGCGTCTTCGCTGAGCACTCAGCCGAATATTTGCGGATATATTTGATGATGATGAGTGAAGAGAACTGTCGCGTATTTCACCTCTTTAAAATTCCAGACACATATTATTTGTTTAGCGCCCGAATGAGATTGATAAAGATCCACCTTCATCTACCAAACCATTGACCGCTCTCTAACACACAAGCCTGGCCAACTATACATATAACTTAGAGGTTCATTATAACTAGGTATATGTAACAGCAGTTTATAGGTACTTGGTAAAGTTCTTCGTCCCACATTACATAAGTTAGGTATTTTAATAAAAAATCATAATTCAACAAATATTGGTAATAAGCACGGATCTACTTGTTCTTTAAAAGGCAGTATTTTATTTATTTTTTTAAAAAGCGCTCTAAATTCTGATCAGATTCAGCGCAGATTTTGGTTTGACAATGACTGTATAAAAATAGCCTTATTTTTCCAAAAATAGACGGGACTTTTTTACCCTAGTTCTTGCGCCACGGTTACCTATTATTAAGTAGGAAGGAGGGAATATTCACAGCTTTTGTTCTCCTTTACGCCCTCATTTACAGCCCGTTATAAAATTCGCAAATTTCGACTACCGTCATAAACGAATACTTGGCTGGAGCGTCGCCATTCATTTCGCTTTTACAAGCTGTTATAAAATTCGCAAAATGGTCACTATTGGTGTAAACAATTGCCCTAGCGCGGTGATGAATTTTTATTTTATTACGTGTCGGTACCTGTATTTGTTTGTAAGAACACTAAATAAGAGCAATTAACACTCTATAAGAACAAAACACGCTGTGCTTGATTTATGGGGTAATTTGACGATAGTTGGAAGTAGTATTCCTCTTGAAATGCCGTCTCCTACCGGAGCTCAGATTGAACCATGTCCGGAAATATGTAGTAAGAATTCATAAAATTTGACATATTAATAGAAGGCAAATTTTTAACTCTTAGTCCGCTTTAAAAGCTGGACCTACTCTTACTCGTAGTTACATGAGAAAACCTTTAATTGATAACAAATGGTTGGCTAACGTTTATTTTATTATTACATATTCTATTATATTATATTCTATTCTATCCTAACTTTTATTCAATCTTCTTCCAAAAACATTTGGACTGGTTCCAAACATTTTTCTATTGTATTGTGATGTCAACCCAAAGCGAGGTACTTCGTGGAATCGGGGACACTACCTGAACCATACATTGATCGCTTTGGTCAGAAGCAATATCGGCATACCCATACTCTTAGTACAAGGGAAAAAAGATCTGAAAGATCAAGGGAGAAAGATAATGCGTGTGCATTGTTTGTCACGCTTGGCTTTTTAATTTAATAAATAAATAATATTATATTTTAGCAAGATTCTTGTCAGCCAGCATTCGCCATTTCCATAGCGATTATACCGAGTAATCATTACAACTCTTTGTTCGATTACCGATGTCCCGCAAATCGATATTGAAGCAAATTTTATTTAATCTGCGATGATCTCATTTCCGTGACCAACGGCCACCTATTGTTCGGAATGAGTGAACCCATTGAATTTTAAACATTATCCCGTCCATATATCATGGTAATTCGTTTTAATGTGGCTTTAAATTTATCATTTAAAACTGGACGTAAGTTTATTTCGATTTATTATTGCAATGGACGATTGTCACAATGTTATAAATAACCACACGTTATTCTCTGTATTATTATTAAACAGTGTTTCATTTTGATGTACCAAAAGTCATTATCGGGAATTTAAAAATGGGCTAGCTTTTATCTGCACAAAACACAACCGATTTGATAGGATGCCACTCGTATGAACTGAACTCGATGTTCTGAACGTAGCTCTCGAGCTCCGCCAAATAAAAATTCCAAGTTTTGTCAACTCAAAAGTTGGCGATTATCTATAGAGAGACCCACCTTCCACCGTAGAAGCTTTGGGGATTTCAACACATGTTAATGTCAAAAGTTGGTGGTTTTTCTTTAGTTTGAGTTACCTTCAAATACCAAAAAGTTCCCCTTGTAAAGGTAAAGATAGGATAGGAAATATTCCCCTTAATTAGGTGACCGATGTCCATTCCAGTTTACAACACAAGTTGGCACGTACAAATGGCCGACAGCGAAGCTTGATAATGCGGAAACACGTGCTCAATTAATTAGAAATTTTATGGTACACATGGGCATAGTCCTCTATTTAGCCGACCAACATTAATTTTATTGCGCGTCGAAATTACGCACTTAACATTTGACCCATTATTCATGAAAAAATCATGTTATGTAAGAAAGGTAGGGCTTAGCGAATCTTCGTTCGAATTGAGCCGTCCGTCCGAGGAAGGACCTCCACCCTATATAGAATACCGCAGCAAAATGACTTCAGGGTCGTGTTTCTGCCGGTAAGTAGGGTTTCCGGAGCTCGTGGAGGGTTACGGTTGGGCCAGCATGGCGGTGTCAACCGACAGGTAACTGACCAGTTACTTGCACGTTGTCACAGCGACTTGAGCTTCTCTTTTGCTTTCCATCAGGCGTAGGGAAAAATAAACGCGTCATACAGTTGTTATTGATTACCTACATTGAATAGATATGTAGTGTAAACATACTAGAGTAGGTATGTCGCAGTCATCTGGTTGAATCTCCTATTCAATTGAATCGCTAGCGCGTTCATTGAATGACGACATTCAATTGAATGACTAGACCGAACGTTGACTAAACACGCGTCACTTAACGTCCAACTAGGTAGCGGATTGAAACATAGCCCTTTGAAAAGAGCGGACGGAAAAGCAGTCAAGTGATTGTAATTTAGTTCATTTTTTTTCCGCGCGGCGTTAGTAGTCACTAAAACAAATATGGCGTCGAACATGATCACCTGATTGTTGATATTTTTTGATTAGATTTACTTTAAACTGACTTATACGTAATAAAATAGTATGACAGCATGGATTTACCTATTAATACGCCGCCTCCGGATACTTTTAAAGAAAAATTTAAAACTAAACATTAAACAGTCGGCTTTTACCCATTCAACGACTGCTAAAATGACGTTCAGTCAAGACGTTGAACGTTTCATTCAATAACTTGACGAGTTGTCCTTTAGGCATTCAATTAAATGTCGTCATTCAATGAACGCGCTAGTCATTCAATTGAATAGCAGATTCAACCAGATGACTGCGACAGGTACACATAGTGCAATGTAGGCTTACATTGAATAGATACGAGTATGTAGCGTAATGTAACCCTCAGACGTCTCGTTGTCTCGAAGCTGGGAGCGGTTAACCTGGTTAGCGTCCGGTCAGCGTCGGCCAAATTGTAAATTCTGCTCAAATCTCCCTGAGCTAAGCGCATAGGCCTAAGTCATGAGCGACTAGATGGACACAAAAGGGACGATTGTACATAATATTCTCTTGAATGCTTTATGTAATTGGCAAACTAAAGCATTGTTTAATATATTAGGCCCAAATTCTCCTAACCTATTCGAAATATCATAAGTAATAATCTAGTTTTAACATTATTTATGAATTCTCTTTGAGTATACAAATATGTACATGTAGTGGTAATGGTAATACCTACGCCATTTTAGTAATTCACTATAATAATACTTCAATCCACTTGATGTAAACAAGACATAACAAGATAATTATTTCATTATCTTGTCTAGACGGTACATTGAACAAACTAGTGGTTTTTATAATTATTTATTTATAATATTACCAGGCTATATTATTGCCTGGCCATTGCCAGGCTTTATTTTTATATTATTATTTTTGATTATACTTACCAGGTTTGTATGTCTATTGAACATATTAATGTCCTGAATAACAATTTAAAGTTGGATTAGTTTGATTATCGAATAAATTACTAGTATATCTCTACTACTCTATATGATTTAGTTTTAGTAATGTATATGAAAATACCGAATACAGTAGACCCCCGCTGACACTCAAGCCTTCTGCCACAGTTCTCGCAAGTTTGATTTGTCAAGCGGAAAATTGCCAGGAACAAGAAAACGTTGACCCGCCCGAGCCGACTGTACGGCGCGAATTAATGGGCCGACTGTACCGCGCTACGCAATTTGGGGGGTTAAGCAAATATACTACTAGTAACGAAAATCCGGTTTTATACGTGTTTGTAGAATACACTCAATCAATTTGGGACAATTACGTCGACCGCTTGACCAGGCAACGATGGCCTTTTGGATAAGAATCGTGTAAAAAGTGAGCAATTTTTATTCCTTATCGTACTACTAATCTACACTAATATTATAAAGAGGAAAACTTTGTTTGTTTGGTTGTAATGAATAGGCTCAAAAACTACTGGACCGTTGTTAGTTTAAAATCCTATATAAATGTATGTAAGCGCATGAATGGTCAGTAGTCGCCAATACAATCCCAAAGGAGTCGCACGCGTGTGTTTGTCATTGTTCCCCAAAACCACTCACAACCTTATCTCTAGCTATCGAAGGAACATAATGGCCTATCGAGCCGCATCGCCAGTAATTGAGGTCAAGCGATAAGCGAACAAAAGACGATATTTTTTGCTGCATCGGAATGCAAGTTAGGTACATCTCATTAGTGCGAAATATTGCAATAACAAATATCGGGACTTATAACATCGAAATTTATCGGACATTTTGCGAATTTTGAGTGGTTTTTAATCGGAATTTAAATTCATGAGTGTTTAAAACGTGTTGTTGGACATTTAAGCTACACAGTGAATAAACTTTTACGCATAAGGATTCATAAATAACCATGGAAATCGTCGAACAATTATTGGGCCAGTTAGAAGATTTATTTCACGTCATCAACAAAACATATGAGAATTTTAAGAAAAGCTCTAAGGTGCGATTGACACGTGGTTATTTGACGGTGAAGTTACAATCTATTGAAGAATATTGGAGCCAGTTTCGTAATACACATAATGAACTTTTAAAGAATGTGAAGAAAGATCAACGTAAACTACTACCTTATTTTACGCAAGATCAGTATTTCGTTTGTGAAGAAGTGGCTATGCAGGCGAAAACCGACATGAATGACGCGTTATTTACATTGATGGAATCTCAGCAAAAAGCTACGGAAAGGAAATCGTTACAAGGATCTTCAATCACACACCAACCACAAGTTCAACAAGTGAAGTTACCATGTATTGAAATACCTAAATTTTGCGGTAATTATGAAGCATGGCCCACGTTTCAAGATTTGTTTATTTCGCTGGTGGATCGAAACAATACTATCAGTGACGTGCAGAAATTACACTATTTAAAGACTAGCGTCGGCGGTGAAGCGGAATTATTATTACGGCATATTCAAATTAATGAAGCAAATTACAAGCAAGCTTGGGAGGCGCTCAAAAGGCGGTATAGTAATAAACGTCTTATTGTTACATCTTTATTAAAACGCATGTTCAGTCAACGAAAATTAAGTAATCAAAATTCCAATAACATAAAAAGTCTAATAGATACGACATCTGAATGCTTGAATAGTCTAAAAAATATGAACATAAAAACCGAAGATTGGGATCCGCTCATCAATTTTATTTTGGTACAAAAATTAGATGTTGACACTCACAAGGAGTGGGAAGAACATGTGAGCAACCGAGAAGGTGACGAGTTACCTTCATTTGAAACTCTCAAGACATTTTTGGAATCTAAGTTCAGAACACTCGAGCTTGTGCAGCAGCCAGCTATGCCGAGAGAAAAGGTAGTGAGATCTTATCACATTTCTGACACATCAGCTGATATAAAATGTCCAATGTGCAATGAAAACCACGCGCTTTATCACTGTAAGGACTTCGGGAAAATACAACCAGAAAAAAGAACCGAGTTTGTGAAATCGAGATACATTTGTTACAACTGCTTGGTTCCTGGTCACAGAGTAGGAGCATGTCGGCTACTCACTACGTGTAGATTATGCAAGCGACGTCACCACACTCTTCTGCATGTAAAAAGAAGCGACGCCTTTGGCCCACACGAGAAGAATGAGAAAAAACAGCCAAAGGTATTATACACAAATGTAGAAGAACGAACAACAGATGAAGAAATAAACCTAACAGTAATGACGTCACAAACACAAACAGCTCATAGTACAGCTGTTGCTTTACTAGCAACGGCCCTGGTGGAATGCAAGAGTGAAGATGGTCACACCACAGTTCTACGAGCCCTTATTGATCCTGGATCACAAGGATGTTTCATAAGCCAAAGAGCGGCACAAGCAATTAGAGCGAAGCGGTATCCAGTTCGAGGAAACATTGTCGGAATAGGCGATGTAAAATCAAGATTAAATCAAGTAGTTCAACTCGAGGTCGCGTCAAGGAGTGAGAAATTCAGCCTCAAAGTGAAAGCATATGTTATATCTAAACAGTTGACTACTCAGATACCGACACAAACAATAACAACAAGCAATTGGAGTTACTTGGAAGGGTTAAAGCTTGCTGACCCTACATACAACCAACCAGCTAATATTGATTTACTCCTAGGTGTAAACGAGTATGCTCAAATCATACAAAATGATGTCATCAAGGGTCCACCCGGTGCTCCTAGTGCACAAAAGACAACACTGGGTTGGATCTTATTCGGTGAAGTAAACATTTACACTGAAGAGACAGAAGAGTCAATATTGGTCATGCATCATCAAGTAGAAGTAGATGATATGTTAAAAACTTTATGGGAGATTGATACAGACACGAATAGAAAACTAACAAAAGAGGAAGAAAATTGTGAGAACATGTATAAGGAAAATTACACTAGAACAGAAGAAGGAAGATACAGAGTTAAATTACCTTTTAAAACAGAAACACCTAAGTCACTAGAAGGAAATACACAGAACATAGCGATGAAACGATTACAAATACTTGAAAGAAGATTTGAGAGGCAACCAGATCTGAAAAGAAATTATACGGAAGTTATAGACGAGTACATAAGATTGAATCACATGCAAGAAGTACCACAAGAAGATATAGATAAGAAAGCTGTTTATTTGCCTCATCATGTAGTCGTGCGAGCTGAAAAGGAAACCACAAAAACTCGTGTAGTTTTTGACGCATCGTGCAAGGGTACGAACGGGATATCACTGAATGATGAATTAATGATTGGACCTGTCCTGCAAGAAGATCTCAGAAGTATCATAATGAGGTGGAGAATGCACAAGATCTGTTTTGTAAGCGACATTGAAAAGATGTACAGAATGATTCTTGTTAATGAAGAAGACACCGACTTTCAGAGAGTATTATGGACACAAAATACTTCAATATCTGACGAAGTCAAACATTACCGGCTAATGACAGTTACCTTTGGGACTGCGTCGGCACCGTATCTTGCTGTAAAAACATTGATGCAACTAGCTGAAGATGAAGGCCAAGATTATCCACTTGCTAGAAAAATGATACGCGAAGATTTTTACGTCGATGATCTGATGTCCGGATGTGACACTGTCCAAGAAGCCATTGAAGCTAGCATACAACTGAAAACTGTACTTAACAAGGGCCAATTTAGATTACAAAAGTGGTGTTCCAACAATACAGAATTTTTAAAATCCCTGGATAAAGAAGATCGTTCGTCAAAAGCACACATAGATATGAAACTAGACGGAACAGTTAAAGCTCTTGGTGTATCGTGGGATTTAGGTGATGATAAATTCATTTACAAGCTTGACTTACCTCCGCAACCAATTGACATGACTAAAAGAGAAGTACTGTCTGATTTACAAAAACTATTTGACCCATTGGGCTGGATTGCTCCAACAATCATTTTAGCGAAGATTTTCGTTCAAAAATTATGGTTACAAGGTGTAGGATGGGATGACGTTTTCGATGACGAACTACAAGCTGAGTGGAAGTCGATTCGAACAGATCTGAGAAATGTCAACGACATTAGTATTCCACGATGGCTCAACACCTTGAACGCTTCCAAAGAAAATGTATCGCTATATGGTTTCAGCGATGCTTCAATGCGGGCTATGGCTGCTGTTGTTTATTGCAGAGCAGTTCAACCAGATGGAACTATAGAGATCAATATCGTCGCAGCCAGAACTAAGGTAGCACCTGTAAAGACAATATCAATGCCAAGACTTGAACTCTGCGCCGCTGTGCTTTTATCAAAACTTCTTAGTCACACAGCTCGAGCGATGAGAATAGCTTTTGATAATGTTTTCGCCTTCACAGACTCTTCAGTAGTACTCTCATGGCTATTTGGTGAACCGCAACGCTGGAAACAATTTGTAGCGAATCGCGTTGTCGAGATTGCAGACAATGTTCCAATTAGTCAGTGGCACCATGTTCAGACTGATCACAATCCAGCTGACATTGCATCACGAGGTGAAAAACTATCTGAGCTGAAACATAACAATCTTTGGTGGCATGGACCACATTGGTTATCAGAAAGAGAAATTACATTTACAAAATTACAAATATTACCAACAAACATCGAGCAGAGAAAAAATAAAATAATAAGCATGAACATTATTGAGAATAAAACAAACGAAGACAAGGGAATTTTTAATTTTGAAAACTATGATAATTTGGAAGAATTACTAAAGATTATAATTTACATGAAAAGATTTCTAAATTACAAACGTTCAAATGAAAACAAAGGAGCTATAACTACAACAGAAATTGACAAAGCATTAAAAATATGTATACGAAAGGCACAAAGAGAAGATTTTGGAAATGAGATAGAAGACATAGAGAAATACAAGAGAGTTAAAGGAAACAGTAAACTAAAATCATTAAATCCTTACCTGGACGAAGAACAGATCCTCAGGGTGGGCGGCAGATTGCGGCATGCTAACCTAGAAAAAGATGCCAAGCATCCAATGATACTCAGCAATAAGAATCCACTTACCTTATTGATTGTCGCAGACGCACACCAGAAGACGCTGCACGGTGGTCTTCAGCTGATGTTATGTCACCTGCGCTCACGGTTCTGGATCTTGAGAGCTAAAAATGTTGTGAAGAGACATATCCACAAGTGCATAATTTGTGCTAGAGCAAACGCCAAGGCAAGAACCCAGGTCATGGGCGACCTACCCAACATGAGAGTGAACAGAGCGCGACCGTTCCTATACAGTGGAGTCGACTTTGCCGGTCCTTTTAACGTGCTTATGTCTAAAGGCCGTGGAGCTAAGTCAAGAAAGGCTTACATTTCCATATTCATATGTATGTGCACCAAGGCCATACATCTAGAATTGGTAGGAGATTTAACCTCAGAAGCCTTCATTGCAGCATTCCGTCGATTTGTTGCACGAAGAGGACGATGCGCACACATCTATAGTGATCAGGGACGCAACTTTGTGGGAGCAAACAAAGAATTGGCGAATGCGTGGAAAGTTGCCCAGCTTGAATTCAAGGATGATATAGCTCAAACCCTAGCATTAGATGGCACACAGTGGCATTTTATTCCTCCATACAGCCCAAATTTTGGCGGGCTCTGGGAAGCCGGTGTCAAATCGGTTAAAAGTCACCTCAAGAAAGTTCTCATCTCCAACTTGACCTTCGAAGAAATGACAACCTTACTCTGTCAAATCGAATCTCTTCTCAATTCAAGACCTTTGACACCAATTGATGACACAGATGTAAACAATTTGAGTCCACTGACACCTGCGCATTTTTTGATTGGTGCACCAGCTACCGAAGTGCCTACTCCAGATCTAACAACCATGAACATCAACCATTTAGCAAGATGGCAATACACTCAAAATTTATTACAAACATTTTGGAAAAATTGGCAAATGGAGTATTTAACACGTCTGCAGCAACGACCTAAATGGTTGAGAAAACAACCTGAGTATAATATGAATGACATCGTGCTGATCAAGCAAGACGGATTGCCCCCGGGAAAATGGTTGATGGGACGCATCGTGGCCAAACACCCTGGACTCGACGGTGCTACGCGAGTGTACAGTGTTAAATCTGGTGATAGTGTTACCAAACGATGTGTTACCAAATTGTGTCCTTTGATTAGTGCTAACGATGACTAAATTAGTGTGTTGTGTGAGTGATATGTTGAGTGATTTAATTTCTTGTTTAATGACTGTTTAATGACTTTAAGTGATTTTCAACAACGTGTGCAAAGGCAATGGCCTTTTGGTGGGCGGTATATGTTAGTTTAAAATCCTATATAAATGTATGTAAGCGCATGAATGGTCAGTAGTCGCCAATACAATCCCAAAGGAGTCGCACGCGTGTGTTTGTCATTGTTCCCCAAAACCACTCACAACCTTATCTCTAGCTATCGAAGGAACAACCGTTTTTAAAAATTCTTTCACCATTCGAAAGCTACATTATCCACGAGTAACATAGGCACAATTTTATTTTGGAAAAAAAAACTTTACGCGGACGAAGTCGCGGGCGGAAAGCTAGTAAGTTATAAAGTACTGGTATACTCTGCTGACCGAATTACAGCAACTGTCAATCTCCAAAGAGACTAGCAAAGTCCACAGGAGATATTAAAGTGCTCAAACTTGTGAGCACACACACAGTTGTACGCTCTTCTTTTACTCTCATAATTTTCGATGAAACCAGAAGATTCGAACTCCGGTCCCTTTGGTACATTAAATCATTCAACTTTAATAAGATGCGCAATCTCAATTTCGCAAATCTAAGCAGAGCTATTTTATTACACAAATAAATTAGTTATTCCTGTATTTGGATACAAACAAGTAAATCAAAGTACCTAATTTGTGGGAGGTTTTATCCTCCTTTGTTATACCTCGCAACGTCTCTCATTGATGGCTCTGACGTCATCACGATGCAATGGTGGATGCACAAATCACGTCAATTGGAATTTTAATAAATTGATAGCATAATAATCCGTCAAAGACTAATTTCTTTCCCTTTTTCTTTTCTTTTTCTTAGTATATCCGCCTAAAGCACGGACGATCCTAAGTTACCGGGTAACATTAACAATCGCGGGATCTGGGTGTAATCATATCGGACAATCGTAGTACAAGGGAAAGCAAAAACCAAGTGGCTAGTTCTTTTTGTTTTGGGTGAACACACTAGGAACAATATAATAGTGTAGTTACTCTAAGTATGACGCTTCTGGCATAGTCATCATTTGGTACTCATACTGAAAGCCTTAGAGACCAAGTAATTGATGTGCATTGAATTAATAATATGAATTATAATCGTTAATCGCTAGTTACCTACGTACTTTAGAGTAAACAGATTATACAGTATGTAATGAATCATTTATTATTCGACATTGACTTTGTAATAAATAGACATGTGACGTAATTAGGAATTCATTATTAATATTCTCAAGTATTCCACAAATATAAACAGGATATTAATTGTCGAATGTCTCATCATTTTTCCAGGTACTTCCCGTTGTGCCCAAACAAGTACCTATATTCTATCAGCCTATACCCACTGCTGTACGTTCAGCAAATTAGCAGCTCCTATGAAGGTCCTGAGTAACCTTCATCCTTTTAGTCTTAATCAGGCTTATTTTTCTATTACCTTATTTATTTAATGGAAATTCAATGAAGCCTACTCTTAGTATCTCACTGTCTAACCTCGATCTCTCTTATCTAAAAGCTTATAAGTATGTAGCAAATTTTATAACGCGGAAAATGGAAAATATGTTTTAAAAATTCTTCTAGTTCTAATATAGGTAATTATGTATTCAAGTGCGATAAAAAAAATAAAATAATTTATTTTCATTTACACAAAGTTTTAGAACGTATTTAGATTGGAGCTTCCATTTAAGAAAATAATGCCTGTGTTTGGAAGCTGCGCTAAAAGGTTTTAATTTAAAAAAAAAACATTTATATGCAGTCTTTGAATTATCTGACTCGGACATAATGTGTAGATACAGAACAACAATTATCTACTAATAACTAGTTATTGTTAACATAACACGATCTTAATTGACTGAACTCCGCTTTCAAAATAGACTCAATAGGGCGTGGCGTAAGACCAGTATTCAAATGCGGATTAGAATTACAAGTAATCGTTACAAATGTGACTAGGAACAGCAGTTCGCCTTGTAATAGATAACCGGTATAATTGGCAGCGTAAAAGGTAAAAATGTATTATCGCACTTGACAAATTCTACCAGTCTAAGCGAACGCACTATAGTAAAGTGCTATTCAAGTAAGTATGTACTTAAAACATTGTACAATGTAAATGCACCATATTTCCTTCCTCTTACAATCCTGGATTCTTTAGGCTTGGCGCGAAACGGCATCGCACTGGGCGAGGAATGGACTTCAGGGTGAGGGCGAAAAGCGCAATGGGTTTGTTCTATTATGTCTGTCTACCTAACTTTTGGACCTCATGACTGCTTACCATCAGGTGAAGCGAAGTCATCCTGAGAACTCTTCTTATTAAAAAAATGCACTGGATATGAAACTGGGCAAACAATTTAAGCTTAAGGATTCTATAGTATATACTTAGTTGATGTCTAAATCTAAGGAGTACATAATTTATTTAAGGATAAAAAAAAATCTTTATTAAGGGTAACCCTAAAAATTCATTGCATCTTCCAAATTGCCATCTTGACCAAAATGATCGATACGTATGGTGATAACTGGTGAGATAACAACCAGTTTTACTTAGCCCAAATGGCAAGGACGACCTATTTAACGGATATTGTCTCTCCATTGCCAAATTGCACCTCTACCTGATAATGTGTTCAATCTGCGCGTGCGCATCGGAGCCTCGCCACGGCTGCTACGTGCGCGACATTAATCACTAGACTCGCAATTAACGTCTCGGAACAGCCTCGTGACTCACTTATGCCACACTCCGATTGATGGCAGTGAGAGAGCTTTATTGTTTCCGGAGATCGTGGGGGGTGAGGGTTGGGCCGGCATGGCGGTGGCAACTGACAGGTAACTGACCAGTTACTTGCCCGTTGTCACAGCGACTTGGGCGTCTCTTTCGCTTTCCATCAGGCGTAGGGAAGCTATTATGTCGAGCCACTATAAAAAAAAATATTGTAATTAAAAGGGGACTCAACGCGACATTTATACGTGCAAACTGAAATGTCAACCTATAAGTTCATATTGTGCCACATAATAAAAGTCGTGTCTTATTAAATTAAGTCTTAATTGTAATTAATCATAAATTTTTTAAATCTTTTGCTTCTAATGTCTCCAAGGCAATAAAGACCATGATATTGGCATTATAGTTTCTCTTATTCTAAATCAAATCATAAACAGTTAATGAAATGAAAATAATTCACTAACACGATATCCTATTTACGTATCGGTCGGTAACCTACCTTGCTCATTGGGTCATCTCTTAGTGATCCCGTCTTATGGGCTGGAAGTAAGGCTTCGGCATCTCACAGATGTATTGAATGTTATGAATATAATTTTGTTTATTATGTATCTGGGTTACTATTGTATGTAAACATATACATTCAAGCTACTTACTTTGCTATCTAAGTATGTTTTATCATCTGATCCATTTCCAACTCATGAATAAGAAACCTTACTGTTATTTTAAACTAGCGTCAACTGTGCTAAGAACAATGATCTCCTTATACGCCATTCGCAAACTCGATTACGATGTCTGTGCAACTAATGGCTGGGACACTTGTTTATAAATGCCTCCGTTGTTTGTCACGATAACGCTGTTGGCCATATCCTAAACATATGATCCACAAAGCATGAACATTAAACAAACTCAACATTTCTGCTTTTGGTGAAGATACATGTTCACCACTAGCGACCTCGCTTAATTTGTTCGCCACTTTAGACGAATACTTATCTGAAGGCTTTACCCATAATCGCCACGCTGATAGGCAGGCGGGCTGGCTATCGCAGGGCGTAGCTCCGGCGACGCTGCTGCTCGTCATCTGCCTGTGGTATTTTGTTACGTCTTCAATTATGGTGGTTATACAGCCTCCATTCTGTTACCAGAGCCTTTTTGCATTACGGGCACCTGCCCGTAATAATATCCTAACGAAGCTATGTAATACATACGTATTACGACAAATTACAAAACTTCATCAACACTTTACTGGCCTTCTCTTTGCTGTGTCAAAAGCTAAAGCACTGTAGCATTGGTGTCGCACGCCGTACGTAAGTGCATTTAGTCAGTTTGCGCAGGTAACAGTACTGCGGGTCTGCTAACAGCGACTCCTTCATCTCATTATTTTGAGGTTTAGCAGGTGGCACTTCGAAATGACGATGCGAGACAACATGATTGTAATATCCCTGTCTTAAGCAGAAGACATGTAGAACATTTATATGCTGCAAGAATTACAAATTATCGTCATTATGGTGTTATCGACTATCACTTTAGTCTCTTTGTAGTGAACGCTGCCTCTGATACAGAAGTTACGGGTTCAATTCCCGAAAAGCACAAGCATTTGTGTAAGAATCACATTGTTCTCGAAGCGTCCGTAACTCCGTCTGGACTTTAGTTACTCACCTCACATGGCTTGTGTAGACCTACTCGAAAGTATAACTCAACAGTCAATACTACCCGAGGTTTAATTCCCATCAGACTTTTACCACTTCATACACAATAGCTCTATTACACGTAGCTCCATACAAAATAAAAGTTAAAGGTTGGTAGTGTAGCAATTCTTCTGAAGTGTTAAGATAACCCCGATAATCTTCAGAGTAGACACCAAGTAGAATAACTAAGCTTTAGTTTGTATGGTTGGGTACATTTATTTCGTATTGCACATGATATTATCGGTTCTAAGATCACTGTCCTCACCATTCCCAAATACTATCAATTATAATCAATTACTCCAAATCAGTTACATTCATTTATCATTGTTGATATTGTCCAGTTTTGATAGTTCTCTGCCGGCCGCCTGTGTATCTTCAGTGAAAGATCAATCAAAGCCGTGTAATCCTTCTTACAATTGATTATCAGCAATTTATCTTGCCAAGGCAGATGTAAACAACATCAACTTGATTTGCAATGTGTAAAGCATTCGCCTAAAACCCTTACCATCTCGATTCACACATTATAGCGAAAGATTTGTCTTTTAAAAATAAATGTGCATTCAATTATTTTGATACCAATATTCATAGTCGTTGGCAGTCAGGTTTTCAACGCGAACTGTCAAAATCCCGAATCGATCGAGACCGATGTCAATTCATTTACCAGATCGTGAATAAGCTAATTTTTTAGACCCTGTTCAGGTCTAATAAAAGAAAAGAGTACGATTTATAGGCCCTTATACCTTTAAACTGATAAATAAAATGGCAAAATACGCGACTCCGAATATCTCTATCATTGACTGTTAATCACCGCTAAGAATCGCTTTCAATTTGAAATCCAAAACGATCACGATGTGTTAAAATTACATTACGACGGGACTGATGAATCATTCTTCAAATGCGGGTATGCCAGACGATATATAAAGTTACTTATTTTACGGCCGTTAAGAGATCCATGCGCATTTTTAATTCGGACCATTTTTTAAATGTTCTCAAAAGCTCCAACGTTTCCTGTTCCTCACACACTTAGACCATTTACATACCGTCGTCTAGCCACAAAGAGACGATCAAAATCAGTAATCAGTTAGCATGCAGGCGACCCAATTTGCATGCATTTGCCGATTGCATCCGTCTCAGATGCCGATAATGCGTTCCGCAGTCCCCGCGCGTCAAACGGTCCACTTGCACATTTAGTCTAGACTATTTCCAGTGCCTGTATCAATGGCTATCTGATTGATTACATTCTAACTGCAAAAGTGGCTTAACTATGTTTTGGGACCGACTAAGCTTATCAATTAACGTTTAATACCGTATGTATATTATCTGTAAATGTTTGTATTTTGTGCAATAAAGAATATATCTATCTATCTATATATATCTACGCGCAGAACATAAAACGTTACTGACCCTGTACCTCTAAGAGTGACCGTGCCTTCTAAACCCACCGGTTCGATTCTCGACTTTATTCTAGAGATCCTAATTTGTCTTACCATAACATGAAGCCAAAAGCTACAAGACTAAGGACTGACCTCATAATACTCGTATAACAAAGGCAGCAATATGTCTATAATGGTTAGGACCATTTGATCTCAACAGTCAATAATAAAGTACCATCAAGCAAAATGCATAGCTTTAAAAAGTCGTATTCGCACGCTTCGCCGCGCTCCATTAGATTCATTTTTAACGGCGCATCTCGGAGCCTAGACACAATAAAATGACATACAAATCGATTTGACCGCAAAAGGATTTGTATGCAAAGTCCAATCTGTATTAAAATCGGCTCGTCGGCTGCGCCTGGTTCCCGTTCAATGGGGACAGTGAATGTGCATGTATGTGGTACGAACAAAGGCTTGTTTGTCGACGATAATCTCCGTTTAATATGACCTACCTGTAGTTATTGAAGAATCGAGATTCTCACGAATATGCGTTGTACTTTTTTGTTGCTATGGATGGCAGACGAGCTAGCGGCCTGTCTGATGTGAAGCAGTGGTCCATTGACATCCCAATGCGCTGCCCGCTTCGCATTTGATTTACTAGACGAAAACGTGTCTATTTATCCACCTAGCATTTAATCCACTTCCCACTTAATCCTTTTCACAGTTTCATTTCGCTCCGAGTCCTTTTCGCCTAGGTCATTCTAGAGTTTGGCATTAGATTAGTTCTGAAGAGGACATGTTTGACGCTGAGCATCTCATCCTAGTAACAGGCTTTACCAAAACGGTTCGTGCAAAAAAAAAACAATTTGTCAATCTGACTATAGATCGAGAAGTTAGAATACAGAAAAAAACATACTTACGAGGAAAATATAAAATTAGCCACAGTCTACATCAGTACGAGTATCTTCGTCACTCCAGATGCTCGTCCAGATGAACAGCTCAATACAAACCACATAAAGAAAACATGGAAATAGCTACATCAGTAGGTATCATTGTCACTTGTAGCTTAACCCCACTGGAAAAGTCACAAAGTGCTTGAAGGACTTTTTCAGGCAATAATAAACGAATTTCATTCGTCACTCCGCCCTTTGGTGTCAACCCATTCAGTTCATGAAAGGTGGAAATAAGAAAGCTTCAAGTGGTCTCGGCAAGCCGAAGTTTAACAATATCGGGGCGGCTCGCCCCTGGGGGAGGCTGTCGGACCTAGGGGAAGAATAACTTTGAAACTGCGGTACCTACTTTGTGGTACTGAATAGGTATGCTCGTATACAGCTTTAGACTTCAGTCGGCTTTTTGTTGGAACTTATATTCAGTGGATCAATGTGATTGGTACCTATTTAACCTCTAACGACGAAAGTGCAAAATATATAGGATCGTACTTATAACAAATTTATATAGATAATCTTTATTGCACACCGTACAATTGACTTAATTAAATATAAAAGACATTAACATTTGTTGTACAATCAGGCGGTCTTATTGCTTCTAGCGAACTCTTCCAGACATCCTTTACTTTTTTTTTACATAGAGGATAGATTAAGCAAAAAGCGTAGGTATTATGAAATGTAGTGTTTTAATAGCAAATGATATGACTATGCAGAGTAATATTTCAAATATAAAACACTTTTTATAACAAATTTTAATATTAAAATGCTATTGAATCTTTGTAAATTCTATGAACTATTTCACCGCAAAAAGTCCTACAAAAAAATCTTCAAAGGATTCGCTAAACAGACAGTTGGGCAAACGAACAAGTAGGTACTATGATTGGTTTTTTATTACAATCTATCAAGTCTGAGCGAGCCGCCTTGATGGGACCGTTTAGCGCAACAACACATCAATCATAAAACAAATATGCAAAAACATAACATGCTATTAAATGCAAGAGAAAAAAATGGCTTTATTATAACGTTGGTTTTGTGGGGCACTGTTCCGTACAAAATTTAGATTTAAATATTTTCGATCAGTTCTTGGTAATTATACGATTGCAAATGTTACTAAAACGTATTGTACGTGTATTACTAAATCATCTTATGTATCCAAGAAAAAACCACGGTTTCTATCAAAAGGATTATATTAAGATGACTATCAAATGTACAGAATGGCTTGGATTTTATATTATCTATCTCACATTTTAACACAGCATACAAGAACATTAAACTCTAATTCACTGCGCTAATAATTTTCTAGCTAATTCAAAAATCCTAATAGATTAGAATAGTAAAGCATTTATTCTGTATGATGTACTAAATCTAAAAAGTAACTGAAGCCTAAGCTACAATGGTATACAATGTGCAGCCAAATCGGTATCCACTCTATTCCTTTATTCTCTCTTATATGTATTGCATTCTTTTAGGTCGAAAAAGAAAAAACCGGCCAAGTGCGAGTCGGACTCTCGCACGTAGGGTTCCGTACTACTATACAGCTAAATAAATGTTTTTCTTTACGTTTTATTATATTGGAGTTAATTAAATGAAAAAATTAGGTAATTTGATTTATGACGTTTAAAAAAAAACTTCTGGCTAGATTTCATTCAAACCAAATTTCGTTAGTAGTTTTTATAGTGATACACATGATATATTTTTTTCAGTTTTATCATGCCCATATTTTAGAAGTTACGGGGGGAGGGACACTCATTTTACCACTTTGTAAGAGTCTCTCGCGCAAACTATTCAGTTTAGAAAAAAATTATGTTAGTAACCTCAACATCATTTTCAAATACCTATCCATAGATATCCCACACGTATAGGTTAGATGAAAAAAAAAAATTTCAGTTTCAGTTCTATGTATGGGGAACCCCAAAAATTTTGGATTTTGTTCTGATTTTATTTTAAAATCTTAATGCGGTTCACAGAATACATCTACGTACGAAATTTCAATAATGTAGCTCTTATAGTTTCGGAATAAACTGGCTGTGACATACGGGCGGACAGACAGACAGACAGACATGACGAATCTATAAGGGATGGATCTATAATATCCCGTTTTTGCCATTTTGGCTACGGAACCCTAAAAAACGTCATCGTTCATCAAATCAGTACTATACCCAATTGAGATAGATTATGAGTGGTTTTATCATACAATAAGCGGATCGCCAAAGTGCGCTGAGCGCAAACGGGACGTGTTACGCGATGTTATCTGCGCAGTGGGCTCGTCCGTTTTACATGCCGAGTGTCTGTCCGATTGGCAGCCGCCGCGAAACAGGGCTGCTTCGTCTTAACAACTTGGACTAAGATGCCTTTACTTGCCGACTTATGTTGACAGATTTCATTTACACCATAAAAAAATACTAGTAACTTTTTTAGTTCTAGAACTAGGAAAGTACGTTTAAAACTAACTACTAACGTAAATCTATCTACGAAAGCTTTTGCCTTTACATTCGCAGATATTTTAACAGTACGTAAATAACCCTAATAAGTAAATAATCATTTTATTTGTTTAACATACCTTAACATAATTTTCGATTTAGTAAAAACCCACCTCAAGGCAACCTTACCTATACCGCGAGCCGCTTTGATGAATAGGCGATTTCATTAACGTTATGATCTTGTTGCCTAGTCTATATTCCGTCTATTTATTTAATCTAAAGTACTTGCTCTCCCATATTATATAATAATTAATAATACCTAGATAGGTACTCTTTATTGCACATTTACCATTATTTGCTCTCTGTGGCAGTAAGACCTAACACTACACCTAACACACGCTCATTGCTTGTATCCATAAATCAACATGCGACCAGCAGTACCTATTCACGTTAACTGTTTGTCACGTCATAAATCAGTTTAGTAGTTCACGTCATTGACTTAGTCCGGGGGTGTGCATTTAAATAATGTACGCTGCAGTTCCTTATCACCTTAGAACGGTTTACGGCAATGCAAGCTACATTAGCGATGGAAAAACATTTGATTTATCGATAAGCTCACTACGAACACCCGTCGGCACTAATAAACTGTTTACAATGTATTGTTACCGGTTAAACAAAAGCTATTGTATAATTGCATTCGCAAAAACAGAAAATGTTGAATCAAATCATGAATGGCTGCAAAAACTTTTGGCAGACAACGGCCATCGTTATATTAGCTTTAGCTAATAGCCCGGCTTATTGTTAGAAGTTCGCAAAATGAATACAGAATTTATTTTAAAACGAATGATTTTCACAAAATGCGATGGCAGATTTTGAGTCACATTTGTGCACGCATGCTCTGGCCGTAAGTGGTGTTTGCTGACGTTTCAAATCAAATGAAATTCATTTTTTCTCTCTTGTATTTGAGCTGGAAAATTGCTGTGCTGTGCAGTCACCATCTGCTATTCTATTTACCTTTCAATCGACAAACTGCTTGCGTATTTACGAAGGTATGCAGTCGTGAAGTTTAATGTTGTAGCAGTAACAAGATTACAGTGAAAATAACGTAACATTTTACGAGTGTACAGTAAAGCTTTGGCAATTTGTGATGCTTCATGCTACCTAACTTCTAAGCTTTTTCATTAAATTATAGTTCATGAACAAAGCTAATAAATTAAAAAAAATACAAGACTAACGTGATTATTAGCATAAAGAACAAATTGTATTATCAAGAGAGATAGATAACCTGGGTCCCCATTTAGCTTTTGTACAAAGAACTCAGTGAACATAAAACATACACGTTCTATTTGCTCACGTCAATACCTAGTACATTCAGACACAAAGTGCGCTAATCTCAGCGGCGATGGCATGTGATCTGGCCATTTATCACGCTCCACAAACAAAAATACCTCGATGTTTCTCGAGTTGTTTCTCTACGGGAATTTCTCAAAGGAATTGTCTGGACGAAGAAAAGATGCCATTCGGCACGCCACCTAGCGCTTTGCCGTAGAAATAAATGCAACATTCACAGAATTTAAAGTACCCTCGTTACTTTTAAAAAACAGGAGTTTTTTTGCTGTATTTTTTGTCAAGTATCTTGGAAATAACACCTCGCTAACCAACTAGAGGTGCTTAATGCCATGCTTTGAAATTGTATTGAATTGACCTGATTCTGGAAGTCACTTGAATCTCTCGATGAACAATAAACAGCAAAGGATATAAGAAAATCATCATTGCATAATCTTTAACATTTAGCATAAAATATGGTCTTAATAGAAATTAAATCATCCCAAAACTAGAATGTTCTTAATTTATTACCGGTGTCCAAATAAAACGTAAGATAAAAGAGAGTTCCGAAATTCGTGGCCTATAATTAATAATAATAAGTCTCTTAATTTTATAATTAATAAGTCTCTTTGATTCCCGCCGCGCACGCCGCGGTGATGGTGCGCGCGCGCAACAGGAAGCGCCGACTATAAACGCCATAGACACCTATCGTATCAATATTTGATTTCCCTTAAAGTCATCTGTTTTTCTCGCCGCGTCGCCATTCATGCTTTGCTATAAGGAACCTATTCTAGGAACTGTGTTTCTTTATATTGTATTACGGCTCGCAAACCTGCAATGAACATGCCACACAATAATCATAAATGCCTTTTTTTTTCATGTAGACTTGAGGCTAGAACTTCTAAATCGTCAAATACATCTAAAATTACTTTATCATACCATTTGGTAGCTTCTATCTTCAACATGAAACTCGATAATTACCCTTTTCAACGCCATTTTTTCTAACTTGTGATTTAAAATTTTGCCAGAAATGTTCTTCATTTAACTCACCAGACATCTTTGCGAACCATCCATGGACGTCGCTAAACTTAGTATAGATATACCAGTTTTATCCTTTTAGTTCTGTATGTTTTCACGTAGATATCTACACGATTTCTACATAATTATTATCTCTACGATAGGCGAGTCTGTATAATAATACATAAAATATTTAAGTCTCTATAAATTTCTTGATATTTCTTTAAAGGTGTCTCGCTTTTATACCGGCCACACGTCTAATAACTCCATACCGCGTGAAGTGAACAGGTAACATAAAATAAATATCTACCAGATAAAAATCCATTCACACCCGTCCCATTTCGCGTCGCCATTTTAATACAGCCTTATAGTTAAAAGTAGGGTTGCCATCCGGGATTCCCCGGATTTTTCCTGGTTTAGAGGGCGTGTGGAACTCTGGGGGACGTCTGAACAGGGTTCTAACTGTAACCCGGGTTAATTTTTGTGAACCGTTACTGGAAATTGTGGAGATTGTCTTTCGTTATAATAGCTAAAAATTTATTAATTTATTTCAAAACTTCATGCTTCTTGTCCTGATTTAAAAAATGGCAAATGCTCGACTCTTAAACCTTTTCTTGAAATTTATCCCCGGGGGTTTTACCGTTGATATTAGAAAGTTCCTAGCGTAGGAACGTTGGTAGGCAACATAATACTGTAGACGACACATTGCGAAAAAAAATCGTATAAATAAAATAAAATAATTTATTTCTGCAAATAAATTCACGAGTAATATTTTTGCACGTCAAACATTTGTGTCACAAGTGTGACGCGAGCCGTCTGACATTTTTGCCTTATGTCATCTGTCATCTTGACATTGACAATACTTAGGGACATGGCCAAGTCGCGGCTCTGGTTGCAACCCTAGTTGACAGGGAACGATGGGCGTATTTTACTGTTTACAGCATCTAGCGAGGCGTACGGTTGACAAACAGCGAAACGCGTTTACGACGCGTCGCGTCTCCTGTCGTAAATAGTGCGGTGTCTATCGATAAAGGTTGTAGTGATGGACCGCCAGTTGAACGTGTCTATGCTTGGAGGTCCTGCTGACCCACCGGTCAGCAATCACAATACAGAATGTCCGAAGCTTTCATCGAAGAGCTTGTGATCATCACACAAAGAAGGTATGTGCGCGTTAAATCACATTAACTCATGTTAAACGTGAAAGTTTAAACGTTATTAATCAGGTACACGGTAAAACTATGATTATAAATATAGTGATGAGATACGCTTTTGAGTATAATAAACCAATCACGTATCTATTTACCAGCATTCATCTTCCTTACTGTAAAAGATCGTGTCGTGTTAGGGACAATATAAAGATGGGACATATAGATATTATCTATATGTTTATCATCCGTCCTCAGGTTCGGCATAATATTCTGGGGTAATTCAACTGACTGGAATGTTGTATTCAAAAGTCAGAAGCGCTGTATTCGTGCTATGTTCGGTCTCCAGACAACTGACAGTTGTATGCCATATTTTATTAAGTACAAAATTCTTACACTTCCGTCCATATATATATTAGAAGTTGCCCTATTTGTAAGAGCCAATCCTCATCTGTTTCCACGTCTATCTGACACAGTTGCCCGCAATCGCCGTGACCAGAGCAAATTATCCTCGCAACCAGGGAAAACAGCTCTGTTACGTAACAGCATAGTGGGCATGGCTCCCAAAATATATAATAAAATAACAATAGCTTATAAGTCGCTGAACGATAATGCATTTAAAACGCAATTTAAAAAGCTACTTATTAATAAATGTTATTATTCTATAAATGACTTCTTAAATGATAAATTTTGACATGAATTATATTTAATTTTAAATTCTGACATTACATAAAAATTGCATTTTAAAAATCTAGTATTGTATTAACAAGAATATCACTAACCCCAATTTTTACACGCCATAATTATATTGGCAAGACATGTTGACACTACTAAAACTAATTACTGACATCTAAAATATATTCATGCAAATGTAATATGTACACACATGTTTTTGTAAATAAATTGATCTTTATCTTTATCTTTATCTAAATAAATTTATCATTGAGATGATGGATCAGTATTTTGTTTTCAAGTGATGGTGTTCGAAAATGATTAGTTCGGTTTAACCTGATTCATCACTATCAAGTAAGCCTATTAATTCAGGGTCAGGCGAATTTTATCTTGTAATCGATATTATCTTGACATCACGTTTTTATTAAAAGCATATTTAATTCGTTAAAAAATCTTGTCAAAATTACATGAACGTATTGTAACGACTGCAAATCTGAATCAGAATTAATTTCTAAAATTCAATAAATATTTAATTCAAACTAACAATGACTTCTAAAACTCAATTCAAGGCATAAACAAAACTAAAATAAATTAATCATTATAAAAAGGTAAAAATGTATAGGTATATAGTAGACGCAAATAATTGCGTCTACTATATCTGTGGTGCGTGTAAACGTATATAGTCGATGTTTTTATGGCGATAGATTTGCATATAAACATGTACCCAACAGAGAAATGTAAATAGTAGAAGTATGTACAGACAAGACAGATTTAAACTAAAGTTAGGCTTCTTTTCGTAGGTTTAGGTATAAATAACACGTAGGCAGCGGTAGTATATATGTATATTGCTTCAAAAGTGGACAGAAACCAAGAAATTAAGAAAAATTATCCTTATTTCCATTAGATATCATAATGATTCAGATTGGTATACCAAATAATACTAATGCTGCCACTGTATGAAATACGAGTATTTATTATGATACCTATCTGTTTTTAATACAAATGCCTTATTATGAGTAAAGATTTAAAGTGCAGGTCTGCCAAGGTTATCTTTGAACGATAGGTCTCTTCAGTCTGAGTGAATTAAGTCTGAGTATGCGAGCACTATCCTAACTAAACCATCTCTTTTTTTGCTTTCAATTCAAATACATTTCATTAATTTAAAGTAATATTCTTAATATTAAGCTGGTCTAATGAATTACGCGCTATGTTAACTTTTACAAAAGAGACTATTACAAAAATGTATTTGATATAATATTTGTAAATGAGGAACGTTAGGATAAAAGAATTCATTGACATTTGTATATTATTTAACGGGATAGCTGTTCGTCCAAAGTCCTGAGTTACTTTCATCATCAGCATGTAAACTGTCCATTGCTGAACCCCCATGACAATTTATTTATATGGGGGGAATTTGCTTTAGTCACCACGCTTAACAAGCGCAGTAGGTTACTTTACTTACATCTAAAGATCATTGAAGGCGCAGCACGCATAGCTCCGTCGTTTCACATTACAAAAGCCCCCTGTTATTCTGTGCCTCCAGTCCAGTTACAATAACTGGTTGTAGGTTATGATACGGCAAAAACTAGATAGCCTAGCTCAGTTTTATAGTCTCGTAAACGCCACCACTTGAATGCGAACGTACGACTGTATCGACAATGGCGGAAAATAAAAAGACAACGACATTTTGTTATTGCGAATGGAAACGACTACTGCATAGCGATGGGAATGAAGTATTTATAATAAATTGTGCTTTAGTGTGCACCAGTGAAGTGCATTATAGGAATAAAACTAGTGAGTGCTTGTCGAACCTCGGAGGGCTGTATCGAGATAATATTGCGGAGAGTAGCGTCAACCACATCAGTAACTGTACAAGAGTAATCCTTATGTTACCTGGCTTAAGAGTATACACAGTCCAAAGCCTTATGGAATATGTGTACTGTACATGGTTAAAATTCAAAGTGTGCCATGCATTATTCATTTTATCGACTTCAAATTGAATCCATATTTATTTACCTTTTAATAATACTAAACTCTACAAACCAACTGGCCTAGGACAAGCGTCTTTCGTTGAAAATGTTTTTATGAAATAATATTCGGCTATAAGTTTAGTTATGTGTCACGCGATATACGACTTTTATTAATTTTAGTAGACTTTCCGTATTGATAATGAAAATGAAAAATATCTTTATGCAAATTGACGAACACTTTGCACTTTTTAAGTGTATACTTATGAATTGTCAGGTACAAATAAAAATTACTGGTTCTGAAATATTTATATATCGAGAAGAACCGGAACGATAAGATGTCACAGCGGACATATAACAATAACGTTAGCTTGAACAGTTTTGTTATTTCGTCATATAGTGGTAAAGCTTGACCGTGACCCTAGATTTGACGACAGATCGATCGCTCCATCCATCTGACCTCTTAACAGGGGTTGGGACGGGACCCCTGCGTGCGATAAACATGGGGACAAAACAAATAACATGATTGTACGTACACATCTCCATCGGCCTTATAATAAAAATGGCCGCGTCATGACAAAATATAAAGTGTTAATTGTCGTATAATAAAATCTATTACTGTATGTAATTACGAGTTATTTTATAATAAAATCTTTTCACGTTCAGCAGCGGCGTTGTTAATATTCTTAATAGTTATAAAGTCTATTTAATATTCAAAGTCTATAAGTCGGGTCAAGCGATAAACATTTTGACACAGTTTAATACTAAATTATTCACAATTAACGGGTTAGGGTCCACTGAAATTATAATCTTATAGTGTATTCGAGCACAGTATGTGGGATTAGGGATAATTTTATTAATGCGCCCCACTGTTATACTCGTATTATGCAAACTAAGTCGCACCGGTCGCTTTACTTGCAAATTATTGCGTGACATTTGCGTTGAATACCTTCTTATTGATATTTCTTTTAAATAAACTTGGGCTCTCATTTTTTTACGTGTTTTCGCCACATGCATGCCTCAGAAATGTATCAAGGATAGACACTTTTATGATCCCATAAAAGACACCCGTATTAACGGATCCCCGTTTGCGTCTGACGGGAGTGGGTTCACCCTTTGGTGCCGTACAGTTGGGCAAGCTTGGACGGGCAGCGCTTTTGGTGCCATGGCAGACATATATCCTAAGACCCCATGCCACCACTCCATAACGCACTGGACGGAGGTTTTAGCGGGTATTCCCTGCCTCACCGCCATCTTGAGGCAAGGGAGTTGGAAGTAGTAATAGGACTTCTGCTAAAACTTTTTATAACTAGATGAGACTGTTTATACTACCTGCGAATTCTGAGAGCAACTTGTGTACCTAATACACGTACTGTGACGCAAACGGGAGTAACAAGTCTACTTTGCATAAAATTAACCAGAAACTTTCTAAGCCTCGTATTACTTGGTAGTACACACTAATTTTCAGCATTTAATTCTCTCCGTGGAAGTAGGATATCGTAAAGATCTCGCTTTGTTTCCAAAGCTAACTAAAAGCTACTAATAAATGGAGCGTGAAGAAAACACTAAGTATATTTAGGTAGACTGATCGCTAGATCACACCTTGTTTTCAAAGGATCACAGTATCACTTTTGGAACTACCGCATAGACATATTTTCGCTAATTTTCATTTGAAATCTATTTAGATTGCACTCTTTAATGGAAACGAGCGCTAGAAAATGCATTTTGAACGCGTATTACCTAGATGTGGACTGCTCCGATGTGTGATAATAATTTAATAATAATTCATTTATTTGCACACAAAAATGATGAATTTGACGATAACAGCGCTGCCCAATCTGTAGTTTTACAAATCATGCACGCACAATTGAGTTCCACAAAGATGATCCTTCATATATTTCGCCAAAAGTGTACGATTTCCAACGCAATTTCTTTGTTTTGATATACAATTAAAAAGTGTCTATCTTATACATATGTTTGGATCGGTACCGTGTCCGCACCCGCGCAGTCGAGCGAATTCGCGGCAATTCGCGTAAAGTCGCGTATTGATAGCTAGCGAGCCACGTGCCGCGCGCCAGTTAGCGCTGGCTAGGCGCGGGTATTTTCATTAGCGAACAACGATGCCGGGCGCTTGGTCTGAGTAACGAGCGATTGGGAACAGGTTCATAAAAGGTCTGCAACGCCCGTGTGATACCTCCATTTTTTTCGGGGAGAATGTATTTACACTTAACCGCCGCTTGGGGGAGTGGACGGGGTAAGTGGGACTCATCAATGCCTCGGAATGATTGATCAATCTCCCTTTACTTCGGAAACGGTATCAAATTCGGTAACTATAAGCTTAGTATTTCATTTAGTAACTGATCAATAATCCTATTTAATAATTAACGTTGAAAATTGTATTTGCTATGTGTAAAATTGTATGCTGTTTGTTTCCTAAGTAAATAAATAAATAAATTACGAGTACCTTCGCTTCGTGTCACTGTCAAATCGTTACGCTAAGAAAAGCATACTTATCGAATTCAATTTCATGTCGAAATATTCTCTGGGGGTGGTTGGATCATGGAGCTATAAGAAATACAACATGTAGATTAAAATAATAAATAAACACATTATGATTCATATTTGAAACAATTCTATTCCTACATGGTCAACCAAAGCCGTTTGCTTGGTTCCATTTAAAGAGCCAACGTGTATGCAGAGTGCAAATTACGCCTCACGTTTGCTACAATATTCCTGTACAGAAATATAATCGGGTCCGTTGTTTTTTTCCTTCAGTTTGCAATGTAACGAACGAGCCGAGACGCACTCAGCTTGCTATGAAGTTGCGTATTGATAGCGTGCGATTCGAAACGATAATGCGAGTATCGTTGCGTAGGCCCGAGGATTTTCATTAGCAGACGATAAATAGTGCGTGGTCCAAGCGACAGACTGCAAGCGAATGTACAAGAGTAAAATTACATTGCTTAGTGAGGCAGGCGTGGGCTGTAGCAACTGACAAGTGATTGATTTGGTGACTTGTCCGTTGCCGCAGCGACTTGGGCTTCCCTTTCGCTCTCCATCAGGCGAAGGGAACCACTACGCTGTATCGCTGTATAAAAAATAAATATGTAGATTTTGGTTGAAAGGAACAGGGGCAGTTCTTTTTATCAAGTTTTAAGGTAAGCACCTCAAATGCGGGTATTTCAGACACAATAGAAAAGTTATTACTTCGCTGCCGTTAATTGTATAAGTTTGGTGGTCTTATTCGGTGAAGTCAAACAAAGTACTTTTACAATTACTTTTAACACTCAAGAGATAAAAATGTTATTCACGCAAATAGGCGCTCAGACAATGAGCTGCGGAAAGTGACCCGTGCAAACGAACTAACTATCAAAACATTTGGGTTACCTTTGGTTGACCTTTGCAAAAAGCATCAAGCTAATTGCCTATGTCCTCTCGTAATATGCATGCACCTCAGGCCATTTGAAACATTTGGCCACTCGCCAGGCGACCGGGCGTCAACCTGCTAGCCGATGCCTCCGATGCGCCAATTCTGCTTTACGACACGCGACTGACGGCTCCTTCCTATTGTCCGTGCTGGATGCCCACGGCGTAATCTGACGAGACTTCGTATAATTTGCCAACTAAGCCGTCGAGTATCTCTATAAGAATCGAATTCTTGTCTGCATCCCGTATCCAGTTTCTAAAGTATTCGATTCTGATCGCTACATCACAAATGTTAGACTGCCCTGACAAGCTTACTAATAAATTTATGAGCATCAGACAATGTGCAATGTGTTCCACACACATACTTGAATGTTTATTGCATTCCGTCGTTTAATTTTTACCAGTGAGTTTTTAATATTAAATTGAAACAAAATTAGCTCAGCTGGTGGTTCCAAGATTTGCTCGATAAAGTTTACGATCACTCCACTTTATCCATATGTACTTATTATAATCAGCAGCAATGTTCACAGCTACGTGGGCGAATACTAAATGTTTTGCTACCAAAACAACATTAAAACATCACTTTCTCACCAGTTTGATGTGCCATAAATTTATTTGCGATTCTCTCCCTGGCACTTCGCTTTAATCCCTTATTTAAAAGAATAAATATACAGTTTTTGTAATAAGTTTATTAGAATGTGTGTGTTGATACTCTTAAAGCGTGATTGAATAACAAATGTTGTTATCTAACCGTGCAGCTAGGTACCTACAGTCCTGCACCCGTCACAACTGATTCTACAATATCCCCCACTTGTTATGTAACTAACAAGTGGGGAATATACATTCATCCGTAATATACATTCAGAAGCCATCTAAATCTGATCTTATATAAATGAACTTGACATTCATACAGTCTGTTAGTATAGTAGAGCCATTTTCACCAAGAGTTTCCTAAGTTAAGAGCCCCCATGCAAACTGAGTAACGCTTCGACATTAATTAAATAATAAATGTCACTGCCTCCCCAAAATGCCTCATATATTTAGAAGACTGGTGACAAAACTTGAGCCTTATTTCAAGTTAAACAACAAAGTACAAGTATAAGTAACAAGAATCGTCAATATGCAAGTACATGCAAGACGTTGCACCGCGCCATCGATCGCTGCGACCGAGTAGGCAAGATGTTTGCATTCATTACTGTTTGCCGAGCGGCATTCCCGTGGTCTTGCATTTCGCTGCACTGTTGTCCGGTCAGCTTCCTGCGTGCACGTCGCGGCTATTAATCATAATCAGAACTTAATTATAGTGCAAAGTCTACATGCAGCTAGCTATTTACTGGTACAATAAATGCATTTTCTGTTGGACCTACGAAACAAGAGGTTACGAAATTGTTCTATTGCCATTGACCATTACATCATGAGACCGCGATTTCCAGACATCATAGTTTCAACAATAATATTTGGGGACATTCGGCGTTACGACTTTTTAATCAGTCTCAAATTGCCCAAATCGTCAACAGTTAGTCAACTAGGTACACCAAATTGAACCATTATATTTTAAAAAACAAAGACATCAATCAAAGTATCTCGCTCTATAAGTATTATACCAATTATACTTAGATTAGATATAAATTAGGTAGAACGAACGTACGCCAATAAAAATATATTAGTAGTCTTTCTGCAAATTGTACATTGAGTTCATGTAACTTTGTTGCACCGAAGTGGCAGTATAACATGCATGCATGTATTTTTGGACTTCGTACTTTAAACTTACTGAACACCAATCAACGCCGCACGTTCTACAAGAAACTTGTTATCAACACATGTGTTCCGTTTATTGCTACAATATAAATTCTTGAAGAGTCAGTTTGTGGGACAACAACGCGATTTCAACTCAACCTGATGTGAAGTCGAAGCGAGGAGTCGCTTTGGCACCGGAAAGTTGCTTATCTAGACTTAACGAGTTTTTTGCGCCGACAAAATACCGCATTTTAGCGCCCTAACATGTTATTATTTACTTGATTCTCGTAGCTTTATTGGTACATAAATAGTAGAAGTTCTCCGAGGCGTACTCCGTTTTAGGACCGAGGAAACGCGACGCCTGGCCATGACCATAAATCACACATAAGCAAATAAAGCGCAAACCACTGCGGGCCATTGTCGCTGGCCCGGCCAAAACGAGCACCAGGAAACACCTCGGCGAATAAGTCAATCGTATTGCCCATAAATTAGAAATACTAGGCGGCTGTGGCGAGCGAAGGTGCGCGCACACTGACACGGAAGCTTATGCGCCTATATACTTAATATCAAAATAGAGAATCTCAAACCGACTACGCTTCACCTTCCTTACCGCAAAAGAGACCTATAAAGTCGTCTCTGCGCAGGTCGAATCACGTGATCTCTCAAGTCTTATCTTAGAAAGCTTAGGTTAGTTTGAATAGTAAGATCATAAGACCTTGGTTAGGAAATTAAAGATGATCTAAGTTACAATGCGTGCCATAAATTGTAACTTAGATCATCTTTAATTTCCTAACCAAGTTCTTATGATCGTACTATTCAAACCAACCTAAACTTTCTTCAAATTGCAATTTCTAGGACATAATTGCTGTTCTACGTATACTGCAACGGCTGTGTTTTCAAATAGATGCGACTAAGAAGATCCTCAAGAAGCGAGGGTAAAATTTTCATCCCTATCAGCCGTCATGGTTCCATTTACTAGTTCCTCAATCGTGTCATCCTTCATGCAGTCCATCCATCTTTTATTCGGGCGGTACCGCCTCCTCCATCTCTTTTGGGAGGTGATGTGATTTTATTCACATCGAATTTCAGTCGTCCTCGCGCGATTTGATTGGTTTTGCTTTAGAGCCTTAATTCACTTGAAATATTATGAGGCATTATCGTTATAGGGCACTTGCGATCTCTGCTTAACTGGCGTGCGCGTGCGCGTGCCCTACGCGATATTTGTCGCGAGGCCCGGGCGCACAATCGCCAGCACCGGCTATTACAGTTTCCACTGAACCGGAATAAACGTGAGACTGTAATAATAACGAGGGCTGTGCCCTGACCTATAGCGGGGTTAACTTAAATGAATAACGAAGTTACTGGAAGTCGGTTCTAAGACGGTATACCTACCTATAATTTGAATCATTGACTGGTTCGTTTGGTAGTGACCCCTGCCTCTCAACCAAGGGTCACGAACCCATGCTTCGATTCCCACTCGGGACAAACATTCGTGCTAAGAACATTTTGTATTTAAGTATATATTTGTGGTACCTTCGTTGTTCTGATATCGTCTTCTATATCTTCGTTGTTGAACTATGGGTACCTAGTTATGTATGTGATGTTGTGTGATATTAATTAATATTTATTGCTGGAATTAGTACCACTATAGCAGCAGGAACTAATTTAATGAATCTATCATTCTCATCATTACCGGATTGAAATTCATATTCGTGTTACCTGTACAACATTTAACTTAACTTTTACTTATTGCCAATATGACAACTGTCACGTTAACTGATTCATAAATCTGTGGATGATGACTTTTAGGGTTAGCGCAGATAAAGATAGCATAGTGTTTTAACTCGAACTTGACAAATAATGCTCATACGGCCCCATGCATTTTCTGCCTGTGCTGACCCTAATCGGTGTTCAACCTATTCCACCCATCCCTGTCATGTCTTTGAATTGAAACACACCGAAAGAAAAATCTTTATTGTACTCAGTAATATGAAAAGTAACAATAACAATATTTCAATATCGTCCGACACTAAGTAGGCGTGCTTCGCACATCGCTAATCCGTGGTCAGATACAATAATTCAATGTAGACATCGGATAAATAACACATCTGTAAAGCGCGAGGAAAAATTCGCATCGAAATAAATCCAGTGTTTATTTATACTTTTGGCAAGTTAAGCGCACACAATAAATATTAGTCTCTGGAGGCGATGACACGTGCCCGCGTATTTCGAGACGTTTTGCGCTCGCTTTTTTATTTTCATTGAGCAGTCGTTTAGTCACACCACATTCGTTAGCTTGCGCTGTAAAAATAGACGCTAATTTGGCGCTGGAATGCCTTATTTTGTGTTGTCATTTGTTTAATACAGCTTTTGCATTCGCGATCACTTTTATACGCTATACTGCGGGTGATTCGCACATCACTTTAACTCTTAATCGGAATAATTGGAATATAGTGCGAACATATGAACTTCATTTGAAACATTAATGCTTACCTGGATTTAACGGCTGCATGGAACATTCGTTACATCAAAAGTAATCTCAATTTCCTTATCTATCTAAATATATAAAACTCAAAGGTGACTGACTGACATAGTGATCTATCAACGCACAGCCCAAACCACTGGACCGATCGGGCTGAAATTTGGCATGCAGGTAGATGATATGACGTCCAGGTCCAGGTTAGGCATCCGCTAAGAAAGGATTTTGATCAATTCTACCTCCAAGGGGATAAAATAGTGGATGAAACTCTATTCAACGCGGACGAAGTCGCGGGCACAGCTAGTTTCTAGTACATAATGCAAGTTTATGTCCGCTAGAAAGCAAACCGCAGCCCGGCGCACGACACGCGCCTAACTCGAAATACCGAGAATACCGGCTTTAGTTTTACGATTAGCCGCTTTTGTTTGTTTACCGAGCGCGCCGGCCGCCATCGCCATTGCAGCGATATTGTTCCAGAACGCATTACCGAACGCACTTACCGGGGAAACGATCGACTCTAATTACTTACACGAACGGCGAACGTGCTCGGTGCACGGTTCGCTTGAAACGTGGACGGTTTCACAAGGAGCGCGGATTAATGAAGAGATTTTTTTTTGAAGTAAATAAATGTACCAAATATGTGCAGCGATCTGCAGGGCTATTCACAATGTATGTTTCTGATCGGATTCGGAAACTTTCAATAAAGCATCATTCATTTCTGCTATCAAATTTGAATGAACTGCGGCCATGTCTTCGAATACGAGCTTAATAGCCATGCTAGTCACAAACTAAGATTTACTGTTGTACTCGTAATTAATGTGAATACCAGGTGCAACCAAAACCAATTCTAAATTCCTAGGCAATTCAGCTTGTTCGTTCCCTAAATTGATCGGACCACAATATCACTATAACCACAACATGCCGCCAAGGTTTACTAATGTTTCGATAAAAACTCCTCCATCGAAATATATTTACTTCTTAACAACAAAACAAATACCTTTAGAGAACGAAACCAATTGTTAATTTAAAGAATTGTTTGCTAACAGTTGTATTTCACGTGATTGTGTCAGTGAACCAATAACTGGCCGAGTTGTAAAGCGTTGCGGACTGGCAATATACCTGTATCGGCTGCATTATTACGAACGCTAGAGACGACTCGAGCGCTCCCCCCATAAGTCCCTAATCCGTCGAACGCTGAATGGGACCGCTCGCATTGTCTATTCCCGGCCACTGCACACCAGCACACTACATCGCAGCATCGCCTCACCACCAGACATGGAGAGAAACCCAACTAATTCTATTTGTTTAACGCCCTGCGTAAACTCGTCCGGCTTATCGACACGTGGAATTCTTGTTTCCTTATAATTACTATCGACTTGCATTTGTTTCTTTCTTTCTTCAATTGTGTTATTGAGCTTCGATTCACTGGAAGGGCTATTTAACTTAGATTCCCTTATAAAAATACTAACTTTTATGGCTTTACCTTGAAAATGAAAAATTTCTTTATTGATATTTTTTTTTTTTTTTTTTTATAGTGGCTCGACATAATGGCTTCCCTACGCCTGATGGAAAGCGAAAGAGAAGCCCAAGTCGCTGTGACAACGGGCAAGTAACTGGTCAGTTACCTGTCAGTTGCCACCGCCATGCCGGCCCAACCCCAACCCCCCACGAGCTCCGGAAACCCTACTCACCGGCAGAAACACGACTCAGAGGTCATTTGACTGCGGTATTCTATAGGGTGGAGGTCCTTCCCCGGACGGGCGGCTCAATTCGAGCGAAGATTCGCTATGCCCTACCTCTCTGATATAGACTTATGACAAGACACGGAATCGTCAAATTATGCAAGTATAAAAAAATTATCACTACGTTCAGAAGAATCGGCAAGAAACTCTATAGTTGCTGTTTTTCGTCGCCAATGTTTATCAAATCAAATCAAATTCACCAACAATACCTGGAATTCGAAAAAATCCCACCACCAAACTTAATAAACCCGAGAAAAATAAACAAGAAATCCAAACGTAAAACAAAACAGTGTTTTATGCAAGCGACTCCTAAAATAACTTTACGAGGAGAACGGATAGTGACTGCGTCTCCGGAGATGTGCACGAAACAACTATTTGCCATCAACTTGTCGTAAAACAGCCGATCACATTTTCTCCGGGACTTCATGTGCATTCGACCATTCGCAGCGTGATTTAGATGTTCCCGGCCGGAAATTACATGAAGCACAGAAACTCGGCGTGAAGTTTAAACGCACTTGTAAAATTTAAATCTTGTCAGTCCCTGGAATTTTCAGTACGCAATCGCTTTTATATTGGCTACCGGTATGCATATAATATATCAGATTTGATGGACCACAGGACATGTTGTACAGTACAGCTTGTATGATTTGTGTGCGTATTATTTCAAATAATGAATGGATGAATAGGAATGTATTATCCTCTCAACTAACCAAAGCTGTATGATGCAATGAAAATGTAAAGTCAATCTAAGGTTTTTGTAAATAATGAGTTAAAATAGGTAAATTAACTTTTTCCTTGCCGATTTCATCTCGGAATTGTTTTTAAGTTTGCAAGATATTTTTGGACGAAAAGTTGCACCCTGTAAATTCCAGCAATCGATTGTCTAATGGTTTAATTTTAAACGTGACGCGGCGACGTCGGGACAACGCCGGTTCGTCGTTAAAAGCGCATTACCGCCGGCGCCGGCGCACGCTGGCGGGCTGCCACGCCGCAGGTGACTGACGGATCAGATCAGCCACCCTCGTCTTTGTTACGTCACGTACAGGCATCAGCTAGGCGTGATGAAAGGACAAAAGCTGCAGATTACTAAGCAACCTGTGAAGTGAGTCAGGTGTCCGCCGAAAACCAGAGTCGTGATATGACCTCCTTATATGGTTTTGCGACTAATATAGCGAGCCTATTTGAACTATTTCAAAGTATGTGCTACCATAACTATGGTTTTTTTATTAGATGGGAGAAGCCCAAGATCGATCAAGGCGAAAAATTGGAGAGGTCTATGTCCTGCGAAAGGCTTAACTGATATTTCTACTTATAGGGTGAAAAGTTCTAGATGATTTTTTTGTATAACATTATTTCACATTTTCAGACTTATTTTTTACCCACCATTATTTTGTTATCTTCAAGTAGGTTTTACACCCTCGTAAATTGGTAGAGTTACGATATCCCTGACCCAATTTTATCCTAAAATCATTAATCTTATTCCAAACGGGGCGCAGCGTATCTTCTCTGTAACTTATTTTTTATTATAGTTGAATACAAAGAAGGTACGAATGAAGTTTATATGTTAAGTTTGTATACGTATACACAAGTTTTGCATTTTTGTAACTAATGGTAATGATACACCTTGAAATATCCCCCATACTCTCAGAATTTTGTATCGCTGCTAGTACGAGTAGGCATAATTCACCACGAAGTTGAAATGGTTTTTATCAAACAAAATCAGCCAAAGCCAATGAATTCTGGACGGAGATCAAATTCGTCAATCCCCATAGGGCTCTTCGCCGGCGCACGTTGTATTTACGAAGGGCAGAGATACCGCACCGCTATCGGCGCGTGCGTGGGCTGCAATAAAGCAATTAAGAGCCAGCTGAGTACAGATAACAGATAGGGCTTATCTGAGGAGACGCCGCCCTTGACCGTGGACTGTATTTATTGTTACTTCCTTTCGCCACTTACCATCATAAAACGATTACGACGATAACAATACGTACTTGTAAAAATAAATGTTTGAAATACATTATGTAAACTGCATAAACGGGTTTTTATTTTAAAATACTACGAGTCGTGTTGTACATTAGTGTTTTTTCTGTCAATTGAAACGAAAAACTCAACAAACGTATAAACAAAAAGTGTAAAGGACATTTTAATTAATAACTCTTCGATATTTGAAACATTGTGTAAATAAACTGTATTATAAGCTCAAAATAAAAAACAAATAAAAGTTTCCAAGGCATCCCCTGTCCTCGTAAATAACACTATTGGACAATAGCTTAGGCTGTTAGCGCCGAATTCACGGGTTGCAAATCGTTTTTATCTACCGACGGTAAAAAGGAAATGAGCCATTGCCGCTTTAGTGTCTCCAATTACAGGCTGCCTAATGTAGCAACGTTGGACTAACGAAAGGCCTATACTAAAAGGACAGTGGTCCAATATCCTAGTAAATAAATCTAAAAGTAAACCGTATAGAGCTATATCCAACGCTATGACCAAACTAGTATTTTAATCAACAATAGTTAAGTCTTCCTCCTCGTGAGTTAATCTAAGTTGAACGCCATCTAAGTCTATTATAAAACTAAAGACCTGGCGACTTGGACATCGCTTGAAGTACCCAAGAGCTCGTTTAAGGAGAAGGAATCAATAAAAAAAATTGGAACCTTCAAACGGGAACCTCCTCGTACTGTAGTCTCGACGGAGCTTCGGCAAGTGTGCACAGCAAGAAGTTTCATGAAATTGAGAGTACACAAGTGCAGCCCCAACAGCTTTTCCCAAAAAAGCCAGTATACCAGTACCCCCGTTATCTTACGTCATGTTCTCGTCACAACCAGTATAGCAGTAGCTCACGTCCCGTCTCGTTGCTTCCAGATGCGGGTTGCGTAGCCGCAGGATGTGGGCTGTGGTGGCGGCACTGGCTGCGCTGGCGGCGGCGGCCGCGCAGCAGCCGCGCTGCGAGGAGATCACCATCCCCATGTGCCGCGGCATCGGCTACAACATGACCTCCTTCCCCAACGCGCTCGACCACGACACGCAGGACGAGGCCGGCCTTGAGGTCAGTACATATAAATTTACCTGTATTTTTTTATAGTAGCTCGACATAATGGCTTCCCTACGCCTGATGGAAAGCCAAAGACAAGCCCAAGTCGCTGTGACAATTGGCAAGTAACTGGTTAGTTACCTGTCAGTTGCCACTGCCATGCCGGCCCAACCCTAACCCCCCACGAGCTCCGGAGACCCTACTCACCAGCAGAAACACGACCCGGAGGTCATTTGGCTGCGGTATTCTATAGGGTGGAGGTCTTTGCCCGGACGGGCAGCTCAATACGAGCGAAGATTCGCTATGCCCTACCTCTCTCAATATTCCCTGTACTCTGTATTTCCCGTGCTGGTAAAAGGGGCCTTTCTTGATCCAAGAAGACCGTGCTTTTATCGACCAGAGATTTACTGGACCCAGTTCTAGCCCGAATGACACCGGTCTATCCTAGTTATACCCGAAAACAATTGGTCATTACTAGGCTTAACCAAGAGTTAAGTGGCTGCATCTAGTTTAATCCGGTGGTCTACAAATGTCATGGAAAACATTTTATGGCGGTTGTCCTATGCGATACAATTCAGCGGTGAAATGGAGTACGCGATGCTCAGAATTTCTTGATAGACAGGTACATAAATGACAAACCCAAACTGATCCGTAGCTTCCATTGAACCAAATCGGTCGTCGAGGTGGTGGCGGAGTGGTGGTCATATGCTATGGTATACCTACTGGGAACAAACAATTGAAAGTAATTTTTACTATGCCCAAAAATGAACCACGATCGTTTGAATATTTGCAGGTTCACCAGTACTGGCCGCTCGTCGAGATCAAGTGCTCGGCGGACCTGAAGTTCTTCCTGTGCTCCGTGTACACGCCCATCTGCATCGAGGAGTACGAGAAGCCGCTGCCGGCGTGCCGCAGCGTGTGCGAGCGCGCGCGCGCCGGCTGCGCGCCGCTCATGCAGAAGTACGGCTTCCAGTGGCCCGAGCGCATGGCCTGCGAGCGGCTGCCGCGCCTCAGCGACCACGACCACCTGTGCATGGAGGAGCCCGACCGCGAGCCCGAGCCGGAGCCGCCGCGGCCGCCGCGCCGCCCGCACGCGCGCTGCAAGGATCCAAAAAACTGCCCCGCGGCCGCCGGCGGCACTGCCGACAACGCGCCCGGCGCCGGCGGCTGCGCCTGCGGCTGCCGCCCGCCGCTGCTGCCGCCCGCCAACCGCAGCGGGCCCGCCTGCGCGCTGCCCTGCCGCGGCGCCTTCTTCACGCGCGAGGAGAAGCACTTCGCCGCCGTCTGGGTCGCGCTCTGGAGCGGCCTCTGCGCCGCCTCCACGCTCATGACGCTCACCACCTTCCTGATCGACAGCCAGCGCTTCAAGTACCCGGAGCGCCCTATAGTCTACCTGTCCGCCTGCTACTTCATGGTCGCGCTCGGCTACCTGGCGCGGCTGGCGCTCGGCCATGACGAGGTGGCGTGCGACGGCGCGCTGCTCAAGACCTCCGCCAGCGGGCCGAGCGCGTGCACGCTCGTCTTCATCCTGGTGTACTTCTTCGGCATGGCGTCGTCGATCTGGTGGGTGGTGCTCTCGTTCGCGTGGTTCCTCGCCGCCGGGCTCAAGTGGGGCAACGAGGCGATCGCCGGGCACGCGCAGTACTACCACCTCGCCGCGTGGCTCGTGCCCGCCGCGAAGACGGTCGCCGTGCTGCTCGCGGGCGCCGTCGACGGCGACCCGGTCGCCGGCATCTGCTACGTCGGCAACTCCTCGCCGGAGAACCTGAAGCGGTACGTGCTCGCGCCGCTGATCGTGTACTTCGCGCTCGGCGCGACGTTCCTGCTCGCCGGGTTCGTGTCGCTGTTCCGCATCCGCTCGGTGATCAAGCGGCAGGGCGGCGTCGGCGCCGGCTCCAAGGCGGACAAGCTCGAGAAGCTGATGATCCGCATCGGCGTGTTCAGCGTGCTGTACGCGGTGCCCGCGGGGGTCGTGATCGGCTGCCTCGCGTACGAGGCGGGCGGGCGCGAGGAGTGGCTGCGGCGCGTGGCGTGCGGGCCCGAGTGCGGCGGCAAGCCGCTGTACTCGGCGCTGATGCTGAAGTACTTCATGGCGCTGGCGGTGGGCATCACGTCGGGCGTGTGGATCTGGTCGGGCAAGACGCTGGAGTCGTGGCGGCGCGTGTGGCGCGGCGCGCGGCCGCCGCCGGCGCAGCACCGCGCGCTCGTCAAGGGCGCCGTGTGACGCGCGCCCGGCGGCCCGCTTGTGCCGCCTCTCGCGCCGCCCGCGCCCTCCGCCCACGCGCCCTCCGCGCCCTCCGCGCGCTCCGGCCAGCCGCTGTCCGACTACGGCCCGGTGTAGGCGCGCTCTAGTCCCGCGACCGTCGATATACGTAATAGCTGTAAGCGGGCCGGCCCGGTGCAGCCCTAACTCTGAACCTCGTTTTGAATGACCCGGAGATCTTGGTTAACTTCGCGTTTCGAAATCGATAGTTTGGTGAATCGACCGGCCCGGGGAAGCCGTGAGCGCGGGGCTCCGACCGAAACTAATACGAGCGAAGGAGTCTCCTACGAGTAGATTTCGGTGGAGCGACTCCGCCCGCGGCGGCTCCTACTTGTATAAAACTATTATTATGCGTGAATTCATCGCCAATATAGAAATGTACGTATTTAAAAACTCTACGCAGGCGAATCAGCGAACCTCGTGCTAGTGAAAAGTTTTAATGCTAGATTTCTTAATAAACTACCTACTATGATTAGTAGCAATAAAAAAGTTTACTAGAACGCGTGTTTCTACCATATAACGATTGAGTAACACGATTAAAATTGTACAGGCTTATCGGAATTTGATGAACATTATTTGTACCGGACGACATATAAATGAGTAAATAATTCCCAAATGCAAATATTGGAAAATCTATTCCCGTTTATTTACATGAATGTAACCAACAAATTCTGATAAGTCCTTATAATTAGTCATAAGAATATTATGAATAATAGATTAATCACCAGTGAAGCTTGGACGCTGAACGTACGATTTTGACACTGTGATTCGTTTGACCTGTATATCGACTACTTTAAGCAGATGATTGTAAATAGCCAATCCGTTATTATTATAGTACAAGTCTCGTAATGTTTTTCTATAATATTAATCCGCCTGGCGAAGACATGGGTAGCGCCATCTACTGATTAAGTACAGAATTAAGATTTAAAAAATGTTTCTGCATACAGGTAGGCTGTAGCGGAGCCTGCCGAGACATCATAGGGTGCATTTTTATTCGTTCACATCATTTATTATGAGTTATCGGCAAATACGAGAATCCTACTAATATTATAAACGCGAAAGTTTGTTTGGATAGATGGATGGATGTTTGTTCCACTTTCACGAAAAAACTACTGAACGGATTTCAATGAAACTTTACAGGAATATAGTTTGTACATCAGATTAACACATAGACTATGTTTTATACGAATATCACGCGGGCAGAGCCGCGGGCAGCAGCTAGTAGTAACTATAAATGTTGTCTCAGCAGGCTCTGTTCTGTCAGCAAAAGTGCAGTGCTTGCCCCAGTTTTGATCACATTGAATGTCACCTATAAGTTTTTCTGATATAACATAGCGGAGCTACTCACCAACGCCAATTCCGACAAACTAAATGTAAAGATTGACGTTCATTTACGGGCTGCGCAGACAACAGACTTTTTGTGCGATAGAGTCTGCGTCTGAGACATTTAAAAAGAGCGTCTAGGTCTGCCGACAGAATGATCGAAGATGTGCGTCGTGTGCGTTGAGTCTGTGAAATATCCGCGATAGATTTTTGCGCGTCGTGTGCGTTACTGCATAAAATTGCAAAAAAGTGCGTCACGGATAGTCTGTCGTCTGAGCTGCCCCTTAAAGTTTCCGAAACAGACTCGAAATTGCTGCGGATTCTTTCTCAACCGTTGATTCAAAACGGTTTTGATGAACGGACGAGAAAGTTTTTGAATCTAGAGTCCAAATTGGCTTTGTGAATAGCCCAGCAGATGTCTACATGCATTTTATTACCAATCAATACACCGGGACAAGCCCTGCACGCAACATACATAACAGTAAATTGTTATCCAGATATAAAAGCTTTTCGTAATACAGTCAATTCCAAAGTGTCGTGTATAATTAATTTACTGTTGTCTATTGGGACGTTGTACAGACCACCATACAAATAGACGTAATAATGTACAAAACTTTCAAATAAACTTATGATTATGCCTGCCAGTTATATCACTGCCAATTCTACGTATAAATTAAGGCATTTTCAAATTGATATTACGAGTATAATGTGTGTATCGCCGGGATATTTATAAGAGAGTAAAATGGATCTCAGAAAATACTAGAAACTTACTGTTTTTGAGGTCTTATATATAGTACTGTAACAATTAATGATGAGTTTATAATAAAATTCATTAAAACTGATTTATTTGTGTATAGTTATTTCAATATTACTTTGTAAATGACGGCCGCTTGTAGATTGTGAATACAGCAACAATACCAATTATTTGTCACTATTATTATTGTTGAATTAGGGCAGAAACAAGTGCGTTTTAAGTACCGACTGAAAATGTAAACTACAAGATTTTTAAGGTTCTATTTCAAATTAATAATAACAAGATAATGCACTTGTGTATGCCTCATGGACTGATATGCATGTTTCGCTCAAACATTTTGACAAAATCTAGTACTAGTGACTAAGTACGTGCAATTGTATGTAATATTGTAAATTCCTATTTTATTTATGAGTAGACGACGTGTTGTGTGCGGCGACCGTGCCGGTCACTGGAAACATTATGTAATTTATTTTATATCTAACTGTAGATAACAAATAAAACGACTTTTTTATGTACAAATTGAATCTTTCATTTTACCTTGTTTCTAAGCCCCAGCCATCCACCAAAGAAGCAGTGATGTGTGAGGTAATAATCTGCCAATAGAATTGTGAAGCGAGAAATATTAAGAAGCGTAGATTGTGTCTTGAGTATTTCATTTCGCTCACAGCTTATTGCTAAAAAGAAACAAGTCATTCAGTCTATTGTGTTTTATTAAAAAGACCTAAAAGCACTAGTATGTATATCATAAAACTTAGTTATTGCTAGTTTGAACATTATCTCCCAGTTAGCATAATCTTATAAAACGTAAGTGGCGCTAAACAAAAGGAAAGATATAGGTACATAATTGGACTAAATGACATAGGTAATTATAGTAGAGGTCATCCTTTTAAAAATCCTTCGGAATCATGTTGTATTGTCTTCGTGGCCGCCCCTCTCGGGGAGATGTCAGGTTATCTGCTGGAGTAATGGGGTAATTTTCCCCGTGACATTTTCATATGATCGAACACTCGATCCTCCGATGATGCATGATGGAAAATGTTAATAAAACTTCATTATCGATGTACCTTTTTAAGTCCATTTCACCGATCAAAATATCAACGACATTGTTTGATTATTTAGTCTCAAGTAAAACCACGCAGAAATTATGCATCGGTTATGTGAGCGTTCGGTCAATAGTTTTCGATGAATGAAAGGTATGGGGGAAATTCAATGAATGACACATACCTAGTTAAGTGAACAAGTCCACTGTGAGTAAATATTTTACAACGTCGCAAATTTCGATCACTTCAAAAAAATTGACAGACATGACTAGCATCCTAGCGTCCTAGATCTTGGACATGCCCTCACTTTTACTTTAAAACAACAGAATACCTAACAATAGATACAAAACAATATGAAATTAAAAGTGCATCGTTTACACAAAACGTATTAATCTTACATCTAAGGTTATTCTATCACAAATCATTCACAAAACATTACGTATGTCGATCGACGGATGTTTTAATTAGGTACCTAAATAAAACTTGTACATTGTAATACATAATTGTACCTACATTTACTTTTGTACAGGTTTTCTGAGAGCGTATAAACACTTTTCAAAGCATTTATGACGTGTAGTATTTCTTCTATTATAATTTTAAAAAGAAAACTCTTGCAAATGTAGGTAGTTACGCTTCTTCAAAATATACAGGGCATATAGGTAGTGCATCGTGTGCCAAATTGAAATCAGTGATTGGGGGAGGACTTTAGCTAGCTCTTCACCCTCCTTGAAAAGTCTTGGCCCAAACAATTCTTTTTCTAACTTAGAATTGGTTGGTAGATACACAAAATTTGCAAATTAGTGTTAATTTTTCATAGCATATCGCACACCATTAGAAAGGGGACACTCCACGGATGTTTTTTAAATTCGAAGAGCATGATCACTTTTAGTTTTTATTTATACCGAAAGTTGAGCTTCAAGTTAATAATTTTACTAAAATAAAAAAAAAACTAGATACTATAGGCGAGTGATTATGGTTTCGATAGAAGCGTAGGCTATTACTGTAGACTTACGTCAATTTTCACCGAAATTAATTTATGTCAGAGTAAGCTTCGTCAGAAAAAAAATTGGTTAGACCAAGACCTTCCTAAGGAAGGTGAAGAGGTAGCCAAAGATCCCTCTCTGATTTTTTTGTTTACCCTTCTGTTAATCCGACCCCCCTGATTCAATCTGTCACACGATGCACCAAACAACCTGTTCAAGTAAATAAGAAAACTTGACTTACCAAGCACGCCTGGCGCTCAAGGCAAGATCTGCTCGTATAAGTATGTCACAATAACTACGCTACAATTTTAGCGCCTAAGTAGTACATTACACTTTATTTCGTTTAATTTAATGGCACCCTATGCAAATATCTAGCAGTTCACTACTTCAAGTACGTACGTATCTATAAATCTACGTATATCTTTAAATCCTTGTTACTTCATTAGAGACATCAACGAACTGAAAGATAAGAGAACCTAAACACAAACATTATGCAAGACATACTACCCTCCTGATTGAATTATGAATCTACAGGATGGCAGGTCCACAAAATGAATTATGAATCTACAGGATGGCAGGTCCACAAAATGAATTATGAATCTACAGGATGGCAGGTCCACAAAATGAATTATAAATCTACATGATTGCAGGTCCACAAAATGCCATGGGTCAGATGTGAAACAAAGAGAGTTGGGCTTGCTTAGGCGGGCAGCGCTGGTGGTATCAAGGCAGTCATAGTACCTTACCCTATGGCACCACCTCTACTGGCGCTTGACGAAGGGACCGGGGTTATTACCATCATCCTGAGGCAGAAGACTCCCAGATACGCCACCATTCAACCAAGATGCAGGGATGCATAACAGCATTATCACCGATTAAAAAAAGTCAAGTAATGTGGTTCACCGACCTACCCATTGGGAGTGTTAATTTTATGAAATCGACTAACATAAGTCACATTACTCACATTGTTACAAACAATAGTCTAAAATTAACGATTTTTACTTTTAATCCATTTATTCGGTACGTTTATTGAGTAAAGTAAAGCTTCATAGAACGAACCTGAAATAAACTTTAAAAGCTCCAAACAGCTCCCTCTACTGACGAGCGGCAAAACCTTCTATTGCAACATTTTCGTTAGAACCACGAAGCAATTCGTGGTTAGAACACCAGTGGTGTAAACCACGGAGCAAATACTGCTTCGTGGTGTAAACTTACACGGAAAAGCTTCAAAATAGAGAAATACATACTCGCTAAACTTTGTTGACTCTAAAGTCATTATAAAATCGGAACACATTGATTTAAGAAATTCGATATTGAAGTAGGTAGGCTGGGTAAGTACCTACCTGACAAAGGTGCAACATGATTTTTTAGAAGAAATTCCTATCCAATGATTAAAGTAAAGTTTTGTCTTGAAATACAACTTCCATTTTAATTAATAATAAATGCATCTTAACATAATTATTTAAGACAGCCATTTACATTACATTAAAGTATGACACTCTATGAGTGAAATTCGGTGGGAAAAATATGAGATAACTAGGCGGTTTTTATTGCACTTTAACACAACCGTCACGGATTACAACATATTATACAACTAGGTTATTTAAATACTAGAACTATGACCGTACACGATTACTCGAAAAATACTTTATAAAAATATCAACAGGCTAAGATTTGACTAAATGCTAATAAATGTAAACACGACTTACGGCTAAAGGAAGAGCGACCTTTCTTTACGTATTCGTTACATCTCTTGTCATTATCTTATCACTATTTTAATTATCATTCACTTTATTGCTAAAAAACTTGTAAAACGTTAGGTACACGACAAACTTAGCTCCTTGCTTTTGTAAAATGGCTGCGGCTCCTTTTCTTCTTTTTTTTACACCGAAGTTTGCACCGAAGCGTTCAAATGCGCCCTATATTTTTAAATTATTATTTTAGTTGGCTTTGAATTTGTTAGAACTCAAAAGATAGGTATACATTGCGTTAATGTTACTTTTAATGCATAAAGCCTTACAAGTGTTGCAAACGAAAACACGGAACTTATTTAAACTTATCATAATTTTCAGTCATCCTAAAACAATAATTGTAAATTTTATTACACTTCTGACATACCTACATCGACCGAATAACCTAAGCACACAACTATTAATTAGCGGACTTTGGTTTTATAACCATTTCGTATTCACATTATATACAGCAATGTCCACATATTTACTGGTAGATACGAATAGACACAATTACCTAATTGTCTTCACCAAAACATCCTTCTCGGGCTAACGTGCTTCGAATGTCAAATGCTTTCATTTTCCCTCTACAATGAAAATGGACTCCGTGGCTGAAGCACAAATCGTGCAGAGCCAAAAGAACATAAAAAATGGACACATTTATCTTTTTTCTTCTCGACAATTCTGAACAGTTCAAAAGGCGCAAGGTCACTCCCCGCTGTACCCGTGGCCTCAACTGGTCGCAATGCTACAGTTCTGGCCGTAGTACATCCCCCCGTAGTACTGTTCGTGGAGCGTGCTGCTGTGCATGGCTGGCTCGCTCACTGCCGGGTAGTACGGGTGCTGAACGGTCTCTTCCTGCGTATGGAGCGGCCCTTGCACGGGTGGGTAGTACATCTCTGGGGGGTGAGGTTGGTATTCGCTCTCTGAATGCTTTTGGGTGTCTTGCTGCTGTGTTGGTTGGAGGCCCTGGGATTTTGACAGGAAAGTGTTTTAATAATGAAAACAAACTAATCCGAACCTTGTACTATGGGTACTAGACAACTGATAAACTTACTTAGATACATTTTTTTTGTAAATAAATACATATTATACATAGAAAACACCCAGACCAATACAAACAGACATGTTCATGAACACAAATGTTTTGTACTGTGCGGGAATCGAACCCACGACCCTTGGCTCAGAGGGCAGAGGTCACTCCCAAATGAGCCATCGAGCCAGTCAAATGCAATGTACATTTAAAGACTAGATTTAATTTTCTAACGACTAATTCGTTCGGTCTAGGGGTCACAAGAGCTATAATTGAAATTCTATGATAAGAGGATAAGTACCTGTCTACCAACTAATCTCGTAAAAAAATCACTAAAGGATGCCCATTTGATTTAGGTTAAGGAATTACCTGCGTCTGATACTTGCACCTCTTGAACCGGCCGTAGAGGGAAGAGTACGGCAAGTTATAGTGTATCGCCGCTTGGTTTATCGACATTTGTCCCACCCTGCAACATAAGCATAAGCACATTAAATAAGCAGTAATAATTATCGCTAAGCAATTCTATATTTATTTTGTGTATTTTGGCCTAGTTGCCTAACTTCGAAAACTCGTTACGTAGTCGTGTTACAGTTTAATTCGGAAATGAAAAAGCCTTAAATTAAGAAAAAACGTAGCTATCAGGGCCGACCTCTATTAACGCTTGCATAGGTCGTCATGTGTTTTTTTAAGCGTGGCCTAATGTTGTACTCATAATAGAATCGCACCTGACAGCTTCCAAGGCTTCCCCCATAGCGTCCTCGGACCACGGGGTCGGGTTTGAACGGGACAACTCGATGCCTTCCCTCTTACATCGCCCGTACAATGTGCCTGAAATGATAAGAAGGAAGTAAAATACATTATTCAAAGATTGCTACCAATCAGGTGATACACATTCAAGGGCGCAACACCTCTTCGTAGCTGAACTGGTTGTAGAGACTCTTTTAACAAACAACGAAACAACATCGGCTTTTCGTGGGCAAACACCTGGAGGTTGTACCCATAATCGCCACGCTGGGCAGGTGGGTTGGCGATCACAGGGCTTCTCAGTCCAGTGACGCTGCCCCTCATCGGCCTGTGGTATTTAGCTACGCCTTAGATCGTGATGGTTGGTCCGCCACCAGTCGGCTGCCAGAGCCTCGTTCGTTGCGTTGGTACATGTCGCTACAGCTCGGCGTCACCTGTGGGTATCCCGTACTGCGAGGCGGCGCGCTGCACGCTGGTACATGTCGCTACAGCTCGGCGTCACCTGTGGGTATCCCGTACTGCGAGGCGGCGCGCTGCACGCTGGTACATGTCGCTACAGCTCGGCGTCACCTGTGGGTATCCCGTACTGCGAGGCGGCGCGCTGCACGCTGGTACATGTCGCTACAGCTCGGCGTCACCTGTGGGTATCCCGTACTGCGAGGCGGCGCGCTGCACGCTGGTACATGTCGCTACAGCTCGGCGTCACCTGTGGGTATCCCGTACTGCGAGGCGGCGCGCTGCACGCTGGCGGCGCCGGCGCGGATGGAGGCGAGCGCGCGCTCGAGGTCGGCGCGGCGCCAGGCCGTGGGCGCGGCGTTGAACGGCGCCGCCAGACGGATGCCCTCGCGCCGCGCGATCTTGTACAGCGTGCTGCTGGGGATGCCTGCAGGAGGAACCCTTGTTTAGCTAGGTTCAGTGGTAATCTGTCAGCGTGTTGAGAGCAACGTGACCGGCTAGGTAGAGCATCGGCTCTCCTCGGTCGCCGTCGGCCCCGCTCGGCTACCTTCGGTTCGCTAGACTACCATCGGCAATGCTCAATTTTTTCACAATTTGGAATCCCTAACTTCTCGAAAATTTTATTAAAGCCTATGTAGGATAGTGTAGCTTTTCAAAAGTGGTCCAGTAAGTTTTGGAGCCTATTTAATGCAAACAAACATCGTTCCCCTTTCTAATATCAAGTGTAGATATAGTGCAATTTTCCTTACCGTAAGCCTTGCTAGCCTTATTAGCGGATATAGCGCCAGCCCTCAGGGCGTGCAGGGCTCCCCTCAGGTCGGCCTCGCTCCAGGACTTGGAGGCGCCCTCCTTCTTCGGCGTGTCGATGCCGAGGCGATGCGCGCGCTGCCAGAGCGTTGTGGACGGTATGCCGTAGGTAGCTGATGCCTGAAATTTATAGGAACGATTCATATGAACAGTTATATACTATGATACGACTACCGTAGTGGGTTCGACATAAACATACTTAGCAGCAGGTAAGTATGACGAGCTGGCCTTAGGAAGTCGCCTAGTGTTATGCGGTGACTTGAAAGTTAATAAAAACAACCCAAAATCCCAATAGATCAAAACTGATCGCAATGATATCATAATAAAGCCACAACAAATTTAACAACAATACGGTCTTACAAGGTCTTCATTGAAGGCCTCACGCGCGGGCCTCGATATTAGTATCTCTACCCGGGCTTCATCTCCGGGTTTTCTCAAATTTAACATGTAGGTACTTTAAGTTACAAAAATAAGGCCCAGTTTACTGGGGATGCTGATAATGCATTATTCAAATATTATAATAATGGATAATGGACAAGATCATAATTATTCTTGCTTGCTACAGAGACGGAATCTCTGTTCCTTCACTCTAAAAGTGCGAAGAACAAATTCGCCATTTATAGCAGTAGCATAACAAACTTCGCCATTATCGCCATCTTCCAGACGCCGGGCTACACAGGGCCGTCGTTACTAGGGGGTGCAAGGGGTGCGGTGCACCCGGGCGCAGGGCGTCCAGGGGCGCCTGCCGGGCGCTGCCATGCGGCGAGGAGCAGGTCCCCGGGGGACCCCCACGAGGGCGCAGGTTGAGTCCGGCACCCCGGCGCCGAATATACTTAATACGGCCCTGACTAAGTACCTTCTTGGTGAGGTACTTATTGAAACAATAGGTGTTATTTACGTACCTTAGTCAGACTCATGTTGTGGTTGCGCAGCGCGTCGAGCGCGTTGTCCATGTCGCGCTGCGTCCAGCTCTTGGGACTGCTGCGGGGCAGGCCGTGCTCTGGCTGGCCGCACGAGTCGCTGGTGTCGTCGCCGCTCATGTGCTGTTGCTCTTTGAAGTAAACAAATCACCAACGAAGCTAATTATGATGATTGTGCCAGGCTCGGTGGCTCATTTGGACCTCTGACCACTGAGCCAAGGGTCGTGGGTTCGATTCCCGCACTGTACAAACATTTGTGTTCATGAACATGTCTGTTTGTATTGGTCTGGGTGTTATATATGTATAATATGTATTTATTTACAAAAAAAATGTTTCTAAGTATGTTTATCAGTTGTCTAGTACCCATAGTACAAGCTTCGGCTTAGTTTGGGGGTAGATGGCGCGGCGTGGCCCAGCGTGCCTTGTCTTTTAAAAAAAAAATTGAGTCCCGCAAACTGCACTCTGACGTAGGTATGAACAGTGCCGTAACTAGGGCGGTGCCGGCGGTGCCCAGGCACAGGGCGCAGAAATGACCAGACCACATTTTTCAGAGCGTAGTTTTGAACGCTCATAACGGGCGCATAAAAGGTTAGTTCGATTGGGTATGAACCTCGAGAAGTGCTTTTCCTCCAGAGATGTGCTGTGCTGAACGCTATGGATCATCATCATCACATCAGCCCACAAATTTCACTGCTGAACATAGGTCAAACAAATAGCAATTGCCATTTGGGGGGATTTTCCTTAGTCACCAGACTTGGTAGACTGGTTGGTGACCGCAGTAGGTTTTATTTGTACCCAGGTAATCGCTGCTGTCCATTCCCTGATATTTCCTTCCTCTTTTGCGAAACCCGCGGGATGAGATTCGCACTGCAAAGCTGCATACCACATCTCTGATAGAAGAGTACCTTTACCCGTTAGTAAAAACGTTTCTAGAATATCCTATATTTCGACTGTCAATGTCAGTTAACTTGCGCAAAACACTATTTCCTTTACTATCAACTAAATAATGATGAATAAAAGCTTGGCAAACTGTCTCTCGAAATGGAAACTATCATACCTCCTTCAGACAGCGGTTCGTCTTTGACGGCTAACAGCGGCATGAAGTCAGATGACTCAGGCACTTGGTTTGAGCTCAGCATAGCCATGTGCCTATCCAGAAGTGTGGAGCCCTGGCGGAAAACATAACCATTATAATTCAACCCAGAAGACGCTTTTAAATTTGTAAAAAAGAGTTTGCTACTAATAATAACTGTTGACCGAATTTCAGCCGCGACGACCAATCTCCAAGAAGAGTTTCCAAATACGGAGGAGATACTTACTTATCAAGTCCCCAAACGAGTGTTTCCTCTAATACTTCACACACAATCGAGACAGAAAATATCAATGACGGTTTGAGGCACGGAATTTGAACTTGAAACTAGTCAGTTTAACTTAATAAGTCTATTACTTAGGCTTAGACTGGAGTGGGAAGGGAACCTCGAAGGCCTTTTAGTCGCCTTTTTTAACAAGCATTATTACCTTGGTAGTATTATGATACTCCCTACATATATATGATATAGGAAAAGGCGCCCTGCGGTATGCCGCAGGGCGCCTTTTCCTGGCCCATTATGTGCCACAGCATGCTTAGACACAAAAGGTTGTCGAGCGTGAGCGTGGGCGGTGTATCTAGCAGCTTCTACTTCAAGCACGCCTCTTACTGCCTAGTCCTTCCAGTCTAGTCTATACCAGACACACAAGACACTAAAAGTGGTATACCGTGCAGCTGACAGACGGTGCAGGCTCGAGGTTCTCGAGCATGAGCGCGGGCGGCGCGTCTGGCGGTTCCTGCTTCACGCACACCGGCGTGGCGGCGGGGCCCGCCGGCGCCGGCGGTGCCAGTTCCTCCAGCCCTGTCTGTGCAAGAATGAACTTTAATCTCAATACCATTAGGACTTCTGACCAGAAAGCTTACTTCGTACAAGGCAAGTTAACTAAAGCTGGCTCCCTCAATACATCGGCATAAGTGCCTCGGCGTGACGTCGTACTCCTACGCATTATGAAAAGTCGGCACATGATCTAGCTTATAAGGAGACAGTTATACCTAGTTTTAATTTTGCTACTGTTAGTGAAACTGCATAAGTGTGAGTACTGTGAATATGCCAGCTTTATTTAACCGATTTGGAGCTATGAACTCTCAAGTAGACACTTGTTTAATATATTAGCTGCAAGTTCCTTGTCGGCCCGTACTTAATATCGGCTGATAACGCGCTATATGTATTGTAAATTCCTATTATTATGAGAACACTTGCGTGAAGTTGAGATCGCTACACGGTGGGCGCCAATTTACAAACTAAGGTTTGAAATTTTTAATCACATTGCGTAGAAATACAGCGAGTCGTTGGGTGTTAGATAAGTTATGAGTCTGTATTCTAATTTCTAATAGTTGTATAAAGTTTTAACCAGGGTCGTATTACTGTCGTGGGTCCGTCTCGTGTGATTCAAACTTTATGCGGTCGACTACCGTTAACTACGATAGGTTAAGTAATGTGGTCGTGAACATAATTCTACGAGTAGTTGGCAGCAAAGCCGTCGGGATACAGCAGTTCCGTTTCTCTTCCAAAATATTTATGTTGAATAAGTATGTAAAACCAAAATCATTTTACCTCTCAAAGTACCTACGTCCTAATTAAATAATTAAAACGGATACTTAACAATATAATTAACATGCAATCGATTAATTAAATACGCCAGGTGCCCTTAACCTTAAAACTTTCAAAACGACTTTGGATACAAACCTGCAAATGTTGTAGAATGTGTCCGGCGGAGTCACTGCTCCCGTTTTGGGCGCCATTTTCTATCTTTACGGCACAATGTCCCAATAAAGGCGCCTACAAAACAAACATGAATCATGAAAACAATATTTATTTACCCTACTACAACTTCGGGACTCACTCTGAACTCACGTGGATCGGTAAGGCCTTGTAAAGAAGAGTGAATTCGCAGCGAATCTTTAAGGACGAATTTTAAATTCGCGCCATGTTATAACATAGGCAAAAAGGCCTACTACACGGTCGGTTTGGACCGCCGACCAAGGACGTGTTGGTCGGGTTGATATAAAAATGGACAGTGTAGAAAACGGTTGTCCGACCAATATTTGGTCGATGCCAACGGCCTTGGTCCGGAGCGCATCTCTTCCGACCGGCTGCGTTCGTGGTCGGCCATCCACCGACCGTGTAGAATGAATACAAAAATTGGTTGATCCGACCAACGTGTCCTTGGTCGGCGGTCCAATCCGACCGTGTAGAAGGCCTTTAATATTTGCGCTCCAGTACCTCGCCGCGCATCTTAACTAAGTGTTGAATATGGTCTATTATCGAGGAAGGCTTTAGGCTACATAACATCACGCTGCAACTATTAGGAACGAAGAAATAATGGAAAATGTAAAAAAAACTAAACGAAAAAATAACTATTCCACGCGGACGAAGTCGCGAGCACAGCTAGTTAAGTATAATACGTAATCTGTTCGTGAATTCGCTTTTCTGGACAAGGCCTCAGTAATCTAAAGTTTTAACTTTACTTAGAACTTTGATTAACGCGTATTGCGGATTACCTATACATTATTACTGTGTTTTATTTATTTTATTACTGTGGGTGGCAGACGAGCAAGCGGCCCATCTGATGTTAAACGGTCACCGCTGCTCATAGACTCTGTAATGCCAGGGGCACAGCTAAGCCGCTGCCTACAGCGAGGAAAGAATTATGTTTAGACCACATTTGAAGAAGGACAAGTCGTAGCGATCGAGAAACAACGCGGCTAGGAGCTCATTCCAGAGCTTACCTAAACGTACACGGAAAGAACGACCGTTGGAAACAACCAGTTTTTGAAATAAAGGGTTCCAAATGGTATGGATGGACTCTGCCGCGGCGTCCTAGTAGTTCCTAGTCAGAACTGAATATTGTATAATCTGTAGGTACCAATATTCAGTTCTGACTGTACTCTTTTGCTGTCGACCGTACCGAAGGTAGTCCGCCCGAACGACACGGACTGCGCCAAATAGAACATATCTAATTCTTGGTAATTTTTATAAGTATAGAACGTCGTATCAAACAATGATATAGGGTCCCTTATGATAACGGCCGTATATTTATCTTAACTGTAGTTCATCGTTTCAATCAATCTGACATTCTGACACAATCAATCGCTTCAAATTTCGTTTTGTACACGATTTATACTTATCTACCTAAATTGTAGATTCGTCATTTCGATCGGTCTAAAACGACGGGTCGTATCGTATCTAAAGACCAGTCGTGTTACATGTATAAATATGGAGCCCATAAAAACATAATATGGAAAAATTTGAAGATAAGTTCTATGTGGGTAGATACAAAAGTAACGATTATGTGGGGACAACAGGAAGGTTGCAAGTACACAACAGGCAATCACATTATTTCTCTGATAAAATAATGTTTACATAACATATCTTTTAAATCTCCTATAACGGTATTAGATAACCTGTACCTACCTAACGTGCACTATTAGCACTATCTAATGAACGAATGAACGGCACTATCTATCTACACTCGTTTTAACCGGTCCGCGTTACTCCAATGATCACACAATTACCCACCTGATTGGTCAAGTACCCGAGCGAGTATTGCGAATTGCTGTCTTCCTCGTCCGACGGCGGCTCACTCTTCACGTGGGACACCCCGTGCCCTGGCATTTCCTAGAAACACCACTCAAACTAAATACAAAACCCCAAAACAAACCTCCAACATTCACAATACAAATGTTTAAAAGATTTATAAATTAAACCGCAACTTTCAAGCTAATTATAAAAAAGTAAAATATTTACTCAAAACTCCATTCGCACAAGACGAAACAACAAAGTGATGCTCCATTTTCTCCGTGGAATATCGCGGGATCGAACAATCCCAGTTATACGTAGGTTTACATAGGCAATTAGACAAAAGGAAGCGAGCTTTATTGAATTTTTTCTCGATTGGTGCACAAATGAAGAGTGCAAAGTTGGCGCTCTCTCTCTGTCGCGGCAGACCGTCTCCCGAGGTTTTTTAATTCCGTTTGTTTTGCGCCCGTCCACCGCTACAATACGACGACCGTGCGTCGATAAACTTCTACACAAAGTTCGTATAGTAACGCGACTTCCCGCGTTTCTAATTCAAAACTTTAACGCTTAGCAACGGACGCCATAAACGACTCTAAACGTAGGTGAGTAAAGTGCAATATAGAGCGTTGTCACCTGTCGCCGATCAAGTAGTGAATGTAAAGTTGCGCGGTTAACCCTCTCGCGGTACTCATGTCACTCGCGGAAGCGGCCGAGACGCACGCCGCGACCCGTCACCGGCACAACACATTCACTTTCACCGTCTTCCCGAACACGGCGAAGGACCGTGTGAAACGGGAGCCGATAAACGCGAGGGAAACGTAACCGACGAAGACGAGGGCGCGAAATTCACTCACTCACCTAGTCGGTCAGCGGGGGCCGCCGCAAGCACTCGCCCGCGCCACACATGCACCGCTGCACGGTGACCTTCGAGACACGATGAGATGTCGCAAATGAAAGTGAATTCGGCACACACCCGGCCGAGTCTGCGTCGCTGCGTGGCGCATGTTTAGGAGGTGCAGGGCGGGCGCGTGCTGATTTTTTTCCGCGCCGAAGAAATAAAAACAAACGCCTTTTTGCCGGGAACCGGCTGCGTCGCCCGCGGCTCTCCCCGCCGCTTACTCCGACGCGGAACATTCGTTCGAAGTTGGAACGAGTTTGCTATCGCTTTTCAGGGTTAAAATATTAAAAGTAGTTTTTGATGGTCCTCAAAAGTTTTTGTGGCCTAAAATAGTAGTTGTAAGTACAGTAAGCATGAATGAAAGAGGGCAAGTGCAGTATAGCGGAGTAGGTAGGAGTGGGAGGGCGTGGAGGCGAGGGTGGCTGGCGCCCGACCAGTCGGCGCCCCGCGCGGCGCCTTCTCTCTCCGCTCCGATTGATTTTTATTACAAGAATTTCGCTGGTGGTTTTTTTTGTTTCCCCGCACACTGAGAGCACCCGACGCACACTCCGACATTCGTATAATTCGTTTGTACGGACTCACTAATGCTATTGATTTTTATAACGAAGCGGACGTGCTCAAAGGGAGCCGACCGCTTTGTTCCTTTTCATGAAAAATGCTTAAATACCCGCTTTCAGTAGGCTTCCAGAATTTGGAATTTTGGGAAATGAACGTTTTTCTTTCATTGTGAAAGCTTACAGTACATGTATTAAGTTATGTTACGTTAAACTATGGGAAAATACTTAGACATTTTAAGGATATGAAAAAGACATTCAAATATCTAACAACTTAGGTATTTAGGATTTTTACGAAAGAGTTTAGCTTTGATTACAATAAATTTAAATCAACCGGACTTTGCCTACGTACGAGTGAAAAGTTGCACACCTACTTTCGGCGACCGAACTATAATAGGTACTAAAAGATAAACACAGTAGAGGCAAAAAACTTTTCAGGTTATTATTTTAAGATAAACGCATTTGTAATAATACATACGCAAATTTGTAATGATGAAAGCATTTAAAGCTGTTTCGGTACCTATGTTATGTACAAAACACTAAACTAGATCGAACTAAAGATCTGCAGTTTTAAGCTTTTACAGACACTATGTTTGTATTTGTATCGTACCTATAATAAATCTACTAAGGTTTTCACCGTGTAGCTGAATTTAAGTAATTAGTTAGCTGATATTTCGGCACTATTACAAACGCCATTGACTATCACGGAAAGAATGGAGATATTTGCGGGTAGGTGTTATGGGACAACATATCTATCTACCCTCAGTCGCAGTGTTTCCACGCTCGATGCGGTACCACTGTTAGCACACTCACTCACTACTCACTCGCGCTTGTTCTCGACACAACGCTTTACAGTCGACAATCAATCGACCTGCTTATACCTTTTTTTGAAACTCAATCCTCATTCCCAGATAAGTAATTTAAACCCATAACAACTTTTAAACTTTCGCGTTACATCTTACATAAGCAAATTTAACGCGCACGCCGCATATGCCTTTTTGACGTCGTCGATCGGCTTAAAAAAACTATGTGCGCGTTAAATCCCGCACATTTCATGGCTTCATTTAAGCTACTGCTAAGTCTTATGTGATTAAGGCAAATTCCCCTAAATGACAATTGTCATTGGGGAAGGCCTAATGTCCAGCAGTGGACGTTTGCAGGTCGATGATGTCTGTCGCGATCGGATTCTGTAAAGCTGGCCCATGCACGTAAGGGTGTACCTGACCTGATAGGGCTGAATAGGTCAACTGTTCAAGTAAATCGGAGTGTGTATGTTACAGAACTGTGCAAATTTTAACTCAAGTTTACCTGACAGGCGGTAGGTACACGTTTTCGTGTATGGCCAGCTTATGTGTTGTATGTTGATCGGGATCAAGTACGAGTGAGTAATGAGTGTGTTAACAGTGGTACCGACATCGAGCGTGGAAAAAGTCTGTGACGAAGGTAAGGCGAGTAGACAGATACCTAGGATGTGTGCCCATGGCACTTAGGTACTTGCAACAGTGCCGAATGTCGTAGTGAATCTTCACTCAGTCTTTTATTTGTAAAATGTTTACTATCGTTATTAAGTAACCTAGGTAAGTTTACATCGTTGCTACGAAAATAAAAGTGGACGAAAAAATGGCCGGCCTAAAAATCAAGAGATACGTTACTACTACTAGAAGAAATAGCTGATATTAATTCTTGAATAGAAAATGCACAACCCTAGTTACTGCTGCGCTCGATCGCTCTGCCAATCCCCCTTTCTTTTCATTGGCCTGGAAAATGCTTTTATGCATACCTACACGAATTTAAAATTAGTACCAACTTATCCTGGTGTTGCGGTGTCTATGGGCTGAAGGGATCACTTACCATCAGGTGACCTTCAGGCCCACTCTGTCATAAAAAAAAAATAACAATGTTAGAAAAGCTTGCAAAGTTGCAACGGGGCTGAAACTTAAACGTAGGTTTTATTTAATTTTCACTCTCAATTCAAAGACTTTAAGTTCAAATTTCAATGGCACTACATAGTCATTGCTAATCGTCATCCAGTCATGTTAACGTTTTCATTACATAGCATTAGGTATTATTAATTTTATCATCCTAACATTTCTCTCAGAAATATTAATGCTCAATATAATTAAAACACCATCAGAAAAATTACAAATAGGTACCTAGATTTACCAACGAGTTTAGGTAGCAAACCTATTAAAAGATGATCGTTAAGTATTTACTGGATTACCAATAAAGAGAATTAAACTTTAAAGTACATATCCAAAAGATTAATAGAATCAAAAAGAAATAAATGGTTAAAAAGAATGGTAAGATTTTAAATGGTTATTCCAAGAAGGACCAGCCAATGATGCTTTTTTTCGTTTCCCTCGGCCGTGCCAGCCAAGAATAGAGAACATATGTGGTGCGTTCGTTCACTGCTAGATGGCGCCACTTGCAAAACGAAATCAATTTTTGATCGAATATTGGATGTTTACACAATGTAAATAACTGATATTTTTATTATTATTTAGAAATCCATATTTGATAAACTCTAAAAGTAATTAAAATTTACTTTTGACTATTATAAGCTTTCTAATTATTTACTAATGGCAACATTGATAGAGCTTATTTTGGGTCACTCGCGTCGCTTCCAACTTGTACTTCGTTTGGATTTTTGTAGAGGTGCCTTTCTCTAAACTTGCAACATAGCATAGTTTTGTGTTTTCAATCAAGAAAGCTGGCGGGTGTGCAAATGTGTTAAATTGTAGTGGCAGTGTTAAGTAGCGTAAAAGGAACATTCAACTGCGACAAAACACACTAAAATAGTTGATGAAATAGTCAAGGTAAGTTTCAATTTATGTGTGCTATTGCGAACGTGATAAGGGCTTACTTATTACTACGAGTTTTCATCTTGAAAATTTCCACTCGTGAACTTTCAAACTGAAGTTTCTCAGAAGTTTCTTTGTTTACTCCAAACTTTTTCGAAGTTCACCGTATCGAGACTCGGCGATGAACTTGAATAAACAACAAGTGTCATGAAAAGTTTGCCCAGAAAATAGTAAAACTTAGAATTTTCGTCGCCATTTTATTTTTTGTCGCGCTGGAAAAGCGGCCATTTTCTTTGTGCCGCGTCGCTTACGACGAGTCGTATGTGGTCCCTAAAGTTAAATTAGTTAAGTTGGGGCGTGATCTCATCATATGAAGTGATTCGGTGAGATAATTTGTACAGTGGCGTGATAATAGCGTACAACAAGATGTTTATGTGCTCTTTGTGAAGTTTTCATAATGGCCTAGTTACTGCGTGGTGTTTGCGAGCTTGTTTGATAGTTGTGTTCATTGAGTGATCTGGTGTGGCAGGGCTGCGGGCGCGGCGAGTGGAGAGACGGCATCATGGACGACGATCAACAGTTCTGCTTGCGATGGAACAATCACCAATCGACGCTGGTCTCAGTGTTTGATACTCTGCTGGAGAAGGGAATTCACGTGGACTGCACTTTGGCTGCAGAGGGACAGACTCTCAAGGCTCACAAAGTGGTCCTGTCGGCTTGCAGTCCCTATTTCGAGGTTGGTATCCGCACCTATGCGTGTTCACGTTATGTAGGTCAATTGCTATCGTGTATAAGTTACTTGCGAGGCACAGTTGTGCTCTAATAAACATTCCAGTTGTTTCATTCTAGCTTTCGCATATGCGTTAGCAATTAGTTTATATTGATGCATAGATGAGCTGGCAACCGAAAGTTGTTTCTACTACTTTCCTTAATGTTTTAGTTGCACCTACCATTAATTACCTGTTGAATGTTGTTAGACAAATGACAGTGATTTTGTTTTAAGCACTATACAGTTATTAAGTACCAATCTAAATATGTAATTTGTTAAGGTGAATCCTCCCCAAATCCTAAAATTATCATCATTCAAATATGCACATGTCATTGTTTAGTAAATACAACACCATTCATGTAGGTATTTCCAATCACTACAAGCAGATATATGTAGATAGTATTTACAAATTGTATCTGTAAACAAGCATTGAAGACTATACACACACTGAATAGATTACTATTTTGTTACAGAGTGTACTATCCCAGCAATACGACAAGCATCCGATAATAATTTTAAAAGACGTGAAATATGCAGAGCTTAGAGCGATGATGGACTATATGTACCGTGGAGAAGTGAACATATCGCAGGACCAGCTGGCCGCTCTGCTCAAGGCAGCGGAGTCGCTACAGATCAAAGGGCTGTCCGACAACAAGCCGTCCAGGCCGCCGTCGCGCCCGCCGCAGGCTGCCCAAGCACACCCGCCACGCGCACCATCACCGCCCCCACAGGTCAGTATGCTACTATATCTCTTGACTGTCATGTCGCGGCCACACATTGGAGATATTTGCACCAACGTAACGTTTTGCGCCCAATGCACCAATGTGTGTATCGGTACTTTGATACAATGAAGACATTGAGCGCTTTGGTATTGGGCATTGGACAGTGATTGGACGCAAAGTTGAACCCAATGTGTGGCCGTGGCATCACACATAAACACATTATAGATAGATAAACCACACGAAAAATGGGTGCTCAGATGCCTGGTTGCAAAAACTGGCCCGTTTAAACTAGATAGATGAATAACCCAAAAATGCTGGGCCACATATCGCCATGTAGCCCCAAACTAAAACTCAGCTGGAGGGTACTAGATAACTGATAAACTTACATACCTAGATACTTCTTTGACTTAAATTTCAATTATGTTTGTATGTATCTCGATAATATAACTGTTTTATTATAAACAATATAAAGCAATATTAATAAAATTTAGGCAGATGACTTTTAACCCATTACCACCTACCCAAAAAGCAAATACAATAAGTAAACAATGACCATGTATAATGTAATCCACATTATGGTCAAAGTTGGGAATGAACTTCAAGTTCTGGAGCATGAGTTAACCATCAATCAGTTTATTTGCAACCAATTTTAAAGATATAAAATAAAGGGTGGTGTGCACTGTGCTTAGTCTGCTTGCATAAAAATAACCTCTAAATCAGGTGTTGATAGCCTGATGATATTAGCACAGTTGATGAGTTGACAAAAACATTGATGCTTGAATATGCCAAATAGAATGTTTCTTTATTAATTTCAAGAAATAGTGCAGTGTACTACTACTGCTGGTTCTGCAACCCTGTATGATGGTTTTGTGAGTGATATTCATGATGCTATCTAAGATAATATCTCAACTTGAGATAGAAAGCCATGATAAGTTGTATCTTGTTAATGAGGTTCCATGTATTTTTCATATTTGTTTATATAATTTAGTAGTCTACCTGGTACCTAGTTCTAGTTTTCATTTAGGAATATGAGCTTTATCCATTGTTGCCAGTGGCTGAAGACCAGAAGTAACATGAAACTGCCTGAAAAGTAACATGAACCTTTTTTAAATATACAGTTGTATGTGTATCTAGGTAAAGCCACTTGTTATCACATATCTATATATATAAAAGGAGAAACTGACTGACTGACTGACTGACATATCAACGCACAGCCCAAACGGCTAAACGTAGGCACTTGAAATTTGGAAGGGACGTAGCTTAGGTACCGTAGGGGTGCACTAAGAAAGGAATTCCCGAAATTCCCACGGGAACGGGAATTAGCGGGAAAATCCTTTTGTATGAAAAATCTAAACCGCTTAAGTTAGACGCTTGAAATTTGGCATGCAGGTACCTTAGTAAATATAAAGTTTAGTTATGGCTGTATTTTGAGAAATTCCCACGGGAACGGGAGTTAGCGGGAAAAAACTTTTGTATGTATAAATTTAAACACGCGGACGAAGTCGCGGGCAAAAGCTAGTAAACTTATATTTTTCATGGCCCTAGTTGGAAGAGGTTTAGTTCCTCGTTCCTGCCCCGTGGCACGGGCATGCGCAATGGGCTCTATTTTGTGCCTGTCGACCTAACGTTTGGACCTCACGACCGCTTACCATCAGGTGGAGTGAGGTCATCCTGAAAGCTCTTCTTATAAAAAAAAAAAAAAAAAGATGAAGAATGAGTCATCTCCTTAACTCAATATCTGGTACTGATGCTCCATCACAAGGGCATGAGTTTTAAGGCCGGCAGCGACCCTTAACTCGATTACAGTTGCGGGTGTCCATGGGAGGTTTCGACTGCTTACCATCAGGCATCACACTTGCTTGTCTGCCGCCTCTTGCATAAAAAATAAATAAAAAAAATAAGCATATTTTTCGTTCAGTTCAAAAAGTAACTCGAAACTAACATTTTGAGTTATGTAACATGAAGGTGTTCTGCCTGGTTATTAAAAAAGAGATTTTTAAATAATTCCACTCCTAACTATGTAAATGTTAACTTAATAATATGCCACAAAACCTATGTCATTAAGTGAATGTAAATGAAAAATAATTATGTCTAAATTAACAATGATGGCATATATGTTTAAATGGCATTTGTCATTAAATTGTGTCAAAAAGTTTGACTATTCTATGAATAAAGTTGTTTATTTGGTGCATAATAATCTTCCCGATCCCGTATTCCAAATTCCCTTGAGTTCCAACGGTTTCCCTACTCTTTACTATCCTCATTCATCCGACACTTATCTGTAACCTATGCACCTGTACACATAGAGAATAACTCATAGGGAAATACCTGTTCATTGTTTCATGGTAGAATGCGGTAAAATTACCTATCAGATTTAGTGGGTGATTACATAGTTCTTGCTCTTAAATTAGTTACCTCTACCTTCATCTAGTTTCTTAGTTTTACCTACATCCATATAAGGGGGAATTAGAGCTTTCCACACCTTTAAAACTTAGTAATTTTATGAAAATCAATTTCCTCATGGGTAAAATATAATAGCAGTCTATGTATAAGTAGAAAAGGTGTATCTTACAAGTAATTAACACAAATTAATGTCATTGTTGTAGGAACATTTTCTCATTAGTCTTAATAGTAGGAATTGAAATACTTGATACTGAATACCTATAGGTATAGGTCTAGTAAACCTTGTGTACATGAGTGAGCGTGCATGTGCGCTCCAATTTGGTTGAAGCACACATTGCTTCAACTTGCACAAGAAAGACCTTGACCTATTTAAGCTCGCTACTCTCCATTACTTATGAATAGTTGCGGGTAACACATGTAGATGGTATTTCTTGGGCAATTGTAAGTGTCGTTATTATCGAAAATAACATGGTAAATTTATAAATTGTGTATCTATGAAATTAATGTGGTTTTACTCACCTAAAGATATTGTATTTTGTTAGCATAATATAGATAAATAATAAGTGGAACAACATCTATTATAGGTAGATATAGGTAATAATGTTAATTATACAAATATTTTAAAGTGCTTAAAGTACTAGAATATATTTTTTGCATTATGTATTTAAAAAAGTGCTATGATTAGAAATTAAATTAACCTCTCATTGTCCGTGAGGTTTTATTTTGTAAGTAATACTGGTATGTGAAATACTTTCGCCAGCAAAAAAATTGAAGGAATACACCCATTATCGAGACTGCAAGGCAAGGGATTTTTAGGTGACGAATAGTTATGTACTTTATATTATCACAGCACTAAGGTTGATATTGCAATGTAAGTGGCTTTTGCAAGCATAGTTCGCAAGTTCCTAAGAGAAAAAAATATAGGCATGTGAATACAATGTATAAAATGTATTTATTTATAAAAAAAAAGTATCTTTGTAAGTTTATCAGTTGTAGTACCCAAAGTACAAGCTTAGACTTAGTCTGGGGCTAGACGGCGATGTGTGGCCCAGCATGGCATGTCTTGGATTATTTATAAAAAAAAAGTAAATTTACACAACATATTAGTATTATTTTTGCTCTGTATGGTATGCAGGCCCCGCTATAAAAATGTATTAAGCTTAATTTATTATAAATCGACCATGATGAATCACCCTCAAAATAAAGCATTCGATAACAATCGGTCCGGTGCCTCGTCACTACGATTCCAATGGAACTACTCTACGTCCCCTTATTCTCAGACAAATATATGGCGACGAAATTTGGAACAGTGTCTCGTCACTTCGTGTAACCCTCCCATGTCTCTTGTTCGCAGGCACGAGACGGCAGCATAGACAGTCGCGAGGGTTCAATAAGTCCCACGCGCCGCCGGAAGAAAGCGCGCCGCATGTCCACCTCGCCCGCGCCCGCGCCGCCCGCGCCGCCCGAGCCCGCGCCCGCCGACGAGCCCGCGCCCTGCAAGGAGGAGCAGCCGCGCGACGGCGTGGAGGACCTCACGCTCGACGAGGAGGCCGACGACGCGCCGCCCGTGGGACACAACGACGTCGTACGCAGTGAGTACATCCATACTAATATTCTTATTATTATTTTTTTTTTATATGGACTCTATTACGCGTTTATGTTGACGCGGATAATTCGCCAATGTCAAGTGTTTAGGCTTCCTTCAGATTGACGTTTAACCGCCATCAAACCGCCGTCAAACCGCTACCCCTGTTCACACTACGAACGCGGCGGGGCGCGGCGTTCAAACTGCGGTTTGGCGGTTGATCCGCACACTATCGGCGGCGGCGGCCGCGTTTTGACATCGGCGGGCTAGGGCTGCTCTATAGTCAAATTGTGAATATCGATGAAAGTAGAAGACAAATGCGCATCGCGAATCTTACATATGCAAAGTAAGCGTATCTGCACTACGTAGTGTCACTAGGAAAATAACTTAGTGCCGACGTAAGTTCTTTAGTGTAGGTACTCTCGTAATAATTAATGGTTCACAATTGGTGGGCAGCAATACTATCCATATTTTGGGTAAAATTTTCAACTACTAAATATTTTTAGCTAGAAGATATACTCTACCACAAGTCAATGTCGCAAAATTTCATATTCATTAATTCTAAAGAGGTTTGCTCTTGTCGGGTGAGCAATATCCACCACTCCCTGAACTCCGCCAGTGCCTTCAAATCCCATTACATAAAACAGTACTCGAAGGTAATATAGAATAGGAAAGAAAGGATGAGAGAGGCCACGACGACCATTACACAACAGCTAAGGAGAAAGTTATTTAACTATTTCCTAAGTGATAATAATGGCCAGTTTGCACTTTTAAAAAAATTACCTTTCTTTACTCTTTGTCGAAATATTTTCTCAAGAAACTATCCATTTCCATTTAAAATTATTTTACTTTTCAGCTTATTATATTTAGATATTATCGAAACTTTAATAGCACTATACCTCCATCACTAGCTAGTGACATTTCTTCTTCTGTTTTATAGAACGTAACTTTACACGGTTAAAATAAAATATGAAACAAATTTATTTGAATTTATAAATTATGGTGGAAAATATAAGTACACAATGAGGCCTCACTAATTATTTAGAAATGGTTATTAAACTATGGATACATTTTTAGTTAGCATTTTTCTATACCAAAAATCAAACATTATTTTCTATGAAATACGAAATAATGGAAATCTGAACATGATTAATTCATGAATACTTATACGGTACTTATGTGGTATCCATATTCAAACTGTGTTTCTTATTACACATCTTTTATTGTGTTCTCATAAACTTATTTGTTAGCGAAAATCCCCAATTGTACCGGTATCGACCCTGTGAGATTTGTTTGTGTGCGTGTCGACGATAGCACCGACATGACTGATGTGTGCTTCTCTAATTGAAAGTACCAGGAGTGCATATCACATAGGAAGTTTAAATTATTCAATTTCTAAACAAGAAGCATTGTAATATTTGATAAGAATTTCTTTAAGTACCTATTGTGGGAACGAAAACTCCCATTAGATCTACCGTAAAAACAGTAGTACCATGGGTGGCCATATTATTAGGGACAGTGCAAAAATTTTAAAATTTACCACTTTCATTGATTTTCTGTAACAAATGATTAGTTGTAGGTCTCTTATACATTTTTTATTTTTATCTGTATTCTATTAGGGTCATTATAACAACAAAAAATATTACAAATCATTTTGAATTATTTATTATATGAGGGATAGAAAAGAGAGAAAACTAAAGTTCAATATTTTGCGATGTCAGTATTTTCTACAAAAAGAGCTTTTATGCGGAGAGGCATACTCTCAATACATTTTACTGATGTTTGGTGATAGGTGCCACTATTTTAAGAACGCATCAATGAGTGGTTGCTTGATAGTTATCACTTTTTTTTGTAATCGCCCGTTTCTGAGTTCCCAAATGTTTTCTATAGGGTTCATGTCTGGCGAATTCCCATTTTAGGCAAAATCGTAATTTTTTTATCAGATAAAAACACTTAAACAGTTCTTGCTTTATGATATGGTGCAGTCATGCATGAAAATATAGTTTTCATCATCAGGGATCCAGTCATTGATCTGCGGCAGTAGCCGGGTTTAAGGTACTCTCTTGCACTGGTCCTGTTTCATCGTCCCTTCTACAATATACAGCCGCTCCATGCCTTTGGCTGATATTACAGACCATAGCTATAATGCTTACTGGGTGTTTAACCCTCTCCACTAGCAGTCTGGATATTTTTTTTTACCAGGACGACGTCTAACAAACGAACTTTGTCGACCAAAATCAGGGGGCCTACTCTAGTCAAACGAAAGTGATCGGATACGAACAAAAAAACGATCGTTTCGTGAATTGGCTACTATGAAATACGAACACGACAACGTTCGGATACGAACGCTTCAATTCCCTCCGGCGATCGTTTTTTCTACTACAGAAAGCCATAATGACAACGAAACTGTTCGATTTTTAACCTCAAATCTTACGTCAACTAAATAGCTGTCGTTTTCGTTTCGTTTAATATTTTATATAATTTTATTAAATCAGAATGGCTACGTTTGTGGCAAACGGGTACTACTTAAATCTAGAAAACCATAAATAAGCGATTCCGATTGCGGTACAAGCGGTTTTTGACAAATTTCTGACTAGGAATTCTATAGGCTGGTACAGCCTCTTTGAAAATCAGTGAGAAGACAATAATCCTGAATAAAATCTAAGGGAATTGATTTCATAATGAAAGTAAATAAGGTAAGAACGGAAAGATCTTCTAAAATCAAAATTTGGTAAATATTTCTTATTGTATGTAGGTATTTCTTCTATGTATACATATAAAGTGCATATTTTTTCAGGTTTTACCAATTATCACCATTGTTCTATATGATAGGAGACATTGCCCAGAAAAGGAAGGCATTAATTTGGGTATGGAAGGCCCCATGGCCAACAAATGGTGTCAAAATAAGTACTACAAGCAGGGCAATAAACCACCCCAATGTGTGGTCTATAAGTAAATACAAAGTATTAGAGGTAAGGATTTCTTAAGTGTTTATACATATACAGTGTATAACTAAATAATTATTCATGAATTAAGTCAAGACAATCACTGTGTAAATTGACCAATTTATCTTTCTATGATTTTCAGGTTATACGGAGTATACATACGGTCTACCTGGTGAATGAAGGTGCACCCATCAGTCGTTTGTGAAGAACGGTTTCCAATTCATTACAAAAGAATGCTAGTATTAGTAAAATGTGTCAAGATTTTAGTTTTGTTTTCCCATAAATAAAAACATAACTAATAAGTAGGTACATAATATTTTAAATATTATTATGACATGTTAGTAGTTACCTATAATTCTAGACTGATGGTATCTAGTTACATCATGTTTGATTGTATTGTTTGGTAGTTAACTATAACTGATGTAACCTATACATGTCATTGAAATGGGCATGACTCTTATTATCAAATTAAATAAAACAAATTGCTTGTTAAAAATTACTTTTTATTAAGTAGGTAGTACAACCACATATATTTTATTTAGTATTTGCAGCAGAAAGGCAGGTAGTGAATCCACACAGAAGGATTTTTCTAGTTGGAGGCTTTAACTGTGATAATCTGGTTGGATGTGATGTACCGTTAACTGTAAAGTAAAAAAGGGATGGTTAGGCAAGTCAATATATAAACACTGTGTTACCCCTCTCCAATAGATGGTTTGCAATACATGGTATATCACACATGTAATTAGACAACCAGTTTGGTGCAGTAGTAGCCAATTCTGCTTCTGGTACAGTGGGTGCAGGTTCGATCCCGCACCGTACAAACATTTGTATGCATGAACAATGAACATGTGTGTTGTGTTGGTCTGGGTGTGTTAATGTATGTTTGTATAATATCAATACATATGTATAATATATATTTATTTACAAAAAAGCATCTAAGTATGTTTATTAGTTGTCTACCCAAAGCATGTATTTACACCATCTTAGTATGGAACTAGATGACCCTGTGTGGCCCGATGTGGCATGTCTTGGGTTATTACGTCAGATTTACTCATCTCTGCTCATTTTAGGCTCGTAATGTTTATAACCACACATCGTTTCTCTGTGCAATCTCTATATCGAGGTAGTGTATACAATTTGAAAGAAACACAAGATATATTACAATGTAGAGTACTTAGGTACCTTTTCCTACTGTTTAGATGTCTTCACTGAACCCCCATACTATTTAATTGCACTTCAATCTCTCGCATCTCGTCTGCATGAGCTCACGTTTCCAAACTGTCGACAAGTCCAATTCCAGGCTTGAACTCAGGAAATCCACGGGTACATCGATTTGTAGTCGTGGCAATGATCATAAACTGTAAATTTATAAAAAATTAAGAAGTTATAGGTTATTATATTGGACGTTTAACAAACTCAAAAGAAATTGCACTTATAAACACTAAAAACGACCTAGATTTGAAAAGTAAATAACTCGTGTCTTAGAAGGAAGTAAATATAAACTTGTTAAATAATAATACTTACCAAAAAATTGCAAATAGATACAGAAAACATCTATAAATAAGATTTTTCATGCGAACTTGAATTGGAAAATTAACATCAACAAACACTTGTCAAATTTAAGATGTCAAAATAAAGACCATAGATAAACCAAAGGCGTAAAATCGTCTTTGCAGATTTCAGATTACTCAAAATAATTAAATTTTTTAATTAAATTACTTTATTTAGGACTTAATTTTTAACATTTTCACAAAAAAGGTAATTAAGTATTCATTCTGTTCTTTTATCATGGCTTTAAAACAATTTTTATCTTAATCTTAGATTATCGATTGAGATACGTCAATATATTGCCCTCTGTAGTTCATCCGAAAGGTTTTGTCTATGGTCGGAACAAGAGAGGGTCGGCTGTTCGGGCCCGAAAATGAACTGGAGTAGGGTCTAGATCGGATGATCGTTTCCGATCAACGAAATCCGTCATGTTTCTGTTCGTTTTCTGTAGTAGGGCCCCTGGAACGTCGATTCATCAAAAAAGCACACTTGTAAATCAATAAAACTAATAACTTAAAAAGGTTATTGTTCAACTAAACTACTAAAGTAAGTTATATTAACTCGACTCCAATCTTAAACAGTCATATTTGGATGTCGCCGAGTCCATTCAAGTCGTATGTCTTCATACGGTGGGTTAGCCGTTGCTTTTTGACTGGCCGCCGGCCCATCAGCTTCTGTTCGTCGAGGCATCTCCGCATTGTTCTCTTAGAAATCCTAATACCGTCCTCATTAATTAGTGTAATCAAATAGGCAACACTCTTTTTACGATTCTTAAGGCAAATGTCCCTGAATTTTCGATGGGTACGTAGTGTGGTGATCTTTTTTCTGCCACCTTTGCCAGCGCAATCTGCCTCAAGAGGTTGTTCACGGTCAATTTTTATTTTTACTTGATTGACTACAGACTTAAAAATGCCTGGAATAGACGCTATCTCTCTTTGTGAATGTGCAGAGTGCAGTATCAGGGTTTGTATCTCTCTTCATTTTCTTGGAGAAATGTCTGAAGCCTTACATATTCTAAAAATTTAGAAAATCTTGATATATCGTATTGTACTGTGAATAATGTATAAATTATGAGTTAAAACATGGCAAAAATATTTTTTATACGTCTATCACTTATCTTTTGATTATTTAAGATACAAAATTCATTTGAAACTAATGAAAATCTAAGCAAGATAATCCGACACACAAACCTTGAAATTTGCACCTTTTCAATGAACAATGTCTACTCCACAAGAAATGCCACACAATTATTAAATTACGTAAGTAACCTGTGCTGCCACTACACAAAGACAATAACCATTATATCAGTAGCAATATTAAACAAAATAACTCCAATAAAAAAGGGTAATTTAATTTTAAAAATCCGTTTATTCTAAAAAAATTGAAATAATCGCACTGTCCCTAATAATATGGCCACCCACTGTAGAACAACATAATACAACATAATTTTAGTATGAAGTAAGTAAATACAATAATTCTTTATTTTCGCAACGCGCTTCAAAAATGGTTACGTTCTGTTAGTAGATACGTAATTGTTTTATTTTTAGTGTTGTTACAATTTAATCGTTACGCTAATGGATCATAATGATTAATCGATATGTAAATAGTACAAATTGTAATCAGCATTGGACACCAGAAAGTTAAACGATCACTAGGAATCGTTTATAATTTGCTGTTCGCTTTAGACAATTGTGACAACTGTATTAAATGTGAGTTTATGAAATTTATTTCTTAAATGAAGATGTTATTATAGATAAAAATACGATAATAATATTATAATATAATCAAAACTTAACTTTTGTAATAATATTTGAAGTTTGTAGTCATCAATAAACTTCGTATTTGCAATCAATTTAGTACTTATGGCTCTCAAATAAGTTAAATTGTACTTCTTCTTAAGGTGACCAGAAAGTAATATAAAACAGTAAACAGTCGTGTATCCTATTCCCAAAAACAGAGTAACTAAAGTCACACATAAATTATCTTTAAAGCGATTATCGATGTTTAGATTGTAAATCATTTGGTACTTGAATCGATTTATTCTCACTAAAGAATCAACAATTACCTATAGCCGACCATCGATCTACAACACTACCAGCTGCCGAACCGCAAAACCGCGACCGCTAGTGTGAACACCTCGGCCGTTTTGCGGTTGATCGGCGGTCGATTTGCGGTCGCCGCCGGGCGGATCAACCGCTAGTGTGAACGAAAATAAACGCTAGTATGAACAGGCGCTTAGAGAGACACGTCAAAACCTAATATTATAAACTAGCTGTTTTGACGTGTCTCTCTAAACACTTGACATTGGCGAATTATCCGCGTCAACATAAACGCGTGATAGAATCCATATACAAAAAAAAACTAGCTGTGCTCGCGACTTCGTCTGCGTGGAATAGTTATTTTTTCTCCGTTTTTTTTTTACATTTTCCATTATTTCTTCGCTCCTAATAGTTGCAACGTGATGTTATATAGCCTAAAGCCTTCCTCGATAAATGGTCTATTCAACACAAAAAGAATTTTTCAATTCGGACCAGTAGTTCCTGAGATTACCGCGTTCAAACAAACAAACAAACTCTTCAGCTTTATAATATTAGTTAAGATCGGAAATAAGCAGTTATTACACCACCCTAAATTCAGAGCACTGAATGTGGGCGGGTACCTGTGGCGGGTACCCTAGTTAGTGCGGCGCTTATTACACTACACTGAAAATCGGTCCCTAAATCAGTTGATTTGCGATAATCGCCCTTAATATTTGTTGCCGACTTATTGTTTTGTTTGTAAAAAGAAATAAATTAGTTGTCATCGTAAAATTGGCGTTTGTAATTTTCACCTTTTATATTTTATCATCAACAATGTTATTACATTACGCAATAGGCAGAGCGATGAAGTAGCTAGGCAGCCCGATCGCCCTAAATCGGGACCCTTACCCTAAATCTTATTAGACCACCCTTATTCAGAGGTGATTCAGAGTTAGGGTCCCTGAATATCGGGTGGTGTAATAACTGCTTTATGTCTGTCTGTATGTTTGATTCTCTTTCAAACGGAGCGACGAATTGACGTGATTTTCTAAGTGGAGATAGTTGAAGGGATGGAGAGTAACATAGGCTACTTTTTGCCCCTTTCTAACCCCCCACTTCCCTAAAATGGGGGGCAACGCGGGCGAAGCCGCAGGCACAGCTAGTACACTATATATGCGAGTGTACGGATGCATTATTTAGTCTAGTCTTCTCAGTCATTCACTCTTGACTTGTGGTCGTGGTCATGAGAGGTCGTCTGCTACTGTTGGGGCCGCTTTCGCGTTCCATCTCCACCGGCACGGGGAGAACATTCCACCACAGTAGTCCCGGTGACAGACTTGATGGTGTCTGTCCAGCGGGTAGGCGATCGACCCTGGTCTATTACCTTCGACTCAGCCCTGAATCACCAACCGCTCCTTCGAACGAGTCAATACCAGCGGTCATTTTTCATCATCGTACAGCTCGCACCAATTCTAGATTTCATCCTTATCACCTTGATAGTTGGAGGTCTTCCACAGTGCGTTTTGCGCGCAATTTTCTGCCTCGTGTTGGTCTTTGGAACCGGCTTTCGGCTGCAATTTCCCGGTTAGATATGACTTAAAGACCTTCAAAAATCGATACCTATAGATTTCTCAAGGGCCGACAACACACTTGTGACTCTACCGGTGTTGCGGTGTCTATGGGCTGAAGTGATCACTTACCTTCAGGCCCGTTTGCCCCCTCTGTCATAACAAAAACATGCCGTCCAGCGCCATCTAGTGCCAAACTAAGCCTAAGCCTGAACTGTGGCCGCTAGACAATTGGAAACTTGCTTAAATACCTAGTTAATTTTATCGTTATGAGTAGGGAGGACTAACGAAACAAAAACATCCCAAGCCCCGGCTTGGGATTACCCAAATCTAGGTAGTCCCAAATTAAGAAAAATATAGACACTTAACAATAATGTATTTGTAATAATGATCCTCTATTGATAGAAATATTTCATTTGGTTTTGTATCAGTAATAATTTTTTATAATCATCATCGTCCTTTCAATAACCATTCGTAAACATAGACCTGGGCGGTCAAAACCCTCTGCAACTACTAACGACTAATTATTCTGGATGGTCTAACAACGGTCTGGTCAGTCCATCTTGGGGGGCCGCCCCCATTCGTTTTCCAGCTAATGGTAGCCACTTGAAAACTTCACAATTACTAACAAATATTTGCAAGTACTAATCTACATGTATGTTGAATTATCAAAACAAGTACCTGCCTACACTACACTTGACCTACTTACAGCTTATAACACTAATTTATTGTTCAGAGCACTGAGCAGAGTTGCCATCTGTTAATATAATTCGTACATTCAATAAACTTGTAGCTGTCTAATTAACTTGTATTGTTTACTTCTTATTTAAAGATGTAAAAAAAATGTTTATTTACCTTGATTAAAATCTTGGTTGTACCTAAGAACTCCCCAAGGGACGGAATTTTACATTTTTGTGTAGTACTCGTAGTAGTACACAATGTCTCAAACTCTGCTGTTTAGTCAGATTAATTCAGAAACAGTATATAACCGAACGATGGTCTAAAATTACTAGTTTCACATCCTTTTTTTTTCGTATATCTTTTTTATTCCGTATTGTTCACTAAATATTTTATGCGTTAAATGCAATACAAGAATAGCAGTGTGCGTGATTGACGCAATGTATTAGATTCATTAACGCGTGCCATCGGGCAATACCGAGCAATGAGTTGTATCGCTACTATTTGGTGGTACCAATTTCAATGAAACCTGAAGGTTTCTACCATTTTCGTAATCGTATAGCTGTGCCTGACTTCAATTATTATGTTAGATGGCCGTTAACAGAAGTTGAACTCTGGACTTAGAAAACGATGAATAACACGTTTTCGTCTATTTTCTTAATTAATCATATTAATAGGTTTGTCATAATTTGTACTATTTAAATTCGATTAGCTGTATTAGAGTGATTAAGTAAAACCATCCACATATAAATGAACGATATGATATAGATAGGTACATCCAAAATACAGGCACTTTTACTTTTTTGCTTCCAAAAACTTCGAACAAACATTTTTAAAAGAGGGAAGTAGGTAGAATAGTAAAAGAGAGGTAGGGCATAGCGAATCTTCGCTCGAATTGAGCCGCCCGTCCGGGGAAGGACCTCCACCCTATAGAATACCGCAGTCAAATGACCTCTGGGTCGTGTTTCTGCCGGTGAGTAGGGTTTCCGGAGCTCGTGGGGGGTTAGGGTTGGGCCGGCATGGCGGTGGTAACTGACAAGTAACTGACCAGTTACTTGCCCGTTGTCACAGCGACTTGGGCTTCTCTTTCGCTTTCCATCAGGCGTAGGGAAGCCATTATGTCGAGCCACTATAAAAAAAAAAGAATACATATTTTATTGAAACAAAAAACAATTGAAAGCCTCAAAAGTTAAAATAAAGTTCAGTAATCGCCCAAAACGTAAGGGAGTCATTCAGTTTGTCACAGTATTGTTTCCTATTACAGATTTCCAATGGCATATGGAACGATCTCAAGATGAAATAATGAACTCAAATGACAGCGCCCGAGAGTCGCAAGGTAAGATTGCACACATTCGTACATGCCACGTCAGCGCGCGTGCCGCCAGCCGGCGCACGCGCGCTGATGCTCATACAAACTTAACATCTTGTCTTGTTCATGCCTCTCTTACATTTCAACTTCCTCTGAACAATACAAGATGTTCAATGGGACTCAAATTTTATACCTATCCTGGGACAATCAACTTTTAATCAAATTTTACATGAAACATTCTTATTCCGTACCTAAAAGTTAATTGTTCCAGACAGACAAGGAACGGATGAAATGCGCAATGTCTTCCCATAATTTGAAATTAGACAAACAGTCATTGCTTAAAATAATCTATTTATCTTGTTATATATAAATATTATATTTCACAACAGCGGATACAAGAGTGCTAGTGTTTTCACATGTGAAACTACAACCTTATATAAAATAGTATCTAATATTAATATTATAAACTACTAATCTTACAATATTTTTGTATCAATATGAACTTTATGAATATTTCAGTGCAACAGGTAAAGGTTTTTTGGTAATGAGGTTTTATGTTCAAGTTGTATGTAGCCTTTTATAAGGTGAGGTAATAAAAAGGTAAGTCCAATTTCTATTACTATTTCACTAGAGGAGTGACCTAATGTATATGTATGTTATTACTGTGTATCTGCTTATTGTTTGTGTTATGGGGGTAAGCAACATGTAGTTCATGCATGCCTATTAGTTAGAGTAGTAGTATTATGTAGAGATGTAGCAAATTGAACAATTCAAAAAAAGTGCTAATATTTTCTATCCTAACCGATGGAGTGGAATGGCTTACTCTTTACATTGGTAAGTAAGATTTAACATATTCATTACATTAATATTTATTATAATAATATGTAGAGGTAGACCATATTTTATATGCGCACAACATTTCACCTCCCGTTTATTTCTGTTCTGAAAAATATACACAATACCTATTTATTTTCCCAAAAAAAAAATCTCGGCTAAGTAAAATTGTCTTTGCTAGAATATCGCGTTAAAATAAAAATGGCACCACTTTCGAGTGATTTTTTTACTTAAATGTTTGTTTATAGAAGATTTATGGATTGTGACAACGCACTGCAGCTGCCATTCGGATTAAGGTAAACGAGACTTGTTTCTACTACTAATATTAGTTTGGTTATATGGCTTATTTATCTATTATTTATTATTTTCTTTAATTTGCATTCACATGTGATTTCACTGCAGATGTTTTTCATGTTTTTTTTTTCGTAAATACGTGCATGGTCAATTGACATCAATTGCGGTTACGTAAGAAAGATTATTGAAAGCATGTAAAATCATGTACAACCCGTCGGCCTATGCGCATTTCATTTTTTATACAAAATACATGTCACAAGTAAGGTTATTTTTTATTTAGAAACAAGTACAGAAAACCAGTGACTTCAAGAAGACTCCCCAGTTAATGTCCTCCGCATGTTCACTGCTTTATTTTATCCAATTTCATGTATAAACTGTCAACACTTCATTATTTTTTTACATTTCACTTCACTTCACTATGATTTTTTTATTTATTTAAAAATATTTTAAAATTTTCATGTACTTATCAATTACAAAAAGCACTATCTTTAGTCAGGCAACACCCTGAAAACCACTGGCTTTTAAAAAAATGACTAATATTTCCATGTATCATTTAACATCAGATATCTGTCCTAATGCTTTATATCTAATTTATTCTTGCTTTTCATTGTTTCCCCTTCCAGAACCACCCATAGACCTTAAAACCACCATGGTGTTCGCAAAAACCCCTTTCCCATTAACTCGGGGATACTTAAGAGGCACTGAATGTAAAAAAGAAAAGACTGAAAATAGAGGAAAGAGAACTGTGAAAAGGGTGCTAAAAAAGAAAGTCGGGATAAAGGCTGCAAAGAAATTAAAGAGGAAGTTAGAATTAGGATCGTCATGTAGTCAAGGCGGTGACCACGAGAAGAGATATATTTGTTCAATTTGCAAGAAGAAACATTACAAGTATAGGAGGAACAAGTTGAGGCATGAGAAATACGAGTGCGTCTCCGGCCCGCAGTTCGTCTGCGAGTGCGGGAAAAAGTATTCGCAGAAAAAGACGCTTATCTCGCACATTAGTCTCAAACACCCCAACCGCGCGAAAGACTTACAGGCGCACCATCCTAATCCAAAGAAAAACTAAACGCTTTTTTGTTTTCTTTTTTTTATATACCTATATTCTTTTAGTTTATTTACAAATCGTTTATATAGAAGTTTATACATTTCCATATGCAAATGCTATAAATAATAGCAAAGTACATGATGGATCTTTAGAAATCTCTATTTTTTTTTGTACTTATCAAGTTTGTGATAATTATTTACCAATGTTCCTAAAAATAACGTAACGTACCTATAGGATACGTTGTTTCTATTTGATTGTTATTAGGTATTACTGATCTCTTTATACCCAGTGCCATATGTACTGTTGTTAAATATTTTGTTAAGTTTATCTAAAGTTGATTATTCTTAAGTTAATTTCTAATCATTTATTAAAGAGTCTACGGACAAGCTTAATTTTTTGTTAACTTGATTTTGGGTTACGCTAATCACAATAACCACCTTCATAGATATTTTTTACTTTTTCTTTTTTTGATCGACAAAGTTCATATTTTTTTTTGTTTTATTTTTCTTTGTTTTGAATATATTTACTTCGACATTAATTTTGTTTTTAATTTAATCACATGTGAAATCATACATCTAACATAATATTCATACATGGGCAGACATGCGGCAATCCGGAACCGTTTCCGAATCCGTCCGGATACCGAATGTCTATCATAGCTAAGCATACTTTAACGCATAAGAGTACAAGGCGCACTGTATTCCGTTTCTATTTCAGGTATAAAAACGACTACGCCGCCGCCGAGGCGAAGTATCGTGACGCGGAGCAACGCCGCCGACCCGGACGAGCCAAAGTCGAAGACGTTCGCGATACTAAAGAACGTGAAGAACGTGACGCCGCCCAAGCCGAGCCCCGACGAGGCGAAGGAGAACGCGAAGCTGTCGCCGGCCACGCCGCCCGCGCCCGAGGCGGAGGCCGAGGCGGAGGACAAGGCCGACTCCAAGTACAACATCTTCCCGTCCAAGGAGGCCGGCGCGCAGTTCGCGTGCGCCAAGGGCTCGCCGGCCAAGGGCTACAAGTGCCCCAACTGCCAGCGCAGCTACAACGCGCGGCGCAACCTCGTGCGCCACGTGACGCTGGAGTGCGGCCGCGAGCCGCAGTACAAGTGCCCCTACTGCTCCTACAGCAAGCACCGCCGCAACGAGCTCAAGAACCACATCAAGAAGAAACACCCCACGCTCGGCGAGCGCGAGCGCGAGCGCGTGCTCGGCGCCAAGTGAGCGCGAGCGCCTCCACCCTAGTGCTTTACTCTAGTGCCTTATCTACGAAACTGTTCGATCTTCCTTTAGATGGTATTGAAATTCTTAAATTTTATATGAGCCTTGTATACTTATGTACGGTTAATCCGATTGATATTCGATATTTTTAATTATTAAACGATTTGAAAACTTTATCCGCGCCTTTCATTTCGCGGCCGCTTTCGACCCGACCCGTTCGAAATTTTATGGGAAGATAAGTCAATGAGAGTTCGAGTACTTTGGATTGTGCATGTTTGCATGAATTTTAGAAGCTTCGCCTTTTATAATTTTTCTAACAGAGATATTTTTATTATTTTTTTTATTATTGTAACGCATTTCTTTGGTTCCTTAATTTTATTTTAGCCTTTGGTAGTATTAACCGAGACTCCGTATGTAGATCCGCTTAACTTATTATTTGCAATACGTTTAATGTGTTGTATTGCAGAGTTACACAAGGAATCCCACCTCCCGTCGGCGCTGCTGTCGCTGCTGTCGGCGCAGCACGCGCACGCGCAGTCGGCGTCGCTGGCCGCGCTCGTGCCGCCCTGCGTGCAGGTCAGCGGCCTCAAGCCGCCGCTGCACCTGGCCGCCATCCCCGAGAACATCAAGGCGCACCTGCTGCAGCAGGCCTTCCTGCAGAACAACAACTCGGTCGCCGTCGAGTACAAGGGCAAGCAGGAGGAGGAGTCGGACGGCGAGTACGACGACACGGACGACATCGTGCTGCCCGAGGAGGCCGACGCGCCGTACGACGCGTACGCGCCCGCGCCGCTCGCCGACGCGTTCGACAAGGACAAGCCGTACAAGCGCGACGGCAGCGCGTCCGACGACTCGAGCCGCCAGTTCGAGTGCCGCCACTGCGGCAAGAAGTACCGCTGGAAGTCGACGCTGCGCCGCCACGAGAACGTCGAGTGCGGCGGCAAGGCGCCCGCGCACCAGTGCCCGTACTGCTCGTACCGCGCCAAGCAGCGCGGCAACCTGGGCGTGCACATCCGCAAGCACCACAACACCGAGTGGTTCATGTACGCCAGCAACAAGGTGCGGCGGAACAAGAAGACCTCCGTTTAGACACGACCTCCGTTTATATTTAGACGAAAACGTTAGACCAAAGTAGATACCTAACCAAATCGGTACTGCAATAATTTTATTTATATTTACTATTATAATTTTTTTTGTTGAAGACATTTTAATATACACTGAAGCGTAGTTGTAATGTGCACATTCCCTACCGGCGTTCGCGCTGATTTTGTTGATTTTTGTTTTAGAGTTTATCGTCGTAGTTAAGACTGACCCTAAGTATTTTATTCAGAGGAATATGACCTAAGGTCGATATATTAAATATAATAGGCAATACAAAAACATATTTAAATAATTCCAAACGAGAGAATGTGGATTTGAAAAGTCCGACTATTTTATAAATGCTATATGCGTTGTTATACCAAATTGTATTGATATATAAATTGATATTAAATATAAAGTTACTAACTCACACTACTGGAACTATCTCGAATTTGTTTAGTGGTAAATAACTTATCATTCCTCTAAAGGATTTTATTCCAAATTCATTCTAATTAGTGCAATGATATTAAGAATTAATTAGTCGATATTTTCCTGTGTCTAACATTATGAGCCCGTTATAACGGGCGCCTGTTACTTTATCATAATTTCACGGGTAGAAAAATAATTACATATTAGGTGTTTGTTCTGGCAGTAACTTGATTGTTTAGTTTGTAGTTATGTTATTGGTTAAGTTATTGTTCATTTCCATAATTTATTCTGAATTCTTGTTTTCTTCCATTATTGTTAGTATGAAGGGACCATTTCCTCGTCTTCCTGACATTCTTAGTAGCAAATCCAAAGTTTATTATTTTCGAGTTGTTTATTAATAATTAGGATAAATATTATTATGGAATTGTATTATTCCAAGTATTCGCGCCACAAATCTAAGTAAAAAGTATTAAAATAATGTGTTGATTTTTACTTAGATTTGCGGCGATGACTTAGTAAAATATAAAGCTCATTCATTATGTGCCTACAATGTTACCTGTAGATGTATTTATTACGCGTTTGAGATATTTTCATGTTGTTTGGTTTATAATTCGATAAGCTGGGATAAAAATGTGTTCAAAATTTTTAAAGAAAATATCTCGATATTAACTGATAATTAATTAATAGCAATATTCCAAGTTTCAATTAGCATATTGACACTGTTGATATTTTTGTTAACCTAGGTTTACAAAGCTATATGACCAAAGTCAGTATTAGTTTATAAATGTGATGGTGAGTTATAAAGAGCGTTACTTGTTGAAGCATTCGAGTCATTGCCAAGCATTAAAGTGTTTGGTATGCAATATTCCCATCATATCATGTTTTACGGTATATGGTACTGATGTATGAATTAGGATAAACATTTTGATGTTATGTCGTTTACATTGTTTGTTAATGTTATTGGAGAATTAGTTGTCAAATTATGTAGTGTGATTTTTATATGAATATATCGGGGTTTACTTGGTAGAAAAGTTTATTCAAATATAGATATAGTATAACTGTTCTGAGTTTTTTTGTCCCAAATACTGTTAACCTTGTATTTCCGAACCTTTTTTATTTTAGTGTTATATCTAGGTGAGTCCAGAGTTTTACTAGTCGTTTTGTTTGTTATTTGTTAACACTGCATGCGTGCATGGTCTGCATCGCCTCCCGCGCTCACTGTCCCCATTGCAACTTGCGCATGTCGCAGACGCAGTGTTTTTGTATCCTTTTCTTTTTTCGTTCATACTAATATAATTAATAATTTCAGGTAGACGAGAAAACCCATGGGTCGGGAGACTACATAATAATTAACAAATGTTTGTCAAAATACAGTGACTAAAAATTATATCGGGTCGGACGTTTCTCGGTCCATATCACTCTCTAAAACTTGTCTGATCCGAAGGCAATCGGTTTCGGTAACGCGAACCGTCTCCGTAGACCCCGAGGACTAAGATCGTCGCAAAATAAACGTTTTTTATGATTTCTTTTTGTTCTTTTTTTTACTTTTCCTTTTGCAAAGCTTTCATCACAGCACTCGGTGGATACTCACAGTAGAACTCTTATATGTATAGTACGTATCGTATGTAAGTGTATGTACGTGTATTCAGCATATAGTATGTATCGTATCGTAACACGTAAACCGTATCGCTTGTAACTGTCGTTAACCTCACGGGAATGTTGAATGTTGCGTTAGTGTGCGCGCGCGCGGCGGAGCCCCTGATGAGTGTCGCTTGGCGTTGCAGGCGCGGCGGGCGGGGGCGGCGCGGGCGGCGAGGACGTGTCGTTCAGCCGCATCGGCGGGCTGTCGTGGGACCAGTGGTCGGCGCGGCTGGCGCTGCCGCTGGTGGCCGGCATGCGCGTGCCGCTGGCGGCGGCGGGCGAGCCGGCCTTCTCGTGCCCCGACTGCGGCCGCGTGTACAAGCTCAAGTCGTCGCTGCGCAACCACCAGAAGTGGGAGTGCGGCAAGGAGCCGCAGTTCCAGTGCCCGTACTGCGTGTACCGCGCCAAGCAGAAGATGCACATCGCGCGCCACATGGAGCGCATGCACCGCGAGGTGCACATGAAGCCCGAGCAGTACATCAAGCAGGACAACGTGGACGCGTGCACGTAGTGCCGCGGCCCGTAGTTAGTCGAGCCCGTTGTTGTAGTTTTACATTTTGGAGCTCCATTGTTGGCGCCTCGCGTCGGCGGGACCGTGTTTCTATATATTTAATGTTTCTCGTTGACGACTTGAAATAGTAAGTTGGTTACTTTTGCGTGTTGGAGATTCTTTTTGAAAAATTTTAGTAAGAAAATTCCCAAGTTTATTCTGATTGTGATAAATGTGATGAAATCTCTTATGTGATAGTGGCATCAGACAGTCACGTTAGATGTAATGCCTTTTCCGAGGTCACAAGTGTGCCTTCGATTGTTACCTACTCAATTCTAATTATTTTATATTACATCCCGATGTAAAAGTATAGATCATGAATTTAATCATATCTTGGCAAATTACTGCTAGTATCGAAGCTAACTGCAGTAACGATATGTAAGCAGGAAACGGAGCTGCATTTATCCAGTACGTTAAGGCGAAAGTGATTGTATAGTTACGCTTTACTTATATATATTTTTATGTACAGCATTTATTATGTAAACTATCATTCCTGGTTAATAATTTAGGTTTCGAGATTCGGTAGATTCGTGAAGTACAATTTGTTCGGTTAAGAGTGTTACCAGTTGCAGTTACTCTCCAAAATTGTCTGCGTGTTTTCCCAAACACGAGTATATTTCACAGTCAGGCTCAAATGTATGCGTGTTTGAGACGTTCGATGCGTAGTTGCGTGTCGCGTTTGTAATCGGGTATACGTCATAGAACGCAAGTTAAGATTAAGTTATATACCTACTTGTATATCATAGTTGTAATGCAAATGATGCTATTTTCGCTTAGGTAGCAAGCTCTAGTTCTTTGCCATAATGCATGTTCCCTTGTATAATTGTAATACTCATTTAAGATAATTTTTTTATTTCAATTTATTTTTAGATCTCTTTACATCTTATGCATTTATTTTATCTTTACATTAGGCTTACAAAACGATCCTGAAATAGTCGAGTGGAAACGGATGTTGTTCCTTGTGAAGAGTGACGATCACTGCATTGTTTGGGTGTGAGCGGCTCGCAGCCGCGGGCCAAGTGCCTTCTCTTATACAGATGTTGAATTTAACCATGTTATATCGTTAGACACTGCCATTATTTTAAAATAATGAAACAAATCGTGCACAATCATATATTTTGAGAAGTTCAAATTACTCTTCCAGGTAGTTTTAAGTATTTTATATACATTACCATTTAGAAATTGTAAGATTAGAGATGGTACATATCATGAAAAATGACACCACAATCTTTATACAAACGACCAGTTTTTATTAACGAAAATATAAAAATCAAATAATCAATAGTCTATTAATTAATTATTGAATCAGGTGGTGTGATTTTCTTGGTATCCTACCGAAATAAGTTATAATCAGTTGGAGTTACCATCATGCAATCAAAATGTAAAGCTCATAAAGTACAACCAAGTAAGTCTTGTCAGTATAAAACTAAGTGCCTTCAAAACTTTAGTCATTAGGGTTTAAAATGTTTCCGATTTATTGATGAAAAATTTGGATGAAGCAAACATGAGAACACAAAATTTCTAGGTTGTGATTTTTAACGACATTACAGTTACCCAATCATAAACGAAGCCGCCTTTAGGGCTAGGTCTCGGGGACGCGAGACTGGCGACGCGAATTGCTAATATTCTTTCCATCACTCGCCGCACACAGCCAAGTAGTTTTTCCTTGTAGGCGCGGTGAGCCATGGAAATAAAATTCGCCATTTCCATCGCCGATCGCGCGTACCCGTGGCCAGGCCGTTAGACTTGTTCAGCGCAGCAGGGACGACGCTGATCGACAAACGTACAGCTGTGATATTAATAGTTCCAGTGCAGGTGTTGCTTTCTATTACCGGGTCCAGACGGGTGTAATGTTACACGAATTCTACGACATTACGAGCATGACATGTAACGCTCAGGCTGGTTTTTATGCGCGAACACGAAAGGCTCGACAGCTATTGAATGAAATAGAGTTAAAGTTCGTGTGCCGTCCACACTGTTGACGCTAAATTACACGTAATCCCACATTACACCCGTCTGGACCTGGCTTATTTCAATCGATAATCAAGTTAATGTATACCGCAACAGTATAAATGCATATAAACATATCCAAGTGAATGATATTATGAACAAACTAGCTATAGTAAGAATTACTGCCTAGAATATTTGTAGTTATGTAGATAGGTGATGACGCAGTGTAATCTGTCAGTAGATCGAAGTTACAGTGATTAAATGCATTTGATTGTATTTTTATAACCTTTTTGTATTTTAATAAAGTTGCTATTCTTGATAAGTTTTTGTTTTGTTATTCTTTTTGAATCGTAATGTCAAATTTATATTGCCTTGTACGGGTTTATGGTTGATGGGATTGGGGACGAGTAATCTTAACACTTAAATATGAACTCTATGATTATATGTACTAAGGTTCCATGTGTGTTAATTCATATCCGCATGCTAAACATATAAACTAACATAGTTTTTTCGGAAATTCTTTATAGGTATAAAAAAGAAGGGAGTATTAAATAATAAAACTTCGCGAAATGGTTCTCATCTTGACGGTTGCATGTTCCTCAAATAAAAATAGACAAAGAATTTAGATATAGATTAAAACCTGTAGATTATATACAAAGCAAATTAATGGGAGACATGGTGCATTATCCTCTGCTTTATGGTGGCACATTCTTTTACCTAAGGTGGCTTGGCTTCACATAGTACGGTGGTAGCTTAGTATTATTTGCACGTATTTATTTTTATTTGCGTTTTAATTTCAGTTGCACAGTTTTACACTCCTTATATATTGGGTTATGCTAACCCCGGTTTGAGCAGCGGTAAGGCCGGGTGGACACTGTATGAATGCGTGGATTGCGGGAACAAATACAAGCACAAGGGCTCTCTGCAGCGGCACATTAAGTACGAATGCAGAAAGCAGCCGAGCTTCAAGTGTCCCTACTGTGTGTACCGAGCCTACCAGAAGCACAATCTGTTGTTGCACGAACGACATCTGCATAAAGACTTGCCGGAGAAGGTGGACTTCGTGTCGGAATGACCCGCCGCGAACTGTGTTCCATGTCAGTACACGTCATCAATGCTAGCGTACACTAACCCTTTTGGTTTGGCCGTCAATTAATACGTCATTAACTAACTAACGGAAACGCGTAATTTTACTAATTTGGACGCTACTGTTAATGTTTCTGTTAACAAAATTAACTCTTGGGCCTGTAGTTACCTAACTAGAAGCAACTTAACATTTATTGCTTAGTAAATTCAGATATAATCATCTTAGTAAATCATAGATTTATTTACTGACATTTTTTATTAATACCTACTAGTTAGGGCATTTGTTTTATTGGAATTTATTCACAAATGAAGTAAAGACCTAGACTTTTCTAATATTATTATTAGCCATCGGATTAAAACCGGATTTGTTAATAACATAAAAATATGTAGATGACTTATGTAATTTACTAAGCAATGGTAACTGTTTCGCTTTTTATATCTATCTTAATAGTGCATGAGATCTAAACAAGTGGTTATTGGCTAAAAACTCTTTTGTCTTGATGTTCAATAGTTTAGATTATCCTTACTAGGCCAATAACCATAAAAAATATTTTTAAATAAGAAAAATAATCATTTCTTATTCTTTTCAGCTGTAAAGATTTCAATGAAATGTCTGTGGACCCCTTACTTAAATGAAGACTTCAAGAATCCGAATACGCGACTTTTGAGATGATAGAAGTGGAAAACTACTTTTCCAGCGTCAAACTCATTTATTTTATATATATTAAGTGTACCTACCAAAGATTGCGACGAGACGGTTTGTAGAAATAACTCATTTTGCTAGATATGAGGCTATACATGTGAGTATCCGGCTCGAAGGACTTGTAGTTTAGCAAAGTAATATGTTATTGAATTGATCCTTAATAACTATTAAATTGATTTAAGTATTTGATTTTAACAATAAGTAATGAAGTAAGTTGATTGGTATCGTTTTTTAAATAAATAAATAATAATAAACATTACAATCTATGAGAAAGATGTTGGCAGATCTTTTGAAGTATTAATTATGATATTAATGTTGTTCACTTATCTTAGTGGTTTCGCCTATGGTAAGCACCTACCCAAATCTAAAAAAACTTAGGTCCTTCGATTCGGATACATTAGGTACTCATTATACAATGTAAGACATAGACGTAAAAGCAGCTATATTTTACAAATATCGAAGTTAAATTGTTATTTGAAGGAATAGGTAAATATTTACAAAAATTGTTATAACAAATGGCAGCTCGTGTATCATACTTATTCAAAGAAGTAAACACTACTTTTCCCTTATTTGTTTCTATACACTTGCATAAAGGCAATAATAAGTTAGGTTAAGGAAGACATCACGTTTTTCGATTATTTTATACTTTTTACACATAGTGCATAATATTATAATAGATTGTTATATTTTCTTGTTCTTGTTATTAATGTTTTAGTGTGTGTTCCTTGTTACCAAAGAAATGTTTAACTGTACATTTTTGCCATACATTAAAATACGTTTGTATTATGGACACAGTATTCCTGTTAAAGTGTATATTTTTTGCATTTGTTACTGTTATTTAAGTTACCTATAAAGTTCAAATTTAAATCTTGCAATATTTTAAATGAACCAAAGAATCTTCCAGTCGATTCTTAGCCATAGTAAGGATTTAGTGCCTTAAAAATATATTAATATTTTAAAGTATACCGTTAAGTAAATTATAAATAATATTGCTGTTGATAAGTTTCGATAAAACAGAGAGGTTGGGAGTAAAAGGCGAACTTACCATCCTGTGTTGAGTGTTTAAAGTAGTTGATTTGTGTATTATGGATAAGTTAATATTGTTATCGACTAAAACGTATTAGGGGTTGTCCATTAATCACGTGATCTTTTTTTAGCATTTTTTAACCCCCCCTCCCCCATTGGTGATACGTAGTGAGGTTTAAGACCACCCCCCCTCCCCCTTCTCAACATCACGTGTATTTTTAGTACCTACAAAGAATCTTAAAATTTTCTGAATATTATCTTAATTTATATAAACTATAATCTTATTTTATTCTGAAATTAAGGACCATAATAAAAATGTCTACACCAGGTTGCAAGTTTTTTTTGATTGCCATAACAATAAGAATAAACGAAGAGTGTAATCATAGTTTAAAAATCGCGCGTTTGACGAAAAAATAAATACACGAGATATCTTACTACACCCCCCCCCTCCCCCTTGTGTTATTTTCGTGATTTTTATCAAACCCCTCCCCCCCCTTTCAAGCCTCACGTGATTAATGGACAACCCCTTAGACCCACCAACAATAGGCTAGGATATCTGACTTGTTGGTAAATTATAACTAATATTATTGTCATATCAGCACAGGTTAATCGGTTTAATGTGCATAACATATAACAAATCCCTTCATTCATATTAGACCTTTATATTTTAGCTTGAACAGTCCCTCGATTCCCATGAAAGTTACAACACACTGCGAGTTTTTTCCTGCGATCGGACCCCGAATGAATCTAAGGCACCACTGGTGGTCGTTGAGGCAATAACTCAAAATGTGCTCGTAACTCCCAACCATCCCCAAAAGGGGTTGGTTGCTAATAATAATATACCTACTTTGTAATACATACTATTAGGTACATAGCTGACTTGCAGGTGATGGACCATCAATATTAGTCATGATAACGCAAGGACTGAACAATATCCCCTATGAAGTTGTCCAATTGGAATCACGATCACTTTTTGTCTTCCTAAACTAATAAATTTCGTATTATTGTCATCTCAACCACCAGCAGTGGTGGGGTGGGTCGCTGGAAATAATTCTGGAGGCGAAAACGGTGGTTAGCGAACTTTTAAGTTATATAGGTATGTCGTCGCAGTGTGTATTTTAACCTTAGGTCAGGTGCCAGTATTCACATATCTATGTCAAAATAATTTATTATAGCCATATATTTAATGGTCTTTAGTCTCTATTTATTTGTTGAGGCTCTACTGTTTAATTTTAACTTTTTAAGCGGAATTTTATCTCTTGCATTACGTATATTACCTATATCGTAAGTTTATGTGGAATGGAGGGGGAAATCAGGCAACTCTGCTCTCCTGTTCAGAAGACTACGGAAATGTATACATATGTATTCGATTTCGACATCTACCTAGGTTTTGTCACTATCGAGCGGTCTACGTTAGCAGGTAAACGGCAGATACCGAATTCGACTAATGTTTCCGAGGTGTTCTGATTAAGGCTTTATTTTTAATGCAGCCACATGATGTGTGTGAAACATCGCTGTGTTTTTGATAGATGTTTACAGTAAAATTTTAACTTGCCATTTTTATAAGATTCGCAGTTACCAATACATTATCATAGTAACAGGTTGGCATTAAGTATGTCTGTAAATAATTAGTAATGTCAAAGAATTTTACCAAATAAATAAATTAATAATTATTTTTCAAATAAATTTACATAACTACTTTATTGTTATTCCAATAGGCGCATAAAGTAAACGAAATATCAGTTATAGTGAGAAAATAGCACAAAATAGAATATGTATTGTAATATTTGGTGTAATTTTGTTTTTCAGTGATATGGAGTGTGTTTGGTTTGTTCTTTATTAAACAGGATTATGCATGCGAATAAATGTTCTCGATTTCATACATAAATCGTTTTCTCTGTATAAATATCCTTCTCCAAAAGCAAGAATCTTTTTCATATTCAACGAAGGAACGAGAAGTTAAATTATTATTTTTTAAATAGTACAGCAATAAGGTAGAATATTACAATTATTATTTATACACTGTCACAAAAAGCCTAATCGATCCATCTCCTCTGCATTGATGTTGATAGATATACCTACATATTTGTGAAGCAATAATTAATTTTTAAGCCCGTGATATTGAGTCAGTTATTCAGAGTCGCAGCGCGGATGGACCGAAATAGAAGAACCGTTGGCGCTATGTGCGGGTAAATACAATTTTACAGAGAAAATAACTCTCCTTGTTGCAGGTGAAGTGGATTTCTTTAAAACAATGATGCAAAACATATTGCCCGTAGTGCCAATGAAGACAAAGAATTTCTGGTCGCAGTACGACATGTCGTATGAATGCGAGAAGTGCAAGAGGAAGTACAGACACAAAAGCACGTACAGGAGACACGTGACCTACGAGTGCGGCAAGGAACCAATGTTCCGGTGCCCCTTCCTCGACTGCACGTACAAGGCCTACCAAAAAACGCACACAGACGCCCACATAAAGACCAAACACAAAATAATGGCCTTAGAATATAAACGATGATAATTATAAAGGAAGTATTATATGAAATTGTGATATTAAAGTTAATTAACTTGTATAATACAGGAACAGTTTTATTTATTTAAAAAGTAACTTGCCCTTCTCTCGAGTCGCTTTCGATGATACTGTTTGAATTTATCCGCCATTCATACTGGATACGGATAAACCAGACCACAGACAAAAAGTCATCATAGAGAAACGGGAGCCCTGGTTCTAAATAGGTAAATAAATTCCCAGCGCTTTGTTAGTACATTGTTTGAAGTCTGCTAATCCTGTCCTAAATAATGGAATACCTATGGCAAAACTGCGTGGTGCTACTTACCTATAAACAATTTGTGGCATTGCCCATTGCAGAAATTCCGGGCTGTAGGTTCTTAGTGGAAGCCGCAGAGAATGAAAAATGTCAATATGACATTTATTTGTCAACCAATTATTGGACTAGTTTCGCCAATGAAGTTCCAAGTTCCTGAATGAATTTTGAAAATGTTGTGTGAAATTAATTGAACAGAAGAATCGTGAAATAGAAATACCATAACATTTAGAATCATGAATCACCTAGTCCGTTTAAACAGATGTACCATCTTTACTCTAAGGAACAATTTTATGTTAAGTTCTCCGTCGGCATCTCTGCTAGCACCCAAACAAGTTGTACAAAATGTAATCAATCGAGGCTTGCATGACCAAAAGAAGAAGATTCGGTCGACACTCAATTATATGGTGGCCTTAGGTGTAATGACCGTTGGCTTGAGTTACGCAGCAGTACCTTTATATAGAATATTTTGTCAGGTAAGTGGAGTGATCATAACCTTTTCTAACTGTATTATTAAAATAATATTCGAACCTTCTCTTTTCGTGCACTTTATATAGCACTTTGTTTTGCCAGTAACAATAGTTTATAGATAGAGAGATTTTTTGAGAAAGATCTCTTACATCTCCTTACATTTTTGTTTGTTGCTAAAAAAAATACCTACTTAGTCTGTATATTTCAATACACTGTTGTTATTCCAGGCATACAGCTATGGTGGGACCACAGGACAAGTGGAGCCTGCAGAGATAGTGAGCAACATGACAGCCATCAAAAATCGGCCCATCAAGATTAGGTTCAATGCCGATGTGGCTTCTTCTATGCAATGGAACTTCAAGCCTCAACAACATGACATCACAGTGAGTTCATGTAAATTATTTAGAGGTCGAGTGGTCTAAGTCAAACCTTTAAGTAATGGTTGTAATTTTTTAAGTTATTAGTATAAATATTTCAATTTATGTTCTGTTTTAAGCTTTTGTGGCATTATCATAAACTATTTATTAATGGGGTCTTACTCTGTAGTTAATTTTTGAGCATCTACTATTTTTTGCACTATTGTGAGCTCAGCTATATAGTAACAATCCTCTTGATACTGGGGTTTATTTGTCACAATGCCTTGTTTAAATCACAACAAGTCACCGATATCCAAAAGTTTGTTATAGATACCTAGAAGCAGTCATGAAAACAAGTCCTGAATTTTCGAAACCAATATTCTGAACTTATATAAGATGATGGTCTACCTATGCCAATGGCCTCATAATGCTAATTAATCTTAGTTATCTCTAATCTTATCCACTTATGTTCTTCAATCATACATTGTTCTGCCTCATTTCAATGATTAAAAAGGCAAAAAATGAAAACAATTTAAGTTTTTATTGCATAAAATGGTATAGAGTTATCTATACATATAATAAAATAACTTATATTCAACTGTTCTTGTTTTAAAGATGAAGCTATTATGGCAGAGCAAAACTAAACCATTTCATTCAAATCAACACCAATCAGCCATAAAGTTGCCCTTTTTGACTGTTCAAATTATAAAATGTAATTTACTATTTACATTCAATTGATTTTCAGGTAGTGCCTGGTGAGACAGCATTGGCGTTCTACACAGCTCGCAACCCCACAGCCAAGCCCGTGACTGGAATCAGCACATACAATGTGATCCCGTTTGAGGCCGGCCAGTACTTCAACAAGATACAATGCTTCTGTTTCGAGGAGCAACAGCTCAATCCACACGAACAGGTTACATAAATATCTGCTTATTATGTCTTCATCATCATCATATTTATCAGCGTGTAAACATGCTGGAGAAAGAGGCTTTACCAAATGACAATTGTCATTGTGAAGGAATTGCCTCATGGCCAAATTCTAAGACATTATTACTATGCGATGCACACATGCACAGGTACCCAAAAATAGGATTTTGGGTACCTGTGTTCGCATGACACATAGTAACGTTTGTGAATATGGCTATCAGTAACCACACTTGGTAGACGGGTTGGTTTTATTTGTACCCAGCTACCCTTTTCTTGATATTCTCTTACTTGTATTCTATGACACCCATAATAATGATACTAAAAATTGTATATCAGGTTTTCTGGGTTTTCCTAGTGACTATTGCAAGTGCCTAGCAAGGCAAGTTGTTATAGGTTATTTCTTGTTCTTTAGCAAATATATGACATGGACCCATTACTTGAGGTTGGCAGTGGATGGTTGCAAATCGCCCAAGACTGGATGGTAGGCATTGTCTGGAGGGTACCCCATGATTTCCATATATTCAGCAGTGAATGGCAAGAGAAAAGCTGATTAATTGGTAAAACTAAAATCTGAACGTTAGCCTCCGTTTTTATGTTTCTTTACCTGCTGTTTCAGGTGGACATGCCAGTTTTCTTCTACATCGACCCTGAGTTCATAGATGACCCACGAATGGAATATGTAGACGAAATTGTGCTTTCGTATACATTCTTCGAAGCTAAGGAGGGGATAAAGTTACCTGTACCATCTTATGTAAAAAAATAGGTTGAGTGAGCGTAGTAGTAGTTAGTAGGTATGTATAATAAAGGTTTTAATAATTGACCATCATATGATCGAATTATTGTTCCGAAATTGTGCACCGTGATGCCATATGGGGACTTGCATACATCGACCTGAACCGTGTAGCAAACGATAGAAGATTGGGAACCAACACGAAAGATGCATTGTTTGTGATTTAATTATTTTGTTAAGTTTTCAATTTTAAATATAATGTTATTTTTGAAAATGCTATTTCCTTTTTAGTTCAAACCTATTCAAAATAATTTGTGATGAGACACTTTTATAACAACCTGCAATATTTTTATACTATTGCTGCTGCAGGTCTTTTACGGGCATCAAGGATTGCTCACTGACATGGGTTTTTAGCCCTGCATCGCCAAATAAACCAAAAGAAATCAGTTAACATTATTAACATACAGCACTGGCCGCTGGAGTATAGTTATAAGGGTGCATCCACATATTCTGACGAATGAGCCGCGAATGCGCGGGCGGTGCAGGAGTGGAAACTAAAATGCACCGCGCGCAGCTCGCGGCGCATTCGTCAGATGTGGACGCACCCTTAGAGATATCAGGCAGTAGAGATCGGGATGTTCCGGCAATTAAAACGCGCAAAAATGTTTCTAAAACTGTATTCTCCGTTATTGGGGCGTCGGTTAAGCCTTGATGGCGGCGGTGACGGGGTACCCGCGGCGCAGGCCCATGCACTGGTCGCGGTCGATGAACAGCGTGGTGGTCTTGTTGCGCAGGTCGGCCTCCAGGCCCGCGCGCACGCCCAGCAGCGTCTGGTGCGTGCCCTCCGCCGTCGCGATCTTGGACCGCAGCGTCTCCATGGTCTCTTGCAGGTCGCACACCTCCTTCACCAGTCTGAGGGGCAAGAAGGCTACTTAGAGTCGAATTTGAGGAGAGGTAAAGTGCAGCATTGGTTACAGGTATAAGATATCTTGACTTCGTCTTCTAAGTCATTGTGGTGATAGGATAAATGATACACATCTTGCGAGTATGGTCGCTGTATATTGAGTGTAAACTAAAATCAACTTAATACAATTCAACTTATAATAAAACTACTGACTAAGCACTACAGCTACGCCGAACGTTACATGCGTGACCTGGATTAGGTATTTTAAGTAATAGTATGGAAATGTGCAATCTATGCACTTCAGGTAGGACGGATACATTGACAGGCTCGGTGGCTCATTTGGTAGTGACCTCTGCCCTCTGAGCCAAGGGTCGTGGGTTCGATTCCCGCACAGTACAAACTTTGTGTTCATGAACATGTGTGTTTGTATTGGTCTGGGTGTTTTCTATCTATAATATGTATTTATTTACATAGAAAAAATGTATCTAAGTAAGTTTATCAGTTGTCTAGTACCCATAGTACAAGCTTCGGCTTAGTTGGGGCTAGGTGGCGCTGTGTGGCCCAGCGTGGCATGTCTTGGGTTATAAAGCAAGGGTCCTTTTTTACGTCGATAAACCCCTCCTATACCAGGAAACCTTTATTTTTTAGAGACCCCGCAAACCACAGACTTATTTATCGGCCGATAGTTGGGTCGGGCTCATCTGTATGAAGATCAGCCGATGCCAAATCGTTGTAGTATGCGGACTTGCATACGTCTTCATACTGATTATGAGCCCAACCAAACTATCGGCAGATAATAAGTCTGTGGTTTGCGGTGTCTCTTAGGGGAATACATTAGGCACCGTCATGCCACCTCCAGGGGGAGGTGACATGGTGTGTGGGGCGCACACCTCCCGAAATGGGAGGGTATACCCACTAAACCCCCCTGTATCGCCAGTGGGCAACAAGTGGCAGGGACACGGGCAACGCCGAAGCATACGGCCGCATCCTTGCATGCCCTGTCCAGCCGCAGATGACAAGCGGCCGGCACTCCTGGTCCGAGGAGGGCAAATACCCCTGCCCCCGGCTTCCGGGGAGCAATAGGGTGCTCCCATATACCAGGAAACCTGGTCTATGTAGTTAAATAGGAATCTACCCACTATCCCTATGGTGGTCTGCTACAAGCGCTCTGTCTGAGGGGGGTCGTGATGCTATCTTGAGTGTCGCCTCATGCGATAGGTAGGAATACCTTGGTAGGTAGGAAGGCCTATAATCCACGTCACAGCTATTATACGAGCTACGTCGTACATGGTGCAGCCGTCAGCAGCGACCTAGACGCAGCGACCTGACCGATGGGCCTGATCATTATCCACAACACTGACGACCGTAGGCACCGCTCCGTAGATTTTGACGGCCAAAAAAATATAATGTGAAATCCGATAGGTTTTCACTCACGTTGTAACTACCTACCTATGCGCTGGCGCGACGCATAATAACGTTTGTGAATACGGCTGTAAGCTCTTAGAAATAGAGCCTTCCGCTCCGCACTCCGGTGACAAAGCCGCGTGTGCGCCACCTTGGGCTGCAGCTTGTCCTCGATGGCCTTATTCAGCAGCTGCAGCGTCCCCTGCCCGTCTGCCAAGCGTCACCTGTTCTGCGCCTCGTCGCGGCATTTCTCGAGGTGCAGGCGGTTGGTATTGTCCTCGATGCCCTTGTTCAGCTGCCGCGTCTCCTGCCCGTCTGCCAAGCGTCACCTGTTCTGCGCCTCGTCGCGGCACTTCTCGAGGTGCGGGCGGTTGGTATTGTCCTCGATGGCCTTGTTCAGCTGCAGCGTCTCCTGCCCCTCTGCCAAGCGTCACCTGTTCTGCGCCTCGTCGCGGCACTTCTCGAGGTGCGGGCGGTTGGTGCGCGCCTGCAGCCGCGTGTGCGCCACCTTCATGGGCTGCAGCTTGTCCTCGATGGCCTTGTTCAGCAGCTGCAGCGTCTCCTGCCCGTCTGCCAAGCGTCACCTGTTCTGCGCCTCGTCGCGGCACTTCTCGAGGTGCGGGCGGTTGGTATTGTCCTCAATGGCCTTGTTCAGCTGCAGCGTCTCCTGCCCGTCTGCCAAGCGTCACCTGTTCTGCGCCTCGTCGCGGCACTTCTCGAGGTGCGGGCGGTTGGTATTGTCCTCAATGGCCTTGTTCAGCTGCAGCGTCTCCTGCCCGTCTGCCAAGCGTCACCTGTTCTGCGCCTCGTCGCGGCACTTCTCGAGGTGCGGGCGGTTGGTGCGCGCCTGCAGCCGCGTGTGCGCCACCTTCATGGGCTGCAGCTTGTCCTCGATGGCCTTGTTCAGCAGCTGCCGCGTCTCCTGCCCGTCTGCCAAGCGTCACCTGTTCTGCGCCTCGTCGCGGCACTTCTCGAGGTGCGGGCGGTTGGTATTGTCCTCGATGGCCTTGTTCAGCTGCAGCGTCTCCTGCCCGTCTGCCAAGCGTCACCTGTTCTGCGCCTCGTCGCGGCACTTCTCGAGGTGCGGGCGGTTGGTATTCTCCTCGATGGCCTTGTTCAGCTGCCGCGTCTCCTGCCCGTCTGCCAAGCGTCACCTGTTCTGCGCCTCGTCGCGGCACTTCTCGAGGTGCGGGCGGTTGGTGCGCGCCTGCAGCCGCGTGTGCGCCACCTTCATGGGCTGCAGCTTGTCCTCGATGGCCTTGTTCAGCAGCTCCAGCGTCTTCTCCACGTCGAAGATCTCCTGCTGGATCTGCGCACAAAGGATGTTGCTATTGGTCTATACCTTGACCTGTTATGGTAGCCCAGTGCGGCTGACGTGCAACGGTCATGTTCAAGGGAACTAGAGTTATACGAGTGCGTCCACATCTGACGAATGAGTCGCGGGCGGCGCAGGAGTGGCGGACACAGGGGCGTAGCTACCGCCGTATCTGCCGTATCAATTATACGGGGCCCCCAGACCATGGAGGCCCCCGAAGTGCATAAGCAAACACTTCTCAAATTTTGTGACAAATCTTTTCGCTTCCTAAGGGCCCCCAAACAATTTTTTATATGGGGCCCTGCCAAGACACGCTACGCTTCTGGGCGTTCTACACAACTAAAATGCAACACGCTCAGCTCGCGGCGCATTCGTCAGATGTGGACGCACCCTTAGAGATATCAGGCAGAAGATAAGGACCTGTGACGGTGTTGATTGACGAAACTCTGACCAGTAGCGGGGTTGTGTAGCCCAGAGCGATGGACGCCCTAGAAGGTCATGATTCCTCAGTTTCTCATAAAGCTAGGTACTTTTTATCCTTCTTTAAAGCGACGGGGGAAGTCAAGTCAAGGGACAAGTCAAATAGTCCTAAAACCGGCATTGACCCTGACGTTCCTGGGACGACAAGCTTATAGGAGTTGGCTGTTATCATAACACCCCTCGTGAACTAACTTGACTGCCTATATCTTATAGAAGGTTCTTTAAGTAACTACCAGAAGGCTGCTCTTAACACGTTCTTTGTAAGTCGATATAGGTATCCTGCGTACCTACTTCCTTTGTGGTCGGAATTCGGTTAGTAGGTACCTAATATTAGGGTTTTTTAGGGGTATTGGAAAGCCATTATGCCGTGCTACTATATAAAAAATGTGGAAGTATACCGATCCTCAAGCCTCAGTTACCTTATGCAAATGCAACTGCAGCTTGTTCTTGATCTCGATGGTCTCGGCGATGCGGCGCGTGAAGGCGCTGTTGGTGTTGCTCCACTGGTCCCAGATCTGTGTCGCCGACACGTTGATCAGGTTCTCCGTGTCTGCGGTCGTGTCAAACGATACCAAGTGTTAGTTCTTAATCTGACAACCGACTGGTGGCGGTATAACAATCACGATTGAAGGGCGAACGAAACCCACATGGCGATGACGGGCAGCAGCTTCCCTGGAGCGAGGAGCTACGCCTTGCGATCGCCAACAAGTTTGCCCAGCGTGACGATTATGGGTAAAGCCTCCAGGTGTTTGCCCAAAGTGGCTAACAACTGGAGAGACCTACGTCCTCCGGGGAAGGACCTCCACCCTATAGAATACCGCAGTCAAATGACCTCTGGGTCGTGTTTCTGCCGGTGAGTAGGGTTTCCGGAGCTCGTGGGGGGTTAGGGTTGGGCCGGCATGGCGGTGGCAACTGACAAGTAACTGACCAGTTACTTGCCCGTTGTCACAGCGACTTGGGCTTTTCTTTCGCTTTCCATCAGGCGTAGGAAGCCATTATGTCGAGCCACTATAAAAAAAAAAGTCCAGTTTGCTTTTTCGATCGATCTGGAGAAATGTTTCTCTTCTCTTTCATCATTTGCCTACCATCTTGCTCAAACTGTCCCACATACCGGACAGCATCTGCACGGCCTTGGCCCGCTCGGACTGCGAGCGCTGCAGCGTGGCGGCGGAGGCGCGTCGCACACCGTCTATAGGTATGTGTGTGTGTACCGGACAGCATCTGCACGGCCTTGGCCCGCTCGGACTGCGAGCGCTGCAGCGTGGCGGCGGAGGCGCGTCGCACACCGTCTATAGGTATGTGTGTGTGTACCGGACAGCATCTGCACGGCCTTGGCCCGCTCGGACTGCGAGCGCTGCAGCGTGGCGGCGGAGGCGCGTCGCACACCGTCTATAGGTATGTGTGTGTGTACCGGACAGCATCTGCACGGCCTTGGCCCGCTCGGACTGCGAGCGCTGCAGCGTGGCGGCGGAGGCGCGTCGCACACCGTCTATAGGTATGTGTGTGTGTACCGGACAGCATCTGCACGGCCTTGGCCCGCTCGGACTGCGAGCGCTGCAGCGTGGCGGCGGAGGCGCGTCGCACACCGTCTATAGGTATGTGTGTGTGTACCGGACAGCATCTGCACGGCCTTGGCCCGCTCGGACTGCGAGCGCTGCAGCGTGGCGGCGGAGGCGCGTCGCACACCGTCTATAGGTATGTGTGTGTGTACCGGACAGCATCTGCACGGCCTTGGCCCGCTCGGACTGCGAGCGCTGCAGCGTGGCGGCGGAGGCGCGTCGCACACCGTCTATAGGTATGTGTGTGTGTACCGGACAGCATCTGCACGGCCTTGGCCCGCTCGGACTGCGAGCGCTGCAGCGTGGCGGCGGAGGCGCGTCGCACACCGTCTATAGGTATGTGTGTGTGTACCGGACAGCATCTGCACGGCCTTGGCCCGCTCGGACTGCGAGAGCTGCAGCGTGGCGGCGGAGGCGCGTCGCACACCGTCTATAGGTATGTGTGTGTGTACCGGACAGCATCTGCACGGCCTTGGCCCGCTCGGACTGCGAGCGCTGCAGCGTGGCGGCGGAGGCGCGTCGCACACCGTCTATAGGTATGTGTGTGTGTACCGGACAGCATCTGCACGGCCTTGGCCCGCTCGGACTGCGAGCGCTGCAGCGTGGCGGCGGAGGCGCGTCGCACACCGTCTATAGGTATGTGTGTGTGTACCGGACAGCATCTGCACGGCCTTGGCCCGCTCGGACTGCGAGCGCTGCAGCGTGGCGGCGGAGGCGCGTCGCACACCGTCTATAGGTATGTGTGTGTGTACCGGACAGCATCTGCACGGCCTTGGCCCGCTCGGACTGCGAGCGCTGCAGCGTGGCGGCGGAGGCGGCGGCCCAGCGCGGCGCGTCGCACACGGTCGGGTCGTAGCGCTCGATGCCCGCGTAGAACTGCAGGCCCTGCGCACGCACACGCAAGTCTCACCGACATGACTTAGTGACGCAAGTCACACTAAGATGGCTTAGGCTATGGTTTTTACCAAACGGTCAGTACCACCCTTTACGGGACGCTGGAACCTTTCGAGGTGTCTTTGCATGACAGAACGGAGAGTTGTAGGTAGGTATCATTGAAAGGGCCGCAAACCTATAGGCCTTGCAGTTCGGAATAATACCACGAAATATTCCAAGGGTAGATATGTCGCAGGCAAATTCTATAATTCGCTCGTACACAAACGGCGTCGGCAGTTTAGAAAGATAAATACGTGTTATAAAATGCCGAAGGCAAATTGTCATCGCATCAACGTCGACTTGGTTTGTGTATTAGGGTGACCATGATAATAGAAATGAAACAGGGTTTTTAATCATTTTATTTAGGTATTTAAGATTCATAATAGAATATTTTTAAATTATTGACTACGAAAATAAATTCGTCGATTAAATAAGCATGAAATTGAAACCGTAACCAAACAAAACCTGCACTAAATGGTACCGTGTGAACATATTCTCCCTAATCTTAGGATCCTTACACATACATAGTAAACTTACCAAGAATTACCTATTAATTAAACAAGACATTCAGTGGTAATAACAAAAATAAATTCAACGATGTTTCTTTGTTTCACTTATTCTGCTAAGCTTAAACAAGCATAAAACCATCAGCGAAACAATTGATTTACAGCGAATCAAAATACAATGCATTTTATTGCAATTTTTTGTTCCAGTTTACCAGTTTCCATGGACACCCTAGCGTTTTTACGTGTTGGATAACCTCGAATTTTTTTGTTTTTTTTCCACGGTGTTTTCGGAGCCCCCTTTGTGATTAGTTTAATTTCAATAGTTTCCTATAGTACTAGCCCTTAAATCTATTTGAAACAGGCGATATTAGACCTATTTTTAATATTTTTTTTCTTCCACACTTTCATTGTTGACCGCCATATTGGTTTTGGAGACTAGTAGCGCCAGGGCGCGGTTAAATTTGGTACTAATTGGAACGATATGCCGAGGCAATTTGTAATCGGCTGTAATATCGTAGCTCGGCATATTAGAAAATGAACGACATCTTACATACGGCGTACGGCATTTTATATAACGAATTTGTCTTTGTAAACTGCCGACGCCAATTGTATACCTACGGGCGAATTATAGAATTTGCCTGCGACAGATAGATCCCGGGCTTTTGTTGGTCTCAAAATTCACATTCAAAAAGTAGCCTTACTTTCGTATCGGAGATTGAGCCACTTTTTAGCATCAGACTGAAACTCGTTATTCGGATACTACAATATAACAAATGCAATGCAGCATCAATACAGTGGCCATTTTATTAACACCATGGCTGTAATAAATAGAAAGCGTAGAATGGGTTAACATGATTATTCCGCTAGCAACAATAGAATTTTCTTACATAGCCAAATGACGTCATAACCACAAAGCAATATGGCGGTCACTGCATCAATTTAAAAGTTTTGAGTTAAATATCGGACAACATCACATACATTGCTCCGATCCCAAAGTAAGTGGCTTACGCACTTGTGTTATGGGTATCACAACAACGAGGGTACCACAAATAAATACTTAAATACAAATATTAACACCCAGACACGGAACAAACACAAGTGTTCATCACACGAATGTTTGTCCCGGGTGGGAATCGAACCCACGACTCTTGGTTCAGAAGGTAGGTGTCACTACCAATTGAGCCACCGAGCCTGTCTGCCTGTGAATATCGTCCCAAACCTTGGAGAAGTTGTTGAGCTGGTGGCACATGGAGTCGATGCCGAGCGCGTACTCCTTGTTGCGCATGTCCGTCTCCAGCTCGTGCTGCGTCGCGCGGCAGTTCTTCGACTGGGCGCGCACCTGCCATTGCACCGAGGGGTGAGAACCAGCTCCGAGAAATGACTAGATGTATAAGACGAGAAGACTGACCGGGATTTCCGAGAACAAGAAATAAGCCAATTTATTAGAATTCTCTAAAAGTCCGTTTTTATTAAATTGTACCTGTGACTTGCACGGTTTTAAACTAGGAGGACCCGGGCGAACTTTATACTTACACCCCCCTTTCATAACAAGTCAGGAAACATGACGCTGCGCCCTTTTCTCATCTCTCGCGTCGCCTCTTTGTTTCAGGCGCCCTGGGGCCCTACCATAACGCCAGTAGAATCCAGCGGATCTTGTGCATTTTAGCGCGCACCCTACAACATTTGTCACCGACTTCGACCGCGAACGAAGTTAGCCGATCATTTTTGCAGGTAAAAAGGTTGCCTTAAGATCCTCAGAGGGACTAAAGGCTCGGATAGCGGTAGCGTACTGGGTAGTAGTTACCTATTCTAGCTACCTAGCTAGCTAGTTCTAAAATGTAGGTACAAGTGATACCTTTTCAAGCATACTCCTGAATTTATCCTGACACTCGCGCAAAATAGCGACTTCTTTCAGCAGTGACTGCTCCACGGCGTCGTGCACTTGCTCCAGCCCTGCACAGGTATGAAAGGAACATAACCACTCAATTTGTTTATCACAGATATCACTATTACTCGACCTTTTAACAACTTTTGTGAAAAACCCTAGGAACATCAAAATTCGCGTCCATAACATCACAAGATCTCTCTTGTACATTTGATGTAGAAGATAAACACCCGCTTCTTTATCAAGCTGCTCCTCATTTCAATCTTGCTAGATATACTTAATGCCGCGGCCACACATTGGATTTAACTTTGCGTCCAATCACTGTCCAATATCCAACTAAGCGCTCAATGTCCTCATTGTGTCAAAGTACCGATACACACATTGGTGCATTGGGCGCAAAACGTTACGTTGGTGCAAATATCTCCAATGTGTGGCCGCTTTAGGTGACAGCTAAAATTCCAAAGCATTGCTCACCTTGCCTCTTCTCCCGGTGGTAGAGGCACTCCTGCACGATGTGCAGCGGGCCCTCGATGCCGGCGATGGCCCTCTCCAGCTGGCGCCGCGTGTCGTTCAGCTTCTCGCACGTCGCCACCAGGCGCTCCATCTCTATAGCTACCTTTAGACAGACGGTTAAGCATCGATTTCTTATTAAGTCTTTGACTGCCGAGAAACTAGACACAATAGAAAAACTATTGTTTGTCGGTCACCGGTGACCGTCATGGCGCTCAACGTGTTAAAAGGTCTACAGCCGAAATTGCAGTTGACAGTGCCCAGTTGAGTGTCAACAATCGGAGGATCCCATTGGTTGGATGCAGGCTGATTGAAATATTTAACAGGATACCTACCGCAATATGGGGAAACTAACCTCATTGCGCCAAAATGTGGTGTCCGTGATTCGTTCCCCAATCCTCCTGCCTGAATCCCTTTGACCTTGAGTGCCGATTTCATCAGTCTCTCTGAAATGGATCATATTACAGTCAAAGTTGATCAGTCATATTCTAAAATGATCATTAGCTAGTCTTCATATCAAGTCAGCGTCACCGGAGCGAGAAGCTATTCCCTGCGAACGCCGACCCGCCTGCCCAACATGGCGGTTATATGAATGAAATAAGAAGCACACAGTTCTGAAAAGAACTATCCCACTTCGCACGGGTGCAATAGGATAGGTACCTACTAACTATATGCATAATATAGGTATTATACACTTAAACCTTCCTCTTGAATTTCTCTATCTAATTAAAAAACCGCTTGAAAATCCATTACAGTTTTAAAAACATAAAGCATACCTACATAGGGACAGACAGAAAACAAAAGCGACTTTATTCTATACTATTGAAGCCTCCAGGTTTGCCCAAAGTGGCGAACAACTGGAGACGCCCACCTACTATAGGCTGTTGACGAGAAATGTGGTATTTTCTGAACCTTACCTAAGCATCCTCATGATGTCATTCCTGACGCGCTCCGAGAAGTTCCTCTTGGCGTCGGACTCGTTATAGTTCTTGATGCTGTTCTGGTTCCACTCGTACTGCGTGTAGCGCGTGTAGAGCGCGGCGCGCGCGGCGTGCTCGGGGCTGCGGTCGAAGCCCGTCACCAGGTTGGGGAAGCGCAGCGGCTCGGCCGCCATGCCGGCCGGCGTGTAGCACGGGTCCACCATCGTGTTCGTTATAGGCTGGGATGGCCTGGGGCCAAAAATAAATAGAACATAAACAAATATACTTAAACACAATAGGTATCTAAGTGCAAGACAATTAGACCGGATACAGCCGTTGCGAAAGGACGATGTCTGCCTACCCGTCTGGGAGAAAGGCGTGCGGTTATGTAGGTAATGTATGTAGGTATGATGCAGACAGAAAGGAACAACACTCGCGTGGTCCCGCGCATTCTAATTCGTGATGTCAAAGTCTTATTCTAAGGGTTTATCCCAGTTATCACCAGTAGCCGTAGGTATTGACAATCAAATTAAGGAACCGTTGTCTCACATAGGTGTCACTTCTATCTCCTCGTAGCCCATGATGGGCCTCCACGGGTGCTTCTTGGGCGAGTGGAAGCAGTAGCCCACCTGAGGAGGCACGCTCGGCGCCCCCGCCGTGTCCTTCACGGGGCTCCATTGTTGTAGTTGCTGGAACAAATTGGTAATGGATAAAAATTTTATACTGTTTTTCTTCACGCATGTTTTTGTTTAACCACTTTGTCGCTGAGTGAACCGCATAATATAATTTCTTTCCTTGTGCTAGATATCAAAAAAGAAAAAATATATGTACCTACTAGGTTATGAAAGTAACTTTTTTCTATGAGGGTAGGGAGAAAAGGACGTGTCTCAGTTCTAAGTAAGTAAAATGTTATTAGAACTCGCATTGACAATGTATTTGGTAAGTGGTAGTAATTAAGTACCTAATATTTATATAAATGTAGTGTGGGGCTGGCCATGCTTGTGTTGTCAGCTTGTATATGATTAAACTAACCGTTTATCGTACCCTATCTGGTTTTCATAATCTTTACCATTCGTGCCGTACTGCGTACGTACTACCGCGAAAATTGTCGAATTCCAATATCAACGTAGGTATTATTGCTACTCTCATTCATTAAAGGTACTACGGCCCGAGCCCCCTTTGCTTCACATTCCTCAAATACCTTTTTTAGGTTCAGAATTTTCAACAATAATGTTCTTACCGTACACATAGAAACTTCCTTAGCCATTTTCTGAAGATTTTGTGGTCCGAGACCTTAGAAATTTTGAATAAATTAAATCTAAGTGTAAAATTGAAATTCAAAATCTTAAAAATTCATACATTTTGTTTGCAACGTTGTCAACTTGGAGAAAAGTTCAACATCCGGTTTCGTAAAAAGTTTCTATGGGAATTTTTATCTTATCAATCTATTTTCCAAGGCTATTCTCTAACTTAAATCAGTATCTATTTATTATTGAATGCACTTAATTAAAATTTGTATTGCATAGGTAACGCATATTTTAATGTAAAAAACATGAAAAAGTAAAATAGCGCGTAGGTACAAAACAATTTTAGTATCGTCTCAAAAATCAAAATACATAAACGCATCCTTAACTATTGGATAAAGAATAGTACCAATACACCAACATCAACTGTCAGTCGCGAAGCTGTCCATCTGACGTTTACCGTCACCGTCTTTCATTCATTCATTCATCAGTTCGTCGGATTGCGCTTCGAGTCGTCGACTGATTGTTGCACATTGCACAAGAATATTCTAAGTGTTTGTTTATTATTTTATCGGTGTTCTATAAAACTAATGCTGTGATCTATAACATGAGTGCTGTCCCTGACAACGCACCGCAGCGTGAGTACAGTACAAATAAGTTATTCTATCTACTGTTATTCCTACCTGATCCTTTATTCTTTCATCCTTTGTCCGAATTTTCCTATAAATTATACGTTTCCTTACCTTTTGTACCAATCCTCTCAAACTCAGTCCGTGGCTGAAGCACAAATCGTGCAGAGCCAAATAGCCCAAAAAAAAAAAAAAAATAAGTTATTGAAATGAATTTATGTTGTTCAAGTTCCATGTATTTTTTGGCTAATATCTTTGTGGTATGTTTGTAGATTGCCCTGGCACGGGAAGCGAGGACGCCGGTAAAGCCTCGGCCTGCGCGGGGTGCCCAAATCAGAATGTTTGCGCTTCTGGTGAGTAAAGTAATATAAACAGCTGATCTTATTGCTATGGGGATATTCAAGGTTATTATGGTATGCCAGTTTCCACTACAATAAAAGGCTTTACAAGACTGTGGTCTGGTACCTTTGTTGACACATATTGTACTTCTTACACTATATGCCTACTTAAGACTATTGTTGTTTAAACTGTTGCACCTTTGTAAGACTGTTTATAAACTTGGTTCCCTTAGACCAACTACAGTACATTGCAGTATAATAAGGTGTTTAACTGAGTCTTTATACATACGCGGACCCTGATTTGTTGGATTTCAGTTTATAATCTTATAAGAAATTATGTATCAATTTCAGGAAATTCACATAATGCATGTACAGTAACAAGTTGCTTGAAAGGAATGAAAATAAAATTGTTTCACAAATTAACTAATAGCCTTGGGTATTAAGGCTTGGGTATCTCCCTCATCAAGATTAGCCAGTATTGATCCAATACTATCTCTCTACATGCCAAGAGGATAATCCCTAATAATATAGCTCTTGTACTCTTATCTTTTCAAGGGCCATTTGTCATCATTATAGGTTTGTACCTACTCTGCTCTGCCCTATGTGAGCATAACTAGAGACATTTATGTTTAAAAAATTACTTATAGTAATTTTACAGGTGGTGTATTATTACTAATAGCATACTCTTTCATACCACTTTCAGGTAGCGACTTTTAGGGTTGGATTCTTAATAATGATGAATGATTTAATTGTATAAATACGTTCCCATTCTTTGGTCATTAAAAAAAGTTTTATTTTTATTAGGGTAGGATGGAAACAATAGCAGATATGTGATGTTGCTTAAATCAAGAAATACATAGAGAATTTGTGTTAAACACAGGTGCAGCAAACGTTCCTGACCCAGCCATAGACTTGATAAGAAACAGACTATCAAATGTGAAGCACAAGATACTCATCCTGTCCGGAAAGGGTGGAGTGGGCAAGAGCACAGTCACGTCACTCCTGGGACATGCACTTGCCGCCAGAAATCCTGACATTAATGTAAGTTTGTTTAGTTTTAATTAATTCAATTTCCATTAGTAACTATTTTATTACTTAGGTTTTACAATAGATAACATCACCTATATTGAAGTTACACTTAATTTTTGTCAAAGATTGAAGTGTAAATTTATCTAACATTTTTTTTTTTATTTATATAAAACCTATGTAATTCCTTTTTTGGCAAATGACCGGGCATTATCTACTCAGTAGATGATACTCAGTCTTCTACTTATTGGATGTACTTGACTACATCATCAACTTCAGCTCATATCAGTCCACTGCTGGACATAAGTCTCTCCTAATGCTCACCACTATCGATTCTGGGGTTCCTGGGATGTACTTGGCTACAAACTCCTCAAATTAATCTTTGAAGGATGTCTACATTCAGCTGACAATATTTTAAAGCTGATGATGTTTAAACATCTAAAAACCACACTCGGTCTTCTTGTCAGTACCTGCGGCATTCGCTAGGGCTTGTATCAGACAAAAGATGTGTACAACTTCACACAAACAAAATCAATAGTGGTCATGTCTCACGGTGACTTCTATTGATTGCAGGGTTTATCTTTTGGATTGTATTTTCAACAGTATGCCTATTGTAACTGATAGAATTCTGAACGAATGTAATGGTAATTAGGATGAAAGGAATTCGCGCCGCTCTTTCAATCGACGTTGACGTGCAATTGATAAGAATAAATTATATCGGCTTGATTTCCTTCGACGTCGATAGCAATAAATAAATAACCCAAGACATGCCACTCTGGGCCACACAGCGCCGTCTAGCCCCAAACTGAGCCGAAACTTGTACTATGGATACTAGACAACATACATACATACTTTTTTTTGAACCTAGTAATATACACTAGATGTATTCTTAGTGTGTCGATGGCAATCTAAATAATTTATGACCAGTATTCAGCCAGACGAACCGCATCTCCTGTGCTGTCACCAACATGAGCTCATCCCGCTCATGTATTAACTACCACACAGTCAATAGATCTAGTGATGGGACGATAGTTCGAAATGACACGCATAGGGCCAACGTGAAAGCTGCGTTCCCAGCAGTTTTGAACTCAATCTACGCGATTTGCAGCGGTACGCGCGCTGACTTTCAAAACTAACAAACAAACTGACAAACTGAACGATCCATTTCAAGTATATGGAAAGGCGTACTAAACCGATACGCTGCTACGGTCGGCGACAAACAGTTTGCCTACTTGGAAAGAAGCCTTTCAATACACCAAAAACCTTAAAAATGGCCATCTGAGACAACAAGAGTTATGCTAAAATGAAAATTTACATTTCCTTTAAACGTGGTTTAAAGGGAGCTCTTTCCTTACGGTAGGCAGCGGCCTAGCTGTCCTGATGTCCATGGGCGGCGGTTACTGTTTAACAACAGACAGGCCGCTTGCTGGCCACCAAAAGCATTAAAAAAAGTACTTCATTGGTGAAGCACCTTCGTAACTTGACCTGACTCACAAAATGCCATACTGTATATCAACAAATACCCTGTTATATCTGGAGCGCCTCTCGTACGCGTTGCCGAACTCCATCTCACGACACTGAGTGAGGCCCGGAGGACGGACCCACGTCGGCCTATCGACCGCGCCGCGACGCGTCTGAGCGGTTCGCGACCGGCCGCCGCCGAGCCGGCGCGGGCTGGCACCGGCTCTGGTTTATAGGTCAGGTATCGAGGCTGTGCCGGAATGCTGTACTGTCGACACGCATTAGTAGCTTCCGTATCCGTATATCTACGTATGCATTCGATTGCCTCGTTGATGTAGAAGGTCTCTTGCAGACTTGAAAACCGGACGTGAGATGTCACAAAAATACTGTGCAATCAATTGGCTCTCGTACTATAAAGCACAGTAAATCTTACTTTTGTCGTACAATTAAGCTGTGAAACTCTTCCAGCACACGTGTTCCCTTCCTCTTATAGTCTTGGGTCTTTTAAACGGGGCGTGAAGCGCACTTATACAGGCCGTCATAGTGTGATCGATCCGCGTTGCACTAACCATATGTGATGAGGATCGCTTACACTTTTTGGACTTCGTCGTTTGCTTAACATCAGGCAGGACGCAGTCATTTTGACGTGCTAATAAAAAAAACCCTGATCTAGGCAAAATGTGTTAGGATTGGATTTTCTTTGAAGAAATTATTCAGTGGCAGCTCCAGATTCAGGAAATTGGCCACGCTGGGCAGGCGGGTTGGCGATCGCAGGGCGTAGCATCTCGCCCCGGTGACGCTGCTGCCCGTCATCGGTCTGTGGTATTTAGCTACGCCTTCAAATGTGACGGTTATACCGCCACCGGTAGGTTGCCAGCGCCTCGTTTGTTATTTAACAGGATGCACCACGGGCAGGTGAGGTTGGCTTGGAGCGAAAAGATGATAGGCCGCTTCCTTACATAAATAAATAAATAACCCAAGACATGCCACGCTGGGCCACACAGCGCCATCTAGCCCCTAACTAAGCCGAAGCTTGTACCATGGGTACTAGACAACTGATAAACTTACTTAGATACTTTTTTTTGTAAATAAATACACATTATACCTACATAGAAAACACCCAGACCAATACAGACATGTTCATGCACACAAATGTTTGTAATGTGTGGTGATCGAACCCACGACCCTTGGCTCAGAAGGCAGAGGTCACCACCAATTGAGCCACCGAGCCAGTCAATCCCACTGATGATGATGATCGGTACGTTTCTTTTTTTTTTTATAGTGGCTCGACATAATGGCTTCCCTTCGCCTGATGGAAAGCGAAAGAGAAGCCCAAGTCGCTGTGACAACGGGCAAGTAACTGGTCAGTTACCTGTCAGTTGCCACCGCCATGTCGGCCCAACCCTAACCCCCCACGAGCTCCGGAAACCCTACTCACCGGCAGAAACACGACCCAGAGGTCATTTGACTACGGTATATTCTATAGGGTGGAGGTCCTTCCCCGGACGGGCGGCTCAATTCGAGCGAAGATTCGCTATGCCCTACCTCTCTTTCGTTTCGTGATGTGTGCGCGTGCGCAGGTGGGCGTCCTGGACGCGGACATCTGCGGGCCGAGCCAGCCGCGCGTGCTGGGCGTGCGCGGCGAGCAGGTGCACAACTCGGGCTCCGGCTGGTCGCCAGTGGTGAGTCACACCTCACACCACGCCTCCATCTGAGTCCTATGGCTTTCCTGCGCAGCGCAGTTATGGTGTTGATGTCACCATAACTGCACAGACCTGAGGTTGGAACCTAATTGGCTTCACACAGATTATTTGTAAATGTTCTTCTACCTTTAAGTTTTTCTGTTCTGCTGTTTTTATTTGTTATTTGTTCACTATCGTTTGATTGTTTATTTTTGTTGTATGTTGTGTGTTATTATGTAAATGGTTTTGCCAATAAAACTTTTTTCTTTCTTTCCTCTGTTTGAGTCCGCACAATGAGGATTTTCTGAACAAAGAAATCCACTAGATGTCACCACATAAAAGGCAAGTCTGTTAACTACCACACAGTTAAGTGCTACGTGATTGGTTCAATTTTTTATTTATAGTTGCTCGACATAATGGCTTGCCTACGCCTGATGGAAAGCAAAATGAAAGAAGAGGAAAATGAAAAGTCTGTCAGTTGCCATCGCCATGCCGGCCCAACTCTAACCCCCACACTTCCCTACGCCTGATGGAAAGCGTAAGAGATCCCAAGTCACTGTGACAACGGCCCAACCCCAGCCCCCCACGAGCTCCGGAAACCCTACTCACCGGCAGGAAAACGACCCGGAGGTCATTTGGCTGCGGTATTCTACATATAGGGTGGATGTCCCTGCTTCTCTTAGTCGACTTTTACGATACCCACTGGATGAGATGAGGTTCAAGGCGATGAATTATTTGACAATACACGTGGCTAATGTCCATTTAATTTCCAGTACGTAACCGACAACCTGTCTCTGATGTCGATCGGCTTCCTGCTGGGCAGCCCCGACGACGCCGTCATATGGAGAGGACCCAAGAAGAACGGTGAGCTTACTAACTGTTTGCTGAACTCACAACGGCTGCTTTTCGCAGAATACCAATGTATCAATCAATCGACAGCTAGTCCATCCACTGCTGAATATAAGCCTCCTTTAATTCATACTAATCTAGGTTAGACTAATTGGCTTTACTTAAAACTTTAAACTTTTAATGCTTTAAAATTGCTAAACACGACCCGGATGTCATTTGGCTGCGGTATTCTGTAGGGTGGAGGTCCTTCCCCGGCTATTAAAGTTACTCTTTCTCGCGAAAACGGAATTTAATGAAACTTTAGATAGATATATTCTTTATAGCACACCAAACAATTTACTTATAAAACCAGGTACAGTAGATATTTTGTTGTACAATATAGGCGGCCGTATTGCTATAAGCGATCTCTTCCAGGTAACCTTAGGGTAGAGGATAGTCAAAAAGAGAGGGTGGGGTCAACATCAACCGAATCATAATTTATGATAGATAAGAACAGATTATAATAATACATACATAAATTAAATTATACCTACATTTACAGTAATTTGATTGGCTCGATTGGTAGTCTGTCTCCTCTGCCTTCTGAGCCAAGGGCACGACTTGGACCAAGTTAATAGTACGACAGTTTTCTTACATTTTGACACATTTCTTCATATTTCAGGCATGATTAAGCAGTTCCTGAGCGAAGTGGACTGGGGTGATTTGGACTATCTACTGATCGATACTCCTCCAGGTAATATTTGCCAATACATTCTAATATTATAAATGTGAAAGTGTGTGTGTCTGTGTCTGTTTGTTTGTCCGTCTTTCACGGCAAAACGGAGCGAAGGCATCGGGACAGGGATCCGGATGAAATAGGAATACGCACAAGCGTCATCATCATCATCAGCCACTGCTGGACATAGGCTTCAGTTGTTCGCCACTTTTGGCAAACACCTGGAGGATTTACCCATAATCGCCATGCTAGGCAGGCGGTTTGGCCATCGCAGGGCGTAGGTTCTCGCAACGGTGACGCTGCTGCCCGTCATCGGTCTGTGGTACTTAGCTACGCCTTTAATTGTGAGGGTTATACGGCCATCAGTCGGTTGCCAGCGCCTCGTTTATTATTCGGCAGGAAGCACCACGGGCAGGTGAAGTTGGCTTGGAGCGAAATTATGATAGGCCGCTCCCTTACATCCCGGCATATAAAACATGTCACTGTATGTTAAACACAACCTATAAGAATGCACAAGTCTATTTTAAATTATAATCAACTGACATTTACCAAAACAAAGTTGTAGGCAACAGTTTAATTGAGACGAAATGTGAATATGATTAAATAGACACTTTTTATTAGTTTTAAATAAACTTGCAACACGCATTCCCCTATTTCCCCTTTATCTTTACCCCAAGTATCGCGTGCGATCCTTAGGGTACTTTTCCTTGACAGCGTTTTCATTTATTTAATGGTTTAAGTTGTGCACTCAAGGTTCAACCCTTAACCATGTATGACCTTCGGAATGTTCAATTGGTTTTGGATTCAATGTCAAAGCACAAAATTATTTGGCATATGTCCTTGGTCTGGCGAAGGGTTAAAGTTTATAATTTCCGGGTATTTGGGTTCCGTACTTCAAAAATTAAAGTCATAGGTGCGTATTTAATAACCAATTGAAAAGTGATTCGTACTAACTCATAATAAGTGCTAGATGCGAGAAGCCCAGGATTGAGCAAAGTGGCGAACATTAGGACTCGCATACTACTACTATAGGACATTTTTTTGCAAATCAGTTCACAATTTTCGGAGAACATGATCATCAACAGTATATTGCAGTCCACTGCTGGACATAGGCCTCACCAGTTTGAGCAAACATCTGGAGGCCTATACCTATAGTCGCCACGCTGGGCAGGCGAGTTGGCGATCAGGGCGTATCTTCTCGCTCCGGCGACCGTCATCGGTCTGTGGTATTTAGTTAACCTTCAGTTGTAATGGTTATACCGCCACCAGTCGGATTGCCAGAGCCTCATTTGTTGTTCGGCAGGATGCACCACGGGCAGGTGAGACCACCACCTCCGGCGGCCCCAACGGGCGATTGCTCAAAGGGTCGCCAGGGCGTACCGTACGGTGGGGTATGATGCGTCATGCGCCCTGGCTGGCACCCCGCCCTGGGCTCTCGAGGCCCAGGTGCTAGCCAGGGTATACACCTGGACGACTGAGGAGAGGGCGCGCGGGGAGCGCCCTACTCCAGCAGAGAGAGGAGCTGTGCGGAGGGAGGCGTATGAAGACCTCGTCCTTCAATGGGCGGATAACCTCGCCTCCGCAACGTACGGAAGACGGCTCCTTGATGCCTTAGGTCCCGTACTGAGGGAATGGGTGGAGCGACCTCACGGCCACCTCACCTACCGCCTGGTGCAGGTGCTGACCGGACACGGTTGTTTCGGCAGCTTCCTGCACCGCATTGGGCGGGAGGAGTCGCCGAAATGCTGGGAGTGTGGGGCGGACGTGGACACGGCCGACCACACTCTCATCTGGTGTCCTGCATGGGTTGCCGAACGCTCCGTTTTGTCCGGGGTGATCGGCAGCCTATCCAGTCTTTCCGCGGTCGTCACAGCGATGCTAGGCGGCCGCGAGGCTTGGTCGGCTGTCGCCTCCTTCTGTGAGACGATTATCTCACAGAAGGAGGCTGCAGAACGGGCGCGCGAGGCCGATCCCTCGGCGCCGGCGTTGCGTCGACGTAGAGGAGGCCGCAATAGGCGGATGTTTGACCGCCAGCAGCCTCCTGACGGGACCCAGCGGGTGGTTGGTGCGGGGGCACCACCACTCGCCTTGCACGGGCCCCCGTTGTTGTCGAATGGGAGTGGACTGGCCCTTCGGGCCGCTCCCGTCGCTCCCCCTATGGGGGGGCCTGTAGGGCCCAGGTAAGGTGGGCCGCGCTAGTGGTGTCGTGGCAGTCTTGGCCTAAGGTCCCATGACACCACCCATTAGGCGCCTGACGGAGGGACCGGGGTTTTTTAGTGGGTATTCCCTGCCTCATTTCCATCCCGAGGCAGGGTGCCGCCCTTCCTTTCCTAAGGGCGGCGTGAGTCCCACATACCCTGTCACTCCCCCGGGTGGCGGGGATGCGTCAAGGCATTTTTCCCCGGGACAAAAAAAAAAAAAAAAAAAAAAAAAAAAAAAAAAAAAAAAAAAAAAAAAAAAAAAACGGGCAGGTGAGACACTTGGAGCGAAAAGGTGATAGGTCGCTCCCTTACGTCCCCTTTTAGAAGTTAGCATTTTAAAAATATGTTGTTATAATAAATTTGTAACCGTTGACGCAGGCACGTCGGACGAGCATCTGTCCGCGGTGCAGTACCTGTCGGCGGCCGGTCTGACGGGAGCGCTGCTGGTGACGACGCCGCAGGAGGTGGCGCTGCTGGACGTGCGCAAGGAGATACAGTTCTGCGAGAAGGTCGGCGTGCGCGTGCTGGGCGTCCTCGAGAACATGGCGCTGTTCGTGTGTCCCAACTGCAAGGTGAGAACTAATGTTAGAAAGATATTTGGATAGGGGATAGCGAAGAGAGGTAGGGTATAGCGAATCTTCGTTTGCCTTGACGGCCTTCACTCTATAGAATACGGCAGCATTTGGCTGCGGTATTCGACCTCCGGGTCGTTCGTTTAGCTGTTCCTCCCTACCCTTAGAGTCGTTACGCACTGTCGACTTGTCGCTGGCGACTCAGTCTCTCGGCGACCAAAACAGAGAAAGGCGATTGACGACTAAGTGCGCAAGCCCCTATTTAAGCTATAGTAAGTCACAGTCACCGGCGACTAAGTCGCTGGCGACTAATCGACAGTGCATAATGGCCCTTATTACCTTGCTATCTTGCTATGCCCGTGAAGCGACGAGGGCAAAAATGGACGTTTGCAGGCTGATGATGATTGATTTGACGTCTTATAAGTGTATAATAAAACAAAATTAAAATTGGTTGAAAAATGGGCTAGATACAGTCGATGAACGTAAATATATCGGTCTCTCTCACGAAAACAGATTTTTCTATGGAGTTTGTATGGCGCGCACGGTACGTGACGTCATCCGCCACGTCGGATCTCTCTGTCTAAGCAATAACTTTAACGTTTACTAGAAAAAATTGTTTAAAAATTCATCGATATTAATGTATCTGAAAGATAAAAGATCGCAATAAATCCATAAAAAAAGTCAGGCATATTCCCCTATTCTCGGAGATATGTGGTAACAAACACGCGACAAAGAGATTTTTAAGAGAGGTAGGGCATAGCGAATCTTCGCTCGTATTGAGCTGCCCGTCCGGGGAAGGACCTTCACCCTATAGAATACCGCAGCCAAATGACCTCCGGGTCGTGTTTCTGCTGGTGAGTAGGGTCTCTGGAGCTCGTGGGGGGTTAGGGTTGGGCCGGCATGGCAGTGGCAACTGACAGGTAACAGCTACTTGCCAGTTGTCACAGCGACTTGGGCTTCTCTTTAGCTTTCCATCAGGCGTAGGGAAGCCATTATGTCGAGCTGCTATAAAAAAAAAAAAAAAAAATCTGTCAAATTTAGAACCTTCTCCTTTTGTTTTTAAGTGTGTTGATGGTTTTTCTCTCCAGTCTCACAGCGAGATCTTCCCGGCGACGACGGGCGGCGCGGCCGCCTTGTGCCAAGAGACAGGCCTGCGCCTCGCCGGCCGCCTGCCGCTCGACCCCGTGCTGGCGCGCTGCTGCGACGACGGACGGGACTTCCTGCACGAGCTGCCCGACTCACCTGCCGTCCGAGCACTCAAGGACATCGTCGACAGTGAGTTGCCACTTATACTACCGAGTAGTTCTACGGTAGGACATAAATATATTTATAGCACATTATAATATAATGTAAAAGAGCGACCCATCATCGTTTCGCTCAAAGCCAACCTCACCTGCACGTGGTGCATCCTGCCGAATAACAAACGAGGCGCTGGCAACCGACTGGTGACGGTATAACCATCATAATGAAAGGCGTAGCTAAATACCACAGACCGATGACAAGCAGCAGCATCACCGGAGCGAGAAACTACGCCCTGCGATCGCCAACCCGCCTGCCCAGCGTGGCGATTATGGGTATATCCTCCAGATGTTTGCCCTAAGTGGCAAACAATTGGAGAGGCCTATGTCCAGCAGTGAACTGCAATAGGCTGATGATGATGACATTATAATATGTAGTATATTTAGCATATTAGTTTATTGATTATAAATTAGGGTATTATCTTTCACAGTGTTTCTTTTTACACTCACCGTACACACAAAGTACTCTCTGACTCAAAGGTTAACTGGTAGAGAATGCTCCTAGCATTAAGTTCGCCTTATGTACCATTTTGTGCAATAAAGTTTAAATAAATAAAATGCCTATAATGTAGGGGAAAGTGGTTACCCTTCGTACGCTTTTTAGATTTTATTTTTTTAATTTATGATTAATAATCGAATTTATCTAGTTTATAGACCTAAGTATAACAAATATATTGTAGTTTGTTACCAAAAAGTCCGACACTATTATGTCAAAAGGTTATAGAGTTATAGTCATTTTTCTACGATAAGATATTTGTACGAACTTGCCCCACGTATGGGGTACGTTCGTACAGTAGGTGGGGTACTTTCATACGCATGGGGTAAATTCATATAGGGTAATTAAAAAGCCTATTAAAGTCGTTAATTTTTTATTAATTATTATAAAAATATGTATTTCTCAAAGAACTAACTTAATAATATTTGAATTGGCTCATAGTCTTTGAATTTCTTGACTCTGCTTTCCAACGTCGAGGTCTTGATGTTATATTTCAACGCGGCTTTCCTATACGACAAGCGTCCGTGAATTACGTCGTCAACTGCTAATTTTATGGACTCCTCATCCTCGTCTTGAGTATGCGTGCCCTTTTTTATATTTTTGCACCATGATTCTGCAAAAAAAGACATGTTATTGTGCTTTTTGCCTGGTATTTTAAAAGTTTACTATATTTTATTTCATAAAAATCGAATTATGATATTGTGGTGGTTAATAAAATCTAAAGGGAAGCGTTCGTACGCGTACGAATGTGCCCCCTGTTTGGCTGTACGAAAGCACCCCATACCTTGCACAAAATTAAAGTACAACTTTATACAAATTCTAATGTAGTAAAGAGAAATATAACAATTAAAGCTCAAAATACAATATTAACATTAATTAATCATCACCATATTGTCAAAAACATAACAATTCTACTTACAATTGCGAATTACACCTAAGGAAAAAATTTACTCACCGCGCGCGAAAACACGTTATGTCTTGTCAGCCGATACACCGTGGTGCGACTGCCACGCCACTCCGCTAACAATATGGTGGTCGGTATGTCTATGCACACAAGCAAGGGCGTGTTTGTGTGCCGTTTAGTTTTTCTGCTATACTCACTGCACGAATGTGCCCCACGTACGAATGGTGACCACTTTCCCCTAATATTTTTTCTTTTTTCAGAAATCGTCAAAGCGTGCGATGAGAGCGATACAAGTTAGCGGGAATTGTATAAAATTATATTAAAACATCTATCAATTACTTATTATATGAATACGAGGAATATTTAAGAGTATTTTGCTGTTGTTATTACAAGGGGAGTGGGATACTTAATCGTTACTTTAAGTGGTATGCTCTCTGATATTTCTCGTAAATATTGTCGCTAGTCACAATAAATGATGATTGCAAATATATTATTGTTAAGAAATAAATGTTATACAGCGTACAACTGGGTAATTTTGTGTTTTCTTTTTATTCAATGTGTCAAATAAAGTTTTTGGTACTATTATTTAGATATTTATCTAAATATATTAAACTCATAGGTGACTGACTGACACAGTGATCTATCACCGCACAGCCCAAACTACTGGAATTTGGCATGCAGATAGATGTTATGACGTAGGCATCCACTATGAAAGGATTTTGACCCAAGTCCACCCCTAAGGGGATAAAATAGGGAATGTAATTCTATTTCACGCGGACAAAGTCGCGGGCACAGCTAGTTGGAACATATGAATAATATGATTTATTTCAGTAATAGATGCTGCGTGGACTGCCGGAGTTGCAGTCCAGTTATTTATTTTGGAGCTGAAAACTGTCGGTAAAATAAAAGTGGCCAATTCATATTATGATCCAGGGCTGTATTAAACCATAAACTATGTGGATGAAATTAAAAAACAACGTGTCGTGTTCTGACATTTTATTTGACATTATAATCTGTGAACTTGACTTCGTTCACTCACTCACTCATATTTGACAGTGACAGCTCATGCAGCACAAAATACGAGGTTGTGAAACCGGCGAAAATATTTTTAATTTAATATTACTATAATTTTCTGGTACGTTAGTGGTGTTCTACAACGTTTCCTAATACATTTTCTACAAATTTTGCGTCATGCTGTTCTCGTGAATTAGTTACTTTATGTTGCGACATAAGTTCAGTTTGTTACACTGCCTTCGCCTAAAGGATACGGCGAACGATGCCTTCTCATCGGTCAGAGGATGAAGACAAGCCTTGCAGGGCCTGCTCCGACTTCAAGTCTTGGGCTAAGATGCAGAACAAGACCACATTATCGGCGTCCACTAAACCGGTGAGGTTATGTTGATAACTATCAGGGGAATGTTCTAGTTATAAGTTACATCATATTTCTCTAGTTTGCATCAATTGCAGAAGACGTTACAGGACTCACAAGTATTTAGAATGTTCAGAATACATGCTAGGGTTTATCAGCTTCTAATAGCTTGCATCTCATTACTTTTCTTAGAATAATCACTTTGAACTTGTTGTTTTCACTTGAGTAACTATAGAAATTATTTTTAGGCAGATACAAAACCAACAGACTGTCCACTAGATAAGGAAGAACTCGGCAAATCTACATGGGGCTTCCTACACTCCATGGCTTCGTATTTTCCCGACAGCCCTACAAGAAAGCAATCAGATGACATGGCGAAATTTTTCAACATATTTGCACATTTCTATCCATGTGAACCTTGTGCCTTAGACTTCCAAGAAGAGTAAGTAACATTTGTGGAAATCAATAATCAGTGATAATTTATTTTCTGAAACTTCTGAGATTTATCAAATTAAAATAAGATTTATTTCAGTTTTACAATAAATGTATTTATTTGCCAACAAAACAAAAAATCATGCATCTAAGAGTTTAACTTTTCAAGTTTGTATCTTCATGCTTTCTCAGAACTCATTACATTTTTAATAAGAACGCAAATTTGATGTTTCAGCATAAGAAAACATCCACCAAAGACAGAATCAAGAGATCACCTCGCACGGTGGCTGTGCGATCGCCACAACACAGTCAACATCAAGTTAGGCAAGCCCATATTTGACTGCAGTAAGGTCCACGAGAGGTGGCGGGACGGCTGGTTGGACGGGTCATGTGATTAACAATGATTTCTTCACAGTATAAATGTTGTTCATAAGCAGAGTGTGTAGTGGTTTTATACTCTATTTGAAGCAATATTCCTGGTAAATAGTTCATAAAATGTCTATTTCCGATGTTCATACTCTATTAATTAGTAATTTTATAATATTTACATGTCTCTGGACAACATTTATGACTGTGAAATAATGCTAGTATAACACTATGATTGTGCCTGATTTTAGTTTAAAGTTTTAAGTAATATTTTATGTTGAGTAGTGTTTACAATGGATAGTGGGAAGGCCAATTGAGAGTAGCACAGTATTTGCACCATGTTGCCATGTCAATGTTTTTAAGTATTTTGTATATTCTGTGTATAGATATGGTTATCAAAGTGTACATTTGAATTTGTGAATGTTTAAATAAATGTTACTCTATTGAGTTATTTCATGGTTTTGTTTAAAAAATAAAAGTTAGACTTCTCCTTTTAGTAAAAATTTATTGATAAAAATGTTTCAAAAGTACAAATACAGTTAGAATCACTTACTTTGTAAGGTAAATACTTCACTGACTAAACAATTAACATTATGCACCTACAGAGAATCTAAACACCACAATGGAAAGTAATAAAAATACTTACATCTTAGTACATCAAACTAATTTTAGCAAACCATTAATCAGTCTTCAATACACATTTCATTTTCATCCCTTGTTTGATAAAACTATCTTACACAATAATTTATTCATAATCAAAATGTAGCCATACAGTTAACAGAATCAGTTAACATTTAGTCATGTCTTATTATTATTATTGAAAACATTAACAACCAATCGGTAATTTTCGAAAAAACATAGTTTCAATTTTATTTTTAATACTTGACTAACACAAGTTACATGTAAATATAGAATTAAAAATCAAATTCATGGTGAATATTAACTGCACTTGTATTTTATATTATTTTTGAATCTATGTCAAAAGAAACTAATTAGGGATAAATATATGTCCCACTTAAGTCTGTAATCTAAACAAAACACTTAACATGTAGTCCAACAGGTGACCAGGATCGTCGCAGATCACTGCTTGGGCTGCTCTCATAAGAATTCCATCTCCCTTTCTATGCCAACAAATTTCAGTTGCTCTGTTGGTCCATATCTGAAAATGTACATAAATACTTTAACTTACCTATTATTCATGAAAGGAAATGACGATGTTGCACTATTAACAATTAATGAGAGACTTGCCACTACTTGTTATAAAGATAAGATATTTATCTCTTAGCTGTTATCTTCAATCTACTTTTGTTAGTAAGAAAGTAATGATGATACTATAAATTCATAAAAAACACTTCTGAATTAATGGATTACGAAATGATAGTAAGATTAATATAATAATTATCATTTTGACATTGTACTTTAGGCAAAACATTCAGAATTGCTACAAATTTATATACATACAATTAAATTAATAGTTTAACATACAAAGCAGTTAGATGCTTCTTACACATGTATTTAGGAAACCTAATATTATTATCTAACTTAGTAGAGAGCACAGTGTGAGAACGATCGCGGTCGTTGAGGTCAGCAGCAAAATAAACATCTTTTTCCGTGGGACCTGCGGCGTAGGCCACGAGGCCGCCCGGTGCATGCTTACGGTGCACAGAGGGTGAGCGGTCATAGAGAGTCTTATTGAAGATCCAGACTCTCCTGGGCTTGGCAGCATTGGTGGGTCACCGTGGGATCACCATTTAGTAGGATAACTTGGCACTGCACACCGGCGTCTACATCCCCGTTGCAGACGCCTAGGTCCCAAGGGGTTCCCTACGTAAAAATTTGAAATACTTTAGTGAATATAGCTGAACCATACCTGTAATCGAAGAACAGCTCCTCGCCCGGCTGTATGGCGCGCTTGGCGAAGATGCCGATGCGGTGGTCGCCGTTGACCATCATCACCTTGGCGTAGCAGTTGGGGTTGATGGAGTGGTTCGCGAACCGGATCTTGTTGCCTTTGCGCGTCGCGTCCACTACGAAGTCTGAGGAGCGCAGGTAAGAGATAATTATTTATTGTCATAGCTGTGTTATTATTGTCATAACAATGGTATTACAATAATAGGCCTGTTGCCGTAAAAAATGTAATTAATCCGTCTTTTAGATTGTTCAAAATTAAAAGACACATATTTTTCATTTGTATATTAGAGCAAAAATGACAAAGATATAGCCCGTTTAAAATTACGCATGACGTCACAGAGTGGGAGGTTTTTCGCCACTGAGTGACGTCAAAGACCCCCACTCCTACATTTTGATGCCTTGTATCTTTGTTATTTTTTTATTTAAATGAAAAAAGGAAAAATACGTGTCCAATATATTTTTATAATCTAAAATACGGACTTAATATAATGTAATTATTTTGACTCTGGAAACATCCCTATTGTCATACACATCAAACAGTTTGTCCAACATCATCAGCCTATCGCAGTCCACTGCTAGACATAGGCCTCTGTAGTTGTTCGCCACTTTGGAAAAGTGTGGCGATTATAGGCAAAACCTCCAGATGTTTGCCCAAAAGTGGCGACCGACTGGACTGGACTGGACCTATGTCCAACAGTAGACTGCAAAAGGTTAATGATGATGGTATTTTTCACTAAAATAAATAAAAATGTATCCTATGATCATTTCCGTTGACCACCATCATTCCAGTTGGGAAATCTGTCAAACCATTTAGGCTACTCAAAGAAACATACATACAATCGAAAATCATCACCTTCCTTCTTTGGCAGTCGGGTAAAAAAGGGAAGTACGTATAATCCAACGTACCGTTGTTGAGGTTGAAGAGGAACGAGCACATGTACTTGTCGTAGACCTTCCCGCGGCGGTCGGCCTCGTCCTGCGAGATGACCTCGCCGCAGTACTCCGATATGAACTCGTTCTTGTGCGCGGCGTCCTTCAGGAAGATGCCCCAGCCCGCCACGTCGCTGGGCGCCAGCAGCAGGTGCTTGTGCAGGCCCCTGCCAACACACACGATACACCTTTAGTAGGGTAGACCTGGCATGTAAGGGAGCGGAGTGTTTCCCGCATCAATGCTGCTATCAGCTTGGAGTCTCCTCATTTAGCAACAAATCGGAACAACATTTAGGAATAGTGCACAGTCGAACAGACCTAGCATAATCCGTAAGGCACAAGGCATCCTGAATCATAGTGTCATGAAGCTCTAAGAACCCAAAAAATATGAATGCATTCTTTCAAGGTTTAGGAAGGCTCACATAATGAAAACTGCGATCTGTGCATGTATAATTTCTGTACCCTATACTATGTAATAGTATGTATGTATTTTAGCCTAATAAAATAGTTTTAATTACGCATGGGTTGTAAGGGAGCGGCCTGTCATCATTTCGTTCCAAGCCAACCTCACCTGCCCGTGGTGCATCCTGGCGAATAACAAACGAGGCACTGGCAACCGACTGGTGGCGGTATAACCATCACAATTGAAGGCGTAGCTAAATACCATAGACCGATGACGGGCGGCAGCGTCACCGGAGCGAGAGGCTATGCCCTGCGATCGCCAACCCGCCTGCCCAGCGTGGCGATTATGGGTATATCCTCCGGACGTTTGTCCTAAGTGGCGAACAACTGGAGAGGTCTGTATAGGCTGATGATGATGATGTGTAGGGTAGATGTTTAATTTTCCATGTTATTATAGCTTCCAGAAAGAACACACAGGCACAGGTAGCACAGTAGCGGCGGTGGCGGTACCTCTGCACGGACACGTTGCGGCAGTAGTGCGCGGCGGGGGCACAGGTAGCACAGTAGCGGCGGTGGCGGTACCTCTGCACGGACACGTTGCGGCAGTAGTGCGCGGCGGGGGCACAGGTAGCACAGTAGCGGCGGTGGCGGTACCTCTGCACGGACACGTTGCGGCAGTAGTGCGCGGCGGGGGCACAGGTAGCACAGTAGCGGCGGTGGCGGTACCTCTGCACGGACACGTTGCGGCAGTAGTGCGCGGCGGGCGGCATGGCGGGCGCGTCGGCGCCGCACGCGCTGCACAGGTCGGGGTCGCACTCGCGCACGCCGAGGTAGCACGGGCACTGCTTCGTGTTGCACTGCGCCTTGCAGCGGCAGCCGGGGAACCGGTTCTGGCCTGCGGACCGAGGATCGACCATCAAAACTGATATTCTCAACCCCAAACCGAAATTACAAAAAATTCTGGAATAGTATCCTAAGCTAAAACCCTCAAACGCTAAACTAAAACGCTCAGCTCAAACACTAAAGAAAAAGTCTTAAATGAAATCATTGCTAAATAAGAGGAATAACATAGGCCCTAGATAACAACCCTGAGGTAGTCCCCAATATGGTAATGTTACACATACTCCAGAATAACCAATATTCGTTACGTAAGAAACGAAATTCTTTTATTTTATGTTCAATAATAACGTTATTAAATTATAGAATATTTTTATAAGAATTCCTTAAGATAGACTGTGTCAAAGGCCTTATTCATATCGAAATTTTCAATGATTACTTTAACAATACTGCTTTTATTCTATGTTAGTAAATTATTACTTTCTAATCGTAGATTACGGTCTAATGGCGAAGGGCCGTGGTCATTAGACGGTACGACCGTAGACTAGTCAACGAAGCCAGGGGGTTTAGCTTGTAATCTCAGATAGTAATTGACAGCAACAATTGCCTTATAAAGTTATGTCAAAAACAAAACTTACACCCGTATTCACAAACGATACTGTGAGGTCTCACAGTGCGCGCGGACGCACAGGTACCCTAAAACCTATTCATAAACGACACTTGAGGGGCGGTCGGCCCTGTGCGTCTCTTAAAATGAACGCATTGGTAAAATAGCTAGCGACCTATTTTACGCAACGCATAGGGTCAGTTTCTGCACAGATTAGGTACGTCAAAGTTTTGGTTTTGCTAAATTGAGGTTGTTTTTGTTCTAACGATGGATAATATTATGAAGAAGAGTTTGATAATTATATCAATGAGCAAGCAGAATAAACATAATAAAAGTGATACGGGATTTTAAAGATCCTTTTGATTAGGTATTATTGCAAGTAGGTTTGAGTTTATGTAAACTTACAATAAATCTGTAGAGAATTAATTAATTAAATGTAATTCTGTACATGAAATATATTTTCAGTTAGTTTCAAATATCCATACTAATATTATAAATGGGAAAGTGTGTCTGTCTGTCGGTATGTTTGTCTTTCTTTCACGGCAAAACGGAGCGGAGCGACGAATTGACGTGATTTTTTTAAGTGGAGATAGTTGAAGGAATGGAGAGTAACATAGGCTACTTTTTGCCCCTTTCTAACCCCCTACTTCCCTAAATGAGGGGCAACGCGGGCGAAGCCGCGGGCACAGCTAGTATTCAATAAAACAAAAAATATTATTAGGTAAATGTTTTTATTTTCCGGTTTGTACCTATCTTTAACAATTCAATTTCAAGAACACTTTTTCAAATTGTAAATTATGTATAGATATCTTCATATTCTAATAAATTATATTGTCTTGCAATCAAAACCTTCTCTCTTTGCATTCTCAACTGGTGCACCTCCTGGTCATGTTTCATATTTGTTGTGTTGCATTTTATTCTGGTCTCCGTCTCACTCAAAACTACCTGAAAGCAAATATTTATAATCTTAAAAATCTCTCAATAATGTATTTTGTAGAAGGTACACACAGCCACAGTATGAACAAGATAGATAGATAGATAGAAACTCTTTATTGCACTAAAACACAGACATTACATGAAAATACATTACGGACAAACCAAAGTACACTTTAGGTGGTTTTATCCTTATAGCGATCTCATCTAGACAAATACATAAATATACCAAGTACCTAATATCATAATTCTATAAACATATATAATACAATAAATATTCACTTAAATAAATTATACATAACACCATTATACATACATGTACAATAATATTTCAATACATATTAAAGACAAGTTAAATTAAATGTAAGATTTTAAATATTACTTACTAGTGCATGATTTGAAATCATCATCTTCAGCCTATAGCAGTCCACTGCTGGACATAGGCCTGTCCAGTTGGTCGCGACTTAGGGGAAACATCTGGAGAATATACCCATAATGGTTTGAAATGTTTCTTAAATATTAGTTGTAAATGGACCTCATTCTCATTGATTTCTTTCATATCATCTACAAAATAAAACATAAGTATATATTTTATATATTAATTAGAAACATTATCTCCTATTTGTTTTTATTTTAGTAAATTTAAAGTGTAAAATGTAAAAAATAAAACTTTGGGCATACTCTTTCTCTAGTAGGTACCAATTGGAGTCAATTACATTTATGAATGGACAAATTGTATGTATACAACATTATCCACCGTGAAGCCTTCTGGGGGTCCTCAACCAGTACGTTTCATGCTGAGGGATTCTTGGGAAAGCTCTTTTTTCCTCAGGGTTTTAATATTCTCCCAGCATCTTTTTAACTGATAAGCGGGCCATTGTGACACATGATTGCGAGTTGTAGGCCACTGCGAGATCCTTCCAAGCCTTCTTCTTTAACTCATGGCAGCTTCATGGAACTGTAATATAAGTATACGCATTTTTAAAACTATTTACTACACAATGTTTTCATAATGAATGTTAATTAGTGAATTCATCTAACCTGATAGTTGAGTTTGGCGTAATTATATCCTTATTCATTATGACCACAAATCGACGCAACAATTACTGCAAAATCACCACAAAACACAAACTAAAACCAATTCTCACTTTTCCGACACTATTTTGTTGAGCCCGATTGAGGTTATAAAAAATGAAATGTCAAATGTCAGTCAAGGAAGTGAAGTGTGCAACAACAAATGAACCAATCACGGGGCTCTATTTTACGCTGTGCGTTTGCTTATTCAAGTGCCGCTTAAGTATTGTTTATGAATTGAAAGGCTCGCCATGTTCAACGCACTGATAAATGCCTCCCTTAACTTAGCGTTGCTGGTCTCCTTCGATAAGTATCGTTTGTGAATACGGGCCTTACAATCACTGTTACACTGGCAGAATTTCTCGCAGAAGTTCTGCGACTGCACACACGGGCACATGTTGTCGCACGGCTGATTCGGGTGATCGCAGGGCGTGTAATTGTACCTGAATATGGAAGATGCAATGTTATTAATCATTTTCATGATGTCAAATGTACAATTCCAGCTCATCCCGTGGGTGTCGTAGACGATGACTAAGGGAATACCGGGAAACTTTCAGCAGCGTTTATCTAAAGTTCTGGTACAATATTGATAATAAATACAAGTAGCAAAAAAACCCACAGGAAATGAGATATTTACAAACGAAAAGCGCAATGAACCGTTTTTTGTGACGTTTAACTTAGAAATTTAATAGTTGCGTACACCCTACCATATGTAGGTTTTAAGACAAAGATGAGAATGAGAATGCCGAGATTATTACCTAATTTAAGCTTCTGTTCGCTTATACGAAAATATCGGTTATCCGAACAACCCTGTCCCCCATTTAGTTCGGATAATCGACGGTCTACTGTAGCTGTGTTCACAAGACATGATCACCAGTGCCCCAAGCCTTTAAATCAGTGGACTCACACGTGGTGCGACGCAGAGTCCTTCTTGAGTTGTATCTTGCGGCAGTGCACGGACCAGAGGCGGTGCTTCTTCTTCTTCTTGCGCGGCGGCGTCAGCTCCGCCTCCACGCGGCACTCCTCTTGGCCCGTGTTGATCCAATACGTGTAGACCTTGAAACGGAAATAAACACTCATCACCATCGTCACAGTAGTCGAGAATAAGTATGGCAAATCATTTGAGTTACTGGTGAGAATTTTGGTTGTCAACTGGCTGAATACCAGATTAGACAGAAAAAGACTTTGCTAACATACCGTATGTTAGCAAAGTCTTAATATAGTCTTAATACGTAGGTAAATATTCCCATGTTAAATGGTGCCTTTTTGTAACACAAGTGTATTTTGGAATTTAATACGATTAATGTTAATAATGCTTTGGATTTTTGACAATTGTTTGGATTAGGCATAGAACCCTAATCATACTTACATAACAACGCCTATGTGGCATTAAGTCCTCCTTTTGTACACTTATTTACTCTGCATTAAAGATTAAATAAATAACTCTTTACCTTCAATTGCAAAAGTTATTCGTGAATTTCATAATTTAAATTTTAATAACGGTTAAAAACTATAAAATTCACGAATTATTTGCAATGTCAAATTAGCTGGAACCGCAAATGAAATTAAAATTACAGATTAGGAAGATTAATGAAATCTAATCACTACTCAACAGTAATCTATTAACAACTCCTTCACAGTTTTCAGTAAAAAAATAAATGGTATATTTATAAACAGCAAATACCTGTTGGCAAGTCTTTGATAGCATCACCTGCGCGATGGCGCAGTAATTCGAGACGAAAACCTTGTGCAGAGCTCTAAACAGCGACTGATCTGAGCCCGTCCATTCCGAATCGGTGTCTCCCACTGTGAGGCCTGGAATGTTGAACGAACAACAGAAGCATTATTATGTGGCCAAATTGTTGAGTTTGAGAGTCACTGGAGGCGGTTGCGTTGCCCTCCGTACTTCCCCCCTCAGGCAGGGCGCTCGTAGCACACCTCCGCTGCGAAACTATAACAGCGGAACTGCAGTAATTTCGCCATGTCTTGTCCGTATGTAGGAGAAGCGGAACTGCCTGTTCTAATGCATAGATTTGACTATAATTCTATCTCTTTCCCCGCGCGGTATTGTCGATCTGCTCCGACGCCATCCACAATTCCGCGCACCGGCTTGCGGTGCCGCGTTGTTTTCGCACGTGTTTGTGGAAGTCGACAAACTTGGCGAAACTACATTTATTCATATAATGGACGTTGATTTTACTGAAAAATTTATTCAAGAGATCAGAAATAGACCTATTGTTTTTCTTTTTTTTTATTTCTCCCTCCTCTGACTCTGATAACGGCGACATTTCGCTCCAATTGTCTCGACTCAACTGATTCGCGCGTTCCGACGCCAGTTCCGCCAATCAATCTACACTTGATCGCAGAGGAATTCCTACAGCGGTTTCGCGATTGAAGTTTCGCGGCGGAGGTGTGCTACGGGCATGGATGGCGTCGGAGCAGATCGACAATACCGCGCGGGGTAAGAGATAGAATTATAGTCAAATCTATGCGTTAGAACAGGCAGTTCCGCGGCGGTTCCGCTTCTCCTACATACGGACAAGCCATGGCGAAATGACTGCGGTTTCGCAGCGGAGGTGTGCTAGGGCGCGTGTCGTACCGAGCGCGTTGTAGGGCGGCTCGTGCGGCGCGTCGGCGGCCGGCTTGAGACTGCCGCCCGAGCTCCAGTTGCTATTGCTCGAGTTGCTGTTGCTGCCTGTAAATGAGAGAGTATATTTAAATGGAAAGTCTTTTTTTAAAGTCAAATAAATCTGTTTCCTGGTCAAGCTTATGATGGTGTTATTGGTATAACTTATTTAGAATTAAATTAGATCTGCGGGGCTGTTCACAGTGCTTCGGAAACATTTATTAAAAAAAAAAAGTATATAAGTAAGTTTATCAGTTGTCTAGTACCCATAGTACAAGCTTCGGCTTAGTTTGGGGCTAGGTGGCGCTGTGTGGCCCAGCGTGGCATGTCTTGGGTTATTTATTTATTTATTAATTCGGAATAGTTGAACGAACGAAACCTTTACGTTTTCGATAGGAATCTTTTCGAAGGCACTGTGGAATAGCCGCGTAGTTGGTATATAATAATAATGGGGATGTAAGGGAGCGGCCTATAATCTTTTCGCTCCAAACCGACCTCACCAGTCCGTGGTACATCCTGCCGAAGAACAAACGAGGCGCTGGTTGCGGTATGACTATAATACGCTAGCTAAATACACATACCGATGACGGGCAGCAGCATCACAGGTGCGAGGAGCTACGCCCTGCGATCGCCAATCCGCCTGCCCAGCGTGACTAGGTAGTAATCGATTTAGAATTACTAGCAATTGTTTGGGCTGTCCGCCATTTCAGGCCTTATTTATATGGTAGGAAGTTTAAAATTTTCTCAGATCATAGGCCCCTTGTTTACTTATTCGGATTAAAAGACCCTTCTAGTCGCTTAACTAAATTCCGCTTATATTTAGAGGAATATGATTTTGTAGTAGAATACGTCCCAGGTTGAAATAACGCAGCTGCAGATGCATTAAGTCGACTCTCGGTGACGTCACAAGATTTAAAAGATATACACGGACAAGTCGTATCAGTCCTTACCAGAGCTCAGAGCAAACGTAAACTTAAAGCCTCAAGTAGGCGACCCACAGACAGACAACTCTATCGGCTAGTAGGTCTGTATATCCTTCGTTTTCCCTAATTGGCAAACCACCGGGGAGGCCTATATCTAGCAGTGGACTGCAATAGCTTGGTGATGATGATTGTATATAATGAGGGGCGTACCTTTCTGATACCTGTTGGAGTCGTTGCTGTCCTCGGAGGAGGCGTCGTTGGGCGAGTCTATGGCGTGCGTCTTCGTCTTGTCCTCCTCGCCCGCCGCCTTCTCGCGGGCCAGCTTCTCACGCATACCCTCCTGAAGTCGAGAAGAATACCATTAACCTCGTAGGGAAGTATCCCTGACCCCACTGCGGCTATGATAATTGTCACAGTCAACGCCGTAGCTATGACACAGCCGAATGGCAATCATATCATCGTCATAGCGGTTTACACAGGAACGCATTGCCTCAATGATTTAGTTAGTTATATCAAGGTACACCAATAAAACAGATTCACATGTATTGCTGCAAGTTGGGGATGTAAGGGAGCGGCCTATCATCTTTTCACTCCAAGCCAACCTCACCTGCACGTGGTGCATCCTGCCGAATTACGAACGAGGCGCTGCCAACCGACTGGTGGCGGTATAACCATCACAATTGAAGGCGTAGCTAAATACTAAAGACCGGTGACGGGCAGCAGCGTCACCGGAGCAAGAAGCTACGCCCTGCGATCGCCAACCCGCCTGCCCGGCGTGGCGATTATGGGTATATCCTCCAGATGTTTGCTCTAAGTGGCGAACAACTGGAGAGGCCTATGTCCAGCAGTGGACTGTAATAGGCTGATGATGATGATGATGCTGCAAGTTGCTGCACACTGGTTACACACAAAGTTTAGTAGGAGTATGCCCTCCCATTCTGGGCGGTCTCACGTACCACGCGGTTTCCTCCTGGATAAGACGTAATGTCGGCTAACGCATTCCGTGTTTTTTTTGTCGGAGAAAAAAATCTTTGCAGTATCTCCGTTGGACCCACGCCACCTTCGAGAAATGGACCCGAAAGTCAGCTCACTCCTGTTCGGGACCTGTGCCAGGCCAGTGGAAGTGCATCAACCATCTGCTGGCTAATGCATTTAGAATAGAATAGAATAGTTATTTATTTAGCATTACACGTTTTGTTACATAATAAAGTGACAGAAAATAAGCAATTGCGCTGATATTAAAAACGCATCTCGCTCAGCATGTGCCGAGGCGGGTCTGGGACGCCGCGACGCTGGTCTTCCGCGGATGCCTCGAGAGATCTGCTGTGTGCACCGTAGGGGGATCCGTCGAGTTCATTTCTAGTGTGGTTTTAGCCCTCAAACCATGACTCATCTTACGGCCTGCTTTCTCCTGCACACAAGGGTGGGAACTGCATAAAAGTGTTAGGTATACTCACGAGCAGCATGTAGCAGCTGGCGCTGCAGGGCTCGGCGAAGGGCTTGAGGTCGGGCCCCTTGCGCTTGGTGAGGTTGGGCCCGGGGTGGCACGCCTGCAGCCCTGAGGGACATTACATTACAGCACCGGCTCCACTCAGACACGGCGCAACAGTGGCGTAACTACCGGGAGGCATGTCGGCAAAATGCCACGGGCCCCAGTATCCATAAGGCCTCAATCGCACGGGGGCTTTTTTAACGTCACGCCCGTTAAAAAAACGTTCATATATAACAATATATTTTCGCGTTTTAAAACCGCTGTCGTATGAACATATACTTGAAAATGCATTTGTTCCATTTGGACGCTTTTTTGATGGGCGTATAAAAAGCTTCCATGCGAATGAGGCCTAAGGGGCCCCCGGTCAGAGAAGAATCCGAACTATCAAAACATTTATTTCTCCACATTTAGTGTAAATCCGATGAATTTGCCACGGGCCTCGTATGGTATAGTTACGCCACTGCAGCGCAACACAAATAGTACGATGATTGTGGCGATGAGGAAATGAACAGAATATGCAATATATTTATAAACGCATCCTCGTCTTGTGTGCTATTATGTAACGCATTAAAAAACGTTGAATACTTCACGAACGATTTAATTTTTTTATAAACAGACAGTTTCGAGAAACATCTAACAGTTTTTGACTTAATTGATTTCATTTAGCTTTTACTCGTACTTGTAAATAGGTTTAACTAAATAATTAACACAAGTACTGAGTGAAAACTTCAGTCGACCATTAAGATTTTATATCAAATGGAAAAATTATGTTAATATAATTTTTAACTTTTAGAAGCGTTTAATAAATAGATATATTTAAGTTACATTATAACACTATATGGTTTAAAATAATAAAATGACATAGAGCATACAGCATTACTGTAAGGAAGACGCTGCACACATCTCTAGTTTTAGTTACATTAGGCTTTCGCTACGAAAGTAAACACGATACAAAAACGACTGTCACTGGTGACCCCCGTGGCAGTTAATTAGTTTAATACAAAGGTCTAAGTAAACAAAATACAAAAACGATTGTCACTGGTGACCCCCATGGCAGTCAATTAGTTTAATACAAAGGTCTAAGTAAACACGATACAAAAACGATTGTCACTGGTGACCCCCATGGCAGTTAATTAGTTTAATACAAAGGTCTAGAGCCGAAGAGAATTAAAGTTAGTTGTTGCTAGATTCATACTGTCAAACGTTATCTATCATTTACAGTTACAGTAACTCTGTATAACTTGAATTGGGCCCTAACATAATGTGACCCTTTATAAGGAAAAAAAGGACGGAATTATGTGAATGAAAAAGACGAATGATAAGAAAGGAAAATGGTCCACAATGAATAACATGTTAATAAACCTTTGAAAATGGATTTAATGTAAAAAATAATACGATATGAGATGAAAAAAATCATGTATATAAATAGCTGAAATAAACGGTACGACAAATAAAGATGTTCGTGTCTGGTCAACGGCCTTACCTGCCGCCTGCCCTCCTGACAGCCCAACAGACAACACACAAGTCAACACTATATATAAACTATATATATAATACATTAGTATGCATTAAAACTAGCATATTAAGTATAATAGACGTTTGGTAACTATAGAAATATGTATGAAGAAATCCTCTTTCAATTCATCACCATCCAACCCGGTTTGTGCCTCTAGGCCCAGGGTCCGCTTTGACCATGATCTTAGATTTAGCGAGTCTGGTTATTACATTGAAGCAACTGCCATCTGACCTTCGTAACCCTCAGAAAGGGGAACCAGACAAATTTGGATCGTGGTTACGTCATCTATATCTATACTTATAATAAATCTATAGAGAAGTCAATTCAGTCAAAACACCCAAATGGAAACTTTTGAAAAAAAAATGGGAAGAGGGGGCCAACAGGCCTGAAGACCAGGATCTTTTGAGAAATTGAAAGGCTTGTTTTTTGAAGGTCCCTAATACGTAAGCTGAGAGCCCTATCTGTGGCTATAAAGATTTAAAAAACAGTCAGTACACACCAACCAGAATGAAGGTTGATAGATTCTGTCAAATATCCCCAAGAAAATGTTTATTTATCCTACTAATATTATAAATTCTACTGATCCTATAATAATAATATCAATGCGAAAGTTTGTTTGAATGGATGGATGGATCTTTGTTACTCTCTCACACAAAAAGTACTGAACGGATCATATTGTAAATTAGATTATCGTTCAGATTGTACGTAAGACATAGGCATATTTATAAGAATATTCATGCCAACAGCTATATTTCCTATTTATGCACCTCCTCGAGCGCAGCATAGTAGAGGGCAGGATGGTCGTCGTACTCACTGTGCAGGAAGCAGTCGTACTTGAAGCAGCGGCGGCAGAAGAGCGTGTGGAAGGAGTGCATGGTCTGCTCGCGCGACACGGACTCGGCCAGCGGCCCGTCGATGTTGGGCGTGCACTCGGGCCTCGAGCGCAGCATAGTAGAGGGCAGGATGGTCGTCGTACTCACTGTGCAGGAAGCAGTCGTACTTGAAGCAGCGGCGGCAGAAGAGCGTGTGGAAGGAGTGCATGGTCTGCTCGCGCGACACGGACTCGGCCAGCGGCCCGTCGATGTTGGGCGTGCACTCGGGCCTCGAGCGCAGCATAGTAGAGGGCAGGATGGTCGTCGTACTCACTGTGCAGGAAGCAGTCGTACTTGAAGCAGCGGCGGCAGAAGAGCGTGTGGAAGGAGTGCATGGTCTGCTCGCGCGACACGGACTCGGCCAGCGGCCCGTCGATGTTGGGCGTGCACTCGGGCCTCGAGCGCAGCATAGTAGAGGGCAGGATGGTCGTCGTACTCACTGTGCAGGAAGCAGTCGTACTTGAAGCAGCGGCGGCAGAAGAGCGTGTGGAAGGAGTGCATGGTCTGCTCGCGCGACACGGACTCGGCCAGCGGCCCGTCGATGTTGGGCGTGCACTCGGGCCTCGAGCGCAGCATAGTAGAGGGCAGGATGGTCGTCGTACTCACTGTGCAGGAAGCAGTCGTACTTGAAGCAGCGGCGGCAGAAGAGCGTGTGGAAGGAGTGCATGGTCTGCTCGCGCGACACGGACTCGGCCAGCGGCCCGTCGATGTTGGGCGTGCACTCGGGCCTCGAGCGCAGCATAGTAGAGGGCAGGATGGTCGTCGTACTCACTGTGCAGGAAGCAGTCGTACTTGAAGCAGCGGCGGCAGAAGAGCGTGTGGAAGGAGTGCATGGTCTGCTCGCGCGACACGGACTCGGCCAGCGGCCCGTCGATGTTGGGCGTGCACTCGGGCCTCGAGCGCAGCATAGTAGAGGGCAGGATGGTCGTCGTACTCACTGTGCAGGAAGCAGTCGTACTTGAAGCAGCGGCGGCAGAAGAGCGTGTGGAAGGAGTGCATGGTCTGCTCGCGCGACACGGACTCGGCCAGCGGCCCGTCGATGTTGGGCGTGCACTCGGGCCTCGAGCGCAGCATAGTAGAGGGCAGGATGGTCGTCGTACTCACTGTGCAGGAAGCAGTCGTACTTGAAGCAGCGGCGGCAGAAGAGCGTGTGGAAGGAGTGCATGGTCTGCTCGCGCGACACGGACTCGGCCAGCGGCCCGTCGATGTTGGGCGTGCACTCGGGCCTCGAGCGCAGCATAGTAGAGGGCAGGATGGTCGTCGTACTCACTGTGCAGGAAGCAGTCGTACTTGAAGCAGCGGCGGCAGAAGAGCGTGTGGAAGGAGTGCATGGTCTGCTCGCGCGACACGGACTCGGCCAGCGGCCCGTCGATGTTGGGCGTGCACTCGGGCGGCAGCGCGTTGGGGTCCGCGCGGGACGTCAGCTCGATGTACCTGACACCAAACATTTATTTTTTACTAGCTGTTTTTTTTACATTTTCCATTATTTCTTCGCTCCTAATAGTTGCAACGTGATGTTATATAGCCTATAGCCTTCCTCGATAAATGGTCTATTCAACACAAAAAGAATTTTTAAATTTGGACCGAGACCGCCCAACCCAAACCCCATGAGCTCCGGAAACCCTACTCATCAGCAAAAACACGACCCGGAGGTCATTTGGCTGCGGTATTCTATAGGCTTTCCCCGGCCAGGCAACTCAATTCGAGCGAAGAATCGCTATGCCCTACCTCTCTTACATATCCTGGTTTAACGGCCGTATTCACAACCGTTACTCTGCGACGCGCGGACGTATAGTGCCCTAAAATCCTATAGGTTTTTGGGTACCTGCAGGCCCGTATGCAACGCACACCCTGCACCTAAGGGAAAAACGCCCCTGGTTACCTATGCGTTCGCGCGACGCATAGTAACGTTTTTGAATACGGCCGTAAGTATACAGCAACATTCGGATACAAGAGATAGGTACAAAAGACTTTACAAGCCTTTGATACAAGAGAGATAGGGCATGGCAAATCAAGAAAAGAATTTTCAAAATCGGCTAACAATAGGCTATTATGGTTAAAAATTCTAATAGGCGTGACGACAGTATCAAATAATATAAGATTTGATGATTTTGGGAAAAAATACATATTAAAAGGATTTAAATCGTTGATTTAATTTTCATAAGAAAATTAAGATTAACAAGATTTTCAATAAATGAAAGTTACAAAATACAGCAATCGGCCATTCTGATTGAAACACCAATCACAGCGCAAAACGTCACGATTTAGTAATAGCGATGGGTCGTAACAGGTAAAATTTAATACTTGTTATCTTAAAATAACAGTTCCAAATATCTGTTCTGAAATAACACCTGTTATTCTTTGATTTAACTTCATCAGCTCACGACAACGCTTGCTGAAAAAACGACAAAAGTTTATATAAGTTGTTGGTATTGTTAAGATAAATATAGGTATTGATATGCCCAAAAACAATAAATTACTTCGTAGTAACAGTTCTCAATGTTCCATAGATAAATATCTGTTAAGCATATCTGTTACAGCATAAATACGCCTCACCGCTATTTGGTAAACATGCTGTCATCTGTCAGTCCTGTCACTGTGTTTTGTTGTTATGATGATAGTTTACGCATTTCATTGGCTTTTTATTGGTTCACGTAACATTTTACGTTTAAAACCTACCAGAACATGATAATTTTTTTTTTTTTTTTTATAGTGGCTCGACATAATGGCTTCCCTACACCTGATGGAAAGCGAAAGAGAAGCCCAAGTCGCTGTGACAACGGGCAAGTAACTGGTCAGTTACCTGTCAGTTGCCACCGCCATGCCGGCCCAACCCTAACCCCCCACGAGCTCCGGAAACCCTACTCACCGGCAGAAACACGACCCAGAGGTCATTTGACTGCGGTATTCTATAGGGTGGAGGTCCTTCCCCGGACGGGGGCGGCTCAATTCGAGCGAAGATTCGCTATGCCCTACCTCTCTTAATTGATAACATGCATTCATCAAAGTGGTCTTCACAGAAATAAAGTGGTGTATTTGTGCTTACCTCGTTCGGGTTGCGCCGTGCGAGCTTTAACCATTGATGTCCTATGAATCTCTTACAAGGGACATGTTCAAAAACCTTGTCGGGTTTTTCATTAACGTGTTTTTACACTGCACACCACTTTTAACATCTATTATTCATTTCTTACACTATACACGAAACTAAACAATATTTGTTTACATTGTCCTTAGACGCTTATTTGACAAATTTGACGTTTCCTATATGGTGACGTCAGACCCGACGCCATGACACTGCGAGCTGTTTTTGAGCCACATTGAAAAAATATTAGAAAATTAGCTTTAATCTTAGTTAAATTTGGAGTTTTTATCGAAATAAAGGTTTTTTCGTAATCAGTAAATGTGTACCATCTTTACGGAAGAGGATTTCAAAATCGTTCGTCATGCCTATTAGTCCGTCTTTTAACTGATTCAAAAATAAAAGACACGTATTTTTTTATTTGTAAATTAGACTAAAAATTACAGTTATAGCCCGTTGAAATTACGCGTGACGTCACTCGGTGAGACATTTTTACGGGAGCGAGTGACGTCAAAGATTCCCACTCCTAACTTTTGATGCCTTGTATCTTTGCTATTGTTTGTTTGAATGAAAAAATACGTGTCTTTTAATTTTTTTAGCCATAATAGCCTATTCTCGAACATATTGGTGACAAAAAAAAAAACCAGTCGAATTGATAACCTTCTTCTTTTCTTGGAAGTTGGTTAGAAAACCACTTGTGTGTGAGATGTTGCCATAATGACAGTGGCTCCACGGTCGCTGTAAGTAAATGGTGTCATACTCACTTCTCTCTTAACTCCTGGGGAGTGCCTTTATCCGGAAACTGCGAGCTGATGGCTTGGAAGATGGTGAAGATGGGGAACTGCTTGTCGTGTATCATCTTCTTGTCCCCATCTTTGCCTTCCTCTTTGTTCTCTTTGTCTTTACTCTCCTTCTCTTTAGATTCTTTATTCGCTTCCTTCTGAAATTAAATAAAACACTTGAGTGACCACTACAACTCGCTTGACGAGGCGACAGTGTTACCATACATTTGGCTGCGGTATTCTATAGGGTGGAGGTCCTTCCCCGGGCAGTTCAATTCGAGCGAAGATTCGCTACGCCCTACCTCTTTTAGTGTTACTATGGACGCTTGCATAACACGCGCGTTGCTAACGATAATAGAAATTTAATGAATATAAACATACAGATAATAGAAATTTAATGAATATAAACATTAATAGACTGACTGCGATCAATTATAATATCTTTATTAGTGCAATACACATGGTTATATATGAGGAGAGATGCGTGTGTGCACTCGTATGTCGTACACACACTACACAGACATGGAACAAATACAAGTGTTCATTAAACGAATGTTTGCCCCGGGTGGCGATCAAACCCACCACTCTTGGTTCGGAAGGCAAGGGTCACTACCTATACATACTTCTTTCTCTTCCTTCGAGTTCCGCGCCTCCCGGTCCTTCCGCTCCTCCGCCACCTCATCCTTGGTCTGGAAGGTCATCAGCGCGTGCACCAGGTCCACGAAAAGGTGGTCGTCTATGAAGCCACCCTCTTTGTCTCCTGCAATATGTACAAGAGGCCATTTGTAAAACATCAATTGATATGATCCCAGAAGTGACGCAATTATAGGGTGGCAAACCGGCAAAATGCCGCGGTCCCCTGAACCCAAAGGACCCTAGAGGAAAGAGGCTGTGAGCTCTACAATAACCTGTCAATATTCAGTCATAGTACCCCCTAAAAAAAATTTGCCATGGGCCTCAGATAGTATAACTATAGTTATGCGGCTGGATTCATGCAGATATAAAAGGATTCAATCTTGGTTCATATCATTTCAGAACACCTTATCGAAAACTGATCCATCAAGTCTGACTGAAACTTTGAGAAGATAATAAAAAATTGGAAGTTCAAATTATTTTTATTATACATCAAATACTTTGAAAATTATCTGATGTGTTTGAAGACTAAAAGGATTGTATCATGGTTTCATAGTTCACATTGATTATGACAATTAGAAAACTTGGAAATATTTTTGGATTCTTTTTTCATTAAGGAAAGAATATCTTTATAATGTTTAACTACTGTAGTTATGAATAACAATATATATTCTATACATACATAAGATGTATTCGCTTCAGCTCTATATACAGCTTATTTATTTACTAAGCAAATGACTTGTGGCTAAGCACGGTAAGCGTGACGTATCGTGACGGCGGAGGCATGAAGTGCTCGAAAGAGACATTACAAACAAAATGAAGGCAAAAATGCCAGTATTTTCATTAAACACTAATATTTTGCTTTTGTAAATTAATATACCTTAACCATATTAGTCTGTAAAGCACCAAAATAATTACATATTTATTTCATTTAAAATAAAACGGAATGAATCACTGTTATAATCTTCCTTTTTAATGATTAAGCCTACTGGCTTATTTCTGTCTATATTATATTTCTTCCTGTAAATCAGTCTAAATAAGTGTCTTCAATATAACAATATATTATTTACTTACAGGATACCTAATTCTTAACATCAGGATTTTAAGTTTAAGACTTAATTATAATTTTATAAGCATAGTGTGCTCCACACCAATGTGTATTATAATTTTAATGTAATTAATACCTGTGGACAGATTCATAAATTAATATAGAATAATATGCTTCTGAGTAGAATACATTCTGCACCATTGGTAGACTTAAGTCTCTTTAGGTTTTTAAATGAATTATATCAAAGGTTCTATAAGTTGATACACTACACCAAAAAATAACATCAACTTTTTACAATAAAACCCATTGTATGAATGGATTACCTAAAAATATTCACTTACCCTCCAAGACATTATTATTTGAATAAATAACCATTTGACAAATTTGTTGCGAATTTCATTGGTAAAAAAAAGTAAGTATAATTCAGACAGAAAAAAGTAGGCAAGTGTCAAGTTTCCACTTTCTGAACATGGTGGAAGAATAATTTTTATTTACTTTTGTATATGTACTGGACAATAAAATTCTTACGTGTTTGATTCAAGTCTATATGAATAAAGACTATCTATTTGATAAAGTTCTGTCCACAAGCAAGAGGTATGATGAGTAAGCAGATGTACCATGCACTTTCCCGTCGTAGTTCTTTATGAGCTCCTCGATGAATGTACCGTCCTGGTCCAGCACCTCATCGCCCATGTACGGTATGTTGTGCAGCACCGTCTCGTCCTCCACCATGAAGTTCTTTTGCGTCGGAGCCCATGTGTACATTGTGGGGATCGGGTTCACAGAGTTTATGATGCGGATCGGTACTTGTTGGGTGGTCACCACTCCTGATGCTGTATGGAAAAAAAATATATTTATTAAGATAATCAAATAAGACACAGGTAAGCTTAGAATAAAATCATAAGAAAATATCACCACTTAGCCCCTCACAAGAATATTTGATGGCCTTGGTGGGACAATGCTTAAGTAGCTTACTTTGAGATTCAATCAATGTTGATATTTATATATTTCCTCACTTTAATAGAAGGATCTGAACATCCAAACATTATTGAATCATAAGGGAATTGATGGCTGTGAAGGCTCTTAAGATTTTATCTCTTCAACTATGCAACAAGTTTATAAACTAAATAAAAATAACTGAATATTAACTCACAATCGGTATACGAGACCTCGGCTCGTTTCATAAGGGTCTCGTGGTTACAGCTCGGGGCAGGTGGAGGCCAGAAGGGGCGCCTACCCCGGCTCGCGCTCTCCGACTCGCGGGTCTCGATGGCCTCCGACATGATCCTCAGGTTGCGCGCCCATGCTACCTTCACTTCGTCTGCGCGCTTGAACCGCTACAAAACACGCCAAACACACATTACAGTACAAATCATCCACCAAACAAAACTCGTGTCCTGTCATCGTTTACCTTCACTTGCCGGAGCCTCATGTATTCCGATTTTACTCGCTTCTTCCATTCTGCGGTCACTTTAGACTTACTCATGAGATTGTTATTTACGTGTAATTTAAAATTGGATAGTTTTTTACGACGGTGCAAAGAATTTTGATGGAAAAGAATTATTTTTCGCTCGCTTTTTTTTTTTTTTTTTTTTTTTTTGGGTTATTTGGCTCCGCACGATTTGTGCATCGGCCACGGACTGAGTTTGCGAGGATTTGGACAAAAGGTAAGGAAACGTATAATATTATAGAAAATTCGGACAAAGGACGAAAGAATAAGGATCAGGTAAGTTTATTAATAGGTAGATTAATTTAATATATAACTATAAAAGTATGTATAGTAGTTAAGTACATATTTATTTATTTTATTATATGTATAATATATATGTATTATAATAATAATTACAATCTAATATTATTTTGATAAATATATAAAGATAACATTTTATATATATTTATATCATTAGTATATAATAATGTTTTTATTGATGTAGGAAAAGGAATTTTGTATGACAGGAGATTCGAGATGAAGCAGGAACGATCATACAAAGGGCATGCAAAGAATATATGGTCAACATCTCCAACGTCAGTGCGGCATTCACAAATATCGTCAGTCACAATATGCATTCTTGCTAAGTGAGCAGGAGTGCATACGTGACCTAGCCTCATCCTAATTAAAACAGACGTTGAAGATTTTGACAATTTGACCTTGGCAAACCACGGTTTATTGGGAATTAATGGCTGGATATACTTAAAATGTTTGCCTTTGCTTTGACTGCTCTCTTGCCAAACTGATTGCCAAGTGTTCAGAAGATAAATTTTGGGCAATGCAATTAAATCATGGCAATAATTCTTAAATGGAAACATGTCCCCACATTGAATCGCCTCATTTGCTAAACGGTCAGCAGACTCGTTACCTCGAATATTACTATGGCCTGGAATCCAAGCGAAACTTATAGTTTGACCTTTTTTAATGCAATCGAATGCAGCAGACCTAATATCAAAAATTACCGGAAACTGAGTTTTGCAATTAAATGGATATTTTTCCAATGCTTGGAGAGCACTCTTAGAATCTGTAAAAACAATAGCCTTTTCAAGTTTCATAATCCTAATATATTCGACGGCTTTTAACAAACCATAGCATTCACCTGTAAACACAGATGTTTCAGGAGGAAACCTAATTTTCTGTACAATTTTATACTGTGTGTGGTAAACACCAACTCCTGTAAATTCATCAGAAGAATGTTTTGAAGCATCACAGAAAATGTAATGGAAGTCTGGAAAATCGCGATCAACTATGTATTGAAATTGAATAGGGATATTAGTATCTCGTTTATCAAGCGGAAAATATCGAATATCAAATGAAAATTGAAGTGAGTCAAGAGAACAAGAGAATAATGGCAGATAAATAGACCGATGGGTAGGCGATTGGAGAGCAATGATTTTATTATAACTCTTTACTATAGGTGGTAAAGGTTTATGTTTCCAATAGCTGGAAGAGAGAACTAATGCCGATAAATTCTGAAGTTTAGATATAAGCAAATGGTCTGAGAATTGAAAAATTCGAAACAAAAATTTGTCTGACAAATATTGTCTTCTAAGTTGTAAAGGGGGTTCGCAACATTCAACTTGTAACGCATTAATTGGACTGGTTTTCATTGCACCAGTTATGATCCTCAAGGCCTTAGACTGAATCTTATCTAATTTTTTAAAGGCCGTTACGTTGCCAGGTTCTAATAAGTATGAACCATAATCTAAAGTACTTCTAATTAAAGCATTGTAAATTAACTTCATAGAGAAGGGATGAGCACCCCACCACACTCCAGATAAACATCTAAGCATATTAATAAGACGCTCGCATTTACCTACAATATACTCGCAATGAGCAACACCTGTAAGCTTCGTGTCTAAAATCACTCCTAAACATTTTACAGTCTGATGAATTGGTATGGGTATATTATCGTACAATATATTAAACATTGGAGGATTTTTAACTCTTGTAAAGTGTACAACCGCGCTTTTGGTAGCAGATAATTGAAGGCCGTTGGCATCCATCCAGGCTTTAATAGCTTCTAATGAAGAAGTTAAAATAGAGCTGGAATTAGTAACCGATTGATTAATGTTATAGATCAACAAATCATCAGCATATTGGAGTATACTAACGGAAGAGTCCGTAATAACTGTTTCCAAATCAAACGTGTATACATTATACAATATCGGACTAAGCACTGACCCTTGTGGTAACCCTTTGTAAATAGTTCTGGAAAAATCTGAATCTTCACTGGTTAAGCTAACAAAACGCTCAGACAAGATATAAAAAATAAAATTCAAAAATCTGTTAGGAACGGAAAGATGCTGTAATTTCTTTATTAAAATCGGAATTAACACGTTGTCGTATGCAGCAGATACATCAAGAAAAACTGCTGTAACAGATTCATTATTGCTAAAAGCTATTCTAATATCCGTAGTGAGAATACTTATGTTATCAACTGTACTTTTGCCTTTTCTAAAACCGAATTGACTCTTGGCTAAAAGTCCGTTACTCTCTAAATGCCATTCTAGTCGGTTTTTCACTAAATGTTCAGTAGTTTTCATTAGAACTGTCGAAAGAGCTATAGGTCGATAGGAAGATGGTTCAGATGGATTTTTACCAGGTTTTAAAATTGGCAAAACAATCTGTGACTTCCAGGAAAGAGGGATGTTATTTGTATCTGATTGCATAATGGAATTAATTATATTTAGATAATACGACAAGGTATCATCGCTGAGGTTAGCTAAAAAGGAATACTGAATACCGTCTGAACCAGGCGCAGAGTCTTTTCTGCTTTTAATCACACCTTTTAGTTCTAACAATGTGAAAGGAGAATCTAAAACTGTATCATTAGATGAATAAGAACTTGATATACAATTATTACTTAAGTACTGTGGTACCCAAGCAGGGGCTAATTTATTTAGGAATTCAGTAGCCAGAGGGGCTGGTATAATTGCACTTGTGGAATTACTCATAGCAGATTTAAAACGTCTGAGATTACGCCATACTAGCGAAGGCGGAGTGTCAGGAGAGATAGACAAACAAAACTTCCTCCAGCTCTCAAATTTTTTCCTTTTAAATAGTTTACGGGTTTCAGAACTAATGCTGGACAAATTATCATAATTTTCGGTAGTCATATTATGCTTATAATTACGTTCCGCTTCTTTACGTTTTTTGATAGCTTGTGTACAGTCTGAGTCCCACCAAGGAGGAGATGGAATTTTTCGAGATTTATTATTACTAACAGGGAAAAGCTCACGGGCGGCTTCAGTAAGGATATTAGCAAAAGATTCAGCACAATTACCTACATTATCTGAATTTACAATTGGAAGTGATAAAACCTTTTCTATGACAATATCTTTATACTTAGTCCATGTGTTAACACAATTTTCTGGGATTTTAAACTTTAATCTTTTAGTGTCCATACTAACAGGTTTGTTTAAGGGAAACGACAAGAGAATAGGTAAATGGTCACTACCATAAGAAGATGAGAGGGTTTGCCAGGTCAATGAGTGAATAAAGTTAGGAGAACAGATTGAAAGGTCAACAGCGCTTATGCTTTGGTCCGGTGCAGTAATACGAGTGGGGGAACCAGTATTTAGGGTACAAAGATTATGGTTGTCAAGAATTTCCACTAACTTCTCACCAAAATAATTTGTAACAGAACTGCCCCATGCTTGATGATGGCAATTAAAATCGCCTAAAATTAAACATGGTCTAGGAAGGCAAGAAAAGATTTGATTGAGTTCATTAAAAATTGTATAAGATGGCCGGGGTATATACAATGATACTATAGACATATTACACACACTAACAGCTACTATAGACAATTCATTACTATGTACAGGTAAAGGGAGAGTATTAAATGATAAATTATTTTTAATGAACATAGCAACACCGCCATATCCATCTGGCCTATCATCCCTAACTGAATGATAGCCACTAACTTTGAAACTGTGTGAGGGTTTGAGCCAAGTTTCTGCGACAGCAAAAACAATTGGCTCAAACCGATTTAACAAATGTATAAAATCGCTTTTTTTACTAATGAGACTTCTACAGTTCCACTGCAGAAGATTTTGTAAACCCATTTTGGGAAATTTCATGTAACTCTTGTTCAGGTGCAACGTTGGACGGTATACTTGGGTTCCACTGGGATAATAAATTTATTAATGCAATGATTAAGTCTGTTATGGATGTTTGTGTAGATTGCTGTTCTTTAGAATGGCTCTCGAAGGCACACCCATTACTGGGGGATGGAATACTAAACTCCTTAAGTATTGCTTTATGAGCATCTTTATCATATCCCTTGTTAAGTAAAACTGGAGGTGATTTAGGCTTTAAAAATACTGTCTTTTTAGAGGAAGTACTAGTGAAATTATTGACTCTTACTTTACTATTTGAATAAGGTGTTGACTGTGTAGGGTTAGCCATACTGACTTCGGCATAAGATTTTCCTATAGATGGATGTAACTTTGATGCTTCCATGTATGATACCGCATTTTGAGCCATGTAAGCTTTTATATTTTTTTGACGTGCAAACTCAGGGCAAGACTTATTGGATGCAAAATGGGAACCAGAACACAAACAGCAAGATGCATTTTCTTCTTGTATGTGACATGAGTCACCACTGTGATCTTGACCGCACTTGAAGCAGCGTGGCTTGGATCTACAATTAATTTTTGTATGACCAAAACGGCAACAGTTAAAACACTGAAGTGTTGGGTAAATGTACAAGTCGACTGGAAGAGAATTGTAGCATATGAAGATACGGTCTGGCAAAATCTGACCGTCGAATGTTATTACCACTGTTTGTGTTGGTTTCCACACCGGAGCTCCATCGACAAAGGTTTTATAATTCAATCTTCGCACTTTAATTATTTCCCCTACACCAGTGGGAAGCGAGACATTGGCTATAACCTCCTCGGGTGACCAATCCGAAGGAACACCTCGAACCAACCCCATCCTAGTCACATTAAACGTGGGAATGAATGCCTTCAAATTATTCGATTCCAAGCTTTTATGTTTCATGAATTCATTAGCATCCTGATACTTTGAAAAAGCTATTGCTATTTTGTTACGTCCAATCTTTTTGACACTACCATTGACAATGTTGTGAAATGCATTTTTTTTTTAAAATCGTCCGAAAGTAACCGGGTGCAAAGAGACATCATCATTGGGGGATGTTGAAATTTTCTGTACATGAATGATAAAAGGAGATGCATCAGTATCGTTGTAATTTTTACGACCAACTGGAATAGGAGTAGATGTTGGCAAATTATTGTCATTATTTACATTGCTAGTAATGAAATCTTTTTCTTGTATAGTGGTGGTTGAACATTTAGGAGAAATTGGAAGTTCTGTACAAATGCAATCACTATCTCGGGCCTCCTGCCCATGATGTTTGCGCCTTCTTTTGTTGCAACTTTTGCAAACATTTACACGCTTTGATCGCTTGAGGGGACGTGCAGTAGCAGATCCATCCGTTTCCATGCCGGATTCAGTAGATATTGTCACAAACCGGCCTGCCGGGGGCACAAAGTCCCCCGGAGGCGGGTCGTCCATTGTTAAGATTACAAATGAAAATATGTACAAAACTCACCTACTGGATAAAAATCACTATCTACACAAAAATAAATACACAAACTATAAATATACTACAAAATTATAACTCAACTGATCGTTCAATTATTAAATATTAATTAAAATTATCAAGAGCAAGAAAAAAGACGCCCGTTCTATCAAACAGTTTCCCGCGCTTTTTTCTTCGCTCGCTTTGTTACACCGGTTTACCATAGACTATTTTTTTTTAATTTTTTTTTTTTTTTAAATTCGTTCCTAATGGAACCGGCTAAGGTCTGAGACCATGCTGCCAAGTCTTAAGTAAAAGATTACATTCATTTCCAGTGTATGCTATTAACTTCATTAGTATTTTATAATTTTATCCTGTTCCATTCATTTTTTTTCCGTCCAAGTTATTCATTCCCGTTTCAATGAAATGTCAAATCCATAATGTGTCAAATCCATGTGTCAAAATTTATGACAACTTCATGTCAGTCAGTGTAGAGGTTAGAAACGTAAAATAAATTTCAACTTTTCAAATTCATCATGCCAACGACTCAAGCAAAAGCAAAGTAAAATCAGTAAAAATTATTATAACAAGAAGATTACAACTAAAAACAAATACCAAAGTAGTATTTACATATATACACATAATATAAAATTGCATATTTCCTGACAAAAGAATATAATTATTACTACATAGATTTACACCTTTAGATTTGCCCAACGGTATTACAAATAAATTTATATAGGGGAATGTAAGTCAAAGCATTTACAAGGAGAGCCTGGATTGAGCGCGGTACCAAATTGGGATTACCGTAAATTTCAATCAGCTCATCCATTAGCACAAGGCGCTGAATGCCGAAGGATGAGCAATCAAAGAAGATGTGTGACACTGACTGCTCTGACTGTGTATTGCAATGATCACAGAGTGAGCTTCGAACAATTTTTAAACGAAAGAGATGAAAATTTAAACGACAGTGCCCAAAACGAAGCCTTAAAATACAAGAATAAAATTTTCTGTTAATATAAAAGCTGCTTTTGCAGAACCAGGGCTTACTCCCAATGGGAACATTGTAAGTAGCATACCATAACCCTTTGTTTTCAATTTGGACAGTGTAATTCCAATGTCTTCTCCACAATTCTATCGACCTTCTTTTTAAAATGAAGTCTATATCTGAATAAGGCACTAAAAAGTTGAGACTATCACTGGAATCAGGAATAATAGTTGATAGATTTGTTATAGTTCTGGCTAAAAAGTCAGCTTGCTCATTTCCTAAAACACCAGAGTGAGAAGGAACCCACATAAATACTACCTTTATACTGTACATCATTAAAAGGTTTAGCCATAATTCTTTAATTAAAGGGATTAAATAATTTGTGTTAGCATTATATTTGTTATTTTTGAGATTTTCTAGAATACTCATACTATCACTAAGTATGATCCATTTAGAACACCCATTATTTTTATGTTCAATATGTTTTAAGGCAGCAAGAATAGCCAAGGCCTCAGCTGAGAATATACTTGTGTTTGAATTTATTTTAAAACCAGAACCAGTATTTAATAATCTATCATAAATTGCAAAAGACACAGCAGAGTCAGATTTTGACCCATCAGTGTATAAACGTCTGTAACCATCATATTCAGACAGTTTACTAAGTACATCATTAGAAGATAACTCATGTTCAATAATAATGTCAATTGCAGGAAATTTGCTAGAAAAATCCCCCTGATAACAAGGAAGAAGGGATTGCCTGTGAATTTTCAATGAATCAAGCAAATTTACAAAATTACGGAAGTCCTGAACAATATAAAGGGAATGACAATGGAAGTGAGAAATTGAATTATGGAGATACAAGAAAAGATGATTGCCAATTTTACTATATAATTTCAATAAAAACTTTTCCTTTAAATAAGAAAATCTTATATTTAACGGAGGTAAGTTACACTCAACTTGCATTACATTAATAGGGGTACTTCTAAATGCCCCAGTAATTAGCCTTAAACTTTTATTTTGTATTTTATTCAAGAAATCTACCAGCCGACTATCACTAGCAAAACAAAGGAAACCATACTCGAAATGACTACGAACTAAAGATTTGTATAAAAGCAATAGTATTTTGGGATCAGCACCCCAAGATGTTCTACAGATAGATTTCAGGACATTGAAAGCTTTATTAGCTCTAGAGCATATTAGTTCAATATAATTTTTCCAAGACATATTGCGGGTAAAGAGCACACCTAAAAACTTCACTTCACATGAGATGGGGATAGGGATATTATTATAATTAATAGAAGGTGCAATAGGACTTGATTTGCCAAAAATAACGAGCTTTGATTTCAAAGTATTAATGCTTAGATTCAAATAGGAGAAGTATGTATGTAACCCTTTCAGTGATTTATTTAGTTTATCTGATACAATTTCCAAATTTTTCCCAGATGCGTAAACAACTAAGTCATCAGCAAATTGGAGATTCTTCACATCAGAACCCAGGATCAAATTCAACCGGCGTATATAGAGGATGAATATAAGTGGAGAGAGTATTCCTCCTTGACACACACCAACAGAAGCTAGTCTTGGACCATGCAATTTTCCTTCATGTTTGACAAAAACTTCCCTATTAGTCAAGAAATTATGGATCCAGTGAACTACTTTACTTGGAAACACAGAATTCAGTTCACCACAAAGGATGTCTATATTTACACTATTAAAAGCCCCAGCAATATCAAAAAAGACAGACATTAAGAATTCTTTTTTACTTAAACTATTTTGAATATCGAGTTGTAACTGACATATACTTTCACGCGATGAGGTACCTCTTCGAAAGCCAAATTGATTTGCAGGTAAAATATTATTCTTTTCTACATAAAATTCCAATCTTTGTTTGAGTAACTGCTCAAAAACTTTTCCTACACAAGAAGTCAATGCAATGGGACGATAAGAATCAGGAGATGAACTAGGCTTATCAGGTTTTAGGATAGGAACCAAACAATCAGTCTTCCAAGAGGAAGGTATAACATTATTTAACCACAGGTTATTTAAAATTTTAAGAAAAGCATGCATCCCCTGGTCACTAAGCCTTTTCAACATGATATATGGAAAGCCATCCAATCCAAAAGCACTGTCTTTCCTAGAAGAAATAGCTGATATTAATTCTTGAATAGAAAATGGTTCAGTTATAAAACTATTTACAGAATTGGTTTCATTATTTAAAGGAAAAGTAATATTATTATTTACATAGTCAGGTGTGTACTTTTGCAAAAAATCCTGAACCCAACTATCATCATTTTTCTTAAAGGTGTATGTTTTGTTAAATTTACGCATATATTTCCAGATTCTTGACAATGGAGTACAACGATTGAAAGTGCCACAAAGTTCAACCCAACTATTTGTTCGCTCAGTTTTTAAGGTGCGTTTTTTGATAGCTTGTAATCTTTTAAACTCTATATAGGTTAGATCGGAAGGGTTATTTTTAAAATTTAAATATGCAATTTTAGAATTTTGAACTGCCTCTGAACATTTTTTATTCCACCATGGAAGGGGAGGATTCCGAGATAATTTACGAGGAGGACTATGCAATGATGAGGTTGTTTTGGCTGCAGAGAAAGAAAAAGAAGTGTTACATGAAGGAAGGGATTTATCAACAGCTGATTTCAGAATTTCACAAAATGAACTATAGGCCTCCAGCGGGCTAATATCACTATCCACATGTTCAAGCAATAACAAATCTACATTTTGTGTATACATATTCCAATCCACCATTTTAAAATTAGGGTAAATAGGCAGATTACTATCTCTACACATTGGATCACTATTTACATGACTATTATTTACATATATTTTAATTATTGCAGGGAGATGATAGCTGCCAAGGGGATCATTATGTACAGACCAATCAGAACAAAGAGACAAGGATGGAGACACGAAGGACAAATCTAAAGCATTTGGACGCCACGACAAAGAACCAACAGTAGTCGCCTCACCAGAATTGAGTACAACTAAGTTATTGTCATCAACAACTTCTAAAATATCTCTACCCCTTGGGTTGATGGAGTTACACCCCCAAGATGTGTGATGGGCGTTGAAATCGCCGGCAAAAATAATTGGTTCCGGAATTGACCTTACTAAAGAATCAAATTTTTGTTTATTAAAAGATGGATTACAAGTTGGAGGACAATAAAAACTTACAATACTAATTTCTCTATTATTTACAACTATTCTTACACAAATATTTTGTAGGGAGTTATCTGAATATGTGTTAACTTTTTTGAAATTTATTGAGTTATGGATTAAAATGGCTACACCATTATGCTTATTACCTATATCATTTCTTTCAATTTGATATCCTTTAATACTAAAGTTTTTAATAGGAGTTAACCATGTTTCTGATATTATTGCAACATGTATGTTCTTATCATATAAAAACTTAGTGAATTGGAGCTTATTGCATAAAATGCTCTGAGCATTCCACTGCATGATATTAAGACAATCCATTATTTGGGGGAGACATACTGTTTCTGAAGGTCTCTTCTAATATATCTTTAATTGATTTTGAATTGATGGGGGTATCTTTTTGATTTGTTATCATCTTTGTGACGGCTTGAGTAAAAATATTCATAAAAAAAGTAGATTTAGTTAGGTTATTGAACTGAGTTTCTATGTTGGACTTAGTTAAATGTGGGAAAGAATTTTCGTTAAATAATTCAGAGTATTTGGTGGCCATGGACTTAATTTTGTTTTCTTCTAATTTCTCTTTCTTTTTAGGACACTGGTTTGATATCGCTATATGATTACCACCACAGTTCGAACACTTAGCATTTTTGGGGTCTTCTGTACAAGTTTTGAAATTGTGGCTTTGTGAGCATATAGAGCACACTTCTGCGTTCCGACAAAATTTTGCAATATGTCCGTATTTAAGGCAACGAAGGCATTGTTGCACTGGAGGTACATAAGTGCTAACTTCGTGCCGCCAACTATCGAGGTAAACATATTGTGGAAGTTCGGTGGATGCGAACGTGACCGCAACAGTCTGGGTGGGTAGAAAAGATATTGAGCCATTTTCGTTACGTACTCGACGCATGAAGCGTCTCACTTGAATTACATTCCGGGAGCTACCTATGAGCGAAAATATTTTTGCATTCGACAAATCGGTAGGAACTGATGTGAGGACACCAGTAGCCTCAGAACTCATCGCTGGTATTGTCGCCTTTAAAGCCAGTTCATCTAAGAGTTTTTTATTTTTTAAAAATACATTGGCGTTAATTGATAAGTCAAATGTAATGCCTATTTTATATTTGTTAATGGACCTAAGATGTAAGATGCCAGTTACACAATATTTCCGTATGGCATGGGAAATGGCCAATCTGTCTTTGTCGGAAAAGTATCTTTGATCGTCATTATGCGACAGAAAAACGATATATTCGGATTTTTGACTATTTTCAGGGTACTTCCTCGAGTACCCTGGGACTTTAAAAATATTATACTTCCCGGCATGGTCGTCGTCGGAATCCGAAGACGTCTCCATTGTGGGAGAGGTTCGGTCGTCAGGCGGATCTTTTTTCCGTTTCTTCACTCCTCCCATCTTCTCAATCCGTACTCTTTATAACTATAAAACTACTATAAACAATTTTATGTACAGTAACCAGGTGATAAAACTATATTTACAAATAAAATTAAATATTTTCTATCGCACAAACTTTTAGGCGCCTTTCGTGTTCAAAGGTTCCCGCGCAAAAAAAAGCTATTTTTTTTTAATAACTTGCTTGACATTTATTAGGGCCCTGGGATCTAGAGAGCCATAGACGATAAGCCCCGTTTGGATTTATCATCGTCTTGGTCCCTCGTCCCTCCCGCTTGAGAAGGTTTCGATTTGGAAGCAAACTTTCAGGAAGTGTAAAAATCTAGTTTTTAGGACTCCTAGAACTAACGAACCTTACTCATAGTCATTCTGTGAAAAATCTTCTCACGACTTATTCTGTTATTCATTCATTGCATAGAATTTTTCACTTTTGACTAAAAATCTTTGTCATATTTAAATTATTAATTTACAGTCCATTGGTTTGGTTCATGGAAGTATTAAGTACTACGTGTTTGGTAAGATTAGATACCATTGCATTATTTCAAGTGGAAAAATGCATGAAAAATGGTTTTAATTTTTTTACTTTTTAATTAATCCGATTGACAATTTGCTTCGTGGCATTTCATGTTTTTTCCACTGTCAAATAAATTTTCTATATTGTCTATGAAATTTGTGAAGCGAAGTGTGTTCGCTGCCATTTTCTATTGAAATTATTTTGAGAAAAAAGTAATTTGAAAAAAGGTGAGCATGTCTAGAAAGGTATTTTCATGTAAATCGTTATATTTATTTTATGCTTTTTATGTAACGCATGCCCTGCTATCGTATTTTTCGCGATTAGGCTACGGATTACGTAATTTATTGTCCCTCGTCATACAATTATTTACAACGAAACATGAAAAAAAATTATATCTGAGTGCGTTTCACGAGCGCGGAGCGTAGAGTTGCTGTCTACACCGAAAAGTTGTTCTGTTCGTAGGTGTGTGCGTACCTACATACTGCCGCAGGTTATGCGAGGAGGCTCATTTAAGTATGTCCTCGTATCGCGGCGGGGGCGGCGCCTGGGACGGCGGCCCGCCGGGCGCTGAGGCGGAGTACGGCCAGCCGCCGCAGTACGCGGCGCCGCCCTCGCGCCCCATGCCCAGCACCGACCCCTGGACCGGCGTCAGCTACAGTCACTACGCGCCGCCCAACTACGACTATCAAGCCTACGGTGCTAACTACCCTTATAATTACGACTCTAGCTACTATCAGAGGCAGGACGGCAGCTACTACGGGAAGTACCCCGAGGCGCACTCGTACCCGCACGCGCCACCCGAGGGCTACGCGGCTCCTCCGCGGCCCCGGGACAGGACCCGTTCGCCAGTCGCGTCACAAAGCTACGATCGTAGGCGGTCATACAGATCCAATTCAAGGAGTGTATCCCCATCGTATGAAAGAAGAGAACGTGCTTACTCTAGAAAAAGAGACAGCAGTTATGAAGAGGGAAGCAGGCGTCGCCGGTCGAGAAGTAGATCAGTTAGGTCAAAAAGAGCAAAGTATTCTTCTAGTGACCGCTCGAGTTCTCGCACACCCTCACAATCTCGTTCATCAGTGAGAAAAGATAAGAAAAAGAGAGCATCTATTTCATCTTATTCATCTGCATCTGATATATCTTATAAGAAAAATAATAAAAAGAGATCCACAACGCCGGCCAGAAGAAGTAGATCTCGATCAAGGAAAAGACTGAGAACTCCGAGTCATGAAAGGTCTAGTAGTAAATCCCCAAGACTCAAAATAAAAGTCGAGAAAGATAGGAGTAAATCTAAAACTCATTCCAGCAGGGAGGTAAAAGGGAAATTTCCACAGGAGAAATCTAAAAGAAGAGTTGCAGATACTCCTCCAAGAAGGCGTAACGATGGCACTCCTCCTCCTAGGGGTGCCAGCAAATCTCACAGGTCGTCACTTACTCCGCCTAAGTCCTACAAAAAGAAAGATAGATCTATCACTCCCCCGAAAAGCTACAAGACTAAAGAGCGGAGTCCTGCGACGCCGCCCAGGAAGAGAAAAGACAATTCGTTGACGCCGCCCAAGAGCTACGCTCGAAGTCGGTCGTCCAGTTCCAAATCGCCTTCTAGATCGCAAACGCCGCGGCGCGACAAGCGTAAGCAATCGAAATCTAGGTCGCGCTCGGGCTCCTCGTCGAGCCAATCGTCGGCCTCATCGAAGAGCTCCCGGCTGAAATCCAAGCGGCGTTCTAAACGCAGTCCGGTGACCAAGCACAAGTCTCGCTCCGAGAGCAGATCGAAGCGTAGATCTGAAAGTAGGTCGAGGTCGCGCCGCCGATCGAAGTCTAGGGGGCGACGGTCGCCCAGCCAGGCGTCCAAGTCGCGGTCCAACAGCTCGAGAAGCAGAAGCAAGAGTGGAACCCCGAGCGAGGACGAACGCCGCGGGCAGTTCACTGTCGCCGACAGGAAGCGCTTCTGGAAACTGCACAAAAGCAGGCAGGAGGAGAAGGAGAAAGACAGGAGCCCTCCCAAGGAGGTCAAACCGCCCCCCGGCGCTGTCGAAGCGGCCCACGTCGACGACATACATTACGGCGATCCGCCCGAAGTGGAAGGGCCCAATTTCGCCGAACTACTACCAGCCGCTGATCCAATGATGGCCAGCGCTTCCTCGTCCAAGTCTAAGGCGATCCCACTGCCGATAAGGAATGATGGTAGTTTCCTGGAAATGTTTAAAAAGATGCAGGAACAAACTAAAAAGGCTGAGGAGGTGGTAAAAAAGGCGGAGATTAAGAAGCCCGCTCTGCCGTTTATTGGCAAAAGGCGCGGAGGCAGAGTCCTCAAGACCGGTATGGTCAAGAAAGCCAAGGCCATTGATGAGCAGACCGTGGACAATGCGCCTAAAGACGCCTGGTCTTTGTACATGCAGGAAGTAAAGAAATACCGCGAGACCTCATGCGAAGAGGAAAGAAAGACTAGACCTCTTGTTAAATGATGTATTGAAATATTTTAATTAAGCTTTAGCGTAAGATTTTTATTGTGACCTCTGAAATGTATAATTAAGAGTTATTATTAACATCTTTTATTTTTTCTGTAACCTGTGTTTATTGTAACTGGCATCTAGGCTCCCTTCATTACTTTAAGTTACTGTTGAGCAGGTTTTCTGAATAAAGGTTTTTGACAATGAATATGGTTTTGGTTTCTTTACAGCAATATGCCCGAGATGATCAAATCGCCCGGTGACCTCAAAACTGCGCCTTTCGACCCGCGCTTCCCTAACCAGAACCAGACAAGGTAATGTTTTGGATATTACTAGACGTCGGCGAGGAGCAGGACTCGGAAACTACTTACATCAGTACCTGACACGTTTGCGAGGATAGGCATCATTGCCAATTTTTAACCGACTTCGAAAAAAGGAGGAGGTTCTCAATTCGTCTGTATGTATAATATTTTTTTTTTTTTTTTTATGTTTGTTCACCGATATTTCCGTCAATTATGGATGGATTTCAAAAATTTTTCGACAGTTCGACAGAGGACACTTCCGAGGTGGTCCCATTATCACCAAGTCAGGATCTGATGATGGGATCTTGGAGAAATTGAGGGCAACAATGGAAAATTGTACGCTCATATAGTGTTTTTGTTACGTAATCATATTTTACTCAGGTATATGCTTCCGGGCGTCAACATCTGGTGCTGATGATGAAGCCACAGAACTCCTTAACGGTTAGGAGTTAGGGGACAGTACTGACATTGGTCGATATTAAACTAGGTAATAGTATGTACTTATGCAGGGCTAATAGGGCAGGTGATTTGGTAAGTGATATGCTTGATTCTAGTACGCAAAGTCTTCACTTGACTTAAAGCAAAAATATTCACTTCTAAGTAAAACTCTTAAGGACATTAATTAGCCTTTATTCAAGGTCACAGCACATTAACGCAACTAAAAATAGAGAAATAAAATTATTTTAAAAAAAAAAATTAAACCGACTTCAAAAAAAACACAAACGACCAAAACTAAAAAGCGATAAATAACGTAAGTAATTCTATCCTTAATACATAATTATTTAAATATTACAATTATCACTTATTTTTGAAGTCGGTGCCAGTCAAGCAAATAAATGTATATTGTCGTGTGCATTTGCCGGCCGCGCGCGTCATACAACAACAGTCTACGTTAGGTACCGAGAGGCTGGCACCGACTTCAAAAATAAGTGATAATTGTAATATTTAAATAATTATGTATTAAGGATAGAATTACTTACGTTATTTATCGCTTTTTAGTTTTGGTCGTTTGTGTTTTTTTTGAAGTCGGTTTAATTTTTTTTTTTTAAATAATTTATTATAGGCACACTCGTGCAGTAAAATGGAATCACTTCTTCATTGGCAAAACGAATTTTAGGAGATGCGTGGCCTTAAACTGGACCTTCAGCTGTAGTCTCACTGAGGCGTAGCGGGGACGACCTGTGTCGCGCTTCACCAATCGCTCAAAAACGTGGCTTGACATCGACAATCACATGAATTTGTAGCCATGTGATTGGTGAATCACGGCACTGCTCGTCTCCGCTTTGCCACAGTGGAACCACAGCCTTCTGCACAAAGAACTGTAGCTGTCCATAGATTATTCTTATTATCTTAACTAATATTATAAAGCTGAAGAGTTTGTTTGTTTGTTTGAACGCGTTAATCTCAGGAACTACTGGTCCGAATTGAAAAATTCTTTTTGTGTTGAATAGACCATTTATCGAGGAAGGCTTTAGGCTATATGAGCGAAGAAATAATGGAAAATGTAAAAAAAAACGGGGAAAAAGTAACTATTCCACGCAGACGAAGTCGCGAGCACAGCTAGTCTACTAATAAATTAGCAACCCAACTCAAACTTGCGGAAAAATTTGTTTTTTTTTTATGATGGAGGGAGCAAACGGGCCTGAATGTCACCTGATGGTAAGTGATCACTTCAGCCCACAGACACCGCAACACCAGGGGAGTCACAGGTGCGTTGCCGGCCCTTGAGAAATCTATAGGCTCGCTTTTTGAAGGCTTATGTGAAAGAACTGTGTTATAGTGGTTTATGTGACCCTGTAGGTAAAAATGGCATAGGACCATTTTTTTTCACATGAACTAACTTTTCTAAAATTGCGAGTTATTTAGCCTCATAACAGGAGGACATATCAATAGGATTACACTTCAATAACGGAATCGAATTTGATACTTAATCACTGTCAAATCTTCAAGAGACAAAGCTTAATGTAGTGTTGTGAATACCTGGTGGGTGCAGCCACACCGATGCACGAGGTCCGCCCGGGGAGCACTCTATTGCTCCCCGGATCCGGGGGCAGGGGTATTTGCCCTCCCCGGACCAGGAGTGCCGGCCGCTTATCATCTGCGGCTGGCCAGGGCAGGCAGGGATGTGGCCGTATGCTTCGGCGCTACCCGTGTCCCTGCAACTTGCTGCCCACTGGCGACACAGGGGGGTTTAGTGGGTATGCCCTCCCTTTTTGGGAGGTGTGAGTCCCACACACCATGCCGCCTCCCCCCGGAGACGGCATGAAGGTGCCTAATGCATTCCCCTCTTAAAAAAAAAAAGTGTTGTGAATACAGTGGCCAGGATATTGCTGTAACTCTATAAACACTTTCAGGCATTGCTACCAGAGTTACTTGGACTTCCACCGGTGCCAGAAAGTGCGTGGCGAGAAATACGAGCCGTGCAACTACTTCAAGAGGGTGTACAGGTGAATATGATTTATTACAATCGTTTATGTAAGCTTCGGGTGTAATGCGTCCTGATGGGCCGCCGAAAACGCAACCATCATCATCATCAGCCTATTGCAGTCCACTGCTGGACATAGGCCTCTCCAGCCTTTCGCCACCTAGGGCAAACTTCTGGATGATATACCCATAATCGCCACGCTGGGCAGACGGGTTGGCGATTGCTGGGCGTAGTTTTTTGCTCCGGTGACGCTGCTGCCCGTCATCGGCCTGTGGTATTTAGCTACGCTTTCTATCGTGATGGTTTTACCGTCTCCAGTCGGTTTGCCAGAGCCTCGTTTGTTGTTCGGCATGATGCACTACGGGCAGGTGAGGATGGCTTGGAGCGAAAAGGTGATAGGTCGCTCCTTTACATCCCAACGAACGCAAACCAAAAATGGCGAAATATGGATGCGTTCAGGAAAAAGCGAGACGCGATACGTCACACAAAACTACAGCTCGCAAAATGAGTACGCTCGGTGAAAACGTTACGGCGACATCGCGAGCCGTAACTTTGACGAGCGTACACACTAGAACCTCGTTACTGTATCACGCGTGTTACAGCTACGGCTCGCTAATGAGTACCCGGCTTAATTATAGTAAGTGCGGCCCGTAAGCGCATGGATGACGCGCTCGAATGGTTAACTATGTAACAATCCAAGAGACCAACGCTCGTGGCGTGGTAAGCGACTATATAACCTACCTTATAACAGAGTCGGGCCATGTTCAGGAGAGCGAACTCGTCGCGGAATCTACGCACGAACACATGAGGATGGTTTTCATTGGACCGGGCTGTGAACGAGCCAGAGCCCGTCCGTGTTCACGATTTATATGATACAGAATGTTAAAGCGTGCAATAATGCATTGTTTATAATATAAATTGGTTCATACAAAATGTATGTTACCAGGCCGACCCGGTCTAATGAGAATCATACCTAATGCGCGTTGGCGAGATACTAGGGCTCCACAAGCATCACATACATAACGTCATCACAAGAGTTTATTCGCTCTTGTTGCAAGGCCTTAGATATTGGTGCCTGTAATTAATGTATCTAGCTAACTAGCTGCAACTGCAGGCAATCTTAATGTTATTGCTTTAACTCTCGTTATCAATATTCATTATCGTTGTCGCCTTAACACATGTGGTTCCGAATCTGTCTAGGAATTACTCATTTAGGAAGTTTGGTGGTGCCCTGTTCACGAGAAAGCTAGTTCCCCATAAAAATAATTTACATGAGTTACCAACATAATTATCATTTTACTGTTGGTCCTGATAAGAATTTGCAATAAAATTCTTATGATCATCAATGGATAGTTATGATAAAACTTTATAAAGTACAGGATCTTTTTAAAATTTTCGAGAAACTGACTCTTCCTAATTGTACTTTAATATCTCCCTTCCAGGTCCCTGTGCCCCAACGAATGGACCGAGAAGTGGGACTCGCAGCGGGACGAGGGCACCTTCCCCGGCAAAATCTAAGCGATACTCGCTAGCTGTGAATTGTTAATTTATGCAAGTCTTAATTTTACTAGGTAATGCGCGATTTAGTCAATAAATGAGTTGATTCCGAAACAAACTTTTATTCCACACTGGCAACCCGCCCTCGCTTCGGGTACCATGTACCATTTAAGATTATTGCGATGTAACTATAACAGATTACACAATGTTTTGCAAAGTAGCATTACCTATTTTGTTATAAATACAATACCTAGTTTACGCAGCGCACGCGATGCACGAAAGTTTTTTTTCACACTTTCCACCATTGAAAGAATTATTCAAATCCGTCTCGTATAGTTTCGGAGCATATTCAATGCAAACAAGCAAAATAACAATCAAATCATTCTTCTTTATAATATAATTGTAGATTTCTGATTTCTAACTAAAATGATTCTAATTTTATCACGATACCTGTTGTAAGGTGTGTGTATAAAGCGTATCAATCGGTTTAAGTATTCCTAATCTTAACCCTTATCTACATAGCCCTTTATAGACCTAAATAGGCTTGATAACGTAAATGTAGCCTACTTTATCGGACATGGATTCGAACTATCGGGTGAGGCTATCACATTTAATTTTAGTACCTAGTTTCGCCTTGAAAGAACTAACATCTTAAAAATAAAACTAGGTATTGCGATTTATGCCGGGACACCGGGCGCGGATCCACAAGCGATCTCAGCGTTTCAAAGTACAGTCAGCGACAGCAGTCAAGTATCATCAGCCTGTGAAAAATGTTAGGGTTGCGCCGGCGCATGGCGGTGGCAACTGACAGATTCATGCCTATCGCTGCGGTTCCACTGAGGCACAGCGCAGATGAGCTGTGTCGCGATTTGAACAACACTAGATAACGCCAATACTACAAATAAACAACCAGCACCATAAGACCAAAGGCATGTATTCGACAAGCGGGCGGCGCGCCGCTCTAGATGGGTCCGGGGAAGGCGCCCTTGTCGCGCAGCTCGTCCCAGTGCGAGATCCAGAAGTTGGGGCAGATGGTCTCGAAGTAGCGCTTGAACAGCTTGCAGTCGTCCACGTCGCCCAGCAGCCGCGTGCACTTGTAGTAGTCGCAGTAGTTGTCGTAGCATGCTCTGGACCACACGTGCACATGGAAGAAGCCATCATCATCAGCCTATCGCAGTCCACTGCTGGACATAGGCCTCTCCAGTTGTTCACCACTTCGGGCAAACTTGGAGGATATACCCATAATCGCCACGCTGGGCAGGCGGGTTGGCGATCGCAGGTCGCAGCTTCTCGCTCCGGTGACGCTGCTGCCCGTCATCGGCCTGTGGTATTTAGCTACGCCTTCTATCGTGATGGTTTTACCGCCATCAGTCGGTTTGCCACAGCCTCGTTTGTTGTTGGGCAGGATGCACCACGGGCAGGTGAGGATGGCTTGGAGCGAGAAGCCATAATGTGTAGGTATACCTCCTACACTTTGGAACTTTTTCACAATGAACCTATAAATTTTTATCGTTTCATGTGATTAAGTTGACAAGGGCCCGTACCACCAAAATCGAAAACGATCGTTCATTGAACGGATCGCGTACTCTTGCACCATAAGGGACTGCGCAGATGACAAACTTTCTGTGCGATAGTCTGCGTCTGAGATATTTAAAAAGAGCGTCTAGGTCTGCCGATAGAATATTCGAAGATATGCGTCGTGTGCGTTGAGTCTGTGAAATATCCGCGACAGATTTTTGCGCGTCGTGTGCGTAGTAACGCACGCATTTTTTTTGCAAATAAATATAATTGCAAAAAATGCGTCACGGATAGTCTGTGCTGCCCCAAAATCGTCATTCGTCCCTCCCGTGTTCGAATATATGAATTAAATTAATGAAAATCGACTTCGACGAATTTTAGTCCGTCCGAGGAGGAGGAGATATATGGTGCAAAAGTATGCGATCCGTTCAACGAACGATCGTTTTCGTTTTCTGTAGTAGGGCCCCTGTTGTCATTCAAACTGGACTAGAACTGCAATTTACGGTTGGAATGCGGTTCGTCTGTCTAGAGCCTTTGTTTTATGTTCCAGAGACCTCGGGATTCGGTATTCGGTCCAAAGTTGTTTAGGAATGTGTTGAAGATTATGTAATGTAGGGTATCTCGGTAGTAATTTAAACAAAACCAAATATACTCACTTTGTTTGATTTGTATATGGATAACGGGGGTCAATACGTAGCGTCCTAAATTCCTGGTCACACATTTTGGTTAATGTTTCGTAATTTCAATAAATTATTCCGATTTCGTTGGCCAAACTCTGTGTCTCTGTCAAATTGGGTGACATTGAAAAACAAAAACATAATTTGTTTCTTAAAAATCTATATGGTCAAGTATTTACAAAAATTATGAGATATTATTAGGTCTTTTTTGAGAAATTAAAATTATTTAATTATAATAGTTAACATGATTTTAAAAATAACAACTGTAACTTTCTATTAATTTTCATTGTAAACTACCAATCATTAAATACAAAATTATGAATACAGTAAAATTCTAAAAGGTGTACATTTAATGTATTTAAATAAGTTATCAGTTGTCTAGTACCCATAGTACAAGCTTCGGCTTAGTTTGGGGCTAGATGGCGATGCGTGGCCCAGCGTGGCATGTCTTGGGTTGTTTATTTTATCTAAGTAGAAATCTAAACAAAATGGTCTTACTAAAAAACCTTAAAAGTTTTTCCATGAATCTTAGACTATTCGACACCAATTTTAATGCCCTATTTAAACGGAAATTTTCGTTTAACTAGCAGTGTCTACATAGTACCTACATCGAAATAAAATTAATTAACACAATTATACCCTAATATTAAATTACTCATGATAAACATGCAACTTTGTATCACTATAGCCAAGTCGTGATAAAGGCATTATTGTTGATAATTTCCGTAGCATTTGTGTGATTATTCTGTGACCGAATTCGGCAGAACGGCTATGCATTAAATTAAATAAAAATAAGCCTCCAGAAAGATCTCTCTCAACAAACGAAACAGTTTCGATTTGTTCAAGTATTCAAACCAAATAGTATGTTTTCACCAGTCTAACAGCCAAATATCCATCTTCTTTCAACATATCGGAAAGTTTCCAATTTCGAATCAATTTCCAGATTTTTAATAAGCCTGCAGAACATTGGCAACGCCGTTGAGTCTGCGGACCTTCGAGAAGCCTAACAGCAAAATGCCCGATATGAATCAAACCATCGGAAAACATAATGTCCAATTTCGAACCAATTTCTGGATTCAGAACAGCCGTCCAGATCAGGTCAGCAACTCCATCAAGGCTGGCAGACCTTCAATGCCTTATAGCTGATCGCTGGTCTAGTGGTGATCGTCGGAATGCTTGCTCGATACGCTGACGGTAGCGTACTGCTGCTGCCGGTGGAGGATGCCGAGGCATTGGAGAAGGCACTGCATGCTGGCCGCTGAAGTCGCCTGGTGAGAATACAGACACGGTACAGCTATGTCCAGATTAGATTGAAACAGACAGTAAATCTAAATTAACTGAAAAATTAATAAATAGTTATTTAGAGCGAAAAGGTGGGATGTAAGGGAGCGACCCATCATCTTTTTGCTCCATGCTAACCTCACCTGCCCGTGGTGCATCCTGCCGAATAACAAACGAGGCGCTGGCAACCGACTGGTGGCGGTATAACCATCACAATTGAAGGCGTAGCTAAATACCACAGGCCGATGACGGGCAGCAGCGTCACCGAGCGAGAAGCTACGCCCTTCGATCGCCAACCCGCCTGCCCAGCGTGGCGATTATGGGTATATCCTCCAGATGTTTGCCCTAAGTGGCGAACAACTGGAGAGGCCTATGTCCAGCAGTGGACTGAAATAGGCTGATGATGATGATGAATAGGTATCCTCTCATAAATACAGATTTTCTTATGGAAGTCATAATGTAACATGAAACAATGGAACCACTGGTTGTTGAGAATCAAAACTAGAAAAAAATAATATGTACCAATTTAAAATTTTACCTTTAACAACAGTAAATCTGGATCAGTGTGTGGGAAAGGGGAGTCTGCAGATTCTATACATCTTGCCAAGGCAGCATCACTGTAATAGTAATAAAATATAATAAAGTAGGTAATAGTTCATTTCTGCAAATTAGATTTACTAGTAATACTTTTGCACATCACACAGTCATATTTCATAAAATTTACTACAAAAACTAACAAAGCTATATATAAATGTCCCATCTATACTTATAATAACTATCAGGGGATGATTAGTGATCGATACTGATGCCAAAAATGCATCAGTAAAATTTTTGTCTGTCTGTCTGTATGTTCGTTATAGAAAAAAACTACTGGACAGACTTTGACGAAACTAGGTAAATGTGGTATTCACCAATGTATTGCTAGAAGTCTAACTTAAAATTTAAGTAACATTTTATGGAAGTCCATTATTTTTGAAACTCAATATCCATGTGCAAGTATTATAATATGATTCATCACTTTAACATGAAATGAACATACACTTTCAATCACAATATAAACGTAAACTGTTGATATGTTGTATCATTTCACAGATTACCCCCAATAGATACCGCATGTTCGGCATTTTGCTTTGAGTTTCGCGAGTCAATTTCAGGTGGTATGGAAGGGTGTGCGGGGGACGTAACTCATTTCTCAAGTGATGTACATTTGTATTGTGCAATGTCGATAATTTTATCGAAAAATTACCAATCAGGTATATTAGACTAGATTATGTCTGTATCACCTTTTCAGTATTTTGTGCAATACTGGATATTTATCTATGTATGTATATAAATATATGTTTATATATGTCACCGGAAAATAGCAAGAATCGTAAGTTAAATCAATTTCCTAGGTAGTTGATTATCTTTCGGAATATAACAAACGGTAGTGGAAATGTATTATTTAACGCAATGGATTTCAGTTAGTTAATCAACTTACGGTAGCCTGACAGTCATTTAATAATTTACGATTTTGACACAAGTAAAATCGTCCTCAAATGGGCCAATCGTTGCTCAATGTACTATTTAACGGTGCACTATTACCCGTAACTTAATACACTGTTCCCTGATTGGTTGCCGGGATAACGCCACGTGAGCCATTGAACCAATCAACGTTCACCTCACCTTCGTCGGATGATTTTACGGCAAGATCCCGTAAAATGATCAATTTACTAAAATACATACGTTAAATAATACATTTCAACTCCCGTTTTGACATTATAAGTATATTTAAATGTATCTAAGTAAGTTTATCAGTTGTCTAGTACCCATAGTACAAGCTTCGGCTTAGTTTGGGGCTAGGTGGCGCTGTGTGGCCCAGCGTGGCATGTCTTGGGAAAAAAAAAATTCAAATGAGTATAGTTATAAATATGGTTAGGTGAAGTAATCACAGCAGTTTTCATTTACTCGTCTTCTATCCTTCATACATTGAAAACTATCCTATGTAAATGTCTCTAACAGCAGGGTGCGGCATTTGTCCATTTTAATGTTCTCTCAGGACAGGACACTTTGGAAATCTAAAGTAGAAACACTAAAATTTTTCTCATCTTGCATTATCGATATACTTGAAAGTAATACATTGTAACACTATTGTCAAACGTGTCTATGCTAGAAAGGGATAAAAATAGTGAAATTGGTAATGAAAGAAAGGGATCATGAAAAAAGACATCAACGCGAGCTAACATCTGTCAAATATTTTCCATCGTAACTTGAGCTCCGGCGCCAAGGAGTTCAATACTAAGATTCATACGTTTATGTTCTACAAACTATTAAAAGTGTCTCCGATACACACGGGTCTGACTTCTGGTCAGTACTGACCGTGGTACTGACGCACTTTAAGCGCATGCGTATTTCGCACCTGCATTGCACTGATGTATTACCTCTCGCGCGATATCTTAAGTGCGGTATCTATTGGAGATATCTGTGTATCATGTATATGTTATGGACCAAGTAATAAATGGACATGTACATTGAACATATAAATTGTGCCATAGTATTGATCAACTCAAGTGGAGGTGGACTGGGCACATGCTTCGCTGCAAAAAAGAAAAATGGAGCAAACAGGTGACGGTTTGGTACCCCAGGGATGGCACTCGGAGCAGAGGTCGCAAGACTAGAAGATGGGAGGATGACCTTCTACTGACCTTGGGGCCCCTCTGGACCAGAGTGGCGGCAGACCGAGAGCAGTGGAAAGAGTTGGAGGAGGCCTTTGCCAAAAGGCACACCGAAATTAGGGATATTTTAATGTAAAGTGTAGTGAAAGTATAAAAATTGTAAAAAAGTTCGGAAATAAAAGGCTATATTATTATTATTATTATATATGGGGCCCTATACGCTATTATTTAAAATATTGTACTAGATGCATAGCCTGTCTGTAGCAACCATAAAATCAAGATGTCACTGGCTCCTTTTGCAAGGAAACTCACTTCTTTTTCGCACAATCCTAGGCCAAATTTAATTATCAATATCAAACAATTTTAATGAAAATTTGGGAAGAGTTTTGTGTATTAATAATGTTTTTGCACCTTAGCTCAGTTGCCTGCAACTGCTGCCGGGCAGAGGCCATAGCGTCGTGCACTGCGAGCTGCTCTCTGGGCTGTAATGGTGGGTTGGCTCCCATTGCCTGAAATACATATTTTTCAATTTAGCATCATCTACAAATTCGCATCGCTGAGCGCTTTTTACCGCCTATACTATGGGGAGTGCTCTGAAGAGCTATTTTCTCTTATACCTGCCTCACCTTTTCGACATAGGACCACTTGGGCTAGCATGCATTGTCACTATTTCATGGTAAATAATATTCTTTCGCACACTAAAAAGTTCGGCAACTCTTACTTGTGCCGTACCATTAAAAAGTGGAACTCTCTGCCAGCACATGTGTTCCCGCCGTCTGCAATGGAGCACACTGACATAATTGGTTCACTTCATTGGTTTCACACACATTTTTTGAATATTGAAAAATTATAAGTCTTAGGGAACAATAATCTACTCTACTACTAGAATACTTTCAACCTTGGTGTGAATCTCAGCAATAGCTCTCAAGCCATTGACCCACTCTTGCCGGGCTCGAGCGTCTGTGGCCCTTAACTTGAGCATGTCTCCTGAAGCACAGTTGATCGTAAACGTGCGCGAATCCTCATCGCTCGGGCAAATCACTGCAGCCGCCAAATGAGCCTGGAAATCATGACATGAATAGGCATAATATAGTATCTACCTCTTCATTTAATTATTATTTTGAGACAAAAAGCTACAGAAATGTCGGAGGAGAGGCAATGAACCTTAACACGGAGCCATTACAGTGTAAATAAATAGTTTATCTACAATTGGGTTAATGATTATTGTTTGCAAAGTTACCTTTTAAGTCCTATAAATAAATAAAGCAATAAGATATTAGATGATATAACAGAAAGATTTATTAGGGTTCAAATACCTCGCCTCTCGCTGGCTGGCCAGGTTGGATAGTGTCTCCAGGTCCATCGAAAAGGTAATAGGACAGAACCCCAGTTTCAGGATCAACAGCGAACCAACGCTGTTGCCAGCCTTTCACCACGTTGGTGTACTTGTACAGCTGACCAGACAACGGTCGGTGGGAGCCTAATCCCGTAGTCTTCATCATTACCAACCACGATTAATTAGCAAATAACAAAAATGTATCACAAGGCAAGAAACACAAAATGTAAATTTTGACTGACAAAGTGACAACTGCTGGCTGGCAGGCACGTTCCGTTTCGCGCGTTATGACTATCGTATTTATTTGTACGAAACGAAACGATTTGGTTTGTAAAGTCGAATCTGAGGAAGAGGAATGTGTTACTTACTTAAGACTTGACAGCATGAGCATGGTCTCAGACCTTAGCCGGTTCCATTAGGAACGAATTTATTAAAAAAAAAAAGAAGAGGAATGTGTCAAACTGTCAAATTGACATTTTAAATTTAATAAACGAACGCTGTTTTGTTGCTTGTTTTGCAGTTCTAGGTACTTCTATCCAAAACAATATAATCGCAATAGATTTAATCAATAATATTCATTATACCTTAGTTGATTATGTAAGTCAAAGTCACACACTCTGACCCATTATATTAAACTAAACATGGGTTTTAAATTGGTGCGCACCGATACGGCGGAGCCGTGTAAAATACAACTTCCTCTCGGGAAGCATTTGATCGGAAGAGGGAAACTGCTTGATGTAAGTATTTTACAACTTCAGTATAAAATAGCATACAACCTATGCTTATACAAATCGCAATACTTTCATTGTTTACTATTGATTGTGCAAGTCTTATGATGACTCATAGGGGCTCCCCAGAATAGCGTATTACCAAGGTTACAATCATTTGATATGATAAACATGTAAGTACTTGCTTCAATTAGCCGCGTTTTTCAGATTACATCACATGTAATGTATGTATAAATACAAGCATATTATATAAAAAGCAATTTATGCATCACACCTCCAATGTAGGTATAATAATACACATTTTAATGTAATTTATGTTATAAAAATAAAGTAAAAATTATAATTATAAAAATTATAATTTTTACTTTATTTTATCCATAGCATTTTAGAATGAATTATAGAACTTGGGAGTCTCTGTGTGTATGAAGGGGTTAAGTAATTACTTATTTAGTAAGTTTATTACTTGTCTAGTAATTATAGTATATTGTCATTTTTGACTAAATTTTATTAGCATCTATATGTATAAATATTTAATTTGCTCTTCAATTATTTGGTTTTATGATTTCAGTGCGAAGACAAAAGAGTATCAAGAAATCATGGTGAACTAGAAGTTATTAACGATAAAGTTATTATTAAAGCAGTGAGTAGAACACTATTTTAAGTTATAAATTGACTAACATCACATTTTTAATGAACTATTTTTTGCATTATTTTCCAGTTGCACCAAAACCCATGTTTCCTAATCAAAAAAGGTGTACCTGAGACACAGATATTGAATCAGAATTGTGTGTCAGACATCAGTAACGGAGATAAATTCGGATTACTGCCTGATACTTACTGGTTTGAATTGTTATACTGCGTTGATATTGACAATGAAAATGAAGGTCAACAGCCTACAGACACAACAGCACAAGTCAAACAGGAACCTAATGAAGATGCAAGTAGTGAAAAGACAGAAAATATGAGTGGTGATGATGGTGATAGGAATGATCATGATCATTCTGAAGTTTTGGATTTGAATCTCAATGAGACTCTGGAAAACAATGTTCCAGGTTCCCCATCTTTATTAGGTGAGATTAGAAATACAGTCTATGATGTTCATATTGAAGTTATTATACCTAGTTAGCTAGTAGCTGGTTTTTCAATGTATTACATATTTCAGTAACTGAAAGTGAACAGGCTACACAACAATATACTCCAGAAAAAAGTCCTGCAAAACATCCACCAGATCAAATTGATCCACCTGCAGAAAGTAATGTACCTGATGTAAAACAGGAGCCAGAAGATTCCATATCTCCGCCTAAGAGACCCCACAGTCCCGAAGATGGTTCCGATGATGGAGTTAAAAAGGTTAAAACAGAACCAGAGACACGGCAGGACCCAGATAGTGCTCAGGCAGGACCAAGCAATGATCAAAAGGTAAAATGTCAATACATAGGAATTTGTATTCTGAGAATCCGTTTATCTGTGGCTTTTTTTTTTTCTTTTTAATTATTATATACATAGGAATTGCAAGTAAATGGTCTTACGGCCGTATTCACAAACGTTACAATGCGTCGCGCGAACGCTCACACACATTAAACACATTTCATCAGACTACACAAAAAAGAATCCCATTGTGTTAGATGCACAGTTTGCTTGACTGTTGACTGGACATCTGACTAGATGAGGTATCCTTGAGATGTGTTTTGTTATCTGAGGAAATGAGTATATGACCACTTGTGTGTCTGCCGACATGCCTTTGATTAATTTGTATGTCTTTGAGATTTAACATTTAACTATTAACCAATTTAAAAAAAAGCAGGTTCTCGATTTAACTGCTTGCCTTTTAAATTTTTCATTTTAGGGTTCAAATTCGGATGACAATAAGGATCAGAAACTTCAGCCACCATCAACCACAGCACCAGGAAGGGAGAGGTGCATTTATGGAGCTAACTGCTACAGGTAAGGTTCATTCACACAAGGAGGTAGCCGCTAAGAGACCAAAATTGTTGAGTATTGAAGATTTGAGTAGCTCTATATGTGTGTGTGTGGGGTTAACTAAGTTTATTATTATAATCGCATCATGAAAACTCTACCTGTCTCTCTCGTGCGTGATGATGTACCTACAAGCGTTATGGCTTAGTTCGGCCCTGTAAAGCCTGGTGTGGTGTATTTTGGCTAATTTATTAATCGCCATTGCAGACGTAACCCGCAGCACAAGGCGCAGTTCAGCCACCCCGCGGACGCGGACTGGGGCGCGGGCGCGCAGGCGGCGTGTCCGTACGGCGCCGCGTGCCGCAAGCGCGACCCGCGGCACTGGCGCGACCACTCGCACCCGCCCGGCGTCGCGCCGCCGCCGCACCATCCGCCGCCGCCCGTTAACGTCGCAGGTAATAAAATAATAAATATCAGACAACATCACATACATTGCTCCGATCCCAAAGTAAGTAGCTTAAGCACTTGTGTTATGGGTATCAGAACGACGAAGGTACCACAAATATAAACACCCAGACACGGAACAAACACAAGTGTTCATCACACGAATGTTTGTCCCGGGTGGGAATCGAACCCACGACCCTTGGTTCAGGAGGCAGGGGTCACTACCAATTGAGCCACGAAGCCAGGTAATGCGATACTTACGTTTAGTCGCGTAATGCCTACAGAGTTTAAAAGGACTACTTCGCGTAATGCCTGTTGTGTTCTTACATGCTACTCGTCAGAAAATCACAAATATTATATAGCGGTGTAAATTAATGTTGTACCTTAGATAAATAAATGACCTTCATTCCAGAATAAATGAAAAAATTTTCGTCTTGTTACAGGTATGCAAAGAATACAAAGACATGGCAACATAATATATGTAAACGCTAACACTGTAAATTTTTACGATGACCATATAGAAGCCATCGACTCGGATGGAGAAAGCGAAGTAGACTATGATTATGAGTTTTAAGTTTTTATCTGTGATGCAAGAAGACATGAGAGAGCGCTGTTGAATTTTAGTTTGTAAAGCTGATATATATACATGATGTTTATAGGGAAAAAGCAAATCAAGCGAAAACCTAAGAGGTATAGCTCTGACGACGATGACGACGCCACATCGGGGCTCATCGTGCAGGGGAAACGGGTCAGGAAGACCACAACCGTAACGAACACCTGGAGTGGGTCAGAGTCTGAAAAAGAGGAGGACCCGTATGGCACGGATGAGTCAGACGAGTGGCAACCAACGAGCGATATGACGGACAGTCAGATTTACTCGCAGGATTTTTCGCAAGTGTGATTCGGGTATTAATTAAGTGAATAAATATTATGGTTTTTTTTATATTCTTTTTTATTAGTAGTAACCTTCGTCATCTGAATGGTTCGCTTCCTCCCATTCCCCTCCGGGCGGCGGGGGCTGCAGCAGCAGCGTGGGCGGCGCTTCGCCCCCGCGTACCTTCAGCGCATACACCGCCAGTTCCACTTTGGCCACATTATTACGTGTCGTATTCATTTTCCTAGCCAGCTCTTTTCCTATTCCAAACAGACCTGGAAATATAGAGAAATATTGTCATCCACAAATTAATGTTACAGAAATTTCATGCCAGAGTAGATGGCACAATGGAGCCACTCATCAACATCTTGCTCACTTGCTTGCTCTTTATTTATTTATTATTATTTATAACATTTGATAAAAGTTCAGTTGATTGCAGATTCCCTGAAAGATAAAAAAAACCGGCCAAGTGCGAGTCGGACTCGCGCACGTAGGGTTCCGTACCACTGATTGAATGAAAAAATTAGGTAATTTGATTTATGACGTTTAAAAAAAACTACTGTCTAGATTTCATTCAAACCAAATTTCGTTAGTAGTTTTTATAGTAATACACATCATATATTTTTTTCAGTTTTATCATGCCCATATTTTAGAAGTTACGGGGGGAGGGACACACATTTTACCACTTTGGAAGAGTCTGTCGCGCAAACTATTCATCTGAGAAAAAAATGATGTTAGAAACCTCAACATCATTTTCAAATACCTATCTATAGATACCCCACACGTATAAGTTTGATCAAAAAAATTTTTTTGAGTTTCAGTTCTATGTATGGGGAACCCCAAAAATTTTGAACTTTTTTCTGATTTTATTTTCACATCTTAATGCGGTTAACAGAATACATCTGCGTACAAAATTTCAATAATGTAGCTCTTATAGTTTCGGAATAAACTGGCTGTGACATACGGACGGACAGACAGACAGACATGACGAATCTATAAGGGTCCCGTTTTTGCCATTTTGGCTACGGAACCCTAAAAAAAACATGACACTCCCCTCCTTGTCACTTGTAAGACTCGTTTCTACTTGGCGTGTCATACTTCATGGACCCCTATGGCCCTGTCCTATTCGATGCAATTTATAGATGGCCCTTAAGTAAGATAGGTCAAGTACAAAATGAGTGTGAGGAACTAACCCAGAAATCCAGTGTACAGATCTCTCACAATTTGACAAGACTGAAAGCATTCATCGCTTTCACCACTCGAAATACTGTTTATAGCCCTCCTCATGAGTTCGCCAGTCAAATCCGCAATCCCTAGCATATAATCAACTTGCGGTAGCATCGTAACAACGACTCTTTTAGTCTCACTGTCTTCGTTCCCTTCTTTTACTGAATACTGCAGTTCGTTTTGCACTTCTGGCCACGTGATTATGACGCCTTTGTCCATTAGGGAGCACAGTGTTAGAGCTTCGATGAACTCCTGGAAGCCAGCTGTGACGGCTCGACTGTGGAGGTACGCTGGACTATCCTCGAGTTCAAGACCTATGCTCCTGATGGGACCGTTGATGAGTTTGTTCAGTCTCTCTTTGGCTTCGGTTACAGCTTTCTCTGTTGATTCTTTTCTGTAAATGTTTTAATATTTTATTTAGATAAAGAGGCTTTGCATTGAGTGAACGCACTTCCATTCAGACACAATAGAATTTTAATAGTTATGTATCAAATGTGATACACGGGACAAGGAACGTGATAATATTGATAGGTCTACAACACTCACGTAATAGCGGAGTGCAACAAGAATATGATCCGCTTGCTCTCAATGGTGATGTCGCGCGAGAGCTTCACCAGCCTCTCGTGGCGGTCCTGGCGGTCGTTCAGCTTGCGCGCCGCCGTCTTGAACATGGCCAGCACCGGGCTGTCGGCGGGCAGCGAGAGAGCCGCCTCCCGCGCCACCGACGACAGCGTTTGTTGATTGCGGTTGCGATTGCCGCGGTAGTTTCGGCCTGTAGATAAACGCGAATTTAGAAACAGGTAAGAATAATTTGACAGGCTCGGTGGCTCATTTGGTAGTGACCTCTGCCATCTGAGTCAAGGGTCGTGGGTTCGATTCCCGCACAGTACAAACATTTGTGTTCATGAACATGTCTGTTTGTATTGGTCTGGGTGTTTTCTATGTATAATATGTATTTATTTACAAAAAAAAAAAAATTATCTAAGTAAGTTTATCAGTTGTCTAGTACCCATAGTACAAGCTTCGGCTTAGTTTGGGGCTAGGTGGCGCTGTGTGGCCCAGCGTGGCATGTCCTTGGGTTATTTATTTATTTTAATTAGGACTATTTTAATAGTTATTCATCATTATCAGCCTATTACAGTCCACTGCTGGACATAGGCCTCTCCAGTTGTTCGCCACTTAGAGCAAACATCTGGAGGATATACCCATAATCGCCACGCTGGGCAGGCGGGTTGGCGATCGCAGGGCGTAGCTTCTTGCTCCGGTGACGCTGCTGCCCGTCACCGGTCTTTATTATTTAGCTACGCCTTCAATTGTGATGGTTATACCGCCACCAGTCGGTTGCCAGCGCCTCGTTTGTTATTCGGCAGGATGCACCACGGGCAGGTGAGGTTGGCTTGGAGCGAAAAGATGATAGGCCGCTCCCTTACATCCCTTTTTAATAGTACATGATATATTTAAAAATGTTTGGGTTTTCATTTATATTCCAAGTAAATGAAATATTAGTGTAGGTACGTACAAAAAATAACTTTTTACCTCGTGTAGACATTGTGTGCGAACGAACGAAGTGTTCTAATTTACACCGGGGAATATAAAGTTATAAACACAGGTCAACTAATAAATATTTAGTAGTTGTATGCTAAAGAGAAATTAATCGACCACAAAAACATTCGGCAAATTCACCGACCAGTCTGTTTGACAATGACAGACAACTGAACGCCTGTCACCTGTCAGTGACAGGCTGTCTTGCTATTTTTTTGCAAGTTTGTAGTAAAAAAAAAAAAAAGTTTGTAGTACTCAGATCATCATCATCATCATCATCAGCCTATTACAGTCCACTGCTGGACATAGGCCTCTCCAGTTGTTCGCCACTTAGAGCAAACATCTGGAGGATATACCCACGGAATATTAAACACAAGAGGAAAGGGCATAATCTAGTCAGTTCATAGAAAACTGCTGTCGCCAAACTCACACAATAACATTATACGCACACATAAAATTAACCAATCATAACTATAATAATTTCTTGAAATCACAAAGATGTAACCGCTACTAACAATAACATAAAAACTACCATAATGCATTTGAGATAAAGAAGAATTTAGAAATTACACTTTGAGGGTTTTACGGCATATCATCGAAGTGCTTTTGGCCTGCTTTGACTAGTTAGTTCACCTACTGAACGCTAGATGACACTCTTAAAAGTTGTACGCTGTTTAACACCTTACGACAATCAGCGTAAGGTTTTAATTTATACGCATGCACTTGCTTTTTTTCTAGAATGTTTATCATGACATTTATTATCGTCGCTACTCAAATAGGGATGGGATTAATACGAATATTATTGGTGATGAAAAATCGATTACTTCTAAAATAATTAATTAATATTAGAATAGATATACATTAACATTTAAATACACTGACAGAAGTTGCACATTTAATGTATATGTTACGGGTAATGCTAGAAGTTGGAGTAAACCTAGGTTTACCCGGGTTTACTTAGGATTACCCAAGCTACTTGGGTAAAGTCCGAATACAAGGTAAAATAAATTCGTGGTTTACCCATGCTCACCTAGGTCTACCCAACTACTGGCTGGGTAAACTTAGGTGTTGCCTAATTTTCTTTCTTATTTAATGAAATAGGGTTCACTACTAACGGTTCACTGATGGTAAATGATAACCGCCGCTCATATACATCTGCAACGTCAGGAATTTCGAATCATGTCACAGATGTTTATCTTGCTCAAATAAATAATTTCAATTTTAATAACAAAGACCGCTATTAGTTTTTGCTATTAAAGCTATTATTAAGTTTATGCTCACTAAATGTTGTTGTAGATGTTTAAAATGCCCTTGAAGTTTCATTTCACTAACCCACTTGGCTCCCGGAGCCACGCACAAGTGCGTGCTCCCTACAGGGAATTAGCCGTCGGGTAGCAGCCATCCTCTACTACCCGCCGTTGCCCGGGGTACGCCGGGCCGTCTGCAAGCAGACGACCACGCGTGGAGGCTTCCCTTGTTATACCCCAGCTTGGGTAATACTAGGTCAACCCGGGTAAACCTAGATTTACTCCACCTTCTAGCATTACCCGTAACATATATAAATATTATTTGTGTTAACAGATCTAAAAAACCCTATAATAATAGAAATTATTATTGGGTTTTTTAGATCATAAGGCCTACCTACACGACAAGAAGTATTGACTAGATCTACAAATGTATTATCTACGAGCCGTTTTCTGCTTAAAAAGCTAGCAGCTCCAATATAATCAATTATATGACGTTCAACGAGCTTTGAATGGAATAGAAAAATCCTGTCATTTTATGACATTGAAAAAAGTATTTAATGTAATTTTTCCTTAAATTCCGTAACAGTCTGAAATGGGTATTCTATGATCATCTAGGGAGCTACACCGAACCATATTTTTAAAAAGAAAACAGCTCTTTGTAGGGAACTTCATAAAATAAAACTCATTTAAAATAAATAAAATAGTTTATTTCTGCAAATAGATTCACTAGTAATACTTTTGCACGTCAAACTTTTCCTACCAGCACTTCGACGTGTAGCCTGCCGAGAAGAATCCACCGAAGAGCCGAATCCACTTCTCTTTTGCATTTGGATCTTTAGGAAAACTAAAACGAAAATAATCAATAGTTTACAATAAGGCATAAAAAAAGTGTAATAGACAAAATACATAATTAAATCGATGATATTTCAACGTGTCACAACCCTAAAGTAGGTTCGACTTGGGACGTAGTTTCTGATTCTACTATTCGATACTAGATGGCGCATGCGGACCAGGCGTCAGACAATTATAAACTTTATTTCAGTGTACATACGTGTGATTCTTAATTTACACGAATGCTTTAAATGGATAGAGGTTATGCCGAAAGATTATTTAATTAATAAAAAGTAAATACCGACTTACCGATGATAAGAAACACATGATCGAAGCAAGTTCTTAGTACTACTATTGTTTTTGCACTCAAAGACGGAACATCGAGTCAATATTGAGAGTTATTTAATAAAACACTCGAATGAAAATACCGACAGCGCACGTCACGATACATAAGCAACCACAAAGCGACTGAGTCAAGTTAAGACTCGCTGTCCTTAACTTTGGCACGCGGGCCACGCCCACACGTCCTTTCCTCTTGTGTTTAATATTCCGTGGATATACCCATAATCGCCACGCTGGGCAGGCGGGTTGGCGATCGCAGGGCGTAGCTTCTTGCTCCGGTGACGCTGCTGCCCGTCACCGGTCTTTAGTATTTAGCTACGCCTTCAATTGTGATGGTTATACCGCCACCAGTCGGTTGCCAGCGCCTCGTTTGTTATTCGGCAGGATGCACCACGGGCAGGTGAGGTTGGCTTGGAGCGAAAAGATGATAGGCCGCTCCCTTACATCCCAGATCTCACTCAGATCAGGGTCTTTAATATTGATTGCTTGTAGTCCTAGCTAGAAAAAGCTAGATTAGATCCAAAAATATGAGTAGAGAAAAGAAAGAGGAAAAAATTTGCCTACTCAAAATAATCAGTTGAGTTTTTGTAAGACTTGCTTGCCACGGAGCAGAATCCATTACAAAAAATTTCGAAAAAGTAAACTGTCAAATCGTATCTTTCTTTCGTGGGGTCTCCCTGTACAATTTGGAAATTGTATGTAAGTAAATATTACAATATAATTAGCCTTTTGCTATCATAATCTTGCTTTAACGTTTGCAAAAAATTAATCTTGATTTTATTTATTGCAGGAATTCGCGTCGACTGCCCAGAGTCCGCGAATTTTTATTTCTCGGTTTTGCTAACGAGCCGGGTGTGACTATTGAATCTATTCCAGTAATATTAATAGGTAAAAGTCCACAGTAATTTATGTATTTATTACTTTTTATTTTTGTAATATACATATTTAAAAAATATATATTCCTAGGTCATTAACGTCCACAATACTTCTTTTCAGAGCACAAGAAATATGGCTCAAACACTATCTTTTGGTGACTCATGCGCTCCAATAACTTGTCACGCTTGGAATAAGGATAGATCTCGTAAGTAAATATATATCCTAATATGGCAAATTAGTATATTAACAAAGGTCTGACCAAGGTTGTAGTTAAAATATGCAATTGTTTGTTTTTCAGAAATTGCATTTTCACCCAACAACAATGAAGTGCATATCTATCAAAAGGAAGGTAACGAATGGAAGCAGACCAACAATCTGGTGGAACACGACCTCCGCGTCATGGGCATTGACTGGGCCCCCAACACCAATAGGATCGTCACCTGCGCTGTAGACCGTAATGCCTACGTCTGGACCCAAGGTGAGGACGGCAAATGGACAACCACCCTTGTACTCCTGCGTATCAACCGTGCTGCCACCTGCGTAAAATGGTCGCCGATGGAGAACAAGTTTGCCGTCGGATCCGGAGCACGGCTGATCTCCATCTGCTACTTTGAGAAGGAAAACAACTGGTGGGTGTCGAAGCACATCAAGAAGCCTATCCGTTCTACGGTGACGACGTTGGATTGGCACCCGAACAATATGCTGCTGGTTGCTGGCTCTGCCGACTTCAAGGTCAGGGTCTTCTCAGCCTACATCAAGGATATTGAAGACCAACCTGGACCGAATGTGTGGGGATCAAAACTTCCCCTGGGACAGTTGCTGGCCGAGTTCCCCAACTCTCCTTCTGGTGGAGGTTGGGTGCACAGTGTGTCATTCTCTGCTGATGGCAACAAGGTTGCCTGGGTCGGACACGACAGCTCCATCAACATAGCCGATGCCACCCAGGGGAAAGTTGTTATCAAACTAAAGACTGAATACCTGCCATTTTTGGGATGCATTTGGATTACAAATAACTCCCTCGTAGTGGCCGGACATAGCTGCATTCCACTCTTGTATACGCTTGAAGGTAATGAGATTAAGTTTATTGCCAAATTGGATAATACTCAGCGGAAGGAATCCGGAGGGTTGTCTGCCATGAAGAAGTTCCAGTCGCTCGACCGCCAGGCGCGTATCGAGACGAACGATACCTTCCTGGATTCCATCCACCAAAATGCGATTTCCTTCATCAGCCTTTACAAAGGCACTAAGGCGAGCGCTAAGAAGTTCAGCACTTCCGGCCTGGACGGACAACTAGTCATCTGGGACGTGGAAACCCTGGAGAGGGGACTGGAAGGGCTAACTATCGCTTAGTCAAACGTGACAATATAATGTATAATTTTTATTAGGATAATATAATCAGTTTGCGTGCGAGTACTGACATCACTCCATGGAATAGAAAAAAAAATTACACACAAGCTGTGGAAATGATAATATCGCAATCACAGTCTGATCAGTCTAGCTTGAAATCAAAAATAAGCAATCATGGCGGTGAGTGAGTTCAGCTCCCCAAACAGTAAAAACTTTTCAAATATACAGAATAAACTATTAATTTATAGATACAACTTCTATGCCTTTATTATTATACAATTATAATTTTTAACCATTGATAAAATAATAAGTTATATAAATTAATGATAAGTCTACTACACGCTATATTTATATAATAGATCACTTTTAATACTACTGAAGTACTGATTGCTGTCAAATATTACATTAAAATTTAAGAAATCAACGAAATGTATTTTTATTTAAACATTAACATCAAAGTCATACTTTAACCTACAGAACTAGTTATAAGGCCATTTTGTATTAAGGATAAGAGCGTGCTACTGGTTGGAGACGATGTTGAAGACGGGCCCGATGCGGATGAACACGCGGCGCAGCACGGAGCGCAGCTCGGGCTTCAGGTCGAAGCACGTCACCTCGCACAGCAGCGGGTAGTAGCTGGACACGTGCGCCGCGAACTGCGGGACAACGTACATACTCTTTAATACATCATCATCATCAGCCTATTGCAGTCCACTACTGGACATAGGTGTTCGCCACTTAGGGCCAACATCTGGAGGATATACCCATAATCGCCACGCTGGGCAGGCGGGTTGGCGATCGCAGGGCATAGCTTCTCGCTCCGGTGACGCTGCTGCCCGTCGTCGGTCTGTGGTATTTAGCTACGCCTTAAATCGTGATGGTTATACCGCCACCAATCGGTTGCCAGCGCCTCGTTTGTTATTCGGCAGGATGCACCACGGGTACCTAGGTGAGGTTGGCTTGGAGCAAAAAGATGATGGGTCGCTCCCTTACATCCCCATCCTCTTTAATACAACGCACTTAAATTATCGTTCTGCTGGTGAGTAGGGTTTCTAGAGCTCGTATTGTGCGACTTCCTCTATGTGATCCTCGTCTGTGGAGTGTAGGTTTGGGACGCAGCTTGCATGTTGAAGTAAAATTGTCTCGAAGACCATTCATGTTTAAAACTAAAGAAAGAAATCTATAAATTCCACTATTTCTATTTGATAGAGGCATATCTAATCTATGAAATACAAGTTTAAATTGGTTTACGATTATAATGAATTTGAACTGATTGCTTAATCACACAACTTTATAATGGTTCAAAATTCAATTATAGAAATATCGTCTCCAAATTCTTGAATTAAACATATTCAAATCAAAACCTATATTAAGACTACTTACCCTTTCGTCAGGCATCCTAAGTATTCTGGTTAGAATCAGCAGCAGAATTGAAGTCCACGCATCTCTGTGGGCCTCGCTCGTTACTCCAGCGAAGTACTCTAAAGCCTCGCAGCAGATCGTTATCAGGCTCGTCTGCACCGCCAGCCAGTGGTCTCTCCGCGCCTCGTCGCTGTACATCTTGAACAGTATCCGCAGCACGCACGCTAGCGACTGAGTCTCCTGTTTCAGCATATTCGGCTTGACGGAACCCTTGAAATTCGCCTTCCAAAGCACGTTCCTTTGCGCATTATTCGTGTTGAAGGTCTTCGCGAAGCGGTGACTGCACATCAAGCATTCGACGAGCCGTAGCAGGTGCGGTGAGCTCAACAATCTGTACATGCCTTGCTCTTCACGTTGACATTCCTGTTCGGTGCCCGGCGTGCCCCCGGTGAGCTCGGCGGCAGCCAGCGCTAAAGTCTCCGCGTCCTCTTTCCTCGACGTCGCCGGATAGAAGACGATATTGTCGATCGTTTGAATCAATTCCAGCTGCACTACGCATTTAATTAGAAGACTATTGAATATGCGGTTAGAGGACTTCGCGTCGTCGCCGACTTGTGTTTTTTTCAGAATCCCATGGCGGACGTGGGGTGTCTCTCCTTCGTCGTTATCATCGGGCTTCCACGTAAGCAGCGTAGTGGGGAGAGTGCTGTTGAAAATGTCCAACATGATCTGACAAGTTTTGCTCCAAGTGTCCTCATTGAATTTGGTTCCGTTCGAAATGACTAGATTTTCTAAGCAGTTGGTGCCAGACCTCGCTAGCTGCTCGTTGTCCTGCTGCACGCACCAGTGCAGTTGCGCATACAGCTGTTCTAATAGAAGAGAGCCAAGAATGTCAAAGTATTGCGTGAAGACGTCCACTATCGCGTATAACGCGTGATTGCACGTCGTAGTCATCCACTCGTTCTTCTCTAATTGGTGCTCAGGTAATTTCATATTGTCAAAAATTCTGAATAGTATATTGAATAAATCTCTCCACCAGTGCGGACGGAATGAATCACCATGCGTTTTTATAATCTCGAATAGGACTGTTAGACCTCGAGTGCGCACGTCAAGTTTGCAACGACTGACGACGCAGGACAGGGAGAAGAGCAGAGGGAACCATCCTCGTAGCCACACTCTGTCCTCCTCGGGAGCGCCGGGCTCGCCCTCGAGGCCGGCGTGCTCCGCGAACAGTTGAGGCGACGCGCCCACGGCGGTTGCGCAGGACCTCACCAGTCTTATCGCTTCCATCGATGTATCCGGAAATTTAGCATTGCAAGCGAATTCGGATAAACATTTAACAGCATCTTGGAAGGAATCTATCATGGCTGGGAACTGTCTTTCGTACAACTCTGATATAATTTTGCCTGTGGTTTGGAATGCTAAGTCGACGATCGCTTCGTCTTGATCGCTCGCTGCTAAATGGAAAACTGAAAATATGTTTTTCCAACCAGATTTTATATTTGGAGCTTGGGAGTTGACCATTTGTGCAATACATCTGACTACCATGTCTCTAATGGTTGGTGAACTGTTCTTCTTCATTATGTGTTCAAATGGCCGTAAGAAATCTTTTTGGAACTTGAAATTAGCGAACTCGCCTTTCTCAATGAATTTCATCGATAGTTGCCTCAAGGAGTCGACAGCAAAGAATGCTATGTCTTCATTACTGCTACAACCCACTTTGTTGAAGTGATCACCGAGAACCTGCCATATTCGTGACCATTGGAGCCTAATGCGGCCCATGTTGTAATAGGATATTTCTACTATTTTCTGGAGAGAGAACATTCGCGGATTAGTAGGATGGCTCAGTTCGTCGAGGGAAACTTGACAGAGTGCTTTGACGAAATCGACAATGGCATCACCATCGAGTCTTGTAGATCCAGTAAAGATTCGGTCAACAGCTACAACAACACTTTGCGAGCTAGTCTCTCCTATGTGCTCTTTGACGCTTGGATCCAATGTCATCAAGCTAAATTTCAAGGAGTCTGGTTGAGGTTTAATACCAGATCCAGATAAGAATTGAGGTCTCACTCCAGTACCGATAAGCTGTGCTAATTCTAATTGCGAAATGCATTTAACGACGTCCAACCAACTAGATCCCAAATAATTACCGTCAGTATGTGCTACAGTAATTAGCGTCTTTATGGTGTCAATATTCTTCGCTTTCATTTCTGTTATTGGTGAATTTGCTGTAAGTAGCGTAAAGCGTGCGAGAGCTTGCACATAGGCATCTCGCTCCAAGGACATATGGAATATGCAGGCGATTCGAATGGCACACCTGATCCCATCCAAGCATAGAGAAGCGATCTCCGGATCGTCGCAATCTTGCAGTCCAACAGAAAATGCCGCCAGGAATGGTGTCCACGCCATCTTGAACATTGGCCGGACGTGTTCAACATGCTTTGCAGTAGTAAACGGCGTCTGCACATGCGATACAGATTCCATTAAGTTTTTAGCAGCTGTCGATATTTGTTCCATTTCCATGTTCCAAATAAACTTGCGTTTCTTCTCGTTAGCAATCATGTGCTTGCCAGGTTTGGATGTATTCTTCATTTTGATTTCATGGCCAGCAATTTCATCATAAATCTGAGACAAGTACTCCCGTGGCAAGTCGCTATTGTCGCTAATGCCGCTATTCAGTTTGATGTATTGTTCTTTTGTCATTTTGTTCTTAACTTGCGGCGAGTGTAGATCAGTTGTTAGCATAATAATGGAAAATGCCAGTACATATACTGTATCTGCACTGGAAAACAATGTATTGTTAGGGTTACATTCACAGTATCGAGAAGCAAACTTTTCCATTAATCTGTCAATCTTTTGGGCTTCACCAGGGAGTCGGAATCCTTCAAGGAAATAACGCAATGCTGCTACGATATCCATCTCTCCGAATTTCATTGAGTCAATGTAGGCATACATGACTTCTTTGGAATGATCATCATTTTCACCAAGATATTCTCCAATAAAAGTTTTATCAAGCCTTTCGTCAGTTAGTAACCATTCAGCAATTTCTTTTGTAGAGGTACCTAATAGGCTCTGTTCCTGCAAGAATGCAACACCTTTTTTAGGTTTCCTGTTAAACAGTTCAATTCCAGTTTCCCAAACTTCCTTTTGTTGTTTCAGTACTTCAAATTGTTCAGGTGAATCAAGTGTTTCCCTGTTACCAATATTACTGGAGCCTGTTGATACTAAACTTAGGCTTGAACCACCATGAGATTTGATGCTGTGATGGTCAGTGTCTTCTTTTACAGTCCTCTCACCCAAAGTGGTCTGTAAGTTTGGATTGATGTAAAGTTCTTTACTCCATTCCACCATGCATTTTAATATTGAAACAAGGCATTCCAATCCTCGAATACGCATAGATTTTTCTTGATTGGGCGTCGCACCCAGTTCCAAAGCTTGTCTTCCTTGTGCAATCTTTGATACATCGTTAACCAATCTTTGGAACAGATTAGCAGCAGATAGATCACAGTCATAGTTGACATAGATATCTACTACACTTTGCGCATCACCACAAATCCTCGTCAAAGCTTGGATCACCATCCATTTATGCTCAAAAGATGAACTTGATGTCTCCAAAATGTTCATGAAGATTTCTTTGAAAAACACCTCAATTTGCTTCTTAAGGTGAACTTTGAAGTTTTGCAGGAGAGCCAAGAAAATGGCCAATGAAAGTTCAAATACTTCAGGTACTGAGCTAACTCCATTTTTAGATAAAGCAACACAAAGGTACTGCTTGATAGCTGTTATGAACATTTCATTATTTCTAAAAACTGGACCAGCATTTTGTAAAATGGAAAGAAGTAAATGCAACGACAGGATTTTAGATCTCAACTCATGTGATTTAGGATCTGGAGTCCCTTCAGGTAATGGTTTCATTGACAATTTGCAGAGAGCTCTGAACACTAAGAAAGCATCCTTCTGTAGGACATGTGTGAATTTAGCTGTGACTGAATTGTCATTCTCAGAGGCAACATCAACACTCTCCTGTGATGGTATTCTTTGAATTGATGTCTCATTGCCAACTTGTCCATTGCTCTCTTGAGAAACACTCCCACTATCTTGTGAATCTGATGGGTTCTCATTATTATCAGGTACATTTTCATTCAACTCTTCAGCATTTTTCTTAGCAGCAATACTTATTGCATTATCAATGACAGAATCAACAATTTGTTTGGCAATAAGTTTTGCCTCAAACAGTTCATCTATTTGATCCTTTTCTTGGGTAGGCGTAATGGCTTCTTTGTCCCCATCGCCGACATGGTTCGTACGCGCATCTTCTGATACGACATTACCATTTGGAATTTTATGTTGTACTTCAGGTGTATTATTGTCAGATTCCAATGCTTGGTTCTCCATTTTTGTAAATATGACATTAAGCATCTGTGTGAGGGTGGCTCGCGCTGTGGTTTGGTTGATAAGGTTTTTGCTGGCAAGGTAGATGTTGTAGCATGTTCTGACTGCCAGCAGTACTGTCCCCTCGTGAACCTCAACATGTTGACTTGTTATGACTGTGAGAAGAGCTTTTATAATTTGTAATTGGACACCTTCATCTGTCTGTGGTCCTGTGAAGCAGCTACAAATGGTTTCAACAATGCGGTCTATCAAGAGTTTCCTTGGTGTAGTCGAGTCTGGTATGTTGCCAGTCAAATGACCATAAGCAATAAGTTTCTGTAAGCAGTCTAGAGCTGTGACTACGATCCTGGAAGCTTTACTCTGGCACGCGAGTTCAAATGGTAGGAAATATTTTTCTGCAGTGATGATGTTAGCTGCATCATTCTTGGGTAGGGGCAATGTGCCTGAAGTTGGGTTTTCAGGAGATTCCACTTGGCCGCCATCTTTTAACTCCGTCTTTATTTCCTCTGGAAAAAACAGAATGATAATAACGTTAGCATAAAGTGTATGAAGCATTTATATGCAAATAAGTATGGACCATTCATAGTATGATTACAGAATATCAATGACTTCATACAAAATGTATGGTGCATCTAATCAACAATATTGTATGCACCACAGGTGTTGAATGATTTTTTTTTAAATATTAATTGTTATAAGGTCTCTTATTCTTGTAGGATAAAAGTTTCTCTCACAATAAATATTGAATGTCAAATTAATGAAACAAACCCAATTACTAATAAAAAACAAGTGTAAGTTAATCCTACATCCTATAGTATTGTCTTTAAAGTGTACATTGTAAATAATATTGTGTGTACATCCCATACTGTGATATTGATTTTTTAATGGCCATTATTATTATAAATTTTGCATTGACAATATTATTGAGTATGTGCAGGTTACACTCAAGGTATGAAACTACACAAGATATGATGAAATATTTTATCAGAAACAACAACAAGTTTGTACAAAGTGATGGCAGGTTTACAATAAAATTAGCCAAATATTTAGACAATTCGGATTGTACTATCTTGAACTTTATACATAGTTGACAATAAACATGGACACTCAAAATAAACTGGATAACACAGCCAGCAACATTAGCTTAATGCTTCACATTAATTTTTCATTAACATTATGGTGTTAATTACTCAGCTATAATAAGTATAAGTCAACACAGATATGCTGCCATAATGAAGTGCTATTGTGCGGTTTACTGTTAAACTGAATGTATAATTGCTAATTGCCATGATAAGGTGAAGTAGGCAGGCAGACTGTTCTCTACTTTCGTTTCCAAGGTCACTCAACAATCACTTCACACTTCAACATTTTTCAATAGATTGTGATGCATTATGATTTAACCTAATTAGTGAAAACAAATATGCACTATACTTATATGGGCTAACTACATTACATGCTCCACAAAATGTCACGAGATTACTCTTACCAAGTGCTACTTCGCAAGACTTTTTCAACTGACTATGATAGGATCTCTTGATATCTTTGTCCGCTAGTATCTTCTCCAACGCTCTGACTATAAACATTTCTTTAGTTTTTAGATTGGTTTGCATCATTATTTAATAGGGATATCACTCCATTCGTTCCTATCGGAATCGACTTATATGCGCGGTTTTGTAGACATTTATGAAGGTTGTTGAGGCACTGTTGTATTGTATCCGTAGATTTGCTTGTCCGATAAATATTAACACGAATGTCGCATCACAAGAGTCCAGATAACCGATAATTCTATGTGAATTTCATTTCTACGAGACAGGGATTTCACGATTCACACCTCATCACAAACATGTCATGTCAATGAATGAAGGATGCGTTCAGAGATGTCAAAATTTATATCATTTAAAAAATAACATAAGTAATATTACTTTTCAGGAGTACATAAGTAACATTGGCAATATTTTATATCATTAATAGAGTTCATAAAATATAACCAGTGTGGGATTGAAATTAACAGCTTGGTAAAAACAAACTCCAGTACCGCAGGCAAAGAAAATTAGTTATCGTTTGTTTAGGTTTACCTAATCACGTCAAATCTACAACTTGTATGTCTAGAACTTTAGTGTTCAAAAATATAAACAGTGGGGGATTCATCAATATTGTATGGATTATGCCAGAGAATGTAGATAGGTTTACAAAGAGAATTAAACCACCGAGACACCGCTACCGCTAGACCGCTACATACATAAAAGTTGCGTTCGTTTAAAATGAAATTTACGTTTTGTTCAGTTTACATTGATTTTTTTTATTTTATTGGTTACATGCTAGATTTATCTTTTATTTGGTACTGTAACCAATTACATTGAAAGATAAAAACTCTGTACTAAATAAAACAAATAATTTATAACAATTTCGTCATTTAATGCAGAATGCAGATTACGTCATCTTGAATGTATTGTCAATTGTCAAACTTCTATTTTTCATAATCTGTAGTGTAGCTGTTCTCTCCCTTTCTCACCCACCACCACTCACTCACTCATTCACATTTGGATTGTGGCAGCGTTGCCAATTTGTGGGGAATTCCCCAAAGTGCGGGGAATTTTAAGTTGATTGGGGATTTATTGGGGATTGGCATTATGTGGGGAAAATGCGGGGATTTTTACATTTTTTGACATCTTATTCTCGGTAAATATTTCATCATTCATTATCGACACGACATCGACCTTTTTTAAAAATATTATGTATAGCACATCTCTAGTTTCAAACTACAAGTAGATTGACAGTTGTTTTGTTTATGATCAGGGGATTCCCGTTTTTCTCTTTCTTAAACGCCTACATGTTATGCGCGCTGTCTTCGTCAATCGTCATTTTCGTAGCTGAGTTCGATAAGTTTATGTTATTTCTGTCGCGAAGTAACGATACGAGTTTGAAAATTTCAACTTACTTGCTAACGACGGATTTAGAAATAAATGTGCGAAAAGCTGAACTAAAACTAGCCGGAGCGTTAGCTGAACATATTATACCAATATCATTCATGGATACCTTGGGACCCCTCGGTAAAAATATTTTTTCAGACTCGACCATAGCTAAAAATACAAATTTATACAGAACAAAAGCGACAGCTTTACTTAAGAATGTTTTAGGAAAAAAATATGAATGTTAACTGTTTGAGTTTTTATTTTAATTAATTAAGAATACTAATATGAGTTATACTCAGCTAGTAGAATATTGTTTCATTTAAAAAAAAACCTATGTGGGGAATTTGTGGGGAATCAGCGGATTTTTGTCCCCAAATTTGGGGAATTTGATCCCGATTTTTGGGGAAATGTATAAATTTGCATTGGCAACCCTGGATTGTGGTTTCCGCAAGACATTTATTTATTTATTGCTTCAAATTTTAGGCTTCATTGAGATATTTCAGCGTTTTATTTTGTTTTACCGTGTTAAAAACATCCAACAAAATTGCTTCCACAATGACAGTAACGCGGGTGGCGGAGTCCCGCACAGAATTTAAGTTAAAAAGCCTCCCAGAGGACGCTATATCCAGTGTGAAATTTGCGCCGAAATCGAATCAGTTCCTTCTTTTATCTTCTTGGGACTGTACCGTGAGGTTGTACGATGTGGTTGCCAACGTGGAGAGGCACAAATACAGTCATGAACTGCCAGTTCTCGACGTGTGCTTTAGGGTATGAAGTGTGGTATTTTTCGTGGTATTTTCTCATGAAAACTCGGTCGTTTCGCCTTGATTTTCCCCCTATAATCTATTTTTTTGTTTCTAATTTCGAGTATCGAACCACAATTTTCAAAAATTTCCTATTAGGCACTGTAAAATTACAGTAACCTAGTATTCCTCTTCTCAACTATAGAAGTGATATTATATTTACTATGATTTCCAGGATGCTGTCCACACCTATAGCGGCGGCCTCGACCAAACACTTAAGATGTATGACCTTAATGCCAGCTCAGAGACGGTGCTCGGTGAGCATAAAGGAGCCATCCGTTGCGTGGAGTTTGCAAACGAAGTGAATGCTGTATTGACGGGTAGTTGGGACGGGACGGTCAAGATGTGGGACAGCCGAGTCCCTAATTGCGTAGGCACTTATAACCAAGGAAATGAAAGGGTGAGTCCTAACCCACCTCACCCACACTTGAACAATTTCTTACTATTTACACATCTTAAATACTTTTTTCAACAATACAGACAATTTATTTAATCATTTCAATTTCATTCTCAATCAATAATTGTAATCTTTTTGTTATTTATTTTGATACAAATAAACAATTTGTGTATCTTTGTATTCAGGCTTCTATGAAAATAAAACATTAATAATATTCTGTTAAAATTACTTCTTACGTACTTTCTTTTCTCCTAGGATTTATAAGATTTTTTAAAGCTTCCATATTTATTTCCAATATTTTCAGGTCTACACCATGAGCATAGTAGGAGAAAAATTTGTAGTTGGCACTTCAGGACGCAAGATCTTCGTATGGGATGTGCGAAATATGGGGCACGTAAATCAGCGCAGAGAATCGTCCCTCAAGTACCAGACGCGTTGCATAAGGGTGTTCCCTAACAAGCAGGGATACGTACTGAGCTCTATCGAAGGGAGAGTTGCTGTTGAGTACTTAGACAGCAATCCTGAGGTGCAGAAAAAGAAATATGCCTTCAAATGCCATAGAATAAAAGATGGTGGTAAGCTTTTCTTTATTTTTTTCTATAGTTCTAAGCTAGAGGTCTCCCATTATTTGACAGAAAGCGAAATAGAGGCCAAAGTTTCTGCGGCAATGAAAAAGTAACCATATCAAACCAGGCCTGTACGATCATAAATGACAGAAAAAATAAATATATTACATTAAGCAACAAGATTGCAACAGAATTAACCTAACCTTACACCTCTTCTTTTCAGTCCTTGAAAAAATTTATCCAGTAAACGCAATCAGCTTCCACTCGGTCTACAACACGTTTGCAACAGGTGGCTCCGACGGTTATGTCAACATTTGGGACGGCTTCAACAAGAAGAGACTATGCCAGTTCCACAGATACAACACAGCTGTGTCCTCCCTTAGCTTTTCACATGACGGCACAGCGCTAGCGATTGCCTGTTCTCAATTAGATGAAACACAAGTGGAAGATCCTAAGCCTGAAGATACAATTTACATTAGATATGTAACAGATCAGGAGACTAAGCCCAAATGAGGTGGTGGTTGAGCCCGGTAGACAGACACGGTTTTAGGGTTTGATTTTAGTGTATAATTAGTTGTTTGAGTTTCTTGTGATAGATTATCTCAAGTTCAATATTGTTTTGACCATATAAATTTTGTGGTTGGAAAATTCTGTATCTTGCATGTTTAGCGTTATTCAGTCCTGGTGTGTATAATTGACATGAATATAATTTTAGACCACATTTTTATAGTATTGATTTGTGGTTTTCATCTGATTATAATCATTATTGACATGAATATAATTTTTGACAAAACTTTTGCCATCTTTATAGTATTGATTTGTGGTTTTCATCTGATTATAATCATTAATTATGTTATTACGATTGTTAAACAATAAGTAAGTAAGTAGTAGATAAATTGAAAAATGAAATTTAGGGGATAAGTTTTTGACGAAATGAAATTTGATGAGAAAATTTGGCCAAACTTAATATTGGCTGGCTACTGTGACCAATCCGCAAAGAGACTAACTAAATATAGTAAAGTAACGTTATAATGCCCAAGCCAAAGTGTGCACTGTGCATCCCTTTCGTCTCCAATCTTTACCACTAACTATAATTTTGTAAATAATTACCAGTATCAATTTTTAGGAGATTTTATGATTCCTTTGCTTGGTTGTGTTAAAAATGAAAAGCTAACGTTTCTCAGGACTGAATATCCTTGACATTTTGTGTTATTTAAAAAGCATTTTGTGATAGTAATTGTCCACAAAACCTTTGTTCTCACTAGTCCACTCGAACTAAAGGCTTGTGTCGTTGTCGGGCGTGGCTGAGAGTTACAACTGCGAGGTCTGTCTAAGTAACTGTTTACATTTAAGTAAATAATCTTAATAAATTACATTAAGTTTCATAACTTGGTGATTTTATTTGTTTTCATAACAAACCTGGTTATTTTTAAATAGTATTTAAAGATTTGATATTCAGATTTGAGATATCAGACTTGCAGTGTCTATTGGAAAAGAAATCTTTTGAGGCATACATTATACGTATTCACTTATTATACGGCCGTATTCACAAACGTTACTATGCGTCGCGCGAACGCACAGGTACCCTAAAACCTATAGAATTTTGGGCACTATGCGTCCGCGCGTCGCATAGTAACGTTGGTAAATAAGTAGGTTATTCTGTGAAAAAAAAAATGTATGCGTCCTAAGGATGGATAGACAAAAAAAACCGGCCAAGTGCGAGTCGGACTCGCGCACGTAGGGTTCCGTACCACTGATCGAATGAAAAAAATTAGGATTTATGATGTTTAAAAAAAAACTACTGTCTAGATTTCATTCAAACCAAATTTCGTTAGTAGTTTACATAGTAATACACATCATATATTTTTTTCAGTTTTATAATGCCCATATTTTAGAAGTTACGGGGGGGGGGACACACATTTTACCACTTTGGAAGAGTCTCTCGCGCAAACTATTCATCTGAGAAAAAAATGATGTTAGAAACCTCAACATCATTTTCAAATACCTATTCATAGATACCCCACACGTATGGGTTTGATGAAAAAAAAAATTTTGAGTTTCAGTTCCATGTATGAGGAACCCCAAAAATTTTGGATTTTTTTCTAATTTTACTTTAAAATCTTAATGCGGTTAACAGAATACATCTACGTACCAAATTTCAATAATGTAGCTCTTATAGTTTTGGAATAAACTGGCTGTGACATACGGACGGACAGACAGACAGACAGACAGACAGACAGACAGACAGACAGACAGACAGACAGACATGACGAATCTATAAGGGTCCCGTTTTTGCCATTTTGGCTACGGAACCCTAAAAACATTAGAAAGAAAGAAAATTAAGAAATCAACTACCTACTGCTTGTTGACTGTAAGGTATGCAATAAGAATATCTATAATTCTGATGAAGATAGATTCTGCATCTTATCTTAGTTACTATATAGGTAGGTATAATAGGTACTTCTTAGTATCTACCTGTACGCATATCTATTTAATTCATGCGTGGTAGACTAAAATTTATTGCTTGTAGGCCTGCTAAACTCAAAAGGAAATTACCAGACCGCGCCTAGACGATTTCTGCAAGCAACATCTAAGTCGTTTGCATCTGAGCGTAATGAATAAAATGTTTGATTCATTATAACGGTTTTACTTACAGAAATTCCCGGTTAAAATTTCGCAAACCATATAAGTCAGTGTGAATATTAAACTCGGATTCTAAATGTTGAAATTAACACATTCGCGCATACACAATACTGGCTCGGGGTACTGCAATTAAATTTAAGAGCATTCCCTGATCTTCGCGGTTCAACTTGTATTTTACGCAGCCCTTATATGGTTCTAATAAGGTGTACATTCTTGTTTCCGATCGTGTTTTTGTGTTGGCCACGTGGAAAGTACTCTCTGGTCCAAATTGGTGGACAAACAATGCTGTGTTTGCGACCACCTGAAGTCGAGGTGTAAAGACCTGGCGAGACGAGCTAAAATAATGGCGTTTTGTTAGCGAAGCCTTAAACTGACTCAGTCGTAATTATTCTAGTATAGGAATGGCTTGTGTGCTGTGGCCAGACTGTTTTGTTCAAAGCCGGACATGTTACAAACATGAACTGATTGCCTCGTTGGTCTAGTGATAATAAATGCCGCCTTACCAAGAGGACCTGACTTCGAATCCCGGGTATAACTCAAAAGTGTTTATTTAAACTATTGCAATACCTATACAAAACGCATATCTTATTGGGACTTTCTGTCAAGAAATTACTCATTATAAAGTAGCCTTGGTATTCCCATAGAAAACCATCATTAGAGCAAAGATTTATTGTAGCCACGGCAGTAGGTAACAAATCGCTGAGTGGATACCATTTTCGTCACATTGTGCAGAGTTGTCATAAACTATGTATAAATTGTTAATTTTTGTCAAATTATTTGTGTTATGTGTCTATCATCATCATCATCAGCCTATTCCGGTCCACTGCTGGACACAGGCCTCTCCAATTGTTCACCACTTAGGGCAAACATCTGGAGGATATACCCATAATCGCCACGCTGGGCAGGCGGGTGTGTCTATACTAAGGTCAGAATCTCAGGTTGGTAAAGTTTTAGTGTACCTACCTAAGTAGAGATATAACGGAATCGTCTAAATTTGTTTTATTACAGGAGAGGCAGACGAGCAAGCTGCCCGTCACGTTTGAAGGACAAGTCTCCTAAGGAAACACCGTTAATTATCGTTGGAAACGAACAGTTTTTGGTGGGAAAGTTGATTATGAGTGTATTGATATTTTATTGTTTTTATAGTAGCTCGACAGAATGGCTTCCCTACGCCTGATAGAAAGCGATTGAGAAGCCCAAGGCGCTGTGACAACGGGAATATAAGTGTTCAGTTACCTGTCAGTTGCTGCCGCCATGCCAACCCAACCCAAACCCCCCATGAGCTCCGGAAACCCTACTCACCGGCAGAAACATGACCCGGAGGTCATTTGGCTGCGGTATCCAATAGGGTGGAGGTGCTTCCCCGGACGGGCGGCTCAATTCGAGCGAAGATTCGCTATGCCAGGTAGGGCTCTTATTGTTATTTTATGTGTGGAATGGTAAATTAGTACTTATCTTAGCTATAGACAGTTCTCACATACCGCGACGAGTGGCCACACGACACGTATTCCAGTATTAGGTAGCCCTCTGCTAATTGAGGAAGCAATTCTTGCTAATATAACGGAAGCCAAGTGTTATTCTGTTTGTTAAAATATGGGTTTGTTTTCCTAACTGTTAACTTTCTGCCTTGAGTGCTAATTATAAATTATGGTGATGAGATTGACGGTAAAGATGCACGTGAATGAGTAGTAGGTACCTGTTTGTCATAATTGTTGATGATGGTACGAGTTTATTTATGTAATTTTTGACGTCGAATTGGCGGTACAAATATACAAATGTCTGGTTCAGGGTATAAATAATTGGTAGGTACGAGTATATTATGTTGCACAAACACTTTACTAATATTTCCAAGTTAAGTAAAATTTTTCTAAATGGATAGGTACCTACATTTGAAATTGAGAGTTTCAACCCGCCTTTTTGATGCTCACAATTTTTTGGAGTTCAGGGCTTACCTTACTGAATCACGCTAATCCATTTTTGTTTCGGTGAGTTTTCCTTTGATTGTTCTTTAATTGGTTCGATTCTGGCCTTGGGAAGGACCTTAATAATAGTAGATAAACATTTTATAGTAGGTAAAGGTACTTAATTATAAATTGTATTATTGTAGGTAGGTAGGTTGTTATTTTGTTGGCGTAGGGCTGCTGATTGATTGATTTCATTTAAACAAATCTGTTAACGTACAGACAGGAATCGCTCTCTAATGCGAGTAATGCGCACACACGATTTATTTTTATTCAACCCAAACTTTGCAAATCTCAGTTGCCCGCCCCATTTTGGCCTGAAAGAAACGACTTGTAAAGGGAAATAGTAATGCCTACTCTGTTTTTCGCACACAAGAGAACCTTAATGAATTCCCGGTCAGGTCAATTCGGTCTCAGCGTCTCGGCCGCGCCCAGCCCGCGAAAACATTACGGTACAGCTGATTTATTTATCTTTATCTATCTGCGGCCGGAGGTCGCCGGTGGCTGGCACACACTCGCGCTGGGCCTACTACGTAACGTGACACGTTGGATGTTATTTATTTAATCTGTATGGGACATATAGCGGTATATCTACATTTCCACATCGCTATATAACAAGAATCCTACAATGCACATGTCATGTTTTCATCACTCAGCATAAACGATAAAACCAACATCGTTCTGAAGAAGTGCTTCCACTTTTCTTAGGGACTAATCTGTCCATCATCATCATCATGAGCTTATCACAGTCCATTGTTCCCTCTTCAGTTGTTCACCACTTTGGGCAGACATCTGGAGGCTTTACCCTTAATCGCCAAGCTAGGCAGGCGCGTCACAGTCACGATCGCGGGGCGTAGCTCCTCGCTCCCGTGACGCTGCTGCCCGTCATCGGTCTGTAGTATTTAGCTTAGCCTTCAATCGTGATGGTTTTACCGCCACCAGTCGGTTACCAAAGCCTCGTTTGTTACTTATTCGGCAGGATGCACCACGGGCCGGCGAGGGTGACTCAAAGCGGTTTCTACATATTTAATTTCCGAAACGTGCGCAGTTACGTCTATATGCGAATAGCGCGTAGGCGGGCGACCTGTGACTCCCGCGCAGCCGACCTGTCGCCGTCCCGCTCACACCTGTCCGTGTCCTCTCGTGTGTGGACGTGTAGCACACTAGGGTTGCCAGGTACATGCGCACTTCCGGGACATTTTTTACTTGTACTGGCGGATGACTTCACGGTGACAGTCAATCAAACATCATCATCATCAGCCTGTATGAGCTTGTAGCTCAAAACGATGTTTAATTAGGTATATACAGTCATTTCAGGTCCTGCCTAACCTGATATAAATAGGACCAACTAGTTTTGGTTAATTATTAATGTCCGTGTGATTTTCGGATTTAGATTAGTTAGAACCACCCCATCTCATCCCGTGGGTGTCGTAAAATACGACTAAGGGAATATCAGGAAACGGGCAGCGAATGAACGAACGAGCGTCGGTCGTTTCGTTTATTCTCAATGAGTCACACTCGATCGGGTTACACTGTGACTGGTTAAGAAAAATATTGGCATTGACGTTCTTAAAATAACGTAAACGTCCTCATTCCGGATTATAGAAATTGTGACGCCTCGACACGGACTCATAATTTCGAGAGAATCATGGATTTCTCATCAATTTGGCAACCCTAGGGGACACCCATCAGGGACCCTAGTCTTCAGATCAAGCAGTCCACCGACACCTTAAAAGCAACCTTATCACAACGCAATAAGGCTGCGAGCATCCTATGACTTTTAATTCCAGTTAATTGGGCAATGTTTGCGTATAAGATCGTGCTAGTATTGCGTTTGTTGGGCATACGTGTATGATACGATTGAATGGGTTATCTTGCATTTGCGAAACTGAATTATTTATGCGCTTTGTAGATGTTGAAGATGCGTGTGCAGGATAAATCATTATGATGACACGATAAATCATATCCAAGGAACTTGGTGGTAGGAATAGGTCAAACATTGGTCGATTTGAGCAAATAATGTAAAACCTACTGTACGAAACACAGCCAGTCAGTGAAATAAGTAGTGGTCGGTTTTCATGGGAGAGGCAGTGCTTTAATTCCCGCCAAGTAATTTATTAACGTGTTTTTAAATTTGGAATTTATAATATTTGTAGATAGGTACGCGCCAATTCGACATTCTTGCAGTAGGTAGAGGAAAACACCATTACGACACCACACATGTGAAGAATTTGTGAAGAAATTCTAAGGTTGTGTGAAGTCAACCATCGTCATTGGATAAGGCCTTCAAGCAGTCACTACGAGTAAAAAGTCCGCCTAGAGATATTAGCCATGAACCACTAGAATTAAGAATAAAAGATAAAAAAAAGTTCCTAAAATGCCAATCACTATTATTATGGCATCTTAAAAATCTCGATATCTGTTTCCCATTGTCCGGTTCCGAAACAAATGCCGTCATCTCGGATCCAGTATCTCGACATTTTATTGAGGCTCAATTTATTTCATATTAGCACCCGCTAGTGTCAGTCTGTTTGTGTTTCCCACACTCGGGAGAGCACAATAACTTTATTATGCTGCTATCTATTAAACCGGGGTACCGCTATAACCAATTTATTACAAAAAAATGACAAGATGCGCTTGATTATCGTGTGGTCACAAAATAATCACAATGGACATGTGAGTCGATGGTGTATTTTGATAATTGTTTGACAATTGTGGAATCGTGAAATGATTGAGGTCTTTGCCACTGTACCCATCACAAAAATACCCATTACAATTGAAATCGTAGCACGGAACAAACAAAAGTGTTCATCACACGAATGTTTGTCCCGGGTGGGAATCAAACCCATGACCCTTGATTCAGAAGGCAGGGGTCACTACCAATTGAGCCACCGAGCCAGTCAAATTTTCTGTGTTCTACAATTTTGCACGTGCACGTGCACTACAATTTTTTGTGTTCTACATGTTAGTTAAGTTGTATTGTATTTTTAGTCTTTTTTTTGTAAATTTTCACCTACTGTCTGAATTGAATAAATAAATTGTATTATCATGTATTGTGAAAATGATAACAATTTTCTTTTACACATCAAGAAACATGTTACCTCTTAAAGGTCTCACACCCGGAACTTTGTAATACCTCAACTAACGATGCGTAAGCTTGAGATGTGCTTATTCAATTTAGCAGTTTACACGTTGAAAGTCAAACGGACGCCTGCTCCCGCCTGTAATACTAGATCATTAGTATCATTACACTACTTACTGGCATGGCTGTAACGACCTGACGCGGCTGCAGCGAGATTCGTCAATCGTAGTGCTGGCGGGGGTTTATGAAGTCATATCGATAGATAACTGACGAGCACGGACACGGTATCATCATTATCAGCTATAGCAGTCCACTGCCAGACATAGGCCTCTCCAGTTTTGGCGAATATGTGTAGGCTTTACACGTATTCGCCACTTGGGGCAGGCGATCGAAATGCACGGGCAGGCAGCGATGTGGATGTGGCCGTATACTACGGCGCTATCAGTGTCTCTGAAACTAGCTGCCCACTGGCGACACAGGGGGGTTTAGTGGGTATGCCCTCCCATTTTGGGAGGTGTGAGTCTCACACACCATGCCGACTCTCCCCGGAGGCGGAATGAAGGTGCGATCGAAGGGCATAGCTTCTCGCTCCGGTGACGCTGCTGCCCGTCATCGGCCTGTGGCAGCTACGCCTTCAATCGGGATGGTTATACCGCCGCCAGTCGTTTGCCAGAGCATCGTCCGTTATTCAGAAGGTTGCACCACGGGTAGGTGAGGATGGCTTGGAGCGAAAGATGATGGGTCTCCTCCATACATCCCTATGGCAAGGAGACACCAATTTATGGTGCAAAAATTCGTACGAAGCGCTTTACCTTTACACTCATAAGTAGGTAGTGTGGTGACAGATATAATGTTAAAATTTTCAAGACTAGAGTGAATCGGCTTTTCTTGGGTCGTTCGTCCATCTTAGGCCCTAAAGTCACTTAACATGAGGCGTGTTGGGATTAAGCGCTACCCATCGTAGGAGGCCTTTAGTCGACTCTTTCCGCATCCGCGGGAAGAAACGGACTGGTCATTTGTTTTATTTGGGAAAGAAGAAGATTCTTATCGATAAAAATACCGAAAAAGCAACATCGCTAGCTAGTGTGTCGGTAATGAAGATGGGTGCGCGTGTGTTTATCTAACGCGGTTCAATTAGGCTGGGGAGAGCAATCTTCGCCCATTACCGCCGGATAAAGATATCGGTCGTTGCGGTTCGGAAAATGGCCTCTAGTTAGCAGCGTGTTAGGGATAGCTGTTCGCTTTGTACTAATTTCATGTTTAGATTTGCTGCTAAATATTAATAATCGCTAGATAATACATAGGTATCGTGATAACAGACGTGTGACGAAACCGGTGTCGATAAAATAATCGAGTAACTGAAACTCGTACTTAGATTTTCTATTAATTTTAACCTTCATTTTCTCAAAACTTTCAGCAAAGAGAATTTTCATCTTTTTTATAATCGATGTGTTGAAAATTGTTGGTTTTCTTTTCGGACCTATGTGTCTGTTGATAACAAATCATTTTACACTATTGTTCACCTAAACGGAGATGTAAGTTGTTGCATCTTATGTTAAACATAATGTCAACTCATGACAGACGTTGTAGACGATAGACTACAGTTAGGTCTCAATCATCGGATATCTCTAACTAATCAAAAACTTTAAGCTTTATTGTTCGGATAAGAGATAAGATATTCTAAATTTCTTCGATACCCTTACTGAAACAGCGAGACCCTGCTGCCCCGGACCTAGACGCATCTTATGTACCTACTTTTCCTTAATTTCAAGAATCGATACTCGATTGAAGTTTATTGTTGACGATTCGGCCAATCCTACTAATATTATAAACGCGAAAGTTTGTTTGGATAGATGGATTGATGTTTGTTCCACTTTCACGCAAAAACTACTGAACGGATTTTAATGAAACTTTACAGGAATATAGTTTGTACATCAGATTAACACATAGGCTATATTCTATACGAATATTCACGCGGGCAGAGCCGCGGGCAGCAGCTAGTTTTCTTTATAATTAATAGTCTTCGACACGTTAAAAACAAGTCTATAATGTGCACTTTTCGGTCTAGTTCATCGGCCTTATTGCTTGTATGAGTGACGACACCGGGCTCCGCCCCCGCGCGGGCTGCGCTACTATAAATAATCCCACCGGCGCTTCTTACACGCTAAAACTACAATGTCTCTTACACTGATAGATAGCTCAAGAGACGCGGTGGCGATATTTCTTGATTGTTTGGGACAGTACAGGTTAAAAAACTTTATAATTGTATGTAAGATCCAATTGATATCAAACGTGTTTCCGTTTTCGCATTGTAACATTAGGAAACGATTTTCTCTGAAACGAGTCAGAGTAATTTTGGAGCCTGTACTTTTCATCCTTAGATACATTTGTTTTTATATCAAAGTCAGTACCTAGAATAATTTTCTTTAAAAAAAAGCCGTAAGTAAGTAAAGCAGTACAACAAGTACGAGTAGGACTTAGAAGGTTTCTAGTACATAAGCAAGTAGGGTTAGGATTGGGCCCTGCTCAGGTACTGCCCAGAACTGCGGGTAACTGACCAGTTACTTGCCCGTTGTCACAGTGACTTGGGCTTCTCTTAGGCCTAGTAGGGAAGCCATTATGTCGAGATACTTTATAAAAAAAAGTTGACGTTACAGACCGCTACAGTCGCGACCAGCACTATAAATAAATAACCCAAGACATGCCACGCTGGGCCACACAGCGCTATCTAGCCCCAAACTAAGCCGAAGCTTGTACTATGGGTACTGGACAACTGATAAACTTACTTAGATACATTTTTTTTTGTCTACACTAATATTATAAAGAGGAAAACTTTGTTTGTTTGGTTGTAATGAATAGGCTCAAAAACTACTGGACCGTTTTTAAAAATTCTTTCACCATTCGAAAGCTACATTATCCACGAGTAACATAGGCACAATTTTATTTTGGAAAAAAAAACTTTACGCGGACGAAGTCGCGGGCGGAAAGCTAGTAATAAATAAATATACAAACAACAAACAGACATGTTCATGCACACAAATGTTTGTAATGTGTGGGGATCGAACCCACTACCCTTGGCTCAGAAGGCAGAGGTCACTACCGATTGAGCCACCGAGCCAGTCTATAGGTAGGTATTGATGGTTACAATAATGTTCAAGCTCACGGATGCGACTATCCGGATGTGAGACAACAGACGGTCACCGTACCAATAATGCGCAGTCATAGTGTCTGGGAATCGCACTTATTACTCGACCGATCTCGAGCGGCCCGCTGAAACAGTGCCACGTATTGTCCAATCGGCCACTCCTTTGTTAGGCTCGCTGTCCACCTGGGATGCTGGCGAGGCGATAGCGATGCTATATAATCGCGCTTACTCGACCGATCTCGAGCGGCCCGCTGAAACACTGCCACGTATTGTCCAATCGGGCACTCCTTTATTGTGGTCGCTGTCCACTGGGATGCTTGCGAGGCGATAGGTAGGCTATACAACAGCACTATAATTGTTACACAACGCTGCAACAGTTCCACGTTTAATTCAATCAGCCACTCCTTTTGTTGTGGCCACTGTCCACCTGGAATGCTAGCGAGGCTATAGCGTGACTATACCTATAGCAGCATTATTTACTCGGCGCTGAAACAGTACTGTTCAATCAGCCACTCCCTATGTTGTGGTCGTAAAGTCGCATGTACTTATTACTCGAAAGAAACAAACAAACTTTTATTTGTGATTCTGCCACAGGTATATTGAGCTTGAAATATCTAGTGCCCACTTAGGACATAACATATTTAAGTGCGTCCTGTTTATATTTTTATGACATCGTCCGCAAGGCATTACCGCTCACATTGAGAAATACTGGTCTATAACAATAAAAAAATGTTCCTATTGTCTAGGACCTAGGTCATACTGAACTTAAGAACGATTTAATGATTTCAGGGTTCATTTCAGCAGGCCTTGACCTATGCTTTTATCGTATCTATGCTTCTATCTTATCTGTGCTTCTATCTAAGTAAGTCTAAATGGTGGCTAGGCCAAGATGCATATCCGCCAACGTAACCAAATAAGCCAATTAAAAAAGTGCATTTCTGAAAACTGCCAATAACTAAAGCCTCTGACCACCAAATGTTAACATAATGAATCACAGTATTTGTCAAAGTCACAAAAAATATAGCAAGCGATTGTTTACCTCAGTGGATGGCAAGCCTAATTTAAATGTAGCGAGTCAAGTTTCCCATAGATGTAGAGTCCTTCAGATCGTGAATTTTTAATGATCACTTCAACACTCAAATAGAAAAACACTCAAATAGAGACTCGGATTGTTTTATTTAATATCAGACATGCTTGGAGATTACGAAGAAGTACCTAACTACACACTTAGGAAGATTCGAGAGTCACTGTGAAATTAAAATCGAATTGAGAACCTCTTATTTTTGAAGGTGGTAAAATAATAATGCATACCAACCAAATAGATCTCAAACTGTGAGAAATCTTTATGTTCGTCCTCGGCCAGCCATCTTTCTTAAGTCATTGTCCCAACATATACCTATGCGGGAATCCTTACTTACTGTCTACGCCTACCACCAACGCCATCTAGCGCCGGACGGCGCAAACGACGTGAAGCCGGGAACCGAAGCCAAGAGCAAAGGCCATTCACTTGCCTTTCAAAATTCGTTCCCTCCACACTCGATCGCTAAGCGCCTCACACACTATTTTAAATATTTATATACGTTTTCCAATAATTTATTGTAACCGCCAAGACACTGCAATAAACACCATTACAAGAAAGAAAATGAGCTAGCATTTGAAGGAAGACGGGAGCCCTCCTGCCCACGGGGTAAGATGGGGTGGTCCTATTCTATATCCGGAAACCACACGCAAAACAGACGAGGTTGTTTCGTAGAGATTTAATTGCCTTCGTTCTTTAAAGTGTAATAGGTATTCTACCTCTACGACAAATGAATATTTTATGCTTACTTTCCTATATTCCTCTATACAATAAGCTCGGTTTCCATATGATACTCAGCGCATCCCCCATTGGTCAACGTCACAGACGCACAACAAATGTAATGATAACAAATTGCGATTGTTTGTCAACGTCCAATAAAGAAGATTATTGAAAACAACAAGCCAGCTTGGAACTAAGCTGCCATTATGTTTATACGGCGCATAACGATACCTGATACTAACTTATGAGTATGCGTTCACGACTTTACATATAGTGTACAATGTACATACTATTGAGAAGAAGAAACGGGGGTTGTAAAAGCACGCCGGGCGCCTTTTCGCGAAATTATTATTACCCTTGCCTTTTCAGGGATGTAAAGGAGCGACCTATCATCTTTTCGCTCTAAGCTACTCTTACCTGTCCGTGGTGTATCCTGCCGCATAACAACCGAGGCTTTGGCAACCGACTGGTGGCGGTATAACCATGATTGAAGGCGTAGCTAAACACTACAGGGCGTAGATGGAGCGAGAAGCGATCCCCGCGATCGCCAACCCGGCCTGCTCTTTTTTTTTATTGCTTTTTGGTGGCAGACGAGCAAGCGGCCTGTCTGATCTTAAAGGAGTGTCGTAGCGATCAGGAAACACCGCGGCTGGGAGGTCGTTCCAGAGTTTGCTCTGCGTGGCGATTATGGGCAAAGCCTTCACATGTGTTGCGAACAACTGAAGAGCACCTGCTAGCCTCTCCAGTAGATACCTAACTGCGATAGGCTGGTCATATTATGATTATTTTGTGTAATTTTAACTTATTAATTTAACTGGGAATTAACAAACAATACTTTTGCTATTGTGCTTTGTTTTATGGCGTTTAGTAGCGTAATGAATGAAGATATTTTTAAAACTGTCTCGTCCTACAATTCAACACTAAATAAAGACTCCTTAAATTGATATGCATATGCATAATCGATATTTAGGTATAAGTTCTGTATAAAAAATTATTTCATAAGATCATAACGGAATTTGGTGGTTTATCTATAATTACTGGTGACGTCTCTAAGAACTAACTCTAGAAGTAAATTGTCAAATCAGGTCAGTCGTTTTGCTATACCCCTTGGTCACCGACTTTCATGATCCAAGATAAATTTATTGTATAATAAAAGGATTTCACTAACCGTACAGTTAAAATTGAGCCCTACTGTTTTACAAATGGCTACAATTAGCTTCTCTCAAAATTCCAATTGATTGAATTAATCCAGCTCATTTACTAACATTACCCTTCAATTACTTATCGCCGTAACAGCTTCAATACATTTGAAGTCACCGTTGCAACAAAACCACATCGCGCGGAATTATAGAATAAATTACTATCTGGGTGGTGTAAAATATAAAACGGCGACTTAACTACTATTATTTTCTGTTAAAGAGGAACAATAAACCACTTTCTCACGTCCAATGACAAATTGCGACTGAATTAATACTGAGTCGAGTTCGTACGGATAAATCAAATGGCGCGGTTCGCAGCAGGGCATTCTGTCCGTAACTTATTACAAACATAACATTTCTACTGTTTTTAACCTTATTTGGTGTAAGGATAAAGTTTAGAATTGGTTGTGTTATTGGTAAAAAGGATGCGTTCGTGGGCCGTTTTGCATTTGCAATGCACTATGATCTTATTCCGTAGATGTTAAAGTTTCGAATTGCGTGGTCTACTGTGTGCGTATGTGAAGTGGTGTTAAATATACGTGGTTGAGCAAGGATGTTATTGCTCAGTGTCTTCGCGGGGAGTAGTGATGGGAAGTGCTGAATTTATACCAGATTTGGTTTGAATAGGTGCATAAATATTTGCACATTTCGAATCGCAAATTCCCGCCGCGTCCTCAACAGTTAAACTCATACATACATTATTATTTGTAAATTATGTCGGACTGTTCTAGACGGTCCGGATGGTTCTCAAGGGTTTATAGGAGAGAATGGATTTTATGTGAAAATTATTCCAGTTACATTTGTTTATTTTAATTTGAATATAAACAAGCGTGTTGCGACAAACAGCGGTTGTAATAAAGTTTAATAGAAATTATATTTTGACGTACTGTTTATCTATCGATAGTACGAGTAGGTAGTCTTACCAAGAAGTGAATCTTACTTAGTTATGTTGTTTGTTCAAGATAGCCATCCTTGCTTATTAAAAAAAAACCAAACAAAATCATGACCCGTACTTATCTATATGTTAATTATGATAAATCCTACAAACCTCGATCCTAGTCCTAGGCTGATAAACCCATAGTCGACCATGTTGGTCAAACTAGGGTTGATTGACTTTCATGAGCTTAGAATCTTTCACGCTTGTCGGTAGCGTTAGATAAATTTTAATATTCTAAGTAATAAGCTGCTAGAAACCGATTCTACATGAGCATTCTGGTAGCTGATGAGACTGACAATCAATAGCTATTTTGACTACTCTGAGTTGTAAAATTTGAATGCCTTTTCTGTCCATATTCCGAGGTTTGAACGCTCGCATGGAAGCCCTTAAATAAAAAAAAATAAAAATAAAAATAAAAAATAGTTTATTTCTGCAAATAGATTCACTAGTAATACTTTTGTACGTCAAACTTTTTTCCTACCAGCTTAATTACTAGGCTACCAACGCTCAAACTTTTTTAGAGGATTGGCAGTACCTTTTTGCCGCCACTAACTTATATAGGGACTCACTAATTCTACCTTAATAAACTATATCTATTGACAGGCTCGGTGGCTTAATTGGTTACCCCTGCCTTCTGAACCAAGAGTCGTGGGTTCGATTCCCACCCGGGACAAACATTCGTGTGATGAACACTTGTGTTTGTTCCGTGTCTGGGTGTTAATATTTGTATTTAAGTATTTATTTGTGGTACCTTCGTTGTTCTAATACCCATAACACAAGTGCTTAAGCTACTTACTTTGGGATCGGAGCAATGTATGTGATGTTGTTTGATTGTTGTCTGAAATATCTACTGAAAATTCAAAGTTACTCAAAATAAAGGATATTTTTATTAATTCTATATCTGATGTCTAGTAGGTACTATAATTATGCAATGGGGCTTAGAATAAACCGAGGTATCCCTGCATGTCGTAAGTGTCCAAGGAAGACGACAACATGTGTCGTCGGAAACATGTAGTCAGTGACGTCGTGCCGACTATTTTTCAGGCGGCATAATTGAGCTAAGGAGGGGCTTATTATAGTCCCAACGAGCATCCCGACCCTCCTCTGATGAGCGCTCGAAGCAAACTACGGTCAGGTTTTGTGGGTATTCTCCGTTTTTAGGAGTGAGCCCTATAAAATCTGATGAATGCGTCAAGGCATTCTTGACGTAAAAGATACGACTTTAGTAAAATAAACTTCCAATAGAAATTAAGGCAATCAGTGAAACGAAATATATTTCCAGTAATTGATTACGTTTTCGTTTACGATATCTTGAACCTTTTAACTATTTTTGCGAAAGCTTGAATTACGAGTACATAATGTCTTCAATTGGAGCTTTGAACACCAAAACGAAATTTTTCATGTCTGCTTCGCTTTTTTGACATTCTCAGTGGTGCATTGAGCAAGTCGCTCTAGCTCTGTGCTCTAGCCCAAAGCGGACGATCCAAAGGGTTTCGGGTTCGGTTCCGGGTTCGATTCCCGACTATGTTACTGTAGTCCAAAATAGATAGTATGTGTATGTGCAATGTAGGGTGTGCTTGTGATAGCATAATATGCAGTAATATTCCTTACAATGCTTAGTTACTTTTAGGTTTTAAAAACTGCACGTATTTTTTGGGGCAGAGGGCGCTGTGTGATCTAACGTAGCATATCTTGGCTTATTTATGGGTCGTGGGGTCGATTCCCGCACAGTACAGACATTTGTGTTCATGAACATGTCTGTTTGTATTGGTCTGGGTGTTTTCTATGTATGATATGTATTTATTTACAAAAAAAATGTATCTAAGTAAGTTTATCAGTTGTCTAGTACCCCTAGTACAAGCTTCGGCTTATTTTCGGGCTAGGTGGCGCTGTGTGGCCCAGCGTGGCATGTCTTGGGTTATTTATTTATAAAACTCAGGTCCACTCCCATAATCCGATGGGAGGATAGTTCACCACGACTGCAGCCATCAAAAGCATCGTCTCCGCACCGCCCTAGGTGGCCCCGCTGCGCCGCCGATGTGCGCGCGCCCCGCTCCGTACGCATTACATTTGCGCTAATTTGACAAATAAGGCCGGGTACGGGATTGGTTTTGTTTTTATTGCTTTAATGGTGATCGATAAAGAGCTAGCTTTGTTGTTGAACGTGAATATGTTAACACTTGTAGCTAAAAAGTGTGAGAGAGGAATAAAAATTTAAGCTAGTCCAAGTTACGTGGGGCTTTCGGATTTAGAAACGACCACCCCATCTCATTCCGTGGGTATCGTAGAAGATAACTAAGGGAATACCACATTCAAGGCAAAGAATCGTGTGATGAACATTTCTGTCTTTTCCGGGTCTGGGTGTTTGCATATATTTTTTTAATTTTGACATGTTGTCGTTAGGGCTATACTTACTTGTGTTTGCACTTTCTCAAGAGACTTACTTTGGGATTTGAGCAAATATAGAGCTGTTGTCATATGTTTATTAGCAAATTTGACCCTATTACATTATTGTAAATTATAAAAGCTCTTTGCGTAAATTGATCCGACCGGGAATCGAGCTCAGACCCTTCAGACCGCAACTACCGCTTACAGAAGTCAAAATATCAGTAAAAATAGTTTCCATGTAATTCGCACAAGCTTTCTAAGCCATATTAAAAAGTTGCAGACCCAGACTGTCGAGAGACCACCTGCCATTCAAGCAACACCCATTTTCGTCACCAAACACAAGGAAGTAGGTTTATGTGTTTACGGCGCACATAATTAAACACTTTTTAGACCTTATGCCGTGGTCCGAACACGCAAATTGAATTAATATTTTATGGCGGGCCGTATCTGTGAATGAGACGCGTGATGTCACCGGCAGTAAAACTAATTAGACTCGACTTGTCACAGCCGCTTTATGGCTCCGGACTATGAGTAGGTGTGGGCGTGGAGAAGAGCAGAGTTTGGATTATTCCACTTTGCCCCGCCTAGGAGCGCCAAAGTGGAACGCTCTGAATTTCGAAGTAGAATCTGCCCCACTAAATCGATTGCACTGTTGGAAAATTAGATGTATCCTCAAATTCAAATTCAATTCAAATTCATAATACCTTTATTCACATAGACTTAAAATAAGCACTTATGAATCGTCAAGTAAAAAATAATGTACAAATGTAAAATGTAATGTAAAAATGTGAATAAAAGCAATTTAAAAGAAGCTACCGCCGTGTTCGGAAAGTAGATTTCTACCGAGAAGAAACGGCAAGAAACTCGGTAGTTACTCTTTTTAAACTGAACTTGAAGGCTCCATAGCTTAATTAAGCTCATTTTATATAATAAGAGCACTAAAACACAAGTAAACGAAGTGCAATTTAATTTATAATCATTCGCATTGTCACGACCACCCTCAAACTTCAATTATAATAGCAATGCGTGTAAGTTAACGGTAACTTTGATAGTGTCAAGTAAAGCATTGGTTTATGCTTTATTAGAAACCAGTGATAGATAATTCAAAATCGAGTATTAGTTTTCGCATTTTCTGCCACTTATAAGGGTATCTTGCCCCAGTGTGCGACGTCAGAGACTACGATGGAGCGCGCTCACCCAGCAAAAACCCGATGTCTTTGATTTATTGAAGACTTATTCCTTACGATTTATGGTAAAGTGATAATAACATTGTTTTGATGACCAGCACAAATCATAACACGCAAGTCTACTTATTACAAGGCTATCTGTCAATACAATTTTTCACACAAAAAAAGGAAACATATTTTTGCAATAACAAGACATGTTAATGTTGATTTTCGGTTAAATTAATTTACTGTCGCGTCGTTTAACAATTTATTTATGTTAAATGAACTCTTTATTAATGATAACACAACACAACATGCAAATGATCACAATTTGTTAAGAACGGCAAAAAGCATATTAAAATATTAGCTGCCTCTTTTATACGGGAGACGTTAATATATCACTGGAATTAAATTAGCTTACAATTTATTATTTAACAAATTACGAGGCGAACGCATTAATTTTAATTTCTTTGCGATTTTATGTGCGCTTTATTAATAACAACAGTTTTACGTTAAACGACATTGACGGGTAAAGGTCGAATTCTAGAATGATCCTTTAAAGGAGATAGTTTCATAAACCAGAGGTTCTCAAACTTATTTCGCTACTGCCCACTTTGAAAGTTACTTATTTAGACCCCCTTATTTACTTAAAGGCACTATAATTTCATATTAATTGAGTTATTGAGTATTTATAGATGTTTTTCCAATGGAGAAGTTTTCTTCTTCTATAAAAGTCTTCTACGACTCACTCGGGATGAGAAGCCTCTCAATGGAATGGTGTTGTTCTAAATCCAAAACCACATGGACGCCTTTGATATGCGGTTCTTTCATCATCAGCCTATTGCAGTCCACTGCTGGGCACAGGCCTCTTCAGTTGTTCGCCACCTGGGGCAAACTTCTGGAGGATATACCCATAAGCGCCACGCTGGGCAGGCGGGTTGGCGATCGTAGGGCGTAGCTTCTTGCTCCGGTGACGCTGCTGCCCGTCATCGGCCTGTGATATTTAGCTACGCCTTCTATCGTGATGGTTTTACCGCCACCAGTCGGTTTGCCAGAGCCTCGTTTGTTGTTCGGCAGGATGCACCACGGGCAGGTGAGGATGGCTTGGAGCGAAAAGGTGATAGGTCACTCCCTAACATCCCTTAGCTTTTCATCAGGCATAACATAGCCATTGTAATGCTGCCTTCATATAAAAAGTACTCATAAACTGGTACTCACAGTACAAAGAAAATTATCAGTCTCTTATGAACATCCCAAATAGGTATACGAGTATTTATTGCAAATATATTAAACTTTATACTCTTTTTAGATGATGTTTGAATATAACTTTAAACAATGATTGGCACAGCTTTGATCGAACCGAAATTGATAATATTTCGTAAGCATAGACAAATTACCCGTCGAACTATGTTTTAGCTTGACATTTTATCGCGGAGTTTACGAAAGAGGTGTGATATTTGATGCGATTTATTGCACGCTGTGGATATGCGTAAAATCAACAGAGATTTATTCATTAGGTATCGCATTTGTTTGCAAATTAAGTCAGTTCGTCTATTGTAAAATCGAGGTGGTAAAGTGGAGACCACACAACGATAAGTAAGGTATTATAAAAAGTGTGTAGCCAGATGACATGTCATTTTAACATTTTTTTTATGGAAAGATCGTGAATCGTGACCACAGTTGTAAGGTTGCTGGACCCCCGGTCTTCTATCGGTTGAAATGTGAAAACTGTGCTTCGGAGTTATTTAATTCAACTTGCCATTTTACTATCGGACGAGCAGGAACACGGCAAGGAGAGACATTTATGGTGCACGTTCCAAAAAGTCGCATAAAACGCTTTGCCTCTTCATAATGCGACCGGAATAATTATTTCATAATCATCATCATCAGCTTATCGCAATCCGCTGTTGCACATAGACCTCTCCAGTTGTTCGTCACTTTGGGTAAAATTCTGTAAGCTCTACCCATAATCGCCACACTGGGCAGGCGGGTTGGAGATCGCAGGGCGTAGCTCCTCGCGCCAGTGACGCTGCTGCCCGTCATCGGCGTGTAGTATTTAGCTACGCCTTCAATATGTATCTTTACTGCCACCAGTCGGTTGCCAGAGGGATCTGGGAGCGACCTATCATCTTTTCGCTCCAAGCCACCCTCACCTGCCCGTGGTGTGCATCCTGACGAATAACAAACGAGGCATAATATTTGATTAGTTTCATTTCGTAACACATATAGAGACAAATTTTAGCTGCTCGCACATTGTTACTGACCTTTAGCGTCAAATGTCATCGAATTATCTGGGGATTTTTTGTGGTATTGATAATTCAATTCTTTGACATATATTGTATGAGTGGTAACAGGTAATTTAACTTCGGATAGCATTTTGTGTGCGGAATTTTAAGTCTATTCCACCGATTTGTTGAATCCGTCGAAATGAATTGATTCCGTCGGCTTCTTTTCATGATCGGGATACAAGACGTAGGTTGACTTGCTATACTAATAATATAGTTGACATATCGTCTAGCCATATAAAGAAATTGAGAATTCCTAAAATTCTTGCCAGTTGACGTTTTTCCTGAACGTTAAGTACAACTTTGAAATATTTAAACCTAATTCGTATACCCTAGAGTGAATAGCCTTTATCTAAGTAAGCGTGTTCCTTCCTAGGTCACATCATCACTTAACATTAGACTGTGGTGAAATGCTTTCTTAGAATTAAAAATTTAAAAAGCAGTATAATAGTTTGTTACAATATCAATCAATCAGCCCATAGCCGTCGACTGCTGGACGTAGGCCTCCCACAGAGAACGCCAACCATCCCAATCCTGGGCAACCTGTCCAGGATTGGGATGGTTCATGATCCATTCTTGACCAGCCACCCTGGCCAAGTCATCGTCCCATCGCGTTGGAGGGCGTCCCACACGTCGTTTGCCATAATAAGGTGTCCATTCCAACACCATTGTCCATCGGAACGCCAGGTCTTACAATAACAAATTTTTAAATAAGTTTATCTGTTTAGTTTATTGTCCATCTCGGCAATATAGTCGCGATGTAATTAAAATGATAGGAGATGAGCTCTCATCCCGTTAATGACTTACTTTGTAATCCGTATTGTCTTAGTCTAGACTTCTCCATTATATTTATTTCCTCATAAACAGAGTATTCTACCCCATTAATCATTCTGCGGCATCGGTACAGTATAGAAGGGTGAACAGTAAAGAAACAGGTTTAATTAAAAATCAGGCGAACACAACTTCACGTTCGTTTGTATCGATTACTTTTACCATAGGCGGTACACCTTAATCATAAAGTTATATGAGAATTTTTGGGAAATAAGTTTAAGTTGGATATTGTTAAATATTCCCTTTTTTAAATAAAAAACGTACCAGCTTAATGTGTCTAACATTTTTTTTTATGCGAGAGGTGGCAGACGAGCAAGTGTAATGCCTGATGGTAAGCATTCAACACCGGGGGGTGTGGATGGGGATCCAACGTAACGTGACTCATCTAAAAAAATAACAGACAGTGACACATTACAAAAAAATAACATGAGACAGTAGAGTAATCGGCACAATCAGGCCTCGCCAATCACTGCTTGACATCATCATCATTATCATCAGCCTATTGCAGTCCACTGCTGGACATAGGCCTCTCTAGTTGTTCGCCACTCAGGGCAAACATCTGAAGGATATACCCATAATCGCCACGCTGGGCAGGCGGGTTGGCAATCGCAGGGCGTAGCTGCTCTCTCCGATGACGCTGCTGCCCGTCATCGGTCTGTTGTATTTAGCTACGCCTTCAATTATTGTGATGGTTATGCCGCCACCAGTCGGTTTAGGACAAGACTGCTGCTAGATTCTTAGGCTTCCTCAATTGTTCGTCACTTCATTCGACCCTGAGCGCGTCGTATCCAACTCCTGGCAAATTGTCACTCCACCTGGCCTGAGTTTGCCCTATAATACGTTTGCAGAGTTTCGGTGTCCGCAGACTTCGTTTATCCTAACGAATAGTGGAGTAACCTCACTGTCAATAATGAGACTATGCACCAACAGTCTAGTTTTTGATAAGAGCACCGTTTATGAGCAGTTAATGCCTCGCCGGCCCGTAATGGACACTAAACATGAAGATGACGATACGCATCGCACAACAATGTTGCCGACTTCAAAATATCAAGCGAAAGCTTTATCTGCAGGGCTATTTACAAATGCGTTCCGAAAGTCCGTTCTCATTGATACCTTTTTATGAAAAGAAATGAAATGAAAAATATCTTTTCCATCACCGCACGAAATACGCATTACGGGAAATGCCCTTCCAGTCATCATCATCACCAGCCTATTGCAGTCCACTGCTGGACATTGGCCTTTCCAGTTATTCACCACTTAGGGCAAATATCTGGAGGATATACCTACCCATAATCGCCACGCTGCCGCCTGCCCAGCGATTGGCGATCGCAGGGCGTAGCTTCGCGCTCCGGTGACGCTGCTGCCCGTCATTGGACTGTGGTGTTTAGCTACGCCTTCAATCGTGATGGTTATACCGCCACCAGTAAATTGCCAGCGCCTCGTTTGTTATTCGGCAGGATGCACCACGGGCAGGTGAGGTTAGCTTGAAGCGAAAAGATGATGGGTCGCTCCCTTACATCCCTTTTAGGCCTTCCAGTCATATATCTGAAACAGCCCTAATGTATTCTCATTCAAAAATAGCTAAAGTTTTACGAGGTCATTACGCGACGCAGGACACTATTCCCACACAAGATTAACTGCGCAGCTATAAACTCCATATAAATCATTTGCTAATTTCACCGTCGCACGCTGGCTTCTGTTGTGTCATTATAATAATATAAAACGTACATTATTCATTTAGTATGTAATGCGAAATACTTATTGATTTTAATGTCAATTTATTTAGATAGATATCAGGGGCCCTACTACAGAAAACGAAAACGATCGTTCGTTGAACGGATCGCGTATTTTTGCTCCACAAATCCCTCTCATTTGTCCCTCCCGTGTTCGAATATACGAACTAAAATTCGTCAACGTCGATTTTTAACAATTTAATTGATATATTAGAACACGGGAGGGACAAATGAGAAGGATTTGTGGAGCAAAAATACGCGATTCGTTCAACGAACGATCGTTTTCGTTTTCTGTAGTAGGGCCCCAGGGCCGTAAGATAATTCCTATTGCACGAGGATTTTTATAGCCCAAAAATAAAACATTTTTGGGTTGTAAAAAGTGGTTTTAGCCAGATTTTCAATTATATAAACCTTTTATTAGGCATATGCGAACAAATCATCGTAATGTTGTTTGTGTGAAATTGTGTGGAGTTTGTGTGAAATTGTGTGGAGTTTGTGTGAAAACGTTGAAATGCTAAAAATGTTGTCGAAAAATTTTGTTTTCTGTCTGTCCCTGTGTATGCGTTTATCTTAAAAAGTACGCAACGGATTACGATGCAGTTTTTTTTACTAGATAGAGGGATATAAGAGGAAGGCTTACGTGTATAATATATGCATGCATATAGTATTGCATCCGTGCGAAGTCGGGGCGTCGCTAGTAACAGTATAAATGATAAACTGTATTATGATGAGGGCTTGAGCATAGGAAAACCATACGATGTAGAATAAATTAGTTTATTGCAGAATGTATATATTACTACTTAGTAATACTTTTGCACGTCAAAATTTCTAGCAATATAATCTGTTGAGAATAAGTGCCACAGAATCAGAACTCATATCCATTGCATCCATTTTAAGTCTACATACTTGCAACTACACAAAACTTAGGTATTAAAATCCGTGTGAATCCCAGCTTATTTTGCTCTTAACACCCAACCCGATGGCACAAACAAATACATTTTCACTTAATATACAGTTTTTTCCGCTATAACCATTAACTTCAAGTAACAAGTCCAACTTTTCAACTTCAACTTAAGAACGTTGTAAATTGTATGCATTTATAGAGGACACGCACGCCTTGGGTGGCAGTATAGCACCACTATTATTAAACCTTCAATGAATTATTTATTGGTCCCTATCTTCAACAACTTAAGGTTCAGTTTCCCTTGTGTTTTGTTAAGGGTGTGCGTAAAGGGTACTTTGGTGTATGGAAGTGAGTTTCAGAAAGCATTATGGCTATTGTAAATCTATCGCTTCGCTAATGACATAGGTCATAGATGTGTAGTCGTGTTACTGGTTTGATTCTCGTTTGAGATTCCATCGTCTTTATGCTTTGTATTATCTCTGCACTGTGTTATTAATGTGGCCAACTTTGATACTTGCAAAGGTCGTGCAAAAATATGATAATAAATGCAAAAGGTAAACGCAAGTTACTTTTATTAACGGAACAATAAAATATTATACAAAAACTTGAAGCGATTATTCTTGAATTGTACCAGTAAACTGAAATGCGAAGATACAACGCTGAAATGGCAATGGACCGGACACATATGCCGCAGGGACGATAACAGATGGAGCCACCGAGTCCTACACTGGCTCCCTCGAGAAGGAAGTCGAAGCGTAGGCAGACCAGCAGCTAGATGGTCGGACGACATCAGAAAGACGGCAGGGCCGACCTGGACCAGAGACGCCGCATCTAGAACGCTCTGGAATGGAGGCAAATGGCTCCAGAAAGGAGGCATAATGTTCAGCAGTGGACACATGAGTGCTGAGAAGAAGAAGAAGACCAGTAAACGGTGTTCAAGACTACAAAAAAAAGAGTTACGTTTGTGTGAATGACAATTTGCGAAAGATTGTTGGCAAGTGCTGGATGCGTGAAACCCAGGATTGAGCAAAGTGGCGAACAATTGGATAACCCTATGTCCAGCAGTGGACTGCGAGAGGCCAATACGGACGTATTATCACGATTATTTGAATATCAATTGTAGCTTCAAATGATGTGTGTAAAGTTACTTGGCTTGGCTTTTAATAATTACAAATTGTCTTTTAAAGGTTTCCCATACCGGAAAGACCGTGAAGTAATAAATCTTAATATTTTCATACACATTTCTGTTGGTGTACCACAATGCTTTTTATTTCCTTAATAAATAAATAATTTTACGTTAAACGAAATATTGAAGCCACATCAAACTTGTATTACTATACATTATTTTTAGATTAAACTTTATGCAAGCACGTCTCAAGCTTTTATTAGAAATTCAAAGTCAATATTCTGTTTTTATTATGGCTAATAGTATTATAAATTATGTCAACTTACCGATGTCCAATAAACGGACAAACACCGAAGATAAAAGATTCATTGACTAATCTAAATTCTTATGGGCGATACAAGTCTCGGCCGGTGCAAAGTACAATAAAAATATAGGTATCATCAATTCGCCTTTGCTTCTCCCCTTTATTATGATGATAAGTAGGCATCTAACGGAAGTATTTACAGCCTTCCTACATAATTATTTATCGTCGTTGACCTGCGCCACGTGCGCCCACGCAGGTCCGTCGTAAACTTTTAATCGGCGATCGACATCAAAAATCAATTTTTATCATTTTCCCGATCGGTGAAGCGTGGAGACGCGCAGAATGGCAATTTTTGGGGTATACTCGTATATACCTACACAGCTTTATACTAGTCTCCCTTGCTTCGCTCTGGGTATTTTGGCTTATGGACATTTTTGTAAGGATCCCTTATCTACGAATATATACATATAGTCTATATTACTCCGGGAGAATGTAGTTTTCTAATGGTGAAAGAATTTTTGAACCAAAACAGACCTTTATTTTTATAATATTAGTAAAGTTTATCGAATTCATTCCGTTTTTTGTAGAGACGGTGCAGATATTCCGCCAATGTAATATGTTTTGAAAGACACGCTCTCTGGCTGTTTTTTCTGCTTTAATTCTTTCTTTCGACGACGGCTCTTGATATTATCCAATCTCATTTGAAAGTAGTAACGAGCAAAGGCAACGGACTTAATCCATAGACATATAGAAAATAGAGACGGAAGAAGTAATGCTTATTTTTTTAATTTTGTGCTTCAAATTATTGTGATTGTGTTACAGAACACAATAGGTTTTAGATCCCCTGCGAAGTATTAAAAGAAAGGCTCAAAATTACAGTATATCTGAAAAAAAAAATGCAGATATGTGATGTGTGCTTACAGTGTTCATTTCAAGTTGATAGCCTCATTCGATCCTTGCTACAACAATGTTACGATGAGAAATTAAAAAATAAAAGAACTGAAACAAATGAACCCGGAACGGAACCCTTTATTTCTTTTAGAGGTGAAAAATGATTACTTCAAAAGTTAACCTTCTGTATTCCGTGTCGTCTTGCGCTGTCCCAACATTGTTGGATGGCTTAGGCCGGTGACACTGGAGCGATTTGTCGCGTAGTTGCCTAACTTAACGGCTACATGTTAAGTGATATTTTTATAGTTTGAAGCCAATAAAACTATTTTATTAGTAACTTCCACGGCTTTGGGCGGTTATTGTCATATTTGCTTTTATTATTGTAATTTTTTTTGTAAACTATCACGAGGCTCACTGTGTTATGGGATTAAGAACTGTTTATATGCTGTCCGTGCGTCAATTCTTTATGCTAGTATTAGGCAATTTTCAGAATCTAGATAATAAGGTAGCACTAGCTTCCGTACTAAATTAGTTCAAGAGAGGTAGGGCATACTTATCTTACCGGAACATATTGTTGAACTGCCCATTCACAAATTCAAATCATACATGAAGTCCTTACTTATAAAAGGGGGCTATTATAGAGTAGAAGATTTCCTCAACGACGACATCTCCTGGACTGCTGCTTCGTAGTAAACTTTGCATTGTATAGACTCAACTTTTATTTTGCATTGTTTAACTTTAAAATATTAAAAAATGTTGTAATACCAAAACATGTAACAATTGGCGATTTAAAAAGAGTAACTACCGAGTTTCTTGCCGTTTCTTCTCGGTAGAAAGCTACTTTCCGAACACGGCGGTAGCTTCTTTTATATTGCTTTTATTCACATTCATAAATTACTTTTTATATTTTTACATTATTTTTTACTTGACGATTCATAAGTGCTTATTTTAAGTCTATGTGAATGTCATGATTTTTAATATTTATCTAATTATAGTCCATAGATTTAGAATGTTTTTGTAATAATTCAGTGGCAACACTGGTAATTTCTAGAACGCGCCTCTCTGGCGGCAAAATAGGCGGGAAAAAAGGAGGGGGAAAAGCCCCAGGCCGTTAAAATCTTATTTAAAAAAAAAAAAGAGGGGGAAAAGCGATGATGGGCAGACGGACGGACAACTGGCCATTCGATTTCGGGCACCGGAGCAGCAACGATAGTTAGGAGAATCTATGTTCGACGAAGAAGTGATTAATAAGTAACCTAAGAAGTCTAGTTGTAATACTTTTATACCAGTACAATACCTTACTCAAAGTTCGACGGCGTTTTATTCTACGACATAATCCTGTTCACCATATGAATAAAGGTATTTTGACTTGACTTGACTATCATCTTCGCTCAAATTGAGCCGCCCGTCCGGGGAAGGACCTCCACCTATGGAATACCGCATCCAAATGACCTCTGTATCGTGTTTCTGCCGGTGAGTAGGGTTTTCCGGAGCTTTTTCACCGGGTTAAAAAAAAAAAAAAAAAAAAAGGGTTTCCGGAGCTTGTGGGAGGTTAAAGCCGGGCCGGCATGGGGGTGACAGGTAATGGACCAGTTACTTGCCCGTTGTCACAGCGACTTGGGCTTCTCTTTCGCTTTCCATCAGGCGTAGGGAAGCCATTATGTCGAGCTACTATAAAAAAGTAAGTTTTACTACTAGGACTATGTATAATGTTTGGCAAGTTAGTTAGAACGTTCCAATTTCCGCAACTCGACTACTGAGTGCCTATGTGAAGTGGACCGAAATTATAGCATCCTGATATGATGCTCATTCCTGCCAACTCAGCTCACTCAGAATTCTCGGCAGGCAGATTGGCCTGTTGAGGCCAATTTGCCTGCCGAGAATGTCCTCGAATGTGCCGGGTTAGCCAAGGTGTTAGGCCAGCTGGTAAGCCGATACCTCGGGGCAGTCGAGCAGAATATGAGTGGCTGTCTGGTAAGCGTGGTGACTAAGGTAAATCCCCCCAAATGGTAATTAGGGGAATCAGTGGACATTTGCAGGCTGATGATGAGTGACAGATAACATATTGTATTGTAATGAATATTATGTTTTGAGACAGAAACTATTGGTCAGGATGTTCATCATTAAACCAATAGTATCAAGTAAATGTCAGTGAGTTTTACTTGAAGATAAACAGATTGATCAGTCGGTCATTAACACATTTTGATTCAAATATCTCGTATGTCTTTGGTTATGACAAATTGCTGGTATAAAAGTTGTTTTTCAACAGTCTAATGGCAGTTAGTCTGGACAGTTTGGAACCACCTGCGTTTGCCAAAAATATGACCGACATAGTGGCGATGTTTCATTAATATACCGATGTCATTTTTATTAGCATAAAATTAGGCGGAATTAAGACACGCCTCGAACGATTCTGGATCGTTGATCCGTTATTTATTGGAAAATTGACAACATATCACAAAACGGTGTATGGTAATATAACTCTTATTGCCTTGGAAGAAGGCTAGTAGTTTTAGCGTATTTTCGCGGTGATCCGTATAGCTTTTTTTGCCTGATAATTCGAAGGGAAACAGCAAGAATTTGTGTGATTTATGCCATTGTCGTTTTTATTATTATGAGGTGTTCGGTCATTTGATGGCGCAGAGCGGTCATTTTTATGAATGACCCTACTAACCGTGCCAGTGAGCAGTCTTGTCATTTGGGAACTATCATCATTTATTTACGCCCACTTACTAATGTTATATTGTATTCGGTGTGAATTTAAAGGGGCTAGATTTTGTAACGTAAAGCCGATTCCCAATTTTTATTTATATGTGAACATCGCTATTGTATAGCCGCGAGGCATTATAAATAAAGTATCAGAAATTTTATATAACATCAATTTGATTATAATTTGATACTTTACTTGATGATTGATGCTAATGATAATCCATGGCCATTTGGTAAATTTTGAATTTATAACAAAATTGAGTTTAGATTAGATAAATGCGCTAGAAGTATTCATATCAATTAGACCTTGAATGAAGGTTATTTGTAAGTGGGGAGTGTCAGATGACATCAGTCAAGAAGGGTGCCTATTTGCTACCATACGTCGATCAAATAGGCAGTAAAATTATGGAATCATCATCATCAGTCAGCCCGTGTCAGTCCACTGCTGGACGTAGGCCTCTCCTAATGTTCGCCACCTTGATCGATTTTGGGCCGCATCCAGCACTTGCCAGCCGTCCTGCGCAAATCGTCACTCCACTTGGCCTGAGGGCGTCCTACATTACGTTTGCCAAGACGCGGTCTCCACTCCAGAACTCGTTTACCCCAACGGTTATCGGTTCTGCGGCTAATATGGCGAGCCCACTGCCACTTCAGCTTACTAATCCGTTGAGCTATGTCGGTGACTTTGGTTCTCTGCCGGATCACCTCGTTTCGGATACGATCCCGGAGAGAGACGCCGAGCATAGCCCTTTCCATAGCTCGCTGAGCGACCTTTAACTTGTGGACTAGCCGTACCGCCGTAATTTAAACACCGCAAAAATTTAAAACCGCCGTAAATTATGGGAGCTCTCCCACAAAAGTATCAGATAGATGTAGGTTGCCAATGAGACTGGTAAACCTTTAATACCATGTCTACAGGTCGGCTCTCACGGTTATCAAGTGGCGCACTCAATTAGCAACTCGCAGCGCGTCAGCTACCGCCTACGCTCCGTGGTAATCCCCCACTTTCCAATGTAAATCCGTTCAATGTGACTTCTACGATATTCCCCAAGTACTCTCAGTGTTATGATGTTCTTAAATTCACGCACTGTTACACAAGACGGTTCGTTTTCAGCTCTTCTAACTTGCCTTTAACGTCAAGAACGAACTCTTTTGTCGCGGTATTTCTTAATCGCTCCCGATATCTTTTTTAAACGTGGTTTAAAGAGAGTTCTTCTTACACGGCGCATTACCGGTCTTTTGAACCGAGCTAAATTTCTATTTGATGTCACTCCTAATAGTGTTACATGCGTCCCAACGCTCGAAATTCCTTATAACTGAGATTTGCGTGCGAAAATAGAATCCTCCTTTCAATTGCAATTAAAATATAGCAGGCACGAGTAGCAGTAGTTCGATAGCAGTTATTTTTATTATGTCACCTTGAATTATATCATATCACCATCATCAATAAACAGTGGCAGAAAATTCACTGCTGCTCACATATCCTTAGACCTAAAACAAAAATGTGAGCAAAACCGGGCTCTCAAGCTAGTCGTCCCATCAGCGATGGCTACGAGCGGGTGTTAATTCGGAGGCGGCCGTAAATAACGAGCTAACCGGTGCGTGCGCGCTGCTGCACTCGATACGGGGCAGAGGCTCTCAAACTGTACTGCAACAGCTACTTTATCATCATCATCAGCCTATCACAGTCAACTGCAGGTCTCTCCAGTTGTTCTCCACTTTGGTCAAACATCCGGAGGCTTTGCCCATAATCGCCATGCAGGGCAGGCGGATTGGCGATCGCAGGGCTTCCTGCTCCGGTGATCAGAGATACTCGAAAGTTACTCTGATCTTTACTTCTTTACTTAGTTCTCTGAGGCTGTTTCTCAACTTGTCTACTACTGAGGCAGCGAACCGAAGTGGATTTTTGAATGAATATTAAAAATTACAGGACCCTCACCTAGATATGAACAGTATAAACGATATGATGATTTTATTCAAACGCTAAATTGAACCACTTTTCAAACAAGAAAAACTAAGCCGAAATGGCTTCTTCCGTTCGGAAGTTCTTCGGGAGTTACGATGCCACAGATACACATACACGCAGACATACGAAAAACGACGGTAGAGTGGTTTTCATTTACAATGACTATATGTAAGTGCTTGTGCTAATAGTCTATGTGTTAAAAATAATACCGCTCTTATTGCTTTGAGAGGTTACAAATCCTTATTCTAAACTCGAATACAGTTTGAGATCCAAAGCTACCGCTACCGACGCCCTACCAAACAGTTTGTAACTAAAAACTCGTAGAAAAGTTACGTAAAATACCGACCTTCTCTCATCCCAATAAGGCACCATCAATATGCAAACTACATCTGTTTCATACAGTTTAGTTTTCTAAATATCAATATCTAGTGTAAGTTAATATCATGACGATATTGAAGATCCACAACAAATCGTTACGCTCAACGGAATTCCATTTTGTTACATTCGGATTTGTGTAACATGCCACAGATGGGTTCGGAATGACGGCATTTCGATTCGGAATCACGTGATTTTGATGTTTACTCAATAAAAATGTGTTTTTATCGATCGTGGAAGTGATAGTCGGGAGGCAACACGATATTATGGCATGACTTATTAGGTAGTAGGTACTCTGTGTATCTGTTTAGGACTAACATTGTACGTTGTAGGTATGGCGAGAGCAACATTATAAAAATAAAAATCCTTTGAGATTAGCAAAACTAGGTTGCTTCTTGATACTAGTTTTACTTTCTGAGATGGTATAGTAGAGGTAGATGCAAAGATTAACGATCAGAAGTTAGTATTTCTTAAAATCTATCAATATTGGTTTGTTAATTAGAACATTTTGTTTTTGCCGCAAACGAACAAGAAAAAACCTACTGATCCATTCGATATATGAACCAACTGTCCGTCGTAAATCCAAACTAGGTAGCTTTCGCATTTGTAATTTTAGTTGGAAATAGGATTATTATTATTAGTAGCTAGGTAACCCATTCGTTGGGTCCGTTTTCCCTACTACGGACTAGTCTTTTTTAATATGTACGTTTTTCTATTCTTTAATGCTTAAGCCATAACTGTACTTAATTTTTAACTGTACCAATTAAATTTTGTTGGACAGTCAAGGATCGGCTTCGATCCGCTTTAACTAAGATCTGATACAAGAGAAGCATTAGATAAGAAGCAATCACCGCATCTCATAATGCCTTCCCAATCTCACCCTAATCACTCTCTCCTTACATGATGCTGTAACAAGTCTACCCGTCTGGCGTTGCGTCACTTTACGTAAACAACAATTAACCTACGCTTAAAGCTTTTCTCACGAAGTTTCGCCACTTAATAAGCGAATTTTGAATAGGCTATAAGTTTTGTAAGGACTCATTGATGGCAGCAGGTCGGGGAGATAACCCTGTTACAAATTGTATGGGTCTCTTACGCTTACACGTTATGGTGAAGTCAATAGAAAAAGTGCACGATGCTTTCAGTTCTTATTTCGAGGCTGTAAGGTTTACAATCGGATGTATTTGTAATAAGTAGGGCTATGGAATTAACTGTATGGTTTAATTCGAATACTTGTTAAAGTTATCAAAACATATACTCATTGACCCCTATGAATAAGGAACATATAAGCATAAAAAGCTTAAAACTTCCACTATGCGTCATGTTTATCCTTACTCGGTTCTTTGGAATCGTCTTCCAGCTGCGACCATCCATCCATCCATCAATCCATCTTGGATACGACTTAGGGTTCTTCAAAAAGCGAACCTACAAATTTCATGCAATGGGGCATGCGATACCCCTGGTGTAGCAGACGTTCACCATTGGACAGAACGGCAACCATTTTGTCACCTTGGTATAAAAAATCGGTTTGTTTTCGCAATACTAATTGCTTCAATAAATCGATACAAAATGTATATTGCTACAATTTTATCTATAATCGGCGCAGTGGTCTGATTGGGCCGCGCATTCGCTATATCAAAGTCGAAACTAGTCATAACTTCCATAAATAACTAATAAACGGTCGTAATTAGAGACGTTTACATCTAATTAGTTGAGATCAAAGCCGAGGGCTAACTGCGGTCGTATATCAACGGTTATTTACACACATAATAACCGAAAATGATCCGCTATTACACGCTCGCAGTATGGTTCCTGCGTTAAGCTTGTTCCGGATCGCGGATTCGTCTGCGTTGACATCTTTTTTTCTTTTTTTTTGTCAACATAATTATACTCTCCCACTGCTGGGAAAAATCCCCCCCAAACTTTTACATAGTCCTCTGTCTAAGGCCAGAGCGTGCCAATCCTTTGATTGATGGACCCAATCGTCACACCATCTTTTAATAATATTCTTCTTTGTGCGTCTATACAGACGAACAGATACACAAATTCGTCGAACACAGCCTGATGATTCTCTAATATCATCCAGTTAACAGCCGATTTGCATACGATCAACAATTAGGGGACCTCCCACCGGGTAACGGCCCCGTGCATATTGTCACGGCATTTTATATGTATATCGGCATTTTTGTCGCGTGTCCAACTGATCTTTAGGGTCGGTTTATATCTACAGATCTATAGATGTTGCACTACTTCTTATCGAGTCAATGGTACTTTAACTCAAATGGAACCAGCCCAAAACCTGGCGACTTTGATGCCGCTATCGGTCGCCTTGCAAGGCGTAAATATTATAGTGCGATTATTATTATTTATTTATTATAAATATATAAATATTATAAATAAATAAATAAATCAGACAACATCACATACATTGCTCCGATTCCAAAGTAAGTAGCTTAAGCACTTGTGTTATGGGTATCAGAACAACGAAGGTACCACAAATAAATACTTAAATACAAATATTAACACCCAGACACGGAACAAACACAAATGTTCATCACACGAATGTTTGGCCCGAGTGGGAATCGAACCCACGACTCTCGGATCAGAAGGCAGCATTTATTATTATTATTAATAAAAAAAAGCAATTTCTACGCACACAGCATGCTTGTGGTCACCGGAGGGCATACAACGCATCGTATGCCCTCTGAGCTTCTCCTTCGTGCCCCGAGTGGTAAGCGCGGGGTGCGAACCACTCATTAGGGCGTGAGTGACGTATGGTGTGTGCAGCCACACCATTGGGGTAGGGGTATGCTTCGGCGCTACCCCGAGTCCCTGCAAACTGCTACCCACTGGCGACACAGGGGGGCTTAATTTGACAGGCTCGGTGGCTCATTTGGTAGTGACCTCTGAGTCTAGGGTCGTGGGTTCGATTCCCGCACAGTACAAACATTTTGTGTTCATGAACATGTCTGTTTGTATTGGTCTGGGTGTTTTATATGTATAATATGTATTTATTTACAAAAAAAAAAACTATCTCGGAGGTGTGAGTCCCACACACCACTCCGACTTTCCCCGGAGGGCGGCGCGAAGAAAAAGGTCAACACAAGATTACGATCTAAAATCGCATCGTAGACTGAGCATCACCCTCCCAGCGGCTCGAAGGCTGCCACTAATATCTTACGAGTGTCACCGGCTGCGAGCCACTCATTAGTTCAGGAATTTCGGTATTCCATTACACGTCTGATGCTCGTAAAATCACCGGGGCTTGTCCGCGCCAATCGCGCCGTTATGACACGATTAACAACTTGATAGCACAGTTAAGTAGATAAGAGTAAGGCGTTTTTGCGAAAGACAGGTTTAGAATCATCATCATCATCGGCAGTCTACCGCAGGAAGTAGGCCTCTCCCAAAATGCGCTATTCTGCTCGATTGGCAGCAACACTCATCCAGTTTGATCTGCGCAGATTATTATCATCCAGTAATAATTATTACCTTATGCAGATAATTAGCAGAGTACACTTAAAATAGTAAGCCTTAAATTTAGAGCAATTGTTCCATCGGAGATCGTACTACAGAGAATCAAAATGGTTTTGAAATACTTAATTGTTTGCACGAACTACGAAAACGCTACGAAATGTTCGACGTGGAATAGACATCGACGCGTCAGTGCATGTTGATCGTATTTGTTTGTTCCTGTAATGGTGAAAATCCGTTTTTTTTATGCGAACTGCCCTTGACTGTAGTTTACCTGCAGCTGCACTGTATGTTGATGGTAAGCCATCGCAGTCTACGATGAAGTGAGGTCACCCAGGTAAAACCTGTACATTCTCGCTTTGAACATCGATAACTCTCGGAGAACAATGAGCCCATCAAAAAGGTCCATAGTTTGGGCATTCGCAAAGTTTAGAAGCGAAATGCCGGTGATAGATAAAGGATACAAACCACCGTCTCATAGCTTCCCGAAGTCTTCATAAAAGTGGCAAAAAACTTCATAAGCCTTTCATTCCTAGCCGGAGCCTACAACTCGACGAATAAAAATACCTATCATTAAAATAAAATTTGACATTAGTAAAATACACGAGCCATCAAACATCACTCTCCGACTTATCTGACCCTTTTACCCATCACATTTTTTATTTAACTGTCAGTTAATACCTCCAAAAGAGAGGGCAATAAATCATCCGATTTGTCACCGTCACCGCGGGCGCACTAGCGCGGCGCGCGACTCCACTCGCCAATTAGGGGGCACACCCACGCATACCATTTACATCTCATTTGGATAATATTTGAGAGAGGTAGGGCATAGCGAAAGAGCTCGCTATGCCTTTTCCCTCCAAGCTAACCTCACCTGCCCGTGATGCATCCTGCCGAATAACAAACGCGGCGCTGCCGACTGGTGGCGGTATAACCATTAGGATTGAACGCGCAGCTAAATACTACAGACCGGTAGCAGCAGCGTCACCGGAGCGAGGAGCTACGCCCCGCGATCGCCAACCCGCCTGCCCAGCGTGGCGATTATGGGTAGGTAATATCCACCAAATGTTTGCCCTAAGTGGCGAACAACTGGCGAGGCCTATGTCCAGCAGTGGACGGCAATAGGCTGATAATGAGGGCATAGCGAATCTTCGCTCGAATTGAGCTGCCCGTCCGGGGAAAGACCTCCACCCTATAGAATACCGCAGCCAAATGACCTCCGGGTCGTGTTTCTGTCGGTGGGTAGGGTCTCCGAGCTAGAGAGGTGAGTGTTGCACCGGTAGCTAGGGCATGGCGGTGGCAAATGACAGGTAACTGACTAGTTACTTTGCCGTTGTCACAGCAATTTGGGCTTTTTCGCTTTCCATCATTCGTAGGGAAGCCATTATGTCGTGCTACTATAAAAAAAACAATATTCATGTGGTTTGTCTGTCAGTTCATTGATATGATGAAGTGTTGATCCGGTGATGAAGGTAAAAGCAAGTCGAAATCTTCCATATTCAATCAATTAAAATTCAAATCTTTCAAAGTTAAATTTATTATCTTTATCTTGTTAGCTCACATACCAATTTCGGCTTTCTAAGACCTCAAGCAGTACAAAAACAGTTTTGATAGTCATAAGTCAATGAATGACGAAATTAGGGGTGTTTAGACATCAGTATTAAACCTTGAGGTATGCTGAAACTATGCATACATTTTTAATAAACCCTCTATGAAAATCATACCCTGTGAATTTAGTACATCTACACTAATATTATAAAGAGGAAACATTTGTACCTATTTTTGTATGTTTGTAATGAATAGGCTTAAAAAGTACTGCTAATTTAAAAAATTCTGACCAATAGAATGCTACATTGTTCCAATTTGACATAGGCTACATTTCATTTTGAAAAAAATTAGGGATCCTTAGTAAAATTTGAACAATGTAACCGAAGGTACACCTTCTTTATACACCTTTCTACAGAAAAATGAGTTTCCCGTGCGAAGCCGGGACGGGCTGCTAGTCTAATATAATCCAAATCATAGTTATGAGGGTGTAAACAACGGACAAGATGTTTCGAGAAAATGTAAACAGTGCCCGTACTCTTCGCTTGGTCATCTTAGCGGGTGCACTACTGTGCCCCCAGATTTCCTTAATTGACACCTGAAATCGAATCCGGTAACTTTAAGCGTTTTTAGCGAACGATTTACACAACAGATTCAACAACAAAATGTCTATTGACCTATCCGTCAAACATACTAATTAACAAATTTATACATTCGGACAGAGTCATGCTGAATAGAACCGGTTATATAGATATTCTTTATTGCACACTATATAAATTTTCAACTTAAAAGTAATATATGACCAGGTCGATTTTGCGTAGGCAGATATAATGCGGTTAATATTAATATCTAAATTAAAATTAACGCCAACTTTGAATGAAGGTGACGTCACAACTATTTATTAGTCGTTCGGCTCGAAGACTCATAATATATTTTATTTGTATAGGTTTTGACAGATCCCGTTAATGAAATCTGGTTTCCGGATTTACTCGTAGAATAGGACTACCCTATCTCATCCCATGAGTGTCGTAGAAGACGACTAAGAGAATATAATAATAATAATAATACAAACATACCAAACAACATTACAAACCTCATCCAAAAAACAGTTATCCTAAACACATGCCGCATCACCCGTAAATTCTTGTCTTCTGATTCTTCTTCTTTCAATATTGTTATGCTTGGCTAAGGCCCGCATCTCAAGTAAGTATATTACCCATCTTCAAAATGATGAAGAAAAATGTCTTCAAAAATAATAATAAATGATTTATTCCTCACATATCATGTGTAATGATAAAATAATAATAAATGATTTACACCTCATAATCATCAAAATCGATACATATTACAATTTCGATTATGGCGGGCTAACACCTGAACTAGGTACGAAACCTGTGTCTCAAGTAGTCAGCCCTCCTCCACACAAAAGTTACAATTTTGCTAAGTACCGACGTTTACAATAATTATTATTCCATTACGAAATAGTGAGAAATTTCTAAGTGTGAAACTTTATGTCGATGTTAATATTTTTATTTATTTTGTAAGAGGCTAAGAACTAGTTTTTAAGAGGTTTTCTGTGCTGTCATAGTTAAGGTTATGGAGTTTGTCAAACAAGAAATAGTTCAAGGATTTTTTATTTAATTTATGATTTTTTTTCTCTTTTGTTGAGCATATTATAGAGAATGGGCTCTGAATAGAAGCGTTGAATACAAATAAAACCTACAGCGGTCATATATCCGTCTGCCAAGCGTCCTGGCTAAGGCAAATCCCCCAGAATGACGTAAAGATAAAGGTTTTAGCTTACAATATTTATCCGGCAGATGAGTTAACAGCAGCTCAGTCTATTAGCCGGTAGCCTGAACTCGTCTCTCTACGCTCTCTTCCAAATTAACATTCTTAGCGTTAATTACTTCAAACTTACTCTGACATAATGGAGATTTAGTGCGATTGAGTTACGGATGGTGTTGCTCATCGGTAGTCTATCGATTGACGTCATAGCGATAGTATCGATAGTTACAATAGTTCATCATCAGCCTATCGCAGTCCACTGCTGAACACAGGTCTCTCCAGTTCGCGACTTTGGGCTAACATCCTCTTTTTTATAATGGCTCGACATAATGGCTTCCCTACGCCTGATGGAAAGCGAAAGAGAAGTCCAAGTTGCTGTCACAACAGGCAAGTAACTAGTCAGTTACCTGTCAGTTGCCACCGCCATGCCGGCCCAACCTTAACCGGCAGAAACACGACCCGGAGGTAACTTACCGGCAGAAACACGACCCGGAGGTCATTTGGCTGCGGTATTCTATAGGGTGGAGGTCCTTCCCTGGACGGGCAGCTCAATTCGAGCTAAGATTCGCTATGCCCTACCTATCTAAAAATTGATTAACGTCTGAAGGCTGTTTGATTGGCAATTGCAGGGCGTAGCTTCTTGCTACAGTGAAGCTCCTGCCTGTCATCGGTCTGTGGTATTTAGCTACGCCTTCAATCGTGCTGGTTGTACTGCCACCAATCGGATGCCAGAGCCTTCTTTGTTATTCGGCAGGACCAAGGGCAGTTGCTCCCTTACATCTAGGGGCAGCACCGTGCCCATGACTTTAATTGTTTTTGTTTTGTTTGTAACGGTTTGTGTGTTTTTGCTGTATTCGTTGTTGTAAATGTATCTATCTACCTTTGCAAATAAACTTTTTATCTATCTATATATCGGCGTCACCGGAGTGGGAAAGCTACGCCCTGCGATCGCCAAATCACCTGCCTAGACCGTCACAGCCCCAAATAGTTGACTGGCTCGGTGGCTCAATGACTGGCTCGGTGGCTCAATTGGTAGTGACCTCTGCCTTCTGAGCCAAGGGTCGTGGGTTCGATCCCCGCACATTACAAACATTTGTGTGCATGAACATGTCTGTTTGTATTGGTCTGGGTGTGTTCTATGTATAATATGTATTTATTTACAAAAAAAAATGTATCTAAGTAAGTTTATCAATTGTCTAGTACCCATAGTACAAGCTTCGGCTTAGTTTGGGGTTAGATGGCGCTGTGTGGCCCAGCGTGGCATGTCTTGGGTTATTTATTTATAATAACTTTTATGCAATAGTATTGTTTGGTCCTGAAATATCGATAGAGTCGTCTAATTCAGTTGAAAACTCTCGATAGTTTTTTGTTAAACTGTCGAACAGTTCGGCAACTCTAGTTAGGGATAATGCCTAGGAACTAACTACTTGGACTCGTAACTTCACATAACGGGCGTAATATTAACTTCGTTTTAGAAATACATAAATCACTTATTTGACGAACCAATCGGTTATGGAATTCTCTTCCTGCACGTTTTGTGTTGCTATAAAAATATTATGCGTCTGAATAATGAATATTCTCAACGAGCATCGTTAAGATTTACCTAATATCAGTTACGTACCAGATTATGGCAATGGACGGTAATGATAATTTTCTCTATATTTAAAAAAAATGTAAGGGGCCGGCCTATCATCTTTTAGCTCCAAGCCGACCTGGGGTACAACAAGGGAAGCCTCCACGCGTGGTCGTCTTTGACGGCCCGGCGTACCCCGGGCAACGGCGGGTAGTAGAAGTCGTTCACCTACTACCCGACGGCTAATTCCCTGTGGGAGCACGCACTTGTGCGTGGCTCCGGGGGCCAGCGTTGGCGTCGTTGTGGGGAGCGACGCCTTCCACGGCCGTGCTTCGGCACACCCAGATGGGGCCTTCTGGCCTGTGGGTCTCTCCCAATGGCGGGGCATTTGTCCGATTGGTGAGAGACGTGTTGTCGGGCGCATTTGCGCCGGTTTGTCGGCGATGGTCGCAGAGGAAGAGGAGTGCCCTTCGGGGGATCTCGCGGTGTTGTCGTTGCCGTCCTCCCTGTCTTCTGCGACCGTTGCCGCCTTACCAGATGAGCCGTTTGACGGCGTGGGATGGCAGTGTATCACTGCGGCGCGGCGGGTCCGATGGCCACGGTTCTCGTGGTCGTCGGATATGGTCCTTTTGGACTGGTCGCCGTGCAACCTGTTTCCCCTCGCAGGAGGGACCAGGGGGCTTGCCTTGACTGGCGAGCCCGAGTGGAGTGAGACCACAATAAAAAACCGCCTGTTATCCCGACTTCGGTCGGGACCAGGGGGCGCGAGCTCAAGTGGAGAAAACCACAATAAAAAACCACCGTGCGGCGGCGGCTGCACGCCCGACGGAGTTCCGCGAGGTCGGCACGAGGGAGTCGGCCACGTATTGCACGAACTCCGTCCTTGGAGGAGGGAGACGTCCTTTTCAGGACCGATCCCTAGGCTGCCCCAAGTGGGGGGGCCAGCCCGTGTCTGCCTAGCAGACCAGCGCTGACAGCTTCGCGGTGTTATAGCCCAGGACCCGCGTTGCTGTCGCCCAAGGCGCGTTAGACGGTGCAAACCAGGGTTTTTTAGTGGGTATTCTCTGCCGACGCGGAGCGAGTCCCACATAACCCGTCTGCTCCCTCGGGCAGCGGGTATGCGTAAACTGCATTTCTCCCTGGTGAAACAAAAAAAAAAAAAAAAGCTCCAAGCCAACCTCACCTGCCCGTGGTGCATCCTGCCGAATAACAAACGACGCGTTGGCAACCGAATGGTGGCGGTATAACCATCACAATTGAAGGCGTAGTTAAATACCACAGGCCGATGACGGGCGGCAGCGTCATCGGAGCTATAAGCTACGCCTTGCGATCGCCAACGATTATGGCCATATCCACCAGATTTATATATATTCGTTTGTCCGTGGCGATTTGGGCTTCTCTTTCGCTTTCCATCAGGCGTAGGGAAGCCATTATGTCGTGCTATTATAAAAAAAAAAAAAAATGTTTTTTTAAACTATACGTATAAAAATTATTTTGACTTTGACTTTGACTAAGGTAGGTTGCAGCAATTTCGACGTGCTAATATAAAAAAAAACCTATCCGAGTCACAACCAGCTCCTATCTCCCCTACTTAAACAATGGTCGGCGAGCGCATCGACGACTTATTGTCTCTGGTCACTGATGACGAAACTTTATGGCCGCCGGGACGTGCTACGGCCGATAACGGGACCCCACACTTATCAGAGACGACGTTGTGTTGTGACTTTGAATGGTGCTTCAGTGACCGTTGCGTACGTCAATGTTCGGAATTATTCAATCTCAAATCATCACTACGAGATGAGTTGGGGTTGGGTGTAGTGAGAGCGATGCGTTAATAAATAAACAAATATCAGACAACATCACATACATTGCTTTAATCCTAGAGTAAGTAGCTTAAGCACTTGTGTTATGGGTATCAGAACAACGAAGGTATCACAAATAAATACTTAAATACAAATTATAAACACCCAGACACGGAACAAACACAAGTATTCATCACACGAATGTTTGTCCCGGGTGGGAATTGAACCCACAACCCTTGGTTCAGAAGGCAGGGATCACTACCAATTGAGCCACCGAGCCAGTCAAAATTCTACTTTTACTTTTCTTGTTTCTTTTTTTCTAACAGCTTTTTCTTTCTTGCTATTCTCTACTCAATGGTTGTCAGATGTTGCTTATAGCTTACCGCTATAAGCAGCCTTAACTGTACGACAGTTGTATACTTTGCCTAGGTACTTCTCAGTACATTTTTAGTATGCAAAAAACAGTATTTAGCTATCTCACCCTATAAAGTACCTACTGCTAGTTATTCTTGAGCTTCTGTAAGGACTTTTATGTCATTGATCACAATGACATTGCCAAACCACTGCTTATTATATTCGTATAAATGCATAGTTTAATACTCAGGTAAAAGCCTTTTTTTTTAACCGCAGAGAATGCATTTACGCATACCACGCCACTCGAGGAAGCAGCGGGCTATGTGGGACTCATCACCGCCTCGGAATGATAGAAGTGAGGCGGGAAATACCCACTAAAAACTCCAGTCCCTTCTGCAAAGCGCCCCAAAGATGGTGTTGTGCGTCCTAAAAATTATGTCCTCCACGACAACACCGGCGCGGCCTACAAATTAAACCCTGGGTAAATCCTGTTGTACTTGAGCTACAATTAATTTATTTTAGCTTTGGTAGGAGCTAATTGTAGAATTTCGGTTTCTTAGTTTAACAATATTAATTGAAAGATAATTTTGCAGAAAATTGAACTTCGTTTATTGCATTGACAATAGACTACAGAGAGAAAAAGTGTTGCCACACGTAAAGATATAATTTGACCATAAAGAATTGTTGCGTTCATCATTCAACACTAATGCACCATGTCAACTCATTCCTTCCCTTATTTTACTATCTAGCACACCATAAATCTAGACTTCAGTAAAAAATAAGTGTTCCAAGTCAACCCTCGCCTCGCTTGCAATACGCCTCAATCACAAACGCATGTCAAAGTTCGTCTATCGACGTTACGACAGAACTTTAGGAATGTCGCCGCGACGCCGCGGACAAATGTATAAAATTGTATGTTAATTCCCATATAAAGCTAGCCCGAGCCAGCGGGCATTTGTAATGGCCAAGAGAAATCCCAAATTGTCACTTTAAATAATCGTGTTCATTAGTAAACATTTAAAACACGCATTAGGAGCGCTGGGTGCCGGCGCCCGATCGCTATCTCGACACATACAAACATACTTCCGTCCTGCTCTCACCTATGAAGAATCTAATAAAGAAGAAAGGGAGACGGTTAGGGCAAGAGTAGTTCCGAACATGGAATAGAGAGGTGAGACCGCGATAGTATCGTGCGCCTTACGGATACGTACTAATTAAAAGGGACTCTTTTCGATAAATGGTCCCCAGATCCTCGAGTAGATGTCGCAATTAAGACATATACTTAATAAGGCGGCTCGGATCGATACAAAACGTTATTAGTCGATTTGTATTTAAATTTGGAACAATGTTTGACGTCCCGCCGTTACGTAATTGGTGATAATTTTTTTAATTGATATTGTTGCGGCGTATGGTTTAAGAAATTAATTTTATTGGCATAGGACCGATTATTAAATTTAATAATTTTATTAATCGACCGCCGTTGACATAAAGATTTTTAATTACTTATTTGCCTGGATGATTCGGGCGGTGCTTTGTCGAATTATAACCGAAACGCCTGCGAGGCAATTGAATAATTAATTTGATTTGTTTTACTGGTACCGCGTGTGCTCGTCATAAACGTTTTATTATTATCAATAAAAAGTAAAGGCGGAAGGAGAAATATTGTGTAGGTGTGAGGATCCTATGTACTGTCGCTGTTGTAAGGCCTTTGTGTTTATTGATCAGCGTGAAATCGTGGCTATAATAGTAAAGTTGTTGAAAGAATTAATATAAACTGATGATTGTACTAGGTACCTACCTCCTTCAATGTCATAAGCATGTATATTATTCACAAGTTCTTGTAAAGAAATAAATATTCGAGTAAAAACATTTTTTTTAATATTCTTATTTTCTTACTTTCTTCAAAGTAACATTCTTTTTATTTCATGACACCATAGGTCTAGTCCTCCTACGAGTACATCAATGAATCAACGTCTTCTATCAAGATGACGTCGTTGCGTAACGACCAAGCGAACTAAATTAATCAGGAAATAGGTATATAGAGTTTTACTTAAGAGCGCGCATACAATTTTAAGCAACTCGAAACGCACGCGGGAGCCGATTCCGAAACACACATAGACATCATTTGTGTCTGTGTGGGTGAGCGGCGTGTCGGATGCTAACTCCGGCGGACGAACATATTTTGATACTTAACAATTTATTATTCATCTAAATTATTTGAACATTCTTTTATTGCTAAATATTTTATTAGTGTAGTATAGGTGCGTACTTATTAAATTGATTTAAACACTTTAGAGTACATTATTCTTAAGTGTTTACTAATTAAGGTTTAAGAAAAATATAACAATATTTTTGTCTTTCTATCTTTATATGTACCAGGTACATACCTATCCAAAGGTATTGTGTGAGTGATTGACATTATTAATGTTGCTTGATAAAAATCAATAATCCCTACTGTGTTTTCCTTGCCTTCTGATCATGAGTCAAAGGTCGTGAGTTTGATTCCCATCCAGAACAAACATTCGTGTGCTGAACATTTGTGTTTGTTCTGTGTTTAGGTGTTTGTATTATTATTTAAGGAAAGAGCAGTCTCCGTGGTTGCCACGATATAACTTTAACCCGTTTTATATTTTAACTTGTAAAAATTACTTTGTTCATTTTCACTCGGCAGAAATGGATCTCACAAAGAGGCTGGTTGCCATCATTCAAAAAAGATTAGTTTGTAAACAATTTGTCAATTTGAATTAAGGTCCTAAGTCTTCTATGCACTGATCACAGAGATCATGCATGTATCACTGATGCTTGTGCTGAAAGTTGTGCTTGTGTTTCGTAGCACCCCAAATGGCCTACAACAACTAAAGTCTGGTTCCTATCCAGCTTGACCAATCCATCACTTATTCTCGGGATGAATATTCGTCATGACCCGAATCCTAAAGGTCCCGATCCTTGAAGGAGTCATTGACTACTGCAGCATTCTCTAAATAGGTGTCCTGAACCTGATTCTGAAAGAATATATCACGACTGACCAGCGCTGTTTTTTGTATAAGGCACAAATCTTGCGTAGAATACTGCTTTTACGCAATTTTATAAATGACTAGCTGTGCTCGCGACTTCATCCGCGTGGAATAGTTATTTTTCCCCGTTTTTTTTTACATTTTCCATTATTTCTTCGCTACTAATAGTTGCAGCGTGATGTTATATAGCCTTTCTGGATAAATGGTCTATTCAACACAAAAATAATTTTTCAATTCGAATTTTTCAAATTTCATAGGTTCTGTGGGTTAAACGAGTTTATTTCGGAAAATTAAATAATTTTGTGCAATTTTGGCATAGCTGGCATTAATTTTCGAAAATATGAGACACGGCTCAGTGATTATCTGCGCTTTAAAAGCGGAGCCGAGAAAATGAGGTATAAAAATTAGCGGTATGAAAGAAAAGCTAGTTCACTGGTTTGTTTATTAACCGTTAACAAACAGTTTTGCCTTTTGGAAACTTATGGCCTCCTTCTTATAACGAACAAGCAGTCATCACATGCATAAAACAAACCTTAACAGCTATGCCCGAAGACCTCACTGTACAATGGCGCCCTCTGGTGATTACAAAAACGGTAGCCCTCATTGGCAACGTTGCACCTTGCGACTTGCATACTGCAAGTTACATGCTCGCCCTGCTCGTCGCCATACTACCATTCAGCATACGTAGCCGGTAATTTTAACGTAATGTATGTAAATAAGTTACCGTAACATATCCGTATCTTACCAGCCTTTTCGCTAAAATCACCCCTAGTAACCGTAATGGCCATACATTTCACAACTATCATATTGCATTTTGGTTTTACATTTTGAAACTATAAAATATAATTTTTACTTCTTTCTAATACTATCTGAATGAAAGTAGTAGTCTCATATCGTTATCAGCCTCTCACAGGCCACTGCTGGACATTGGCCTCTCCCATTGTTGACCACTTTGATCGATTTAATTTTAATCGTAGATACTTGTTATTATTGTGACACAAAGATTCACTTATTCACACTAAACAATTAAGCGACAATTTCAAAATTGGATTCGAAGATCGATTTATCTAAATCTAAATATATCAATTTCGTGCATACCATCAAACATTTTATCATCCATCTTTACACATATAATTTTACTAATAATAACTCGACTATGGGATTTCTATGACTTTCAGCTTCATTGTATGCCTTTATTTATAGTCGTGAACATGTGACGTAGATTCCTTAAATGCTCCCAACTCAAATTAATCTCCTTATCAGTTTCTTCATGGAAGTTGTTTCTGACCATTGATGTTAACGAGCATATTAATAATCATTGGACTAGCCTTACTTTGTAACTTCATTAGTGAACTAATAAACAAATATCATATTAATTTTTTGAAATATTTAGCAAATGTGGTTGTAGATAATAATAATTATAATAATCCTGATGTTTGTATTTGATACTCATGACTAAACATTAAATTATTTCATTAATTTAGTACATTATTTTAACTTAATAAATTTTCCATACAAAAATAATATTACAAAGTATCAAACTCGTGGAGTTGCACGCGCGCAGAGAAGTATACGCTCATAAAAGTGGTTGTGCGTATGTGTGCGTGAGCGGAGCAGCGAGCGGCACGTCCTCCCTCTGGGATGACCCGCATTTGGACTGAATCGGCAAGCGTCGCGCGCGTGGCTTTATAGTCACTTTTAAAAAAATCGTATAAAATAAGAGGCATAGAATATTAATAAAATAATAATTAGGTGCACTTAAGAAAGACTTCTTTTACATTTACACAAAATTTCAACTAAAAAAAACAGTGTTTTCTACTAGAAAAACACTGTTGAAAAGTGTGAATTGAGCTTATTTTGAAAAATTATTTTGGGCAATTTTATAACACATTTTTGAAAGTTTTTTTGTCTAGTGCACTAATAGACCATATAAGCTATTGTATAAACATATATTTAAAACATATGTATGTAATGCAATTGATATTAAGACTTTCGAAATTGACTCTGACTCGCATTTTTGCGAATCGGCTTACGGGAGATCTTTGATAAACAAAAATATACTAGTAAATGTTGTATTTTATCTAGCCTACGCACTGCTTGAAGACTTTATCTATATATAAAACTATGTTTCTTATTTTAAAAAAATCGTTTTCTATGATAATAGCTCGTCCGAAAATACCAGTTTCGCCGCAAATACGTTGAATTCTGTATGCGCGCTCTTAAAAGCCTTGGCACTCCCTGCTTTCACTATTTTAGTCATAAGTAGATAACAGTTCTTTACTACCGCAGAGAAAATAGACTCAAGTCTTGTCAGATACCTACACATATTTTATTGGTTACAAAAACCAGGTTACAATATTTTATTGCCTGATTTTTCTATCTTATTTCCTAAGTAAGTCGGTAATGATTTATTGATATGATTAAATAAATAAATATAAGACAACATCATAAACATTGCTCCAATCCCAAAGTAAGTAGCTTAAGCACTTGTATTATGGGTATCAGAACAACGAAGGTACCACAAATATATACTTAAATACAAATATAAACACCTAGACACGGAACAAACCCAAGTGTTCAAAATGAAAAACCAAAAGATGTAACTGATTCCGATATTTCCGAAAACCAGCGTCGGGGCGCGCCCGCGCCGCGGCTTATGCTGAGTGACAGCCATTTTGGATGCATTGTTTTTAATGTTAAGTTTTTTTAAGTATTCATAAGTTTTATGCTCCAAATAAAAATTATTTCATTTCATTTCATATATTTCGTCGGCGTTCGCAACCATTATCCCACAAGCCATTCCACCAAGCCAGTAGGTACACAAAGTGTAAACAGCGCGTTGACGTATTTCCTCCAAGTCCCAATAGTTAGCCGGAATGTTCGCAAATTAGACACCAGTTGTTAATTACGCTAATTCGCGTATTTAGTTACGATATTGCTCAAAAGTTTACCCGTTATAGTGTTGATAGAAATAGGCCGTGTTCGTTGTAGGTATTATGAAATTAGAAGGAAAACAAGATTTAGATAGACCACCTACCTTAGTCGCTCTACCTAGGTCTACTTTGAACGAAGATATTATAAATTATTTAATTGTCAGTAGAATTAGTTTCATTTGTACTTGACGATTCATAAACTTATGAACATGTAGAGCTATGTAGAGATCTAAGCTCTGCGTTTTTCTATAGAATCTAATCTGAAATGAAACGCACTCCCGGGTCAATTGAATGAAATGGGATTTTCTAAGCTGTCTCGGGTCTAGAAGTTTTGTGGGAGGCCCACAATCATTAAAAGGTAACTCTTAGTGCAAGGGAAAACCTTTGTTAGAGACCAGTCAAGGCTTCGCCACTTAAGGCAAACATCTGGACTATATACCCATAATCGCCACGCTGGGCAGGCGGATTGGCGATCGCAGGGTGTAGCATCTCACTCCGGTGCTCCTGCCCAGCGTGGCGATTATGGGTAGGTAATACCTCCAGGTGTTTGCGCAAAGTGGCGAACAACTGGAGAGGTCTATGTCCAGCAGTGGACAGTGATAGGCTGATGATAATGATGACACACCTACATACAAACACCCCGATCAATTCAAACAGACATGTTATTGTTCATGCACACGCAACATTTGTTCTGAAGAGGGTCAGAGGAGGCGTACCAGCACTGAACCGAACTGGTTGTCATGTTTGGTAAATTGAGTTTTTTTTAATTTTTTTTTATAGTGACTCGACATAATGGCTTCTCTACGACTGATGGAAAGCGAAAGAGAAGCCTAAGTCGCTGTGACAACGGGCAAGTATCTGGTCAGTTACCTGTCAGTTGCCACCGCCATGCCGGCCCGACCCTAACCCCCCACGAGCTCCGGAAACCCTACTCACCAGCAGAAACACGACCCAGAGGTCATTTGACTCCAGTATTCTATAGGGTGGAGTTCCATCCCCGGACGGGCGGCTCAATTCGAGCGAAGATTCGCTATGCCCTACCTCTCTTACTACCTACTTAGTTAATTCGGAATCGAACTTTAAACTTTTCGTATCATCCGGTGCTTTCTGAATGCTTTCTTCCACAACGAACATCGGCAGTCAGACGTATCTCGACAACGACAGCGCACGCGCAGCTCCAAGCGCGCCCGCGCTGCAATATCAGCCACAATAATTACCTATTCAGCGCGCCTATTAAGGGTAATAATTATAAACACCTTGATGTCCAGGGCTGGCCGCATTTCAAATTACTTTAAATCATCTTCAAATTCTTTTATTCATCATCATCATCATCAGCCCGTATCAGTCCACCGCTGGACATTGGCCTCGCCTAATCCCTTATTACAAGGGTTAAATTTAATTTCTACTTAACAATATTTATTTATTTAGAACAACCAACAAGTTTACACTGATGTATTAAACTTTTTGCTTAAATTAAACTCGAACTAAGTGTCAACTTAGAACAACAACTCTTACTTCGTGTAATTGTGTGCTAAATAAAGTTTTTCTTATTCTTATTCTTCTTATAACTTGGGCAAATATTGGGAGAGGCATATATTCAGCCGTGGGATGGCGATATAGACTAATGATGATGATGAAGTGTCAACTTAATTATAGGCTGTTACGGGATTCAATGTGGAGCTATTTAACTAAGAATGTTTAGTGTTTATGTTTTATGTGCGTTTAAAAGGACCCAGTGCAGTGAATCTAAATTTACCAAAATAACCCCGAAAATATGACCCCGAATCTGAATTATTACAAGAGTTACATAGTGTGCTGCCTGGTTCCTGTTCACATAATAGTACAACATCATAACTTCTGCGTACTTAGCTAATCTCGTGTTGTGACAGATAAATACCGCTACATCTCTTCACGTGGTGTTGTAAGAGTCGACGCCAAAGTCTCTTAGAACTTCTTGAAACACCTACTCAGCCTTCCGTGACTCCGGTTGCGCTTTGGGATCGCTTGATGTATACTCGTAGCTAGAGCTTTCTTAAGGAATATGCATCTAACTCCTGTCCAACCCTACTATAACCGAGCGGAAATCTGAAACCTGTATATCTCGGGCGAGTCTCGCAGCATAAACAACCTGCGCAGACGCATAAGTGCCGCGTAACATCTCATTTGTTAGCGAGCGGCCGACGCTTCGCGGCGGAGCCGTGAGTCGCTCGATTAGCTGAATCGTAGCTTTGATCGGCTCATTTTAATTAGCGTAATAAAAACGTGGTGTGGATGCGAACTGATGTGCGATGGATGGATGATAAGTGGATTGCAACAGTTGAAAGATTTTATTCTTAACTATGTACTTAATTAAATACGATGATACGAGGCAGCCTCGTCATCATCATTGCACTGAGGGGGAGCGGAAGGCTCTAGTCACTTCAATGATAAGAAATAAATAAATAACGAGATAAAAATTATGGGGTTGTAAGGGCGCGGCCTATCATCTTTTCGCTCCAAGCCAACTTCACCTGCCCGTGGTGCATCTTGCCGAATAACAAACAAGGTGCTAGCAATCAACTGGCGGTATAACCATCACAATTGAAGGCGTAGCTAAATACCACAGACCGATGACGGGCAGCAGCGTCACCGGAGCCTAATATTTTTATTTGCCTGTCAAGAAACTGCTCAGGAACAGCCTTGGAGGGGGAACTTGGGTAACTACGAGTAACTCGCACTCTCAAGTATCCAAGAAGCAATAAAAAATAACAATTAGCTAAGTCATCCACTGGTATCCGAATGGATACCATTCAGACGTTCAACAAGCGGGTTTACTTACGAATTTCTCATACGGACGAATTCCATAATCCACATTTTCATCCAATTTACTCCACAATCAGATTTTACAATCTGTAGTAAAGGATGAATTCCGCGATCACTCCAATTAATCGATCCCATCGTAAATCGATTACTCTGTATAATTATAATTACTTAATAATAAGGCGTTTGGGATTATTAAAGTTATTGATCTAATAAATGGGTAGTGTTTAACACTGGTTATTATAGGATAATGTCTTCATCGGCCTTTCATACAAACCGACGGATGATTGATGGGTGTATGTATGGAGAAATCGGTGTGAAGATATGTTTGTTCGCCTGTTTTTTTTCCTTAGCCTTGTATGGATGGGGTATAAATCAAAATTAGCTTTGATGATGTATTATTAGATCCGATATTAGATCCTGTTTTGGAGATCTGGTGAACGTTTGATCCAACCTATCTATGGTTTGACTAGACTAGGTGTTAACGATGTACTGCGTATATTGTATATTTAGGTAGAAAGAGAGAAGCTACGGGTATATATGTTCTTTTAATGTAAGAGGCGGCAGTTCATTAACCATTTGTTATACTATTATTGTTCGTAATGTCCTTTTCTAAATAAAATCATCATCGAAAGGGGCCCAGAAATACCTATCATTTATATTTACTTACATAACAGATCATTAATCAAGATGATGTTTATTAAAGCCAACTTTAACAGTGATAAAGAAATCTATGAAGACTTTTAATTTGCTATCGCTATGACAGCCCATAAGAAGTTTGTTTATGTCTTGTTTAAAGGATATCTTATGTAACAACTTGTATAGATTTAAAAATCTACTGGTAAATATATTACAAAGGTACATTATAGTTAGTCCTTTCTGCAAGGAAGATCGTCAATTGTGTAAAAGCTAGCGACGTAATATAATTATACAGTTAGGTGCGAACCAGACTCTATTATGATAAGACTATCATCAAACGAAACGTGCCATTACAAAAAATCTTCTCGATAGGTACTTCAGTGAAGGCGTAATCGATATTTTTTCGCCGGTACAGTTTCGGAATCGATTTATTTTATCTCGATATCGTGTGAAGTGCCGGCGAGGCGGCACGCGCTGCGCCAGCGCAGACGTATTCGTCGAGCGCTAATCACAGTCATTATGTGTTTGTTATTAGCCGCTTGCCAACGGGTATCGGGTTCTTTTGGTACGTATTCATACTGCCTAGTTGGTTGAGTTAATAAAAAAATCCGCTTGACAATTCCCTTCAACCTTTTGATTTCATATAAGGTTTTCCCTGGTACCTAAGTACTATGAGTATCGGATCCATGCCTTGAGGCGTGAGCCCACGTTTGTCGTACCTTCTCTTAGGTTTAGATTTTTAATAATTTTTTTAATGTTACTAACTGTGTGAATGATGTGTTTGCTTTTAATTGGGTTTCATATAAGACACAGAGCCATCGTCCTATATTAGTTTTAAGAAACTATGTCTAATGTGTTAGCTAACCAAATAAATAAAATAAAATATCAAATGCCAGCATAGAATACTGGGTTGGTCAAAAAAATTGCTGAGTTTTGTCTCGGAGTTACGAAATTTACGACGATTCACCCTCGAGTGATAAAGTAAGTTAAGACGTTGGTCCTGCAACTAAACTAGGTCCGGTGGTTTTGAAATTTTAAAAATTAATTTGAGCGCATGAACTGGCTTGAAATTATTAGCTGAATACTGAGTGCAGGAATTGAATGAATTCAGTTGATTAATTTAGTGTAGGTTTATTGTTATTTATGTTTTATTTATAATATATAACTTATATGTAAATTCAGTTGGTTCAAAAAATACTAGTTTTTTTTTATATATGGGCACGGCATAGTGGCTTCCTCTCGCCTGATGGAAAGCTAAAAAGGAAGCCCAAGTCGCTCTGGCCACGGGCGGGAAACCTTCGATTCCAGTCAGTCGCCACAGCCATGCCGGGCCTATCCACAGCCATGCCGGCCCATGTACTACATATCCACTTCAGTGTTATGATTCACTCCTATCTACTACATTAAGAGCTACTACGGTCTTATCGAAATATCGACCCAAGAAATCGAACACAATGTACTCGAACTGAGGCCATAATATAAAAAAATATAATGTACAAATTGTGAGAAAAACAAATCGACATGAAACTATTTTGATGTGAGTAACGAATCAACGATCTCTCAACGAATGACTGATACAGATCGAAGTGACCATTACCCTCTATAGTTTCACTAAAACGGCGAATGTCTCGCGAAAACCGTTTCCCAACTGACCATCGCAATAGCGGTGACGAAGCAGACGTCGATACAACTCCAATTAAAATCATTAACAAATCAATCCAATCTGTTTCGTTACCATTCACCATAAAGGCCAATAATTAAATATTTATTCGGTTCCATTAGTATCGAGTCGGAACTATTACGGTGAATCGATTCGTCTCAGTGGAAATGGTCAGATTGCTGGCAATAAAATGATAAAACGCCGTGAAATACATTTGACAAACGACCGGGGAGAAAATCTGTGTTTACTTTGCCTTTGTGTCTGTAAGTATTTTTGACGTGTTGCGTCGGGTCGGATTCGAATCGTGGCTTGGATTGCTGGCCACTGGAACATTTGCCTAGTCTAAATAGGGTAGCTTTTTATCCTTTATTCCTTTTTTCAAACACAGCTATAGTGAAGTGCGTATTCATTTATGTGAATAGACGAATTTACTTCGTCGAATTAAAAAAAATGCAATTTGTGACAAAGTAGAATTACTTTGACGACAAAGTAGTAGATACTCGTACATAAAAAAGATGCTGCATAGACTCATCAGTCATAGGTACATGTTTTTTTTTTTTTATTAGTGAATGGGTAGCGCTTGACCTCAACTAGCCTGATGTTAAGCGATGTTGAGGCCTAAGATGAAGCGCGCTTACCCATCAGAAACCGATTCACTCTCGCCTTGAAAATCTGAAGATTATATTCCTCGGGGAACACGGACTCCGGCAAAGAGTTCCACAGTTTAGCCGTTCGCACTATGAATGAAGAGGCAAAGCGCTTTGTGCGAGTTTTCGGAACCTGCACCATAAATCGGTGTCTCCTTGCCGTTTCCCTGCTCTATGTGAAAACTAATGAAGGGATTTGTATGAAACAGCGCGTTTTGCCTCTACTTTCTTAGTGGAACTATGGAACTCCTTGCTGGACTCTATTCCCCGAGACAAACAATCTCCAGGCATCAAGGCCCTCCATCGTTGGCTTCAAGCTCATAACGAATTAAAAAAAACTACGTATTGTTTAGTCGAAATCAAAAATCGTTAAGTATAAACAACGCTTCGGAGCGGATACGGCTCTGTGGCGAGACCCATAGTCACGCGATCGACAGACCCACAGATTGATCAATGCAACACTTGCTTATAACACTTACCAAAGTGGTGTTCTTTTTTTACACGGATAAACCATTATTAACTTTTTCACGGTGTACGTCCGGTTTATGTGTAATGAACGTAAGTAAAGGTTGAACTATACTGACTAACTGTGTTGTAGATCGTTCACGTTTTATAGACCTCATCGTATGCTTTACATCAGGCAATTAGACGGAATTATTCCATCTAACACTAGTTGCTACTTTTCATCAACTCATTCACCTATTTTGAATGAATGAATGAATGAAATAATGTTTATTGCTAATTGGGTAGATACATAATAATTTCTAGACAGTTATAATAACTTAACATAATAACATGTATGTACTTTACAACTAGCAAAGGGAGATAGGATAGCTCAGATATTTTCGCCGTACAACGGTTCTTTGGTACTAGATTCCAGCAGTAGTGTTCCCGAATGGATATGACACTTTAGGAAACACTGTTCTAACTACTTATAGAGCAGTGGTTTTCAAAGTGGCAGGCGACAAAAAGGAACTTTAATTTTTAACGCTGATTATCGTTAGGTTTGGGCGTTCTAAGCGTCGATCAAAACGAAACAATCTAAACGTATAAGTACGCTGCGAATAATAAAAGTTTGGGAACGCCTAGGAAGGGCACTTTTATGAATTTAACTCCGTTTCTCACGATGTCCCTGTTTTTAAAAATCCTTTCTAATTATTTCCGACACTACGCATTAGATGCAAACAAATACCATTTATGGTGGTAGAAAAACAATATTGTTTAGAATAGGATAGAAAGAAAAAATATTTATTTAGATAACAATTTGTTGATGAGGTAATCCATATATAGGTAAGCTATGGGCAGTCATAACGAAACTATAAGGACTCCGGACGTGAACTAAGGAACCCAAGAACAGTAGTAGTGATAATACTCACTTTCACAGATTATAATATGTGCTCACACTACACTATTTATAGATCTCAGCCGCCCGCGGATATTGCGCCTGCGGTGTATTCACCTTAATTGAAGAAAGAGAGCTGCTGTATTACGCGCTTATTAAGGAACAAACACACATTGGCAAACATTGCTTACCACAGCTTATAATCATCATTCACCATTGACACAGGAAAGTCGGCAAAAGCCGTGCAATAAATTGAGATGCCGAACATAAAAGGTGTTGATTGCGGCAATTTAATTACTAGAAATTGTGCTCTATGAGAATGGATCTCAATGACCCCGTTAAACGTTTAATCTCATGCTATTTCGCTTAATCGCTCGTAATGAAGCTAAGGGTTCGATGCCGCGATTGCTAATATACAGTCACATGTTAAATTTCACTAAATTGTCAAGATATTTAATACACTTACAGAAATGTAATTATTTTATTAATCCATTTATATGGATTTGAAATAAGACAACTCCATCTCATAATGTGGGTGTCCTGGAAGACGAATTAGGGAATATCAGCTGAGCAGGTGGTTAGCGATCCTCGACTGTACGCTTTATGAGGAACTTCTTGTCTTGCGCCTCGGTTTTGTAGAACCAACTTCCTGCGACAATCTTACCGTACAGCTACGACTTGAGTACCTGCAAGAAACGAGCATTTTCTTATCTAAAAGGCCGGCAGCGACCCTAAACTCTATTAGAGTTGCGGGTGTCCATGGGCGCTGTCGACTGCTTACCATCACAATTGCTTGACTACCGCCATCATCATCATCAGCCTATCGCAGTCCATTGCTGGACATAGGCCTCCCCAGTTGTTCGCCACCTAGGGCAAACATCTGGAGGATATACCCATAATCGCCACGCTGGGCAGGCGGGTTGGCGATCGCAGGGCGTAGCTTCTTGCTCCGGTGACGCTGCTGCCCGTCATCGGCCTGTGGTATTTAGCTACGCCTTCTATTGTGATGGTTTTACCGCCACCAGTCGGTTTGCCAGAGCCTCGTTTGTTGTTCGGCAGGATGCACCACGGGCAGGTGAGGATGGCTTGGAGCGAAAAGATGATGGGTCGCTCCCTTACATCCCATTGACTGCCGCCTTTCGCATAAAAAAATATCAGAAAACGGCTGTTGAGCTGGGTACAAATAAAACCTACTACAGACATACAACCCCCTGTCGAGCATGGTGATTAAGGCAAACCCCAAATGCGAATTGTCATTGAGTAAAGCATATGTCCAGCAGTGGACGGCTTCAGGTTCATGATGATGTATCAACACATGCTTACATTTCGAAATAAAATTATTCCGTGAAATCAACTTAGAACAAAAATGTAATCCCATCCGATACGTAATGAGCCTCATAAAATTCCGTGGGAAAACATAATTAGAACCAATGAATATTCAAAACAAATAGGTCAAATAAAATATCGTGGTAAGTCGTCCGCTTTACTATAACATGTATATTTCAAACTCAATCTACGTATAGTTTACGCGCGCGTTTTACATTCCACAGATTCAAGATGGTGGCCTTTTATTTTTTTTAGGTTGTGTTCCTGTCATTATAGCCATATATTATCTGTGGGGCGCTTGAGCTCCAATAAAACGTTGGTCACAAATGTTTGAATCAAATTTATAGCAAGCTACTCTTCTAATATCATTTAATAGAATTAAATTAATGTACCGCCTCGACATATTTTACGGTTCTTTACTTGTTCTCGTTAGCTTGTTTTGGGTAAAATTATTTTTGATAGTTTTAACAGATTTCTTGTAAGATTAGATTATTTTTTGTTGATTAAGATCGTCATAACTGTGTACCTTTATTTTCTGTGAGTTATGTTATGTGTTTAATTACAATCGTTGAGATATTGTCAAATATTGTGTTGTGCTTCAAAGAGGTTTAGTAATTTTCGTTTTAGTCCTCTCGTCGAAGATTATCTAACTGTAACATATAAGACACAAATAACATTTTTTGACCTGCATGCATATCCACGGCATTTGCCAAAGAACTAAGTACGGTAACTGAAATTGCGTGCACAATTTGCACATTGAAGTTGAAAGGGGTTTGTCATGTCCCCAGTAGGAGGTCAAGTCTCCCCCTACTAGAGGGTGTTCGAAGGGACACCTTGTTTTGGCGAACGAAGTGTAGGGCGCTCTTTAACACGGACGATGACTAGAGAAAGACGGCTCAAATGTAAAAAGCCCAGAATCGGGATGGTTAGCGTTTTTTAGGGGATTGATTGATTGATACAGACCGAAATGAAATAGGAATGTTAAATTTCACGTCAAAAGTGACATTTTCTGAATTCGGCCTCGTGCCAATATCTCTTCATTGTCAAAATTAGTACAAACTACAAAACCCCACTAAGGTAAACGCTCCTATTACGGAGGTATTTCGCAACATTCGAAACTAGGAGACAAAAATAAGCATTTGTAAGTATTTCTAAATGTGCAAAACCACTTCATCGTCAAAAGTGGTTATTATATTTTGTATTTCTATTGATTTTGTGTTTCTTTTGATGCTAGTTTTTTTTTTAAAAAATATTTAAATAGCCGAGTCGATTGTTCCTAATTCGGAGGTATAATTTCGGTCAGTGCCTATTACGGCGGTAAACGGTTCCTAATTCGGAGGGTCAGAAACAAATAATGTTACGTACATTAAATAATATAAAATATGTGTTAGTAAAGTAAATTGTATGTAAGGGATGTAAGGGAGCGACCTCCCTTACTATCACCTTATCGTTCCAAGCCATCCTCACCTGCCCGTGGTGCATCCTGCCGAACAACAAACGAGGCTCTGGCAAACCGACTGGTGGCGGTTAAACCATCACGATAGAAGGCGTAGCTAAAAACCTCAGGCCGATGACGGGCAGCAGCGTCACCGGAGCAAGAAGCTACGCCCTGCGATCGCCAACCCGCCTGCCCAGCGTGGCGATTATGGGTATGTCCTCCAGAAGTTTGCTTTAGATGGCAAACAACTGGAGAGGCCTATGTCCAGCAGTGGACTGCAATAGGCTGATGATGGTGATGAAAGTAAATTGAAAGGTTTTCATTAATTGATTTGATAACATTGATTTTCTTTTAATAAAATTTGCAAAAATAGCAGGGATGTATGAATCACTTGAATTTTCCTTATTCTCCAGAACCTAGCACCCTCTAAATTCTAACAGTGACGTATTAAAAAAGATCTCGTTGAAACGAATTATTATTACTATATACAATAAACTACTCGTAGTACCTAAGTATAAATGTTACATTTTTGGAAACTAGGTTTTATACCCCGGTTCAAAGGTCAAAAGTAATAATATTTTTTCTAGATACCTAATACAACTTTGGTTTTGATGCAACACTTAAGACAACTGTACTATTCTCCATACTATGATGGGCATTCTTCTCTTTAAATAACATTATTTACATACATTGTTAAGTTTTTATCGCTTTTGGTTTTATTAAATAAGAAAACTTTTTATTTATTTACTGAACCCTAAAACTTGTAATTTTATATTTTATGAATAGCGCCATAATAGGAACCCATATAACCTAATACGGAGTTACCTGAAAATAACTACCACCGTAATAGGAACACTACTCGTGTTATAATGTTCCTAATTCTGACCCATCAAAATTTCGATAAACAAAAGAGTGTAAATGCATAATCACACGATAACAGTTTTTTGGCTCAGTGTGTTAAATTTTAGTCAACAGTTATACAAAATAAACGATTTGTGATCAATTAAAATACAGCTTTTTATTTTACCGCTTCTAAGAAACCAACATTTTATGCTCAACAATTTTCATATTTAACTAGATTTCTAAGAAAGATAGCATGCCGCAGAATATGGTCCTTAATTTAAGAGATTAATGATTATTTCAATAAAACTTGGAACTAATTCAATAAGTTAATAAATTAAAAGTTATAAACAATTAAACATGTCCAGTATATTTCCTAATTCGGAGGTATACCACCGTATTAGGATCAACCTATAAAATTTGTATCCTTTTACGGTGGTATTTTGTTTCTTATTTTTTTGGGTAAAAATGAGTTTAAAATATGAATTAAGCTATATAAATAGCTGCTGTAATAGTAGGAAAATGCAATAAATAACACACAAACGAACTTGAACGGGTTATTAATACGAAAAACTTAGTTTATAAATATTGGTGTACTTTCATTTGATGTTGCGCGTTTGTATGAAAACCTCTCTCACATCGATGTCGCTACACTAATTGATTGATTTTGTTGTGTTGTATATGTGCTATACTTGCAAAATTCGGTCAACTGATGAAGGAATAGATTTGGAATAAATAGTATACATTTTGGTGCACTTATACTGAATAAAATAGGAATAAAACTCGAAAATAGAAATACCACCGTAATAGGAACCGATTTTGACTACCTCCGTGATAGGGACACTTACCTTATACTATATTAAGTAACCGCACTACAACGACAGATTATGTATAGATTAGCTAAGTGAAATATATCGTCTATTGTGTTCTCTGATGGGCGCTCCGACCATGATATCCGATGATCTGTGAAACCTAAGGCGCGCATGCGTTTCATAGATCACCAGATATGGCAATATCAATAATTTTCTCCCGCTAAGCCGTCGGTGTAACGGTACAAAATTATTGATATTTCCACAAAACTAATGTAATTATTTTGCCCTCTGGGATAGGGGCGGAGTGGAGTAGGTGTTAATTTTTAGTTTATGTTCATATGTTCAACGCTGTGATTATTTTTTTATGTGTATGAACAATTGATTTTCTAATGCGTCTAGAATTTCAGGAGTAAAAAGGTAAATTCATATTGCTATCCAAACTATAATAATTCAAAATTTAATCATTTTCTGACATTAGTTTTTCTAGGACTTAATTAAGAACAAAATAGGGTTACCAAAAATGCACGCATGGGACGCACTGCCAAAAAGATATCAAGAGCCAAATATCTAACTCTACACGTCGAAACTTCACAAAGTCAACACATTTATGTGGATTGTTGAGAAGGAATACGCATGTCCAGATCGTACATTTGTAATTACTAATTAATTCTTAAATACTGTTGAGAGACTACATTTTCGCTGCGGTAAAACAACCATTAAAAAGTAATCTTGTTTAATTTCTATATTGATGTAGATTTTACATAAGTTTTCATATGACTCAATAGCTGAAGCGACCTTGAGACCAAATCAAATGATGTGATCTTGCCCCACGTACATATATCTTCCTATTCATTATAACAGTATATGAGCATTTATAATTTTGAGTGTAAACGCGCGACTCCACAGCATTCCCTAGGCAAGGCCGCGCAGGCCGCTTGTATGTGTTATGTGTGTAACATAATCAGATATCATCGTCTGCGCCCGTGAACTGCGCACCCTGCTCTACTCCGCCTGCCAGGGCCGCATCAAGGACCAGTTCTACCTAGATAACCTCCAGGAGATAAGGGGTTTAAGGAGATAAGTTTATTACCTACATACGAGTAGGTAGGAATAGGATAGTCGGAGTGAGAGGGCCGGATAGATAGATACTCTTTATCGCACACAAACTATTTACTTAGATCAAATTATACAGCGGTTATAAAATTTTGGTGGGCTTTTAAAGATAACGTTTGGGTAGATAATGGGAAAATAAAAATGGTGAGGTGGTAAAGTTTGCTATCATCGTCATTCTCCTGCTCTTATCCCGCCCCGAGTGGGATCGGCACAACATGTTTTCTTTATCCAATCTCCTCTACCTATCAGTCGTCATCTCCACGCTCACACCTTTGACACTATGTAGTAATAAGCTTTAAGCTGTTCTCTGCCTATTTTCATTTTAATACATCCTAACAAAATACTACATTCATCAACATCATCAATACTATTTACAAAAGGTATATTTCGAAAACATACATTGATGCAATGACTTCAAAGTACATAGTCGACATAGTCTTCGGACCTAATTACTAGAATCTACAAAAGATAGCTTTAATCTGTCCCCTAAGTCCGTCCCAGTGTCCCTTAATTTATGCCCATGCGCGGGCGCAGCGCGGGACAGCGCCGTGGGACACTTGTTACCGGGATTTATTGGGACGACCGCCCGAAGGGTTTATTGTCTATGCCCGGTAATGTCGCCCGTTACTACGGAGTTTTATTATTTATTAATTGTCTCTGGTCTTGGAATAAAAAAGGTTGTCGCCGATCGTTGTGTTGTAATTTTTTTTTTACTGTGGGAGCCGGGATCGGTTTTGTTTTATGTTCGTACGTGTAATGGGGTAATGGGGCAGTGTGCTGTTGGTGATTGAAGTCGCGTTTCTGTGGGATCGTATGGAAAGAGTTTAGTTATTGACAGCAATTTTTTAATTATACCTATTATAATTTTTTTTTACTTATCCTCTTCCCGCAGTTGTCTAGGAGACATCGCTTTAAGTGATAAGAGCGCCTAATTTGTACTTCAAAGTTTCTTTGTATCTAGTCTTCAGTCTATTGTTTGGTGTACAGTAAAGAATATCTATAAATTTATCTATTACGTATTTAATGTAAACCATGATTATAAGGCTCTAGTGTATGAGTTAATGTAAATACTTATGTCGACTGGCTCGATGGATGGATGTATGTAACAATAATATGTCACTTTTTTCTGACATTAGCATTTCACTTGACATTAGCATAACTAGACCTCAAATTAAAATCTGTACAAACTACATATTTATTTATGTATAAATGTATTTATTATTATATTTATTCTACGGTACCCATGGGATGAGATGGGGGGATGGGGATGGCGAGATGGGGTGGTCCTATTCTAAATACGGAAACCAAGAGAATCATACACACACACACAACAGTACACATCTTTGATTGCCTTTTCTAATAGAAGCTCATTTGTAGAAAGACACCTCCAAAGTTCGATACAGTTCGTGATCTATTAAGCTCTAGAAATCGCTGTACCGGCGCTGACGGGTTAATCTGTGATGATAGACCAGTTAGCGGATAACGCGCCGCGGAGCAACGCGCTCGCTAATTGATGACCTGAAGCACCTTTGCGAAGAGATAAAATACTGGAAGCGACAAGTACAATAATACATTGCACACCAATCATCAGATCTCAAATGCCAAACACGAAGGGACGGCTAGGTAGTTTGTCATTTACCTAGTTTCTTTTTTTTTATAGCGGCTCAACATAATGGCTTCTCTACGCCTGATGGAAAGCGAAAGAGAAGCTCAAGTCGCTGTGACAACTGGCAAGTAACTGGTCAGTTACCTGTCAGTTGCCACCGCCATGCCGGCCCAACCCTAACCCCTCACGAGCTCCAGAAACCCTACTCACCAGCAGAAACACGACCCAGAGGTCATTTGACTGCGGTATTCTATAGGGTGGAGGTCCTTCCCCGGACGGGCTGCTCAATTCGAGCGAAGATTCGCTATGCCCTACCTCTCTTTTTTTACGTTACGAGCGCAAGGTAGTGACTAATTACCTACTAATAACTAATTATATCAGGAGCTTCATCATCATCAACATCATCATCATCTCGATGGTTGGCGATCTTTCTCTCGCTGTAGGTTTTATGAGGAACTTCTTGCCTCGCACCTCGGTTTTGTAGAACCAACTTCCTGCGACAGTCTTTCCGAACAGCTGCGACTTGGGAACCTTCAAGAAACGAGGGTATTCACATTTAAAAGGCCGACAGTGACCCTAAACTCGGTCAGAGTTGCGGGTGTCCATGGGCGGTGTCGACTGCTTACCATCAGCCTATCGTAGTCCGCTGATCATAGGCCTGTTCAGTTGTTCGCCGCTTTGGCAAACATCTGGAGGCTGTAACCATATCGATTCGCGGGGCAGGCGGCTAGGCGATCGCAGGGCGTAGCTCCTCGCTCTGATGACAATGCCCATGATCGGTCTGTAGTATTAAGCTACGCCACCAGTCGGTTGCCAGAGATGCACCACGGGCAGATGAGAATGAGTACTTCACTTCAAACATACTTACTTACTCCGCTGGCTCAGCGAATCTTGGCCTCCGACATTACAAGACGCCATTCTTCCCTATCTTGAGCCAGCGTAGACCAGTTGCCGATCTGAAGCCCAAGCAGGTCCTTTTCCTCCTCGTCCTACCAGCGGCACCTGGGACGCCCGGCCAGGCCTCATGCCATAGGTACAGGCCAGCATGGCGGTGCTAAAGGCCTAAGTGAAAGCATAACACATCCAGCGCCTACCATGATCCACGCCTCATTTCCTTATGTGGGGCGGGAGAATGCCATATTAGAGTGCTCTTTAAAGATCGTTACATATGGGTCGGTGATTGCTCTACCTAAACACCGGGTTAGAGCTTGCAAAACATCGGAGTTAAGATTTAGTGGCTATTTGTATCTATTTTAAGAAGGCGACCTATTGCGGAATGTTTGACGTAAGAGATGCAGCTGTCAAATGATGTGAGCATCAGGGACTTAACATCTCGTCACATTATTAATTGTCCGTGTGGCTTACGGATTTACTATACGAATAGGACCACCCCATCTCATCCCATGGATGTAAGGGAGCGTCCTATCATCTTTTCGCTCCAAGCCAATCTCACCTGCCCGTGGTGCATCCTGCCAAATAACAAACGAGGCGCTGGTAAACCGAATGGTGGCGGTAAAACCATCACGATAGAAGGCGTAGCTAAATACCACAGGCCGATGACGGGCAGCAGCGTCATCGGAGCAAGAAGCTACGCCCTGCGATAGCCAACCCGTCTGCCCAGGGTGGCGATTATGGGTATATCCTCCAGATGTTTGCTCTAAGTGGCGAACAACTGGAGAGGCCTATGTCCAGCAGTGGACTGCAATAGGCTGATGATGATGATCTCATCCCATGGGCTTGTTAGTTAGTTAGTTTGAATGGGCCGTTTTCCGCAAATCGTCGTCTATGCGCCTAATTTGCTTGAGGCAAAAAAATTGTCATTGGGGGAAGCTTATGTCCGACATTGGACGTTTGCAGACTGATGATGATGATGATGTCATCATCATCATAAATGCTTTAAAGTCTTAATGAATAAAGTCATTTTCTATTCTTTGCAAGAACTACATCGATTTACTAATTTGCATCATAAAGTTTAACCTAGATTACATTACACATAATTTACGTTTTTCGCAACTGGTCCAAAACGTTTCAGACACCGCCACAGAGTAGTATCAATTCTATTTTATTATACAAACTTCACGAAACGCGAAATAAAATAAACTTTTATTATTATACGACACAATTACGACTACACTCGTTCACGAACCGAGTAGTCCAATTTGCAATCGTTTAGGCGGTTTTTACTTGAAATCGCATTTGACGGGAATTATTTTGATATTACAATCTCTTTTGATACAGACCCGAAAACGGAATAACGTAATTTTGAACCTTATATTTGGAGCAAAAGGCACATTGCATTCGACGCGATGTGACATGGAATTTTGTGCGAATTCATTAGACAAAGTTAGCCGTTCCGTTGAATTTAGCCAAAAAAACTTTTAACTTGAATAACAGAAGGGTTAGTTTCGAATGAGTTGTTTTCAATGAATAGTTAGCTAGTTGGTTGGATAATTTATATAGTTGGACGCGTAATAGTGGATAATTGTCATCGATGCGGGCTGTTGTCGGATTTACGAGCGCGAGCGATCACGACGGTATCGTCGGAGGCTCGTCTGCCAAGACACGATTTGGAGCGGTTTGGACCCTTGTTTGGGAGAAATGATGTATTGGCGGGCAGACGGAGCTTTGGTCTCTAACGGATTCGTGACAAAAGTTTGTATTGGCGTGATAAATGAGTGGGCGATTGATCTGCACAGATTTTTCAAGGAGTTTTTTGTTGGAAATAAACTTTGAAACTTCTACATAATGATTTTGAACATTCTATAGATAAAATAGAATAAAAATCTTTAATACTATAATACAATGCCCGAAAAGGGCGACTAAGTTGTAAAGAACATACCTAATATGACTTATTAAGATCTAAATGTAACAGTTAGTCTGTAATAAAGAATTTGAATTTTAATATTCTTGGTGATATATAATATCATCATTATCAGTTAAAAAATAAAGGTCCAAACTACTGTCCCAATAGGCTGGCATCGAACCTTGTTGCTACTGACGACTGCATAAGGCTCAAGAGAAAGACTCCGCTTAGCGCGAACAGGGAATAACATCAAATCCAATGTGTGAATGGATCACTGGATGCACACGCTTGAAAACCCTATTGAACCCTGAAACATCCAGATAAATGGTTCACAAAAAGCCAGAATACTGGAAAAGAATGTATTAAAAAAAATTGTTTTCATAATGGACTGCATGAATTGGTAGAAATAGTTGTTGAAAATTGTTGAAAGAATGGTTGAGTGGGAGGGTTGAATGCGTAGCCATACCTGATTCTTATACGTTTGTCGCAACAGTCGCGAAGGCGCAGCGCGACAATTATCGTCGTTTGGGGGCGGGCCCTGCCGCGCGACCCCGACCCGGCCGCAGCAGCGGATTGAGCGTCATCTGTCGCCGTCGCCGCGGGGACCGGCCGCTGAGAAAGCTGTGTCCTTTAGTGCTAGGGTTGGTCCACTGCTTGTGCAGTCATGGTGCGGACGCCTGAACTATGGAACTCTTTAAGAGAGGTAGGGCATAGCGAATCTTCGCTCGAATTGAGCCGCCCGTCCGGGGAAGGACCTCCACCCTATAGAATACCGCAGTCAAATGACCTCTGGGTCGTGTTTCTGCCGGTGAGTAGGGTTTCCGGAGCTCGTGGGGGTTAGGGTTGGGCCGGCATGGCGGTGGCAACTGACAGGTAACTGACCAGTTACTTGCCCGTTGTCACAGCGACTTGGGCTTCTCTTTCGCTTTCCATCAGGTGTAGGGAAGCCATTATGTCGAGCCACTATAAAAAAAAAAAAACTCTGCCAAAGACCGTGATTCCCGAGATATAAGAGAGTTTGGGATGTAAGGAAGCGGCCTATCATCTTTTTGCTCCAAGCCAACCTCACCTGCCTGTGGTGCGTCCTGCTGAATAACAAACGAGGCGCCGGCAACCAACTGGTAGCGGTATAACCATCACAGCGTCACCGGAGTGAAAAGCTACAGCCTGCGATCGCCAACCCGCCTGCCCAGCATGACCATTATGTGTATATCCTCCAGATATTTGCCCCTAGTGGCGAACAGCTGGAGAGATCTATGTCCAGCAGTGGACTGCAATAGGCTAATAATGATATTAATAGGATGATAATGATGAAATATTACCTTAAAATAGTGAAACAATTTTGAGCGCGCTCCATCGGTGGCTCTAACGTGGTAAATACAGGCGTTCCTAAACTAGGCAGTGCTCGTATCTTGTAACTAAGTTATTTCATCCAGTGGGTATCGTAAAAGCCGATTTATTTCTTGCTATGTGTGAAATATTATGCTATTTGTTTCCTAAATACATAATTGTACAGCCCCATTTCACACAAAACAGGCCGCACAGGGAGCAGGAATTCCGAATGGAAATTTAGATTTGCAGAAATAATGCTCAACTACATATAAAATGCTGGAGCTCTTTTAAATGATGATGGAATAATAATAAATGTGAGCAAAACGAAATGCATGTTGATATCATCTCCATATAATAAACAAAAACACATTAACATCCAAATTAAAGGACACACATATGATTGCCTACATAGTAATCAGGTAGATATATGTAGTTGTAAAAATTTAGAACAAGTACAAACTTATAAATATCTTGGCCTAAATATAGACATTGCATTTACATGGAACATACACATTGAACAAATATGTTCTAGATTACGTAGCGTGATGAGTAAACTATATCATTTAAAATACTTAAGAAATAAGAGCTTGCTATTTATGCTATATTATGCGCTTGTGGATGCAGTTATGGGTTACGGGTTGGGTAGTTACGGCCTTACTTTCCCGGTACACATAAATAAAATAAAGAGATTACAAACAAGAATATTAAAAATAATAGTAGATAATAAAACGAAAAATAACTGTAAAAAAGAATATGATAAATTATATAAGCCCTGTAAAATCATACCTATAGATAAAAAAGTAAAAATTAATCTCATAATAGAGCAGTTTAATACCGATCAGTTCAAGAAAAAAAGGGAATATAGCTATCCAACACGCCAGGCACAAAAGACAAAATATATAGTACCAAAAGTCAAAAATTACTACGGTAAACGAACTAGAAAATGGATAGCACCAACTATATTTAATGAACTACCTACGGGCCTATTAGATAACATTAATACAAAAAATCAGTTAAAATCGATATTAAAAAAACACTACCTGTCTTTATGCCCATAACCTACTGACCTACACACAGCTAACATGCGACCCGAGTATTGTCTAAGATGTTTTCCTATATGTAAACATGTTTAAAGTAATAGCTCTTTTCGTGCCCCTAACTCCTGGAATGTTAATAAATGTTGAATGACAAAAGTATTTATGTATACTAGGTACGCGTCTCCAGTGGACTATATTATCAATATCGAATAATAAACACTATGACTAGCGTGTGCGTTCGCCTAATTGCGCAATGTATAAACAAAGCGTATATATACGTTTGAGTGGTTTTGCCCATTGTATAGTTATAATTAGATAAGTGGTACCGGAACTAAACAAAAAGTAGAAATAATTAATTTTAATGTAATGTAACTATAGGTGATAGGTGGGCAGATAGACGTGAGCATGTGGCAAAGATAGACATAATAATATATATAGATACTCATTAGTGCGCATAATAAATAGAAACCAATGCTCACGGCTGTGTGCCCAGTTATTTATATAAAGTAGATAAATGCATGCCTACACAAAAAATAAAAAAATTAAATTTTCTTAACTAATTTAAATAGCGTACCTAACTAATAGTGTAAGTAGGTTATTTATGTAACAGAAGTGAGAACTGCTGCCGACAAACTGCTTAGCAGTTTGGCAGATATATTTATTGTAACCTATTTGTATGTACCTTGCATTCAATAAATTAAAAAAAAAAAAAAAGCAAGTAAAGCATTATTTCTGCAAATCTAAATTTCCATTTTGGAATTCTGTATGTGTGCGCCCAGTCTAAAACTCCAAGCTGTACCCAACGCCAGCCCTACTGGGCGCTCCGCCCGCCGCGTGCGCCCGCGCACTTGACGGATCGCTCACATTATTGCGTCGCTGCGATCAGCCGTAATGAGACGCGCGGCAGACCACCCCGCGCCACAGAGACCGCACTTGTCCTTGCAGCCTCTTGGTGTCCTAGTGCGATATGGTATCCCTAATCACACGATCTTGTAGCAATATAGAAGCAATTTTTTTCTTTCTTACTCTTTCAATATAAGTATACCTACTTAGGTTTTTTATTGGAAATAATGCGTTAAGCATTCAGACTATTCCGAGGAACGACGGGGTATCGTGCCACGTCAAATAGGGAGGGCGGCACCCTACTTCAAGATGGTAGGGAGGCAGGAAATACCTTCGTAATTTTTAGTGAAGAGGTACCGTTTGCCAAAATTTCAATTAACTGTCTTACCTGAAACGTGTACCTATCTTCAAAAACCTAATTCGATCGAAAAGTACATTTTCGAAATAAACGCGACCAGAATACGACACAGCGATTTTTCATACTTAATTTATACAGACATAGATATAGAAACTTTAAAAGTCGCCGATACATACATCCCCCATGTATATTCGGATACCTCAAGACATGAGCGACGCATTCTTTATTGCACAAAATACAAACATTTACAGAAAAAGGTATTACAGGCATCATTTAAGTGGTATTATCGCTGTAGAGGCAGTGTAATTTTATATTTGTTCACACATTTTTGTATTTGTTTCCTCTACTTTTCTTCCTTATCTATGCGCCCGGTCACACTGAATATCGGAAAAACGTCTCGTCTGTTATCGTTTATCGTTCGCCAAATAGTCTCTGGTTATTTATTAAAACGATCGCCCGCCATTATGCATTGAGTCCGCCGTACCGTTAGGTCTGTTTAGTACCAAAGGGTCTCATGGGACCCGTAGATTGTGAAGTTTGTCCTGAATCTTCCCATGGCGGATTCTTAGAAGGCGATTATGGGAAATGAAGAGGTATTGCTTGTAATGTGGAGCTTGGTTGTCAGGTAAAGTGGTTGGATAACTCGTGTTATCAGATGGTATAATAAGTTATTTTGTCAAATACCATGAAATTTCCTATACAGTTAATGCTCGGAATTTCTCTTCATATCAGAATCCGTAATGACTTCTGACAGCAGCTAAGAACAGGCCATAATGCTCACAGAACCGATGATCGATGGGTACGGAAGGTTTGCGAATGGCAACCCCTTCATCATCATTGTCATCAGCCTATTGCAGTCCACTGCTGGACATAGGCCTCTCCAGTTGTTCGCCACTTAAGGCAAACATCAGTCTGGAGGATATACCCATAATTGCTACGCTGGGCAGGCGCGGGTTGGCGATCCCAGGGCGTAGCTTCTCGCTCCGATGACGCTGCTGCCCGTCATCGGCCTGTGGTATTTAGCTGCGCCTTCAATTGCAATGGTTATACCGCCACTAGTCGGCTGCCAGAGTCTCGTTTGTTGTTCAACAGGATGCACCACGGGCAGGTGAGGTTGGCTTGGAACGTAAAGAAGATAGGCTGCTACTTTACATCCCAATTTACATCCCTTGCAACCCTAGCCTACCCTGATTGAGGTATCAGACATCTTTTGGATGCAGATTGCTTTAACACGGTCGTTTTATGGAGGCATATATTTCTTCTTTGATGTACGTACCTACACGTTTTATGCCTTCACGGTTATTAAAATAACTAAGTAGTAGTAGTAATTTCACAATAGTGATATAATTTTGGGGGAGGCCTATGTCCTGCAGTGGATCTCCTACGGCTGAGTATGATGATGAATTTTAGTGGAAGAGAGCACTTATTATCTGACATATAGAATTCGAAGAGACTTCATCATGTCTGTAATGATATGGATATCGTTTAGTGAGCCATTTCTCAGTACTCACAGTCCTACTATAACCTGTTTTATAAGCAAAGTTTCATAAAGAACGCCACAGCAGATTTTCACACACGCATCCATTTTCTCCTCCAAAAGGCTTGCTCCTCCAACGATTCTATTGAAATTGCGATTAGATAGATGTCTTGTCCCAGCCGTTATTAGGCTCGTCGTCCAGTCTAGGTTTATGTACTAATCGCCGATACACGCCCGCCAGATTACAGCGCCATTTTTACAAGCGCCCCTTATTTGGCGCGCCATTCCGCTAGATGGCGTTTATCGGGCAACTCCTAAACGGGTAATGTCAACTTAATGGGATACTGTGTGGAACGCAGCTCTTGAAATTGCTTGTCCTCTAGCGATGTATTGTGGCATTTGTGGCTGGGTGTATAAGGATCAGGAAATGTCGGGCTTAGTCCAAAAAAACTTACCTACCTACTTAGAACTTGGATAGACTGACTCAATGGCTCATTTGGTAGTGACCTCTGCCCTCTGAGCCAAGGGTCGTAGGTTCGATTTCCGCACAGTACAAACATTTGTGTTCATGAACATGTCTGTTTGTATTGGTCTGGGTGTTTCTGTTTGTATTTATTTACGAAAGAAAATGTTTCTAAGTAAGTTTATCAGTTTTCTAGTACCCGTAGTACAAGCTTCGGCTTAGTTTGGGGCTAGGTGGCGCTGTGTGGCCTAGCGTGGCATGTCTTGGTCTCCAGATGTTTGCCCTAAGTGGCGAACAACTGGAGAGGCCTGCCAGCAGTGCACTGCAATAGGCTGATGATGATGAAGCCTATGTCCAGCAGTGGACGTTTGCAAGCTGATGATGAGAATAAAATTCATCAACGGCGTTTCATACTGGGTTAATTTTATAGACAAAAAAAGGACACCGAAGTCAGAAAATGGTTTTAACATTTGCGTGCATAGAAAAAAGCATATTCGTTCAGGTAATCTAATTTATGATTTCGCTTAATAATATATTAATAATCAAAATATCTAGTATTTTTCCCAGCGGACTAGTCTATAAGAAAAATTGCAAAATCTTCGCCTAAACGTTACTTTCTAGCGAATGATATTTGAATAACAGTTTATCGTTGCATTCGTAAAAACACCAATTTAGTGTAATCGATGTGTACCAAGAGCAATAATGGACAGAAAACCGGTGTTCCGTATGAGAATACATCAGCTTATTTTTAGTGTGTGTTAAGATCGATTGGCAAATCGTTTTTTTTATATTGTCATCGACAATTCCATCGAAAAATGACGAAAAGCTTTGACAATTCTTTCGAAAACATTTTCAGTAGCACACCACGACCCGAACCGGTGGTCAATTCTGTTGACGATTTGTGATTTGTTTTTTTGTTTGATCTTTGCAAATAAAGGATATTTTCATATCATTATCCATCATCATCACCAATATGTAAACATTCACTGCTATATCCAGCCTCCCCAATGACGATTATCATTTGGGGGGGATTTGCCTTAGCAGGCGGGTTGGTGATCGCAGTAGGGTTTATTGGAACCCAGGTAAACGCTTCCACCCTTTTCCTTAAATTTCCTTAGTCATCTACGACACCCACGGATCATCCAGAGATGATCCAATGATGATGATGATACCAAGCCAGTCCGAGTCAGAACTCTCGGACTGGCTCGGTGGCTCAATCGGTAGTGACACCTGCCTTTTGAACTAAGGGTCGTGGGTTCGATTTCCACTCGGGACAAACATTCGTGTGATGAACATTTGTGTTTGTTCCGTGTCTGGGTGTTTTTATTTGTATATTCAAGTATATATTTGTGGTACTTTATTTGTTCTGATACCCATAACACAAGTGCTTCAGCTACTTACTTTGGGATCGGAGCAATGTATGTGATGTTGTGTGATATTTATTTATTTTAAGTATTTATTTATTTTCATTCATATATCCATTTAGTTGTCCATGTCCGTAAACCCGTAATCAAATGTGGATTAAACGCAGTACGTACGGAACGACAGTATCACTGAACAGGATGCCTATAAATAACAAAACTATTTCAAATATCCGCAGTACAGCGTCAGTCCTAATAAAATTATAATCGTTACATATTTTGCAATAAAGCATCGGCCGATTGAAATGAAATGACAGTAATATGGGTTAAAAGGCTCTCATAGTATTTAACGCTTAGAAATGTAAGAAAGTACTTATTGATATTTAATTTATGTCTCCAAAGTAAGCATAGATCATGTATTGATGCGCATCCGTTGTGAGCCCGTACCTATCTATAGTCCTGTGTGCCTAGCACGAACACTTTCGAAAAAGTATGCGTAACGTAACCGTAAACATTTGCATGAAACTTGGTCCGCGCCCCTGTCGTGCGTAAGAGGTACTACGTTTACGTACGTTAACGTATTTATTAACAACCGAATGAGATGCTTAAAGCAATGCTTTTTAGAATTTTATGATAATTTGGAAAAAAATTAGTAAAACGCCGGTGGAGCTTCAATGACATATACAGGCTTTTAGCTCCAGAATTGCAAGCTCCTGCTCCTTAATCTCGCTATCAACCTCCTGGATTTTACCGCCTATGGACAACAGCAATGCTAAAGGCATAGCTTCGCTGCCTAACGCGAGGGAAAACTTTAAAGCACATTTAAAGAAGGGCATGTATATGATTATAACATATATGGTTTAGGAAATACCGCGGCTCTGGAGGTCGTTCCGGAGTTTACAAGTCTGTTTAGTAGTAGATGGCAATGGGACATTTGATTGATAAAGAACAACGAGTATATTGTAAGTTTAAGTATTTATGTATGTTATCTGTATCATTTGTGTTGTCAACAAACTTATTTCTTAATACAACACATTATACATTAATACTAAACTCTAATATACGTTCACTTTCTAATTTTAATATGTATAAGCAAATAGTATAATAGTATAAATAGTATAAAATTAAATAAGAACTGTATCCCTATAAAGAGCGGGTCTCCCCTAACACAAGTAATAATACTTAAAACGGAAGACCCTACCATTGTAATATCGTAACTAAAAAGAAATAAAGAACATTTTTATTTATTTTATTTATTTATTATTTCTATTCCATTTTACTAGGATACACTGCTAAGAGTGTTAACGTCAAAGGCGAAAAAGCTGTGATAGGGTTGTTTGAATATCGCTCTGAATCGATTTACAAAACAGAATACGAGCCACTAAAATTTCGAAAGTCCACATTATCATACAGGATCAATGGTCCAACCGTTTATTTTATTTACACAGTCACGCGAGATTTCACGCCGGCGATTCTGTTCAAGCGGAATTACACATAATCGATTAACAAATCGATTACATCCATGGGAATCGAAACGCCGGTTTTCTGAATCGATATTTACATTATTACTACTTCACATACAACGTTACACTTTAGGCAGTTAGACGAGAGTCGTTTGTAAGGCCGAATGGCGTGTATGTTACCGAAACATTACTCTTCTAAATCAAACTGTTTATCACACTATCTTTTTAATGCGTTTTTTATTCATGAGCCAAGTCTATCTCGGAAATCGATTGAGCTATCAAACGGCCGAGTTTTATTTTACGAACCACATATCGATCATTAATTGTCCGAACGGAGAATTGTGTAAGTCCAATTTTATAGTTTTCGGGATGAGTGTAAAATATCGTTTTATTGCAGGAAACATGATTACACGATTGAATTATTGGAATGTTTAGTCACGGCACACATTTCGCGCGATACATCACAATCGAATCACGTTTTGCTTCGTTTAATCTGAACGAATGGGCGATAACAGCGCAGATTGGGTTTTTTTATAACATTTAATGGGTATATAACCGTTATCACGATAAAGAAAATAAATCACCGCTCCATCAGTACACGTGGGTATCGTAAGAGACTTCTTAGCAGGATTCTTCTTCTCGGCAGGCAGGAGAGAGAGAGATTCTCAGCTTTATCCGTCCAGTGATCCGGGTTCCGTTCGGGTTTCTCTTTCGCTATCCATTAGGCGAGGTGAAGTAGGAGGACTTGAGGATGAGATTCAGGGTTCTTTTAATTTCAAATGTTTAACGCAAAACTAGTGTAGGGTACCCTTAGGTCACGTGAAGTGACAATTTGCGCAAGATGGCTCTGGCAAGAGCTAGAGGCGAGTTCAGGATCGTTCAAAGTAGCGAACAGTTAGAGATGCCTAAACAGCAGGTGACTAGGATAGACTGATGATAAAGCGTTTTAACACATTTATAAACAGTTTATATTATGATTTGTTGTTGTTACGGTAAATCCAATTATCGACCTGCCGTAATAGATCAAAAAGCAATAGATTAGCGAATTAGTTGTGAAATTAATATCGTGCAAATATTTATTTACCTCATAAATTACCATCAAGCAGTAATTGTTCCCATTTATTAACGAATAAATCAAAATGGAGTGTGGTAAGGATAATGCGAATCAGATCTTCAGTCATTACTCAAAATAATATCTAGTTACAGAAAAAAAGCATGGAGGGTTCCGTATCATACCGGACCAGATTTCAAGTGCCTACATTGCCATTATTGATATCGAGCAAAAAAGGGTAACAAAATGTGTTTGTTGTATGGGAGCCCTCCATAAATAAGTACTATAATTGGTTTTTAGTATTTGTTGTTTTAGCGGCAATAGAAATACATAGTTTGTTAAAAATCAAAAATCGAGCCTATAGATTTGTCAAGGGCCGGCAACGCACCTGTGACTCCCCTGGTGTTGCGGTGTCTATGGGCTGAAGTGATCACTTACCATCATGTGAAATTTGGGCCCGTTTGCTCCCTTACCATAAAAAAAAGTTCAACTGTCTAGCTATCGCGGTTCTTGACATACAGCCTGGTAACAGACGAACGGACGCGAAGTCTTAGTAATTGGGTTCCGTTTTTACCCTTTGGGTACGGAACACTAACAACTATTGATTAATTTATTAAGGAAATGTACTTACGCAACTGTTGAGCGTTGATCGGAAATTCTTGGGCTGGATAATTAACATCCCGATACTTACATTAATAACGCAGGGTTATAGTTCACACACATGTGTAATGCGGGTGATAAATGTGTTATCGAGTAGGTATACGTGTTGAAATGTATACCAATCTGGTGTTCGCTAGAGTAGCCAGAAATTAAGCTGTTTGTGGAAGAAAGAGTTGGGCATACTTTTGAAACAGTAAAGAATAAAACTTAGTAATAAATAATGAAGCATTCTATAATCTTTTCGCTCCAAGCTGCCTTGGACCAACACGATTAAATGTGAAGTTCAGTACCGTCCGATGACGGGCAGCAGCGTCACCAGAACCTACTATCGCCAACCCGCCAGTCCAGTATGGCAACCAACTGGGAATGCCTATGTCCAGCAGTGCACTGCGATAGGCTGATGATGAAGATTTTGAAATGTTCGGAAGACATTTTCCCCGTACCGGCCGAAACGTGAGGTTAAAAATGGTATGCGCGTTAAATTTCGAACATTTCATATCTTTGACGCAACGCGAAAGTTTAAAAGTTTTATGTAATTTTTGTGTTTTGTGTAGAATACATTCTATTTATTTCAATTGTGTCGATATAAAACACCTAGCCCATACAATGTCCTGATTTTTTTTCGAACACCTGGCAACACTGTTTCCGTATGAAAAATGGCCTCCATTTGTCAGTGCGCGCGCTACGGGCTCGCTAATTGGCCGATGACGATTTAAACGCAGCTCTAATTTATGGCTTGTTTATGGCCGCTCAGATTGTTAGCTATTATAGCTATTTGCGTGGTAACGTGGCCGGTATATGATTGTTTTTGAATGTTTATATACGTCATACGACAATAATGTATTGTTATTTTATTATGTAGCCTTAATCAAACAATCTAGTAGACAATAGTTGATATGTGAAATTATGATACCTATTATAGCTTATTTGTTAAACGGTGCGGTACCATTGCTGTAAAGTTTCATTCAAATCTGCTCAGAGAGAGTTAAGACTCTAAACTCTCTCAAGAGTTAACAGTCTTAACTCTCTTAAGAGTTAAGAGAGGTAGGGCATAGCGAATCATCGCTCGAATTGAGCCGCCCGTCCGGGGAAGGACCTCCACCCTATAGAATACCGCAGTCAAATGACCTCTGAGTCGTGTTTCTGCCGGTGAGTAGGGTTTCCGGAGCTCGTGGGGGGTTGGGGTTGGGCCGGCATGGCGGTGGCAACTGACAGGTAACTGACCAGTTACTTGCCCGTTGTCACAGCGACTTGGGCTTCTCTTTCGCTTTCCATCAGGCGTAGGGAAGCCATTATGTCGAGCCACTATAAAACACTACAAATCTGCTCAGAAGATTTTACGGGAAAGAGCAACAAATTTAAAGAGTAGTACACCTCCAGACTTTACCGTACATTTGTTATTCTGCGCGCCCTCTACCCCCACGTAATCACATAAATAGAAACTAAGCCCAGAGTAAACACGGACAGAGGATTAAAACACGGACGTAAAAAAAATTCTATAACATTCAGACTTCAAATTAAAGAAGTTTCAATTTTCGTTTTGATAAATTTTTTTTTCGGAAACTATGCTAAGGCCGCCGTTTGGGCACATAAGAATTTGGAGCCGTTTTAAAAAGTAAAGAATGCGAATTAAGTGTACATTTTTAATCGACTTAAAAGAAGGAGGCTATTTCTATTATGTTTAAATGTTAATTTTTGATGGGACACAACACACTTTTCTTAACATTATTATTAACAAGAAATTAATGTGTTTGAGAAATTGTCAGGCCTTAGGGGCCCTCAGAGATTAAATGACCCTGATCACGGGCCCCGTGTGCCCTTATGAAAAGGCGGTACTGTATCGTGTGTGTGTTATAAAATAATAAAACAGATTAATAACACTTTATTTTGCCATTTCTGTCCATTGGTTCCTGTTACGTTTGACCTTTGACGTAAATAACATCTACGTAAATTTAATTAATCACGACATTATGAGCTTTTTCAAATAGATGGGTCGCCATTTTTTTTCATTTTATTGAATAACACATTTTAATATTTATGATTGCATTAATTTACATTTAGTTCCAATACCAAAGAATTAAGTGATGAAAGGTGAATTGATGTGATATATGCAGGGTTTGATACCTTTGACCCAACGAGGTTTTATTACTGCATTATTAATAAGATTGTTAAAATGATTATTTTTTACACTTCCGTGTCATTAAATTACTAGTTTTCGATAAATATTGTCGAAATATAATTGTCCAACATTCGTCAAATGTTCCTAAATGCGGTATTAAATACATTTATCGATCGATGAATATGTTGTTATGGTAGAAAAGTTTGATCGACAAATATACTATTTTGCTGTTCGATATCTTCTTTGCCTAGCCTTAATCCCATCATTTGGGGTCGGCTCTCCTAGTCGCTCTTTGCCAGGATATTCTATCCTGGGTCGTCGCAGGTGTGACACTTGCACACTTCATGTCCCTATTTACAGCAGCCATCCATGTAAGTCGGGGTCTACCTCGCCTTGTTGGAGTGGTCATTTTGCTGTTCGATATAACATCAATTAATTACATCCTCTAAATATATCTTAACTAATATTATAAAGCTGAAGAGTTTGTTTGTTTGAACGCGCTAATCTCAGGATCTCAGGAATGGTCCGAATTGAAAAATTCTTTTTGTGTTGAATAGACCATTTATCGAGGAAGGCTTTAGGCTATATAACATCACGCTGCAACTATTAGGAGCGAAGAAATAATGGTAAATGTAAAAAAAAAACGGGGACAAAATAACTATTCCACGCGGACGAAGTCGCGAGCACAGCTAGTCAAAAATACTTTAGTCATCCTTGCGATCACGAATAAAGAATACATATCACCGATCGCCCCATTCCTGCCCCTGGGTGTAAGAGACGACTTAAAGGGACTTTTTGAAATTGCAATCCGTTGGTTGAGCGAAATACCCGTGAAATGCTTGTGGTGGTATTTCGGGGTCTTAGGTAAGAGAGGTAGGGCATAGCGAATCTTCGCTCGAATTGAGCTGCCCGTCTGAGGAAGTACCTCCAGCTTATATAATACCGCAGCCAAATGACCTCCGGGTCGTGTTCCTGCCGGTGAGTAGGATTTCCGGAGGACGATTCGTGGGAGGTTAGGGTTGGGCCGGCATGGCGGTGGCAACTGACAGGTAACTGAACAGTTACTTGCCAGTTGTCACAGCGGCTTGGGCTTCTCTTTCCATCAGGCGTAGGGAAGCCATTATGTCGAGCTACTATAAAAAAAGGGTATAGCTAGAACTATCTTATTGGCCGGCATGGCAACGGATAGGTGATTGATTTGGTTACATATCCGTAACCGCAGTGACTTGGTATTTTTTTCTCTTTCAAGCCACTAACATCGGTATACTACAAATTTGTCTGATGTAAAGTTCTGACTGCGCCCCCAGTCTGAGGTTTCATCTTTGATGATGTTGATGTCAAATAGGCTAATACAAAAGTGTGTTGTCCGATGTCATTGTCCAGCCCACCGGACCTGCCCAGTGGGGCGTCTCGTTGGCTCAGTAACATTGACCTGCATTGGTTTAGTAAAAGGTTGTAATTATCGCTTGAACACCCCTACTATTGTCGACGTTTTCACTTTCACAGGACAATTTCGTGTCTTTATCTGTAGAAGTAGTGGAGGAGCTCGGTGGCGCCGCGGTCTTGTTCGCTTAACAATGATCGCAACGTTGTGCAACCATTGGCGCGGTCAATCCGATGATGGGTGACCAAAATTTGACACCGATTTCCTCCGTGCTTCGGAAGGCACGTTAAGCTGTTGGTCCCGGGTGCTATCTTTACCAATTTAGATAGCAGTCGTTACACCATATCAGAGATGATGATAACTCTGACGCCTAAACTGGGAATGGGTATATCTTACCCTAAGTGTTGCGGAGGTCTGATGGCAGTCACTCTGTGTAAAAGCTTAGCCCTCGCCAAATCTCTCAGTTTGGGAAGCCGACCCTGAGACAATCGGGAAAAGGCTAGGATGATGATGATCTGTAGAAGTAGTGGCGTAATTACAGTAGCATGTAAGTAAGTTTCGGCCCTCAAGCATAATAGCCTCTACTGTGTTTGAACCTCGATTACTCGAAAGATTGAACAGCTTCTTTTAATTATGAAAGGGGTTTATCCCAAAAGCAACAAAAATTTTAGACAAAATAGAAAAACTATCTGGCTCCATGGCTCATTTGGTAGTCACCTCTGCCTTCTGAGCCAAGGGTCGTGGGTTAGAGTCCAGCACAGTACAAACATTTGTGTTCATTAACATGTCTGTATTGGTCTGGGTGTTGTATAATATGTATTTATTTGCAAAAAGTATATAAGTGAGTTTATCAGTTGTCTAGTACCCATAGTACAAGCTTCGGCTTAGTTTTGGGCTAGATGGCGATGTGTAGCCCAGCGTGGCATGTCTTGGTTATTTACTATTTCGTCGCGGCCAAATTACAACCTGTGTTCCAACGGTAAAGTATATTTCGACAACACGTGGTAGGGGCGCTGTCTTATTCATAGAAAGCCCAGTCTTAGATCTAATTAGATAATTATCAGCGACCTGACCCCTGTTTCGTCTGTCCGTCTGTCCGAGGTTTTTGTTATAATAATACGGGCTCTGATTCACTGGGATGCGTGTTTGGTATTTGTGTCTACGCTTGATTATTTGAATAATTGGGTATTCATACTTTTACATAAATTATCAGCCTCCAAAAGGATGGATTTAATTGGACATTTTTTTTTTTTTTTTTTTTATAGTGGCTCGACATAATGGCTTCCCTACGCCTGATGGAAAGCGAAAGAGAAGCCCAAGTCGCTGTGACAACGGGCAAGTAACTGGTCAGTTACTTGTCCGTTGCCACCGCCATGCCGGCCCAACCCTAACCCCCCACGAGCTCCGGAAACCCTACTCACCGGCAGAAACACGACCCAGAGGTCATTTGACTGCGGTATTCTATAGGGTGGAGGTCCTTCCCCGGACGGGCGGCTCAATTCGAGCGAAGATTCGCTATGCCCTACCTCTCTTAAATGCCCTACATTTAATTGGCTTCCACTATTGCCAATAAAATTTTCATTCATATTTCATTATAATAAAAGTTTATTTCATTCAAAAGTACATACAATTTAAAAGTATCATCTGTGTACAAGATTAGCTCTCCAGTTGTTCGCCACTTAGGGCCAAAATCTGGAGGATATGCCCATAATTACCACGCTGGGCAGGCGGGTTGGCGATCGCAGGGCCTAGCTTCTCGCTCCGGTGACGCTGCTGTCCGTCATCGGCCTGTGGTTTTTAGCAACGCATTAAATCGTGATGGTTATACCGCCATCAGTCGTTTGCCAGCGCCTCGTTTTTTTAAGGGTCGCAGGATGCACCATTGGCAGGTGAGGATGGCTTGGAGCGAAAAGATGATCCCTTACATCCCATTAGCCGTATATTAAGCGACTATCATCAAATAGTGACGCCAAGTCTAATGACTGCAAGAGAGGTCCCGGTGAGATCGGACCCTATAATTAGACATGTAGAGTATCTTCAGAGTGATCTCTCGTGTCAAATATTTTGGCATTTTGGGGTTGATGCGCTTTGTTCATGTGATCAAGTAAGGCGGTATATGATGGATTAGGGTTAAAATAAAAATAAATAAAATAAAATAAAATAGTTTATTTCAGCAAATAGATTCACTAGTAATACTTTTGCACGTCAAACTTTTTTCCTACCAGCACTTCGACGTGTAGCCTGCTGAGAAGAAGTGCCGCAACAAACTCAACAGTTAGCCTTTTTTAAAATATATGATACAATACAATAATATCGTTTTAAAAAGCGCAAGCGAGCAGACTATCATGTCCATGTAATATTGTCATCCATATAATCTTGTACTTTATAATAACCTTTTGACATTAAAATGGACTTAATGCGAGATTTAAATCTATGTATAGGTAGATCAACAATATTTTGCGGTATTTTGTTAAACATTTTTACACTTTGTCCTATGAATGAGTTACCAGTTTTACGAAGCCTGAGATTGGAAACAGCAAGTTTGCTCTTAATTCTAGTGTTGAACTGATGAAGATCTGAGTTTTTACTATATAAATGTATATTCTTACGTACAACCATAATGCAGTCAAATATGTACTGTGATGCCACAGTTAGGATGTTAATTTCTTTAAATAATTCTCTAAGTGATTCGCGAGATTTAAGTCCATATATAGAACGGATCGCCCTCTTCTGTAATACAAAAATAGTTTGTATGTCAGAAGCTGATCCCCATAGGAGCAAACCATATGACATAACACTATGGAAGTAACTAAAATAAACAAGTCTCGCCGTTTCAATATCAGTGAGTTGCCTAATTTTTTTAACTGCATATGCAGCTGAACTGAGTCTTCCTGCCAGGGCTTCTATATGAGGAGCCCACTGTAACTTGGAATCCACAGTAATCCCTAAAAAGGTCGTAGACTCAACAAGCTCAATGTGTTCACCATTCATAATTATATTAGTATTTACTTGCCTCACATTAGGCATCGTGAATTTAATACATTTTGTTTTATTAGAATTTAAAAGTAAATTATTTGTGTTAAACCAATGCAATACCTGCGAGAGAGCATTATTTACTTCGTCAGATACTTGCTTATGTCTGTCAGTTTTAAAAATTAGAGAAGTGTCATCCGCAAACAATACCGTCTCACATAAGCCTTCAGCAAAATAAGGAAGGTCATTTATATATATTAAAAACAGCAATGGTCCCAATATAGAGCCCTGGGGCACTCCCATACGTAGTAAGGCGCCAGAAGAATCAATTCCGTTAATAACAACCTTTTGAATTCTGTCAGTTAGATAGGACTCTAACAAACTTAAAGCAACATTCGAGACGCCATAATGCCGCAACTTCAGAAGTAAGATTTCATGATTAACGCAATCGAATGCCTTAGATAAATCACAGAAAACACCTACTGCATCCTGCTTATTTTCCCAAGCACCAAATATATGTTTCATCAGCGCCACTCCTGCATCAGTAGTGGACTTACCTTTTGTAAAACCAAATTGCTTTTTATGCAATAACTCATTTTCCTTAAAGTGAAATACTAATTGGTTAAAAATTATTTTTTCAAAGATCTTACTAAGCGCTGGTAAAACAGAAATAGGTCTAAAATTGGATGGGTCACTTCTTTCACCAGACTTAAATAAAGGAACAATCTTACTGTATTTCATCAAATTTGGAAACTGACCTATATCTACACACTCATTAAATATGATTGCTAAATGTGAGGCAATGGTGGGTATAATGGTTCTTAATACCACTACTGAAATTCCCCACAAATCCTCTGTCTTTTTTAAGTTAAGTTCGTTAAAAGTTTCTAAAATCGTTATATAATCAATATGGCTAAATTTAAAATTGTTGAAACATTCATCCACATTTGCTTTGAGAAGAGATTCAGCTGCAAGCGGACAAGAATTTATTTTACTTGTTGTTATTAAAGGTATATTGGAAAAATAAGTTTCAAATGCTGCGGCTACCTCTGCGTCAGAACTAAGACAATTGTCACCTATTTTAAGAGAGATCTTGTGATTATGTGATCGAGTTTTACAAGTCTCTTTATTGATTATTTTCCAGGTGGCTTTAACTTTATCCTTTGAATTTTTAATTTTTTCTTTAAGATAATTTGCCTTCGCCATTATACAAACTTTCTTAAAAAGTTTCGAATATTTTCTAACATGTTCTATAATATTCTCATCTTTTGAAGTGGCTTTAAGTTCATAGAGTATGAATAACTTTCTTCTACTGTTATAAATTCCTGGAGTAGCCCAATCACTAAATTTTGTTTTAGTGTTGTCTACCTTAACCTCTTTCTTAGTAAACACTGTATTAAATTCATTTTTAATTGTATCAAATAGCTTTGCATACATTTGATCAATATCCCTATTATTCTCAGTGTAAGATATTTGAGAGATTTTATAATCTATGTCTTTTTTATATCTCTCAATGCGATTTACAGTGATAGGTCGATATACGAAGTTAACTGACTTACGGTCATGATGGCGCTCAAATACTGCCATTTGGCCACTGTGGTCCGAATTTATAAAGTTTATTATTGATTTATTGATTGGTTTGGAGTTACAAAAAATATTATCAAGACAAGTAGCTGATGTGGGTGTTATTCGAGTAGGTTCATCAAAGAGCTGAAAAAGATCATAAGATTTAAATAAATTTAGGAACCTGACTGAAGTCTGTGAATTATCTAAAATATTTATATTAAAGTCCCCACATACAACTACTTTTTTATAACCTTTACATACTTTATTTAAGCCCTCCTCCATAGTAGATTCAAATAAATTGAAATCACCAGAAGGGGGCCTATACACACAGACAATGATGTACTGCTCAAGCTCTGCACAGGATAGCTCAATGGTTCGCTCAATGGAGAGTGATGATACATCTTTACGGTCTTTTGACTTTAGACTATTTTCAACTAATATCAGTGACCCACCCCTAATCGCAGCACTCCTAGTGAACGAACTAATGACCTTGTAATTATCAATACTAATTAACAACTCAAATTGTCTTAACCAATGTTCGGTCATACATACAACATGTATATTTTTTTCATTAAAATATAATTCTAATTCAAGTTCTTTGCCAGGAAAGCCTTGTATATTTTGATGAATAATATTTAACTGGTCGGACTTTCCCTTTGTTGACATAATTACATTGCTAGAGTTATCCTCTATTGTCTTGTGGTATAATTTAAATTACATGAAGTAATTTTCAAGTTCTCAATGTCATTTTTCTGCTCAATAAAAGCAAGTTGAGTAGCCAAGTTCTTGGCTGAACACTTAATAAAATATGATAGCGATATTGCTATTTGTCTTTTATATGTATTAGATAAATAAAATATATTATCTTTTGTCAAATACAATTTTTTTGATATGTTAAATGTCATAGAGTTACAGTCAATTACATGGAATTTATAATTATTACATGTCAATTTATTCATTAATAAATTAATTTTATATCTATTTTCATTTTCTGTCTGTGGCAAACACTCACTGAAGGGCAGTGTAAACATAACAATATTTTGAACCTTCAATGAATTTAAAAATTCAAAACATCTCATAAATTCTGTTCTATTTATATTTTCTCTATTGGATGTCATAATTATAAGTGTGGTGTTTTGATCAAAATTGTACATACTTATTTGTTTTATAATTAATCTCAGCGGTAGGTTTGGGAAACAGTGATTCAAAACCGGCTGTCCCATGTAGGTACTTAATAAGAGGCCCATATTTTTACCAAATTCATCACTAAACATAACAATTTTATTTGGCAAGGAACCGTTGTTTGTAGTTGCACTGGATGGAGGCGTTCGGTCATTACAAACTGAGAGTGACAAGTCACACACTGACCGAGAACCATCATAATTACATTCACTATTGTGGGTATAACACCCTGTTGATGAACTAAAACCTAACCTAACCTGTGATTGTCATTGAGATGAACACGCTGCGTTGGATACACATCCACACGGACTGCGCAGAAATATTGCGTTAGTAGTGCGGTGTCCTGCGCAAATCGTCCTACATTACGTAGTCTTAAGTCTTTAGTATTAAGTATTTTGCCTGTTAAGAACAATAAAACACTTACGTGTAATCGTTATCATTGCTCAAAAACAATGTGTTGTGTGTCCTCTCGCCCGGGTGGTCGCACCGGGTTCGGTTCCTTGTCGAGGATTAGTCAAATCAACGCGGCTATTACTCACGCGCGCTGTCTGCTCGCTTATTGGACTAATTTGATATCTTTTGTTGTCTTTTGTTTGTTTTGTAAGGGCTTTTACTTGTATTGTATTTGATATATTTGGAAAGGGTACTGTGTCTAAAACACAGAAGTGTATTAGAATAGAACCAGCGGATTTACGCCGCTACTATCTACTATTTCGGAGGTTCGTGGCAAATTCTTTGAAGGGAAGAGTTCTATAATTGGAATTGTCGCTGGGGTTCCGGCTCATGGCATCTTTCTTATGTGGGTTGCAGACCAAGAGCTAAGCTTAGACTTAAACCAAAGCAAAGCTGGTATTTATTATGATATTTTTATGGATTAAATGGAATCACCTTTATTTAGGTAGCAAAAGAGACGCCTAGGTAGGTGCCATGGCTATTTCAAACCCTAGTTATTGGTAACAGCACACCCTTTTATGATGTATGTCTCAATGCAGACTCTACTCATGAAAACAATTATTTTTGCAAGACACTAAAGTAGCATATTTTAACAAGATGAAGACAGGAAAATACATATCTCACAAACTTGAAGCACTCGTGAAAAATAGAAGTGTTAAGTAATAGTTATTTTCCATTGCTAATTGGCCAGTCACAGTACTCACAGTGATGTCGAGGGAGTAAAAGTCGAGTGTCCATTGTTCGTCTATTGTTACGGAGAATAAAGCCTTAAGATTTGAAACCCGGGTCGAGCCAAAAATCATCTTCAGCCTGCTAACGTCCACAGCTGGACATAGGTCACTTTGAGCATACATTTGGAGGCATTACTCATATTCGCCATGGCTTGGCGGTCGCAAAGCGTAGCTTGTTGCTCCAGTGACGCTGCTGCCCGTCATCAGCCTGTGGTATTTATGCACTACGCGCTAGTGCCCTCATCTCATGGGTTGGAGCGAAATTATGATAGACTGCTCCCTTACATGCCTAAACTGTGTGGTCTACGTTGTATCTCAAATGCCGTGTCCCAATGCGCCCGCGCGCCCGCGCTTTCACACGCAGCTCATTATCGCAAACATCGCGCTCGCCGTTAGCGTGTCAGCTTGCCTGAAGACACACCAAGACAACATTGTGTCTTGGAAACTCCTCTAATAGATGTATTAATAATTATTTATTCGGAAATTTTTGGAACAGAAAAAGTGAATGTTCTACAATACCTACATTTGTTCTTCAACTGTGTCACAGAAAACTTCGTAAATGAGTAAGATGGCCAAGGCTTTCTTGTTATCATCACCCGACTGCGAAGGAGCAGAAAGCTCTCAATCATAGGAAAAGCTCTGACCCATTAGCAGTCGGGAATGTAGAGGCAGCTCTCTCTCTCAAGTTGAAAATCTTATCAATATTTCTAAACAGCCCTACGCTACTACTCCCTGGCGTTTCTTGAAGTACGCTACCTACGGTCGTATCCCGTTACGTCACACCATCCCCCCCCCCCTGTTCCTCCACCCGATCCAGCTTAAATAGTCTCCTTGAAGATTTCCCACCGTGGCCGAAGTCCGTTCAAAAGAGTATTATTATACCTTCTTAATAAAGGAATTTTATAAAAATTTACCTTAAAACACACTGGTAACACGTTACTGATTAAGTAAGTATAAAGTTAATTTATCTTGCATCAAGTTTCAGTATTTGTGTTAGTACGCAACTGTGAGCGGGCTGTCTAGCAAACGAAAGTCCTTGTCTGTAATATTATTTACGACTCTGTTGGCGGAAACATGCCAAACTTAATTTTATTCATAATTTAAACACAAAACGCCACTGCATCGACAACACAAGGCTACAATTTTATAGAAGCAATATAATTAATACGTCAACATTCTGAAGATTAGTGAATCTCGAATCACGAATCCACATTAAATTATGATGATTTTTATAATTGACAGCAAAATATACACAAATTACTCAATCACTAATACACTGCATTAAGTTCATTATGGATTATATGGCATATCAATAAACGGTAATGATTGACAGATGCCCGCAGTAAAAGCGAAAAAAAAGTGGAAATTCAGTTATTTATTACGTAAAATTGATATTTACCAGACGCCATTAATCAAAAAGCAGTGTTTCTCGGATAAGCGATGGCGATCGAGACTCGTAATTATTCGGTGATTATTGCCATGATTATTGGAGATCAGCATTCGCTGGCAGCTTTGCGAAACGTTAATTCGTATAAATGATACAGCGGCTCCTTGGAAGACGCGCAACAGTTTTATAATATTTGCACAAGTTTATTGGCGGTTAGAGGATTACGCGGGACTAATTTCGAATAACTGTTTATATCTAATTATGGTAGAACCTGTAGTACGACTGGAGACGTCTCTGGAGGTATCGCTATGTCGCTTTCTCTGTATAAGGATTTCTATGTTTCGGGCAAACTGTATTCTATAGTGCATTTATAAGAGACGTAGGGCATAGCGAATCTTCGCTCGAATTGAGCCGCCCGTCCGGGGAAGGACCTCCACCCTATAGAATACCGCAGCCAAATGACCAGAGCTCGTGGAAAATTAGGGTTGGACCAGATAAGCAGTGAATGATTGTGAAAAGGACCAGGAGCCCATACAATCGTGAGAAGTCGACAGCAGTTTGCTGACTTTCACGGGAAACAATAACTCCTGTTCGTGTGGTTTTCAGATTTAGCCTATTCCAAAGTGGTCCTATGACCACCCCTCTTTATGCCGTGGGTGTCGTAGAAGACGAGCAAGTAAATTTCAGGAAACGCCCGTTTACCTGGGTATGAATAAGACCTACTGCGGTCACCAAACCGCCTGCCAAGCGTGCTGACTAGGTATATCCTCCCAACTGACAATTGTCATACGGGGAAGGCCTATGTCTAGTATCCACTACACTAGTCCGTTTTTAGGCTAGTGAAGATAATGATGACGTGTTCAACAAGAAATAACCTAACCCTGAAAAAAACTGCTCATAATATGAGCACTATAGACAGTTTGCCCGAAACATAGAAATGCTTATACAGAGAAAGCGACATAGCGATACCTCTAGAGACGTCTCCAGTCGTACTACAGGTTCTACCATAATATTATGGTCGGCAATAGGATGTCTTTGTCGATCAATCATTCTGATAGTTTCTTTCATTTATGACGTTTTCCGCGATCAATAAAGCAGTTGATTGAGTTGTCGTTTCAATAAGCATGCAACACTGTCTCGGGCCGGGGTCGTGTGTTCACGACCCACCATAAAAAGTTACGGGCGCGACGCGCGACCTGCGACCCGTCTGTTGTCGCAACGAAGTAACTATTATTACCTTTTCAGAGCTTCTAACGTGCGCAAGTTTGATGATAAACCTATGACAAACAATAGGTAGGTATGCTTGAAATTTCAACATCTGGGCGCGGTGTATACCAAAAAGATACACTAGTATCTTTAACTATAAAGATCCTCTAGCAATAAGGTAACCTGTGACTCCCCTGGTATCACGCCTTACATCAGGTGACCTTGAGGCCCCTCTGTCATGTCAGAAAGATATAGAATGTTATTTAAAGTGCAAACAAGTTTAGAAGCTATTGTAGCGATGTATACCTAGATATAAGACAGAACATTTTTTCGTTTGTTTTCACTAAGATTTCCGATTCAGTTCATACTATCCACATGATTTCATACCAAGACTATCCTTTCTACTTACCACACGCACATTATGTTAAAAATATTCACTTATGGTGTCAACCGCACCCTCAAAATGGTCAATGTCATTAAATTATTATAAAGATTTCTTTCAACTTAAGCAGACGTAAAAATATGCTTCACAACTTCAAGTGGTGTGGTCGTGATTAAAAATTCAACGCGTTATTTAATACCACATCTGAATAGACGCACGCTTGCTCTTATTCTAATCTCGATTTTTATATCTAAAGCCGGCATTACTAATGTATGAGATACAGAAAACAACACACATATTGTAGAGAAGTTATGAATGGGACTCCATGATAAAGAAAGCCACAGTATAGGATTAGTGCAATAAGGTCGTATACTGTGTCTATTAGACTAAACTCTTACTGTAGAAGATAGGGTAAACGAGTTCTAGAGCGGGTATGGCATCCCAGCAAACGTAGTGTAGGACGCCTTCATACCAGAAAGCTTTGCGCACAATGGCGATAAGTCCAGGATCGAGCAAAGTGACGAACCATGGGAGACAAAGTGTATGTTCAGCAGTGAACTGCGGAAGTAGAGAATCTCCTAACTTAGTTTTGTGATAGGTCGATTACTTTTGTTCTTCTGTCACTGTCGCGCAGAGCAATTTCAGGATATAGTTCGTTGAACAACTGAAGCTGCTTAGCCGGTGAGTAGAATTTACCCGCCTGCCTGGCGGCCAATCCCAATTTCTCTCTGATCTTGTCGAATTATAGTCTTCTAAGATTATAACAGGAACACAGAGTGCATAGATCTGTGTTTGCGCACTTTAATATCTCCTGCGTACGTCGGGGATTGGTTACTGTGGCCGATTTTCGGTCAAGAAAACATTATGAAACGTTGGTTACAAATATGTTTGATACAACGCTACATCTCATTTCGAAATCTCGATGTTCCCAAGAGAACGCAAAGTCTCAGTGCGGACATCCCTTACTGTCCGTCACCCGACTGTGTCAAAACTGTAAACGATTTACAAGTTGTATATTGTAACGAACTAGTTGTAACGTGATACAGGGTGATAGAAATCTACTCCTCATACGCGGATACGGTAAGAGCGTTACATTTACATAATATTTTAATAATCACTAATGTTTACGTTTTAGAACCGACCGATGCTGATTTGTTGGTAGATTTTGCGCATATTTAAAGAAATGGCTTCTTGGTTGAATTAATGACATTAAGAAGCGACTTCTATATTTTGTACCTACAGCTTTTGTGAATTATAAAGCGAGCTATTGTAAAAGGGATAGTTAGTTTATTTGTACACAAAAACAACAGATTGCTCGACTTGGCGGAAGCATTGCCGTGCCTACAGATTTCATTTAAATCCGTTCAGCAGTTTTTGTGTGAAAAAGTACCCAACGTTCATCCAACTAAACAAACGAGAGCGTTGTCAGTGCGGCTTGGGCTTCCTTTCCTGCTTTCCACCAGGTGGAGGGAAACCACTATGCTGAGTCAATATAAAAAAAAGCTTTCGCATTTATAATATTAGTAGAAATAGCAGAATGTGATTAACATTTCACATATTAACTATATTAGTGTAGTCGACTACATAACAGGAGTACATTTTCAGTACCCTCATGTAAAACCACCTTGGGTCAGCACTCACCGCTTTACCGAATGACATCAAGCTGCAACGGCATTCGGAATGAAGTTGACATATTACATATATTACAAACCGGCTAAATTAATGTTTTCTTGTTTTTCGATTTTATTTAATTATAATTAATGTAGGTATTAAAAAGCATGTTGTGTTTGCATGTAATAGGTGTTGCAGTAATACAATTTGTTATGTAATTTTTATTTTAAAGAAGTGAAACATTGTAATACCAGTTTTGCAAACCAAATAATAAAAAAAAAAAAAAAAAAAATATTATACCGGCAATTAATTGGTAGTTGCAGTAAGTTACTTAGTTCTTCCGGGGGTAGGGGTATTTGCTCTCCCCGGACCAGGAGTGCTGGCCGCTTGTCATATGCGGCTGGTCAGGGAATGCAGGGATGCGGCGGTATGCTTCGGCGTTGCCCGTGTCCCTGCAACTTGCTGCCCACTGGCGACACAGGAGGGTTTAGTGGGTATACCCTCCCATTTCGGGAGGTGTGAGTCCCACACATCACGTCACCTCCCCCCCGGAGGTGGCATGGCGGTGCCTAATGCATTCCCCTCTAAAAAAAAAGGTTACTTAGTTCTTCAAATCCGTATGTTCCGATTCCCATCCTGTGAACGCTCCTTTATAAGTGCGCTATGTTTTAAAAATAATGACTGCGCACGCGCAGCGGGGTGGGGCTAACGACGCGCGTACATCACCGCACTTAACTATATTTCGTTAATAAGGTACTTGGGCTGGTCACACAGGGATGCTGGGGTGAAGTTATGCTGTTATTAGGGCGCATTGTTCTAAAACCAATTTTTTTTAACAGGGGAATGCATTAGGCACCTTCATGCCGTCTCCGGGGGGAGGCGGCATGGTGTGTGGGACTCACACCTCCCAAAAGGGAGGGCATACCCACTAAACTCCCCTGTGTCGCCAGTGGGCAGCAAGTTGCAGGGACACGGGTAGCGCCGAAGCAATTGTTCTAAAACCTATGTTAGGTATGAAAATGTCTTTTTAAATTATGAAAAACACTAAACGAAGCTTCAGGAATAAGTAAAATTTACTCTACTGCCGGGTTCGGAAAGTTAGAACCTATTTCGAGAAGAACCGGCTAGAAACTTGACAGTTATGACAATATTATCAGCCTGCAAACGTCCACTGCTGGAGATAGCTCGTTAGTAGAGATAGATAGTCATTATTGGGATATGCTTTAGTCACCAGCACTGCTTGGCAGGCGGGTTGGTAGTAGCAAGGTAGGTAAACTCTGCCCGTTTCCTGATAGTTCCTTAGCCATATTTTACGGGATAAGATGGGGTCTTGGGGTCCTATTCTAAATTAATTTCATACAATGCAAAGCTAGAAATTAAATTGGTACCTACAGTGCAATAAAATACGAGTCAAAGTACCTAAACCTATTTGTTAACTCCCCAAGTAGATGATGAAATTCAAGCATTTTTAATAATGTTGACTAGCGTCCCAGTGTCCCATGCCCTTATTCCAGTCACACCTGAGTAATAGATCCAGTTTGAGGGCTCACCTCAGACCCGTGAGTCCACTCACTGTGTTGCATCTGCTTCTATGGCCAGCCAGATGTATGCAAAAAACTCACTATATAGTTAGGTCACAGGCATTTGCGACCAAGTGCAAATTGCTTGCTCACCGCCTGCAAAAGAAAATTACTCATCAGCTCCAGATGGAATCAAAAGCTGCAATAATTGTTATTGTGTGTGTGTGTGTGTGGACCAATTTTTTTTGGGTTCTGATGCATCACCTTAACGTATAAACATTGATGAAAAGCATGTATGAACAGTTGTCGACAAGCATGAAAAGTTCCCGTGACAGTTAACAAACTGCTGTCCACTTCTCACGAATGTATGGGCTCCTAGTCCTTTTCACTTAATCAGTCACTGCTTATCTGGTCCCACGAGCTCCTGAAACTCTACTCACCGGCAGGAACACGACCCGGAGGTCATTTGGCTGCGGCATTCTATAGGGTAGAGGCCTTCCCCGGACGGGCCGACTGCTTACGTTACGATGAAAATTGAGCATTTAGCAAATTGCCTTTAGATACTAAAAGAGCAGAAAAACGCTAAATACGTTTTAGTAAGCATGACTACTGACATCTATCGTAGCTTAGAAGCCATGAGTTAGAACTTAATTTATTGCATATACTCGTAGGTATAGGCGACTGTACGCAACGGTATAGTATAGACGTAATGTCCAGATACGATGTTGGCACTTAAGTACCTAGTTATTTTTATTACCTACCGAACGGAAAATGTAATTCCGACTTGGTATGTCTGACAACGGAAACCTCGGGCGAAAGCTGATAATAAGAATAAATGAATAGGAAATAAATAGTGTCAATAGCTGATTTATATTAATACAGAGTTATTATGGCGAATAGGAAATTATGACTGCGGAAGGTCCATATTGGCTTGGCAGCGACCTTGGCTGGTGTGGCGAGATGCCAGCCCGCGTAGACACTTCCTCAACTAAGGATTTTATAGTGTACCTACTACTCGCCCCGGCTTCGTACGTGTGCAATTACTAGGTATATGTTGTTTCTTTAATTTTCATCATCATCATCATCAGCCTATTGCAGTCCACTGCTGGACATAGGCCTCTCCAGTTGTTCGCCACTTAGCGCATACATCTGGAGGATATACCCATAATCGGGTTGGGTCACAGGCGGGTTGGCGATCGCAGGGCGTAGCTTCTCGCTCCGGTGACGCTGCTGCCCGTCACCGGTCTTTAGTATTTAGCTATGCCTTCAATTGTGATGGTTATACCGCCACCAGTCGGTTGCCAGCGCCTCGTTTGTTATTCGGCAGGATGCACCACGGGCAGGTGAGGTTGGCTTGGAGCGAAAAGATGATAGGCCGCTCCCTTACATCCCTATTTCAAAGTACAAACTACTAAAGGCAGCAAGTATGAACAGGATGTGAATAATGTGACGTCACAAGTCTATTCAAAGTTGTGGGCATGCCCATCGAGCCCACAACGGTGGATCCGCGCCTGCTGTGAACAGTGAAAAATGTTTACTATGGCATTGTAATGAATGGATCATGTTGCATAGTCACATCCAGTAAGTTCACCTGTATATGACACCACGTATCCTTTTCCGGTGTTTGATCAAAGTTTGCCACACGCAACAATACCAAAGGTATGTTCGACATTTAAGAACAAGCAGTGTTTCAAGAATAATCTTCACAAATGCATGTCACAGGATATGTTATCTTGGCTTCCATGTCGACATTTACAAGACTTGTCTCGTGAATATATTTATAAAAATTCGGCTGAGTTAACAGGATAGTGGTGAACTCTTAACCCACTTCGAACATTAGACCTATTTCCATATTATGTCTATTTTTTCGTAACATCTCCTGTGTATTGTTAAATGAATTTAGTTACTGTAGTAACATTTTGTAATTTTGCTAGCTTCTTTTCGTCATTTTGCCACTTTGAAATTCTGTTTAATTTCAAAAACTCATCATCATCAGTCTCTTGCAGTCCACAGCTAGACATAGTCATCTCTAATTGGGATGTTTCTAGGGTCACAATAATTCATCATCATCATCAGCCCACATCAGTCCACTGCTGGACTACACAGAGAGGCCTATCTCTCTCAAGGTTCGCCACTGTGCTCGATTTTGGGCTTCTCGCATCTAGCACTTGCCAGCCGTCCTGCGCAAATCGTCACTCTACCTGGCCTGAGGGCTTCCTACACTACGTTTGCCGAGACGCGGTCTCCACTCCAGAACAATATACTATTATACAATATACTATATATTACACTATGTTTAATTCGTATTATAGATTATAAAAATATATGGGACACGTATTTTTACTTTTTTCATTTAAACAAAAAGTAACAAGGATCCAAGGCATCAAAATTTAGGAGTGGGGGTCTTTGACGTCACTCAGTGGCGAAAAAACTCCCACTCTTTGACTTCACGCGTAATTTTAACGGGCTATATCTTTGGTCTAATTTACAAATGAAAAAATATGTGTCGTTTATTTTTGGTTATGTGTTATCTTGGCAGGTGAGTCGGTGACCGCAGCAGTTTTGATTTTGAAACCCGATATCCACGCGTGCGACGCCGCCGGCACAGCTAGTCCGAAATAAAGATTTGATTGATAGTAAGAGCTTCGTCTTCCTTAGGACTAGGTTTGTAACTAAGCTGTACATATATATAGTTAATTCAAATTCAAATTCTTTGTTACAGACTAAGCCAGAATAGATACTACATATTTTATGGCCGCCAAGGTTACTTTGTTGAATTTTGATGAAACATCAAAGAACAAGTCACCTGTTAAGTTGCCTCAACTATAGTGCGTGCGATATTGTGTTTGCGAATTAGGTAAGTTCGTGTAGTGACATGTAGCTATAGATGTATGCGGATGTCAGCTGACGGTATGGCTTTTGTGCTGAGGAACCTTTGGCCGACATCTTGCTGGCTCGTCTTAGCGGTTATGGATTGGCCGTGGAGTTACCGCAAGGACTACTCGTATTGTGTAAGAGAAAACAAATACGCTTATGTAATGCGAAACGGCCCATCCACATATTTTGGCAAAGGTTTTAAGTTTGTGATTGTGAAGTCGACTGGCTCGGTGGCTCAATTGGTAGTGACCCCTGCCTTCTGAACCAAGGGTCGTGGGTTCGATTTCCACCCGTGTCAAACATTCGTGTGATGAACACTTGTGTTCGTTCCGTGTCTGGGTGTTTACGTTTGTATTTAAGTATTTATTCGTGGTACCTTCGTTGTTCTGGGACCCATAATACAAGTGCTTAAGATACTTACTTTGGGGTCGGAGCAATGTATATGATGTTGTCTGATATTTATTGTGAATTATTTCACTTCACGTGAAACCTGTGTCCAGCAGTGGACTGTGATAGGCTGATGATGACGATGATGAACACAAGTGACAAAGCTCCTTTACTAGGTTTAATTTTAGGATCTAGCAATCCAATCAATGCGACTGACGTATCAAAGAACTTATTGTCTTTTGCGGTTAAAGTACCCTTCAAAGCAACAATGTTCTTTATGTTTCACGGCTTAACCTACCCCAGTTTAAGCGATCAATTACCTATTCTAAAATTAGGTAGACTAGGTTAGTTATTTCAGAACAGTTTAGACACTAGTGTCAATAGGCCAATATGTCAGTCTTTGTATATTTTTAAACAATATACTAATTTTTGGTAGAACACGATAATGTTCTTATTGTGATACTTATGTAATGTAGGTACTTTGTCTTTGGTGATCGCACCAGCGGTTTCTTTGTTTCAGCTTGCTAAAATATTGTGTTCGCTTAAGTGCTTGAATAATTCATTCTACATTGTGTCTATTAATATATTGTTTTAAAACAGGTAAATATTTCTTGTTGTAGGTAGGCATTTTACATCATCTATACAATTTGCACACCTTGAACTTTGCTAGACTATTCTTTACGCATCTTTTGAAGGATTTCGCATTATAGGTATTCGGTCGCGTTTCGGGATCAGTCGGCGAATAATTCTACGACGTTATAATCCTACATGTCGTACTATGGCGGTGGAAACTGATATGCAATATTTGTATATTGCATATCAGTTTCCAGGTTTGTCTCCCGAGTCAGTTGTCTGACAGTCTGTCAGGAGACAGTGGTCACTATCAAGTCCCTTGAGCCAGTCATGTTGTAGACGGCCTATAGTGGCGGAATAAAAGTCCCATTACTTCTACGGTTCATCTGTACCTTAACTATTGAGAATGAAGGGACGATGGCGGCACCTTCATTTGGTAGTGACCCCTGAAGAAGAATGTGTCTATAGTAGTTTGCCCTAGGTGGCGAACAGCTGGAGAGGCTCATGTCCAGCGGTGAACTGCAATAGGCTGATGATGATGATGAAGGATAGGAGAATGATGTGTAGCACATCATTGTGGTGACCTGTCGCTTAATGGGAAGAGAAAGAGGGGCTCAAGCAAATAGCATTAGCTATATCCGTGACCTTATTTCTTCTATGATAATCTGAGGTTGAATAAATGTGGAAAGTCATTTATAGGGCTTAGCATAAAAATGTTCAATAAATTGCCTCAATGTATAATTGATCTACCTATACAAAAGTTTAAATTATATATTAAAGGATGTCTAATAAAGAAAGGTTATTACAGAATTGAAGACTATTTAAGTGATAAGACTGTATGGTCAACTGCCAAATAAGCGGATGCTGCTCGCCTGCACTTTATCATAATAAAATTATAACCATTTCATTGGTTGTTTATATAGAGTCATATGTAACTTCTATTCTATGTAAGCTACGTCCTTCAGTTAATTTATTCATTTATTAGTTTTATGATTTTGCCAAATATTTTATATTGGGGTAACTGGACTAGTCATGCTCACTAAAATGTTTCTGGGGTGGTGGCGCTGTGTAGCGGGTCGTTACACTCCCTCAAATATGGTTGAATGAAGCGATGGCTGGTACACACGTCATACTTGTGAACAGGTGCTGCCTTGGAGACTGGTCTACTCCTGATTGCCCTATATAGAGTATGTTAAGGTTAATTTTTTTTTTTTTTAGTCTAATTTATAATTAATTTTGTAAGGCCCCAGACTGTATGACGTGGTCGTAGTTAAAAGTATAAATGTGATAATAATATTGTAAACACCATTTTGAAAAGAGCAACTACACGAGTTTCTTGCCGGTATCTTCTCGGTAGAATGCTGCTTTCCGAACCGGTGGTAGCTTCGACGATTTGTAAGTGTTTTTCATAAAAACCTATACAAATAAAGATTATTTTGACTTTTGACTTTTTGACTCTATGGATCCTTTCATTCCTAATTATAAAAATAAATTTTAATTGACTTTTTTTTTGGTAGGCTACTTAAGAATGGATCATCATAATCATCATCAGTTTGAAGTCGTCCTCTGCTGGACTTAAGCCTCCCTAGGAGGAGGTGACTTGAAGAGTGAGTAATTAATTGTATTTACTAGAAGGGTAGGCTCGTACTAGACCCACCCTTCCTGCCTGCCTGCCCAACTAAAAGTTGCAAGAATTTGGTTGTAGGTGTAGCAACACTTTAAATGAAATAAAACGAAGCAACTCCGAGTGCATGAATAGTTTATTTTGTACGTCTCCATGGAATGCATTACAAACATCTCATCTATGTAATTTAAAACAATCTAGCTACAATACATTATATACAAACAGAACTCACACAAAGTATTATATTTGAGTATGTATGTTAAACCGTGACTAAATCCTCTACTTGAGTATACGTCTCATTAGACATATTTGAAACATTGAGCAATTTTATAGGAATGCTTGAACAGTACAGAGTATATTTCTTCATAAAGTACCCATGGTTGGAATGTATTTCGAACTAAAATTAAGTACAAAACAGTCATGACACATTAAACTAAAAAAAAAGTCCTTCACAGTCAAAATGCACCCGAATATAACCAATTTAAATCCACAATCAACACATCAATCAAAAATTCTACTAATTGGAATAAATTATATTGTAATTAATACAAAACACATAAGGGTATTTGTCGGAATGGGATGCCGCAACGCCCGGGTTGCCCACCGACGCCACCACTCGCTAATATTAACCTAGCACTTACACTACACGAAATAATTTATTATTTACATTCGATTTGTACATAATCAATAACCAGGCTTTAAGTACCATTAACATTTATTAACTAAACGCTACTTAACGTTACGTATTTGGATAGACTCTTTTAAGCGATAACAATTCACTAAACAATTTCGTGATAGTCCTTTCGGTGTTCCTACTTAACTTTTAAAATCACAATCCGATTTACTGGCCATGAGAAATTCACTGTTGTAATGTACAATTGTTTTTTGTTTTTTAAATAACGGCACTAGGGGGCGTCTGGGGCGACGTCAGACTTTGGTAGTGAGGTCCAGCGGGTGGAGTTTGATTCTCTTAATTTCGGAATAGGACAAGTCTTCCTCTTCACTGACGGAGCCTGCGGCGCTGCCGGATTCTGCGTCGTCATGGTCTGGCGCTATCACTTCGCTGTCGTCCGATCTCCGCCTCGCGGAACTCGATCTACCATCAGACTTGACCGACAAATCCATCGGGTTCTCTTGTAACGGTGACTCGGACGTTCTCCTCTCAGCCGGCGGCGTGGGCACGAATTCCGCCTCTGATATGACGTCCTCCTGGGGCGGCGGCTGGGACCGCTGCTGTTTGAGAATTTCGTCTAAGAAAAACCGTTTGGAAGAGTCGGCGTTGTGGTCGTCGAGTCTGACATCGTTGTTGTTCTCTGCTGCTTGTCTGAGCGCGGCGTGGTCGAGGAGATGCCTCGAGTATATCGGGTGGAAGCCGGGCGGGAACAGCAGCGGGTGGTTGGCGGCGAAAGGGCTGAAGGGGGGCGGCGGTAAGAACGGCGAGTGGGGGAAATGGGGCAAGGAGATGTTGGCTAGGGGGAGGGGGACGAACGCGTCCCGCGGCGGCGTGAGCGGCCTGTCTGGCGGCCGGGACTGGGTGAGCTTGGTCTTCTCGTCCAGTTTTGGGGAGGAGCCGCTGCGATGGGAGTCGGGGGAGCCGGAGCAGGGGGGTTTGTAGTCGTCGAGGCCTAGGAGGGCGAGTTCTTCTTTCGTTCTGGGGCGGGCGAGGCCGGGGAAGAGGTGGGGCGGGAAGGGGGGCGCGAGGGGGTGGGGCGATTGTGGCACTCGGGGCGGTGACCGGGACTGGGCGGCTTGCTGTTGCTCCTGCAGGAGGCAGTGGATCTTGAACCAGTTGGAGCGGCGCCCGTAGCGGCTGCCGGACTTGGACATGCCGACCATGAGGCACTTGCGCAGGCGGCAGGCCTTGCACGCGGTCCGGTTCTTCTTGTTGATGACGCACTCGCCGTTGTTCTTGCATTCTGTGATGGAGTTCAGGTTGTTGTATGAGCGGCCGAAGAATGACTGGAAAGAAGGAGAAAGGTGGCGTTAGTGTTTTGTTTCTTTAAACTTTGCGTTGTGCCGTCATGATACTTTTAAGAATGTTATAGGGTGGAATATATTTATGTGTACATAATTTAGGAGTGTCAAACAATTAGATGTTTTTTTAAAGATTTAAAACGTTTTTGCTTGATGTTAAAGACGCAAACGTGCATTTCCTGTAATTTTGTCGCAAATAAGGAATTTACGTCATGTAAATTGCACGTTTAATTTTTAAGTTGTATTTCAGCTGCGCACGCGCTCTGTCCATTTAAATACCTTATATTCACCTTTTTAATGTGGACTCTATTTCGCTTGTAAAGTTGACGCAGATATAGTGCAACATAGATCGATCACACTATGACGGCCTGCATACGTGCCACCTGATTAGAAGTGGTGCAGCAAGAAACTTTAGTTAAAAAAAGTCTTCAAAAAAGAAATTGAAGTGACTTATTAGTTCACTCAACGACTCTCCTGGTCCACCGATCCTGATCCATTCTGGCTACGTGTCCTGCCCACTTCCACTTTTGCTTCTTTATTGTATGTACGACATCCCTGATATTAGTCCGTCCTCGAATGCGCTCGTGTGGAATTCTATCGAGCAGTGTTATTCCTAACATTGCTCTCTCCATCGCTCTTTGTGCAACCCTATCGTATCGCATCATCGATTACAAAATGAACTGAAACGGTTTTCACTATCGGAGCGATTGTTGTGTCTGACCTAAAGCCGCGTTTACACGATCTGGCAGTTCCAAGTGGACCGTGTAGCGCCGAGAGCGAAACGCCTCGTGACGTCACTTCCTCCACCTCGGCAAGGTTCCGGTCTGGTGGCCGCACTATGCTCCGACCTTGGGATTTCGGCGATTTGTTTACGCAAACCCATTGTTTTACAGTGATTTGTGTTTTAGTTGCTCTACAGCTGTTTTGTGTCAAACTTGTTGAGATTCTGTCTAGATGTTAGTTGCGTCGATGGTGCATTAAGTAATGATGTTTGCCTTTTATTTGACTCTTTGACAATGGCATTGTTTGATATTGATCTTAATTCATCTTTTGTTAGTTTGACATTTTGTTTTTATAAAAACATATCTAGTGTAATGGTTGAAGATCAAGAACTCATGAATTTGAATGTATCTATATATTTGGTTAAAAAATACTGGGTTTTCTGTCTAAAATTAACTTAACGGGAATGTAAAATATGGAAGTTGGCGATGACACACCCCTCGAGCATCGGGAAACTCTTTTAACGGTTGATTCTGCACCTGATCTCTTTCCGGCCGTATCAAACGCTGGTCCTATCGGAATAGAAGAGTGAAAGAGTAAGACATCCGTGTTCCCCTATACTATAAACTAGCTGTGCTCGCGACTTCGTCCGCGTGGAATAGTTATTTTTCCCCGTTTTTTTTACATTTTCCATTATTTCTTCGCTCCTTATAGTTGCAGCGTGATTTTATATAGCCTATAGCCTTCCTCGATAAATGGTCTATTCAAGACAAAAAGAATTTTTCAATTCGGACCAGTAGTTCCTGAGATTAGCGCGTTCAAACAAACAAACAAACAAACAAACAAACTCTTCAGCTTTATAATATTGGTTAAGATTAAACGAGTAATCTATTTTCAAGGCGAGAGTGAATCGGTTTTTGTTGGGCGAGCGCGCTCCATCGTAGGCTGTAACGTCGCTTAACAGCAGATGAGTTGGGGTCAACAAGTTAACCATTTAGGTACTTATTAAAAGAAGAAAAATAAATGATCCAAACTCCCGCTACTACTCCATTAAAAAAACGATTACATAGCGACAATGTCATCGCCGAATTTGTTGCAAAACGCACGCGCCTCCTGACTGCCAATGCGCGGGCGCAGCGCGTCACGGAGCAGGAATGCGCTGAAACAATGCCTTGTTTAGCTGCGCGTGCGACGCATGCTAGTGGGCCTTTGGGCGCATTACGTTTATGCATATTTGGCGTGTTACATTTTGGATGTAATGTAACATTTGAAAGGATTCGTTTGGCGTTTTGATTTTGGCAAAATGTTATACTACTAGTTTGTTTCAATGGTAATATGAAACACTTCACACTGGACTTTTTGCTGTGGCAACACTACGAATGACAGCTGATTAAAGTTATCCCGTTTTTTTACAATTTTACAATTTAATGTATTTTTTGTGTAAATATTCTTATAAATTATAGCCTAATTGTTGATACATCATCATCATCAGCCTATTGCAGTCCACTGCTGGACATAGGCCTCTCCAGTTGTTCGCCACTAAGGGCAAACATCTGATGATCATAATATGTTGAGGTTGGCTTGGAGCGAAAGGATGATAGGCCGCTCCTTTACATCCCTTTTTGTTATACTACCAGATACTAAATTGTTGATACACGAGTTAATTTGGAGTCCTGTCCGCCAAAGCCAATTTGTCTTGATTTCATCTAAGTGGCGCGTAAGCCTCACGCAGTTCACAGTTGAATATGCTCTCTATTTGTTCACCATTAACTAGGTAACTCTTAACATGAACAACTAAGTAGTAGGTATCACTGATTTATTACTATCTACTGACTTTTAGTACCGCTACTGACGTCATTTCGACACACAAAACTAACATCATCCCGGCTCGCTCGTAACTGTACCGATATTTGAGCAGTTTTGGTTTTGAAACGTTAAAATTTTATTTGGACACAATAATGTGTACCGCTGACATGACTGTGTTGTAAAATTTAAGTGTTACGATGTATTGTCTCCTTGTTACTACTTGAAACTTACATTATGCTAAATGTATATAAAAATAGATGAACAGATATTTCTAGATTCTTATTTATTTTTGTTTTGTTTCCTTTTTATGTCTCAATCTTTGTATTATTCATGTAGTGTGTTTGTTGCTAATTTATTCTTGATACTTAATATTTTGAACAATGTAAAATTACAAATTTTTAAGCAACTAAACATAAAGCTAGGAATCGAAATGAAATAGTAGAGATAAAACGTTCAAGGGTGGTAATCTGCTATTAGAACACGCAACATACTGAAGTTTAAACTTAGAAATATACAAAATTCAAAGAAATGAAAAACTATAATAATTTGCAAACGATACTCCTTAGGGTATTACATATGACTGGCTCGGTGGCTCATTTGGAAGTGACCTCCGCCTTCTGAGCCGAGGGTTCGATTTCCGCACAGTACAAACATTTGTGTTCATAAACATGTCTGGTCTGGGTGTTTAATATGTATTTATTTACAAAAAAAGTATCTAAGTAAGTTTATCAGTTGTCTCGTACCCATAGTACAAGCTTCGGCTTAGTTTGGGGCTAGATGTCTCTCTGTGGCCCTGCGTGGCATGTCTTGGGTTATTAAAAAAATGCATTTGTTGGAGAAAGAATCTTAAAAAATAATTAAATCTCGATTGTGTATGTCAGCGTTCAAGTACAGTTAAAATAAAACATCTCGATAACTGAACTGAAACATGACGAAATATCCAGCCACAGACGATCTCTTTATGACCGCCACTTAAAATCTAGAAGTCACAAGTTATTCAATGACGTAAACAGTCACCGATTGACCAATAGAACATGCAAATACGTTTTAATCGCAGTCCCGGTCGAGTTGAGGACGAATCTTGGACTCATCGTAACAAATCTGAGGTAGTTAGGGGAGTTCAGATAAACAGCGGAGGCATTAATTTAATTGACAATTAAATTTATACAAACGTCGGGGTAAATGCTCGTCTCTGTGGCTAGGGAGGGGCGCTGGGGCGAGTTGATTGTCGATAAAGCTTATTTGTTTGTTGATAACTAGCTGTGCCCGTTGCCCCCCATTTAAGGGAAGTGGGGGATTATAAAGGTTCAAAAAGTAGCCTATGTTACTCTCCATCCCTTCAACTATCTCCATTTAAAAATGACGTCAATTCGTCAAGACAGACAGACATACAGGCGGACACACTTTCCCATTTATAATATTAGTATGGATAATAGTATTAACTGTCCTGATCAAATTTTGGAGACAGTTGTCCAACACTCTCATACATCACAGAGCCCCTGTGTTCTTTGGTAATTCTTTGAAGGTTTTAACATTTCTATATAGAATTGGGATGACGACTAAAAAATAATTTAATGTCCATCAGATAGATTAATGAAAAATATTGGATACGTATTTTTTATTTTGCCTCTTGTTCAAAAACTTACGAAGATACATTGATTTTAAATGTCACATGACGTCACGTTATAGTACAAAATATACTCTAACGTGACGTAGTTAGCCCCCACTCCGTAACTTTAATGCGCTATATCTAAGTATTTTCTTGTTATTTCGACAAAACAAAAAATACGGGTCTTATATTTTTTTATTATCTAAGAGACGGACTAATTATTTTCTTCATTTTCATACCTTGTCATCATCCGTATTGTTGAACATAATATTATTCAGAAAGACACTGGTGCTATATCCGAACAGAGAAATATCCGCCTTATTTTTAAATGTGAAATAGCGTCTACTATATAAAAAAACTAGCACCCCGCTCCTCGCTTCGCTTCGGATAAATCAATTATTTAAAAGTAATTTCGCGAGGCCGCAGGCCGAGCTCCGCGTAGGGCGAAGCCCGGAGCGTCCAGCGTCGCAGACCTAGCTTGAGCACGCACGCGCGAAGAGCGTGCGGCGAAAGCTAGTATAACCTATACACACGCTTACAATGCTAAAATTAATGGATGCTAGAAACAACATGAAGGTACATTCGATTCGAAGGCTGAGAAATCTGAACATGGCTTGACATATAACAAACGCAATATGTGATGCAGTTAACATAAAAGCAATACGTTGTTCAGGCCTTTTGTTCAGGAACCACCTGCTCTTAGCTAAGGTTCAATTTGCTGTTAGTTCAGATGAATAATTATATATCTAGCGACGCCTTCTAAACACTGATGACTTTAAGAGAGGTAGGGCGTAGCGAATCTTCGCTCGAATTGAGCTGCCCGTCCGGGGAAGGACCTCCACCCTATAGAATACCGCAGCCAAATGATGGTTCGTGTTTCTGCCGGTGAGTAGCGTTACCGGAGCTCGTGGGGGGTTTGGGTTGGGCCAGCATGGCAGTGGCAACTGACAGGTAACTGACCAGTTACTTGCCGTAAACTCAAAACCATTTTTCATCTTTCATCAGCATTTTTCATATTAGTACCTACATGAAATTACCTTAAAAATGATTTAGCGATAATGACGCCGACCAAAAAGCAATACCTACTTTAATAGCGCTATTTTCTTCCGACATGCGTAATTCTTCATCATTAGCCTATTATAGTCCACTACTGGACATAGATCTCCATAATCGCCACGTTGGGTCGGCGGGTTGGCGATCGCAGGGCGTAGCTTCACGCTCCGGTGACGCTGTTGCCCGTCATCGGTCTGTGATATTTAGCTACGCCTTCATCTGTGACGGTTATACCGCCCAGAGTCGGCTACCAGCGCTTTGTTTGTTATTCGGCAGGATGCACCACGGGCAGGTGAGGTTAACTTGGAGCGAAAAGATGATAGGCCGATCCCTCACATTGAACCGTGGGTCGAACACAAATTCGCATCCCCTACCCCATGCGTCATCATCATCATCATCAGCCTATTGCAGTCCACTGCTGAACATAGGCCTCTGCAGTTGTTCGCCACTTAGGACAAACACCTGGAGGTTATACCCATAATCGCCACCCTGGGCAGGCGGGTTGGCGATCACAGGACGTAGCTCCTCGCTCCGGTGACGCTGCTGCCCGTCATCGGTCTGTGGTACCTAGCTACGCCTTCAATTGTGATGGTTATACCGCCACCAGTCGGTTGCCAGCGCCTCGTTTGTTATTCGGCAGGATGCACCACGGGCAGGTGAGGTTGGCTTGGAACGAAATGATGACAGGCCGCTCCCTTACAACCCAAGCGTAATTAAAACTATTTTATTAGGCTAAAATACATACATACTATTACCTAATATAGGGTACAGAAATTATAACATCGGATTAGAAAAGAAAAAAATTTATTATGCATGCACAGATCGCAGTTTTCATTATGTGAGCCTACCTAAACCTTGAAAGAATGCATTCATATTTTTTGGGTTCTTAGAGCTTCATGTCACTATGATTCAGGATGCCTTGTTCACGGATTATGCTAGATTTGTTCGACTGTGCACTATTCCTAAATGTTGTTCCGATTTGTTGCTAAATGAGGAGCCTCCAAGCTGATAGCAGCATTGATGCAGGAAACACCGGGTGGTGTGTTTTCAAGGTGGTCGTATTTTTAGCTATAGCAATTTGCTTATAGTATTTTCCGAAGAATTTTATCCTGAAAGTAAGCCGACGGTTCACAAATATTTATATCACTGTTTGTTGTAAATTTTCGATAATTCCGTATTCACTTCGATGTTGTACCTGTCATGTCCAAATGACAATTTCTTTGACAAATTCAAGAAATGACAGTATCTATGGTCATTTCAAAAAGTATGTAACATATTTTGCCGAAATTGTAAAATCTAAAATGTAAGATACCCTTGTAATCTATAGCCTGTGTGTAAATCTGATGCATAAATAACATTCCTGTAAAGTTTCATCAAAATCCTTTCAGTAGTTTTTACGTGAAAGTACGATTTCATATTAGAATTTATTTATTTAGTTGTCATAACAGTTTCGGTTGCTATGGGAACGTTGTCATGAGACGTCAGTATGGAAGATCGTTTTCTTTTTTTGTAGATTAAAATCTTTTTGGTAAATTTGGGTTACATTATTGGAGTTTTAGCACGGATCCCTAACTTTTTTAAAATATAATATAGCCTATGTTCAGCGCAGATACTGTAGCTATCCGACGGTGAAAGAATTATTCAAATCGGTCCAGTAGTTTCGGAGCCTATTCGTATCAAACAAACAAACAAACAAACAAACAAACAAACAAACAAACAAACAAACAAACAATCAAATCTTTCCTCTTTATAATATTAGTTTAGATAAGCATATTTGACATCACCACGACACCTGTGTGAGGGCTAGCGATACTGTTGATTCTAGCTGATAAGTACTATATATTAATGTTTATCCGTATTAAAACAGTAAACAAATAATTACGTTAGTTGTACTTTATGGATTAAATAAAAACGTGTTGTTGTTCTGTCGGTGACTATATCGAAGCTAAAGTTTACATCTGTACGTTTTTAATTTACCACTTAAACGTTGTACGATGGAACACAGGTACCTAATTATAAACGCCCCTTCATTCAAGTTCAACACCACAATTAATGGTTTACCGAATCTCTATCGATGACCGTTATCGCCAACCATCGCTCGTCCCTACGTCGAGGCGGGCAATTAAAGTAAGTTCGCAGATCCAATATGATATTCTAATTAATTGTGGAGATAAAAGGCCGAGATGTCGGCCGGGTGTGTGTGTTTAAGTAAGTATTAACTATAAGTAAGTACTCAGTATTAACTATATTAATTGCGCAATGACTCGTCGTGAGGGAACTTGTCTAATTAGTTCACTCGGGTTATTTTTAAAATATGCGTATGTGTCGTGTTTCGCAAGTTAAGGTATTAGTTTAGTGAAATATGTAGAGATTAGGCGTTAATTCGCAGAATATCCAAGTTGAAAAGTCCAATTTTCATTGTAACATCATTAATGAATGAAAAGTACCAGTAGAGCATAAATGCGTAGGAAGTCTAGCCTTTTTTGTCGATAATTCCTACACGTATACACCAAGGCCCTGGATATGAAGTCAGGGCTAGGTACGAAATAAATGTTGAGGTACCTAATGTTGGTTATAAAGAAAATTTCGTCTACAACTTCTAACATATCTATGCGCCCCTAGTACTTTAACTCAATCAGTTACTGATCATTTTATGATGAAAATTTTACATTTAGCAAGTTAGACATACAGCAACTAAACGAGATTAAAGCTTTAGGTAATCGAAACGTGTGTAAACTTTATCTACAGAGTACCTAATTAGAAAACGCCTTAAAATAGGTTGGGTGGCAGTAAAACGGTTACTTCATATCGATACAGCAACGCGGTAATGTAATGAAAACCTAATCTGTTTTCATTACAAATGTGCAATGCACCTAACAAATATGGGATACCATCAACACATTTATTGGTTACGAAAGTTAACTGTGAAAGCAATTAGGAATGCTTAACTTACTTAAATGGGGATTTACTTGTATTATGACCGTATGTGCTAAAACCTCTTTCACCTCTTTTACCAAATTTCAGCCAATCCAATCCAGATCAATTTCTAAGACCAGTCAAGTACGCAGAAGATTTAGCGACTTTGTGTATGCGCAGGCACTAAGGTATTTCACTCTCTTTTGTTTCGATGGGACGCCAATTTGACTACGGGTAGGTGAGGGTGGCTTGGAGCGAAAGGATGAGGGGTCGCTTCCTTACATCCCTTACACCTGAAGATTGTGTTTTCTCTACTTCAATTTCCTTTCCATTTGACCTTTGGCCTTTGAGCAACTTCTTGACTTAAAAGGCAGTTTCTGTATTAAGATCTCCTTTATAATATCACGTGACATGATAGCCGGCTCGTCGAGTGTGCAACGTACTCGTATGCGCATAGCATTAGTCCGTAGGATGCGCTGGCGCAAGAGGCGCGCCCTCTGACCCTCGGACGATCGCACTCACTATTGTGCTCGGAATAAACAGGATAGTGTAATGTGTATGGTATTTTCGCTCAAGCTGCTGACTTTGAGCGTGGAATGAAGATATATTTTGGCGTTTGAAAAAGATCTGTTCCAAATATACCAACGCCATGTGTCATTATGCACTGTTTTCATTTATTATAGCTTTATACTCTTCTTGGGAATTGAAATTCAAGAGAGCATATGCTGTGGTTCCACTGAGGCGGGGCGGAGTAGAGCGGAGACGTGATTGACGCTCTCCCGGCACAGCTCATTACTTGAAATCCACAATGACATGGATTTCAAATCCATTTCTGATTCTGATTGGGGAATCGCGGCATATATTTCTTCTCCGCTTCAGTGGAGCCGCGGACTTAGTCGTCATACAATGAAATGGGGTATATTTCGTAACGGAGCATTCGACGAATATCATACGATTGTCATACGTCCTGTACAGTCAAGTGTGAATCGTAACGTTTCGAATTCGCAAAGACTTGGATGAAACAAACGATTGTTTAGTAGCGGAATGTTTTAAGCAGAAAAATGTCCAAATCATGTGAAAGTCGAGGAACAAAATGTTTTTTTACGAAAACATTAGCTAAGTTAACTCAACCTATAGACATCCTGGGATGTAAGGGAGCGGCCTATCATCTTTTGCTTCAAGCCAACCTCACCTTGTGGTGCATCCTGCCGAATAACAAACGAGGCGCTGGCAACCGACTGGTGGCGTAAAAACCATCACAATTGAAGACTTAGCTTAATACCACAGAGCGATAACGGGCAGCAGCGTCACCGGCGCGAGAAGTTACGCCCTGCGATCGCCAGCCCGCCTGCCCAGAGTGGCGATTATGGATATATGCTCCAGATATTTGCCCTAATTGGCGAACAACTGGGCCTAGGCCTACTTATGTCCAGCAGCGGACTGCAATAGGCTGGTGTTGATGAAAGACATCCTACGCACCTATGCAATCCTGGTACTTTTGTTACGTTACAGATTTAACAGCTCGGTCATTTTGCGACTTAGCGGTACGATTGTCGCACGCACCGTGCCGTCCGTCGCGTCGCGTCGTGACGTGTAAACCGTAGTGAAGATGAGCACAGTATTAATAACTGAAGTGAACGGCCCGCGCCCATGGCCGCGGGGCCATAGGTCGCACCTAACTCAATACTTCGCGCAACGCGAGACATAAAACATACTTATTCAATAACAAAACTGTTTTATTGTTCGGTTCTCGTTGAAAGTTTTGCGGTTTTTGTGGTACGGTTTGGAGCGGTGTGGAGTGAGACTATCGTACTGTATGAAGGTTTAGGACGCATTGATGTGACCCATATTTGTGAAATAAAGATAAACAATTATTTTCAAGAAAACTATCATTACATGTTAAAAAAACCTTAATGCGACAGTTTGGCCTAAATTTTAATTGCATGCTTATTTGGTCATAATATTAATAGTAAGTCATGCCAGTTAAAAGACATCCAGAGAGTGGCCGGAAAACAGTGGATAGGAGAAACCAGCAGCAGAAGTAGATGGTAAGGCTTAGGGGAGGCCTATGTTCAATATTGGACTCACAAAGGCTGACCATGATGATGATGATGATGATGATACAAGGAACTTTTGCCATAGGATCAATCTACATCTTTTTATCCATACCACAAGTCCCTACAAAATGACTACTCTTTTGTTTCTTAAATGCTTCGTTATAGGATCTTGTCTTAAGCAAAAGCAAAATTGTGCTGGAAAAGAGTTAAATTTTGTAACGGTATAGTTTGGCATTTATAAATCAACCAGACCGAGAATCAGACTCAAAACGTTAACACCAAACACCCATCAAAGTTAGAAAGCCATAACCGACCCAAAGAGAACAGTAAACAGCCATAGTTTCCGTCCCGACACTCATATACCACCAACACACATATACTTATGCATGTATGTAGTTATTACACCCATTATAGATACAAGCTATTAGTTAGATTGCTATTACATTAGCTCAAGGATAAAATTGCATTGTATTTAATGGCAAAATAAAGTTTAGCTTTATTACTCGAGCGCTCCAGTATCTTTGGTACAGTCGATTCCGCAGTAAACGATGCTTTGTTAACATTCCGTTTCACGCATGTGAACGAAACGTTTCACTAGCGTAATTTCTTTGACTTCCTTAGTTTGGCTCTTTAGTTATGTTTAGTAGACAGTTTCGTGGAATTGTATAAGTTGTTAAAATAAAATTGTATTAGGAAATGCATAAAATGATCAACTAAGCATTTCACGTATACATATATTTAATGTTATTTGGAGAAATATGTTGTTTTTAATAAGATTTCTGTTTGAATTGCATTACAAGTAAAATACTCTTTACTTGAATTTACTTGACTGAAGTTTCAACGGGTTTTAAAGAAGGTTACGGTATGACTGTTGGTTGGGTTTAGCTGGCGACCACTGTATTCGCAGAGAAATACCGTGAAATGACTTTTGTCGTGTTTCAGTATCGGTCGGCCAGTGACTTTCTTCGCGTGTTAGCATCAAACTGATCTATCAGGCTAGAAAAACGAGCGCCTTAAATTTACAACAAATGCCGCCTGTACTTAATTTCAAGTCAATTGTATAATGACATTAAATAATATTATTATCTTTTTCTCAGCTATAAGATGAAATGTAAATACTATCCATTAGTTTATGCGGGTGAGTGTACTTCATTTTTTATGGTTCCGTTATTATTTATCGCCTATAAACGTGTTGATGGGATTTAATGGTGCACACATAAGTATGGGTTCAGGTGTAGAGGTTATATTAGCACTTAAGGCGACGATTGCTCTATACAATTAATTATATTTCTTTTTTTTAATACATTTTTTTTACTTTTACACTTTTGTTGAGTTAGTTTTTTGCGCGATAACGGAGTTATTTCGCTATACATTGATAGAACTTCTACAATCTTTTGATACTTATATGGGTATGTCCAAAAGGATATTATTATAAAATTAATTAAGTACTATTTATTTACCCTCCCGAATAATTATTTTGAGGCAACAAGAAAAAAATTAAAAATTATGGATACATTATAGAGTTCAAGCCTTTTTAAATAAGCCTGTACAAATTTACATAGAAACCTTAGTAGACAGCTTAAAAAAGTGTTTTGATAAAATATCAAAAGGTTTTCAGTAGTTAGGTACTTATAGATTAAAACCTTATTGCTTTCCCTTAGCGATATTGAGAACATCATAAAAACTCCACACAACTGCGTCAAATTAGATACACTGCAAATAAAACGTCAGCTCTCTATTAGATTCGATCAGCCGATAATTCCGTTTTGATTGGCGCTTTGTGCCTACAAATTAAACTTATTATGAGCGTGAATATATATAATTGCACATCGATAAACATCGAATGTTGCGAATAAAGTTAGACACAATTGGAATGCCAATATTAATAAACGGAATTAACATAGCGACGCCGCCTTAACAGGCAATAAACGCAGGGTCTCTTTAGAAAAGGAAACATCACATAAGTACATCCGTAACCAGGTTTATTATGAAACTCTAAACACCTCTGGGGACGCGATAAATAGAACATTTTATATTGAGTTTATGTCGCCTATCGGAATAAATAGGAAATCATATAATTCTGGAAATAGGGTCCCGTATACAGGCTGCGTGGACACCCAAGACGCCGGGGTCAACAACATGTGCGGGCAAAAATGTAAACGCTTTTGACAGGACACGTGTTTCTTCCGTCCTTAATGTGGAATCTTTTAGTGGACAAACTCGGTGGCTCAATTGGACCTCTGCCTTCTGAGCCAAGGGTCGTGGGTTCGATCCCCACACAATTACAAACATTTGTGTGCATGAACATGTCTGTTTGTATTGGTCTGGGTGTTTTCTATGTAACTAAAAAAAATGTATCATGTAGTTTATCAGTTGTCTAGTAGCCATAGTACAAGCTTCGGCTTAGTTTGGGGCTAGATGGAGCTGTGTGGCCCAGCGTGGCATGTCTTGGGTTATTTATTTATTTTAATCCCTCAAATGAGCCACATTAGATTTGCTATTGTTTCATGTCCGAATTCGGCTATTACAGCTGCATAGTTATTAGCTAATGAAACTGAAAATGAAGCGCTTCGTGCGGATAGGTGATATCGACAACGGTACACTAAGAATGGAACTCCCTATCTCTACTTGTCCGATAAACCAATGTTGAGTTGAGGAACGTTGAGGAACACGCGAAGAAGTGGCACCGCCCACAATAGGCTATTATGGATAAAAATTGTAATTAGTCCGTCTTTTAGCTTATTCAAACATAAAAGACTCGTATTTTTCCTTTTTTCATTCAAATAAACAATAGAAAAGATAAAAGGCATCAAAAGTTAGGAGTGGGAGTCCTTGACGTCACTCACTCCCCGTAAAAATGCCTCACCGAGTGACGTCACGCGTAATTTCAACGGGCTATAACTTTGTAATTTTTAGTCTAATTTACAAATTAAAAAATACGTGTCTTTTATTTTTGAATAATATAAAAGACGGACTAATTACAATTTTTAGCCATAATAGCCTATTAATTGAGAATTGGAGTTGCTTGTCCGTTGTCAAGGCGAGATGGGCTCCCTTTTTACCATAGCAACAGGTGAAAGGAGGCTTTACGAGTTCCTACCGTGCTATTATAAAATAAAACGATCTTATTGATGACATGGACATCATCTAACTTGTGGATGTTTCTCTAGTTCTATGGCCTCGTAAAAGAAAAAGTAACTTTCATTGCAATTGCAGTTTATAGATTTAAGTATGTTTTTGATATTATTTTTATATGTGTAATATCAGAGACATATTTGTTTCGCTAGGTGTCTTACTTTGCATGAAGTATTTTGGACTAAATGCATAGTAACACTAATACACAAAGTTCAACTCATAATATAGAACCATTAGACCATTCGGCTCTTGCGATGTCCAAAAAAAGGGCCTCCCTCAGCATTTGCAAAAAGTTACAAACAGTTTGACGGGCAAAAGTATTACTCGTGAATCTATTTGCATAAATAAATTATTTTATTTTTATTTTATTTATTTTATTTAAGCCGCGGCCCGTAGAAGTACGAGCTGGTTTTCAGTGAATCCTACTGAGTGAAACCCACAGACGTATTTTCTTTAAACAAAGATTAACCATTGAACCCTAAATAAAATAACAAACCCTAGCTTAGGTACCCTTTAAGGCGTTAAACTAGATATAAACTTTATTAAATGTCTATAAAAACAAAGGAATTCGCGTATCGTCCTGTATATTGACCAGAACCATTTCTCAGTTAATGCGTATTACCGGACGTGGCTATTTAGTTTAAGTGTTACTAAAATACATTTAAATGCAGTAAAATATTGTTCCGGATGCTATGACGTTCGAATTCGATATATAACAGTGATAGCAGTGTGTAAAGTGCGTTTGAGGGCGCACGCCTCGGATGAACTAAAGGATTTATTGTTGTTGGTTTGTGGTCAACCACTGGTGTTAATTCCGGACATTCTTGCAGTCTAGAAATGAACAAGCACTACTTATACTAAACAAGGCTGAATATTTGTAGTCTCAAATTGCATTGAAATCCATACACGTGATATCATTAGATTTAGGGAAGGGGCTACTATTTATCTAGGCTGATCTTAATAGCGCAATGGCTAAGCCTTCTAATTACGGATTTTTCTACATTGTCTCTGCCTGGGTGTTGTGGGAGATGCAAGTCATCATCTGGTGCTCAAAACATTAGATTGAGACCAGTGGTTTAATAAGAATTAATTAATCAAAAACCCCTGCTTCCTAGTAAATACCTTTTTATATTTGCATTCTCATTTTTTTTGGGATGTAAGGGAGCGGCCTATCATCTTTTCGCTCCAAGCCAACCTCACCTGCCCGTGGTGCATCCTGCCGAATAACAAACGAGGCGCTGGCAACCGACTGGTGGCGGTATAACCATCACAATTGAAGGCATAGCTAAATACTAAAGACCGGTGACGGGCAGCAGCGTCACCGGAGCAAGAAGCTACGCCCTGCGATCGCCAACCCGCCTGCCCAGCGTGGCGATTATGGGTATATCCTCCAGATGTTTGCTCTAAGTGGCGAACAACTGGAGAGGCCTATGTCCAGCAGTGGACTGTAATAGGCTGATGATGATCATTCTCATTTTTTTACGTTCATGAAATATGTTTAAAATTGGAAATAGAGTAACTAAAGGACTTCTTTATGATAGAACCTTACCAAAAGCGACTGTATTCTTTTTGTTTGTGTTAGACCATTTAATTTTATTTATAAGTATCTTTAAGTACCTGTATCTTATATACGAGTAAATAAAGATAATATACAATTCTATTCTAACCATTCTGTAGTCCTAGCCCTAATGGAGTTTGCCAAGTGTAGAGTCATTTAGAGTTCAATTGTAGTTATTTCATGTAGGCGCATACATTCTAGTCTCCATTTTTTATGTGACAATAATTAAAAACGTCTATTTCAAGACCTTTTAATTCTAATAATCGCTCGTTTATCATCGTGCGGACCAAATATGGCCCAAGCACCACACTTTAACGCCGGGCTCGTTATCCCAAGTGTCAAATACTAAACTTGGTATTACACATTTATTTATTGTCAGACGATGATTTATACAAAGTATTGGCCATTAACGAGGCACGTACAAATTAATCCCTCATTATCATCCCATAAAGCTGTGTGAGAGGTTATGACACGCGTTTTATGGTCCCCACCTCGGGCCGGAGAGGAATTTTTATATCTTTATAATTTTCTAAGTTTAGCGAGTGTTCCTGGCGGGAAATGTGGGGTGGGTTGAAGTCAAAGTGATGGTTATTATGACACTTTAGATAGATCATCATCAAACTGCAAATGTCCACTGCTGGACATAGGCAGGCCTATACAGGGCGTTTGACAATGACTATGGTCATTGGGCTCTCCATTTTTTTTATAGTGGCTCGACATAATGGTTTCCCTACGCGTGATGGAAAGCGAAAGAGAAGCTCAAGCCGCTGTGACAACTGGCAAGTAACTGGTCAGTTACCTGTCAGTTGCCACCGTCATGCCCTCCCAACCCTAACTCCTCCATCCGACTCTATTCCAGCTCCGGAAGCCCTACTCTCACCGGCAGAAACACGACCCAGAGGTTATTTGGCTACGGTATTCTATGGAGTGGAGGTCCTTCCCCGGACGGGCGGCTCAATTCGAGCGAAGAATTCCCTTATCCTCCATTGAACATTGGGGGGATTTGTCGTAGTGGCCACTCTGGCAGGCGAGTTGGTGGCCTCATTAATTGTTATCTGTACCCAGGTAAACGTAGTGTACGGCAAACGTAGTGTAGGACGCCCTCAGGCCAGGTGGAGTGACGATTTGCGCAGGACGGCTGGCAAGTGCTGGATGCGAGAAGCCCAAAATCGAGCACAGTGGCGAACCTTGGGAGCGGCCTATGTTCTGCAGTGGACTGATATGGGCTGATGATGATGATGATGATGACCCAGGTAAACGTTGCTGCCCGTTTCCTGATATTCACTTAGTCCACCATACCCACAGGATATTTTAGGTTTTATTAACAACTTAAACATTTCGTTTCCAGATATTGGAACTTCATCATCAGCCGAACGTCCACTGCTGGACAGAGACCTGCCCCAATAACTGGAGGATGGGACTATTAAGACCTACAAAGCACCTGTTGATGAGTTCCTATCTTCAGCTATCTTCAAGTAAGGTGACCTCGAGCAACACTTAACCTCTCTAGTACCGCCGTTTGTAACCTTCTCACACTCAGGTATTTGTATTTTGACAGGTACAAGTGCTACAGAAAACATATTTCCTGTAGGTACATCGAAAATGTATACTTATTGACTAAACTTCGCTTACGGTTCAGTAACTAGGGCTAACGTAAGAATAAAAATACCTATACTAAATGATGTTTTTCTTATTTCGACTTCGGGATCGACTTTGTTTCAGCTGGATTGTCATTGGGACGCAGCGTAAGATGAAATGTTTATCAAGCTCCTTGTATTGAAATGATCTTCTAGAAACTACTCAAAAGTGATGTTTTTGCTTGTCGAGTTCAGTTTCAGCGGTCGATAAGAGAGAGAGGTAGTAAATATATTATTATATCACATAAGTTATTATAAGTTTAGGCCCGTTATGTTTGAATATATCCTGATTTAAGTTAAATGGTTTCATGACTCTATTTATCAGCCCTCTTAATGTAGAAAAAACCTATTAAGCAATTAACAGTCGGAGTAAAATGAAAGAAAAAAAAAATAAGATGCTCGCACTACTCGTATGTCAAGTTAAGCTGCCAACTACAATTATGTAGCTTTAAAGTACTAAAGACAGATGTATATCTTATGTGGGTTAGCTGCAAGACGTAATAATGATTATCATCACAACAATCCTTGACATGGAACTGAGTAACTAGTCACCGCTAATGTTTCAAAAAAGTCATCCTATTACAATACGATACCATTATATCTGCGGTTCCCCTACAATATATTACGCGAATAACGTTTATTACGAACAGACTTTATTTACGTTAAATTCCCTCGCAAAAAATCGCAGTTATTATAATAAGTGCCATGAACATCGTTGTTTTTCCAACACAGACAAATGTACCTTCCATTTGTCAATACGCAAGGTGTAAATAATCGCGCGTCGTATCGAATAACAGCTGCGATTCTTTCCATTTTGACTAATTGTTCGGCGAGTACGACGCGACTTTTCAATCAGACCTTAAAACAAAATCATGGCTCAAGCGTGAGAACATTATAGATAACATTTTGAACCTCACTGTTTGACCTCTCCGTCGGCAGTCGAAAGCAAAGTTTGAAAAATGTTGCGTTGATCGATAGCGCCTTTATTTTTTTATGTGTAAGGCTCATTGTGGTGATACCCTTTTGGGATTGGCAGCATTTTGGAGGCGGTTTGAAGAATGCGAGCGCGTGTCATCCCGCGTTTGCACTCGGAAGCGGTGACCTGGACGCGGTATCGATGTTTTGATTGTGGCTGACATTCGAACACAATCGATTATTTGTGTAACGTGACTCGATGCGATGCGCCCGATCACCGGTGCAGATTTAAATTCGGAACGGATTCGATAATGTTTAAATTGTTTTCTTTTTTATTTGGCTAATGGCTGCGGTTTGATTTATCTGCTTACTTTTTAATCGTTTTTCGTTTATGGGGTGCATTTTATTCTATCGTAAAACGTGTTTTTAGTTCATACCTGGTGTAAATACTTTAGAGCTGTGACAAGTCAAGAATCTGAGACTGAGGACGAAAAAATACTTTATTTTACGTCAATTCAGATCTATAACTAGACATGTGACATTAATTCAAAGAGAAATCTTCGACTTGAAGTTCATCAGTCCGTGTATAACAAAATGTTATTGTCAACGTTTAGTAAAAAAGAAAACCTTTAAAATATTGAAGTGCGCAAGTGCATTGTTATGACAAATCAACCTCATTTGTAAACAATGCCAATCTTAGATAGAGCACGTTCAACCTCAAAAGGGTATCGAAGTCAGCCATTATACGTACGTCTGCCCGCCAAAACTGAACGGCAAGATATTAAAATCGCTCCTTTAAACGTATAAATTATGCAACTAATCGCACCACATGTTTGCGGATACCACACTCCCTGACTGGAATATATAACTTCACCAACTTACAAGGAGCCGTAATCAAAAAGATAGTTGATGAAATCAGGGGTCCAAGTCCGCCGGTGGTGGATTATAGACATGCTCCAATAAGTAGATCGGTTTGCCAACTGGTTGCGACGTTTGACAGTTTCCAAACGGCAGTAAGACAATGACAATGATTAGCGGTTCTCAATCAATTCTCGACCTTACGCACTCGCGTCACGAGCTAGCGAATGCCGCACATAAAACACAAATAAAATAGGAGCGTACGCGTAGGGTTTGTAGACAGAGGGATAGGAATTAGTGTCGCTGAAACGTTAAACACTGCCATTGTTTTGCAGGTTAAAGGTAAAGTCTTTGAATTTAAATCGACTTTGTTAGGTTCAATACTAAGAATCATCCGATAATATTAAAGTTCACAACAGCCCTTAACATTTTTTCCATTTATCTTAAATGCAATGTTTAGGATTTTATATTATTTGAAACAATCTTATCTACTGAAAAGATCGGTAGCGCATTATGTAAGACATATTGGCTTAAAACACGGACTACTTATAGGGAGTTACCGGGTTCAATACTCAAACTCAATGAAATACGGATTTCATATTGACCAGACCGGGTATCGAATCTATCTACCTATCTAATTTCTATTTAAAATAGTTGGTTTGCACGATACATTTTATATGGTTTTATTGAGTAACCTTCACAGTAATTAATAAATCTTTACTGCTTAACTTAATTATCACTTTATTGAAAACCATATAACGTGTGACCCCTATCTCCTAGACTAGTAGCAAGTGCAAAGTATCGATTGCGATTGGCATTCGGAATCGCGACTAATCGATTCACCCCGTGACCGGCGTTGGTAACCCGCTCATTGTTTCAGTGACCGCTCTTACGCCACCGGCCAGCCGAGTTTTGATCTAATTTTTTAATTAATTTCTCCTAATAGTAAGGTCGAGACAACAAAATATATCTTTGCCGGAGTCCGTGTTCCCCGATTGATATAGGCAATCTTCAGCTTTTTACGGCGAGAGTTAATCGGTTTTTATTGGGCGAGCGCGTTCTGTCGTAGGTCATCTAACGTCGCTTATCATCAAAAAAGAAGAAAGAAAATATGTTTATTCTTATACGTTATTAAGGAGTAGGATTCTGTCATCACCAGCTTTTCGATCTCAATAAACAATCTAAGTGTGACGTCACACTTGGTTGTTTTTTGTAAAGCATTTGACGTCAAGAAATAACAACAAACGGATATCGGCATCCGTCTTAGCAGAATAATGCGTTGTTTCTTTAAAAATACAAAATGTTATAGAGTTATAGAAAGTTTATCCGTCTTCTCGTAAATTACATATAGTAAATCCTACTAATATTATAAATGCGAAAGTTTGTTTGGATGGATGTTTATTCCTCTTCCACGCATTAATTACTCAACGGATTTTAATGAAACTATACAGTAATATAGCTTATACGTTGGTTTAGCACATAGGCTATGTTTTATGCGAATATTCACGCGGGCAGAGCCGCGGGCAGCAGTTAGTTTATTTAATAATAATCTCACATACACATATTAATTTGTCTCTAGGGGCCTATGCCCCCACGCAAGCGTTCCAAAGTGGAACACCTTCCCGTGATATCCAATTGAAGACCACATATCGTCGCCGTAGAGCGAAAAGTCACTAAGTAGGTACTGACGTGTTTTGAGTTATGGCGGTTTAAAGTTTTATAAAACAAAAAAAAAATATAACTTAATTTTAGTAAAAGATAACTCTAATTTGATTGCTATATATCTTAAAGAATAGATAGACAAATAAGATTGTAATATCACTTTCAATTAATTATGTTTAATTACTGAGATAATGACAAAAAAACTGAGTTAGTGACTATTTCACTCATGTTTGGATCATATCGAGAGTCGTTAAGTCGACTTAGTTAGTTTTCGCTTTCATGTTTTGTACCGAACCAGTAATTCTAAAAGTAGTTAAGTCACTTTAGGTCATTTTTAGTATGGATTGGGTCCAAAATTATGATTTGATTTGTAAAAGAGAGAAATAACCAACTCGACTTAGGTACAGATTTGCTTTGTTAGATCATAAAAAATAGTGTTAAGTAAAATTGGTTAGTTTTCGACTGCCAATGAGTAGTGCAAACGTAAAGTTAATGTGTTTTCGCTCTCTGTAAAACAAAAACTATGGCGCGTACAGAAATGTCAAAAAGAAGAATTTGTGCAGAAAAATTTGGGGAATCTGGTTAGGTATTTAACTCCATTTTGGCCATATGTCGACTTAGTGACTTTTCGCTCTACGGCGACGATATATAATAACAAATGCTTTTTTTTTCAGTCAAAAGGTTCATTTTACTTCTTGATTTTCTCTTAGTAAGTGCCAAGGCAAGTGTTAGAGCGAGCCACTCTTCTTTAGCTTACAGGTACTATCTAAATACTTTTGAGCTAGTGCATATAATGAAGATTAACATTTTCCTTACCAATTATGATGCTCGTATACCTATTTCTCGTTGAAGATGATATCTTTATTAATCCCAGGCATATCTCACGGGTCGCACGGGCCGTCAGAAGCCACGAATTATTTTCAAATTTAGAGCAAATTTAAATTGAGCCAGCACACGCGAGCGAGTATATACTCGTACCTCAACGGAAAACTATTCGGGTTGAAGTGAACCGAACTGTTTCGTAACTGGCCGCAATAAATCATCGCTTCTAATTTGCTTTTAAAGGTTTCTGGAAAGAATTGTGTGTGTGTACACGTTATTGTGTGGCGACAATGCGCGGTGGCGCCTCCATTGTGCGCTAAAGACGTCGCTTCTGCGCGATTTGTCAACGGCCTCGGAAAGAAACAAAACGTTTTAATGGATTTAATGGTTCTCTAATGTGAGTTAATTAATTGGACTGTTATTTTGAACGTAATTGGACGCCGTTGGTTGGCAAAACGATTGCAATTAGCATTTTGTGGGGCGATAAATGTACTAGTCGCTATGGAATAGATTGCGATTAATTCTTAAGCGCATTGTGTAATTCTGCTCGATTATTAGTGTTCGCAGTGGTAATTATGATCATTTGTACTGCGTTTTAAACGTGTATCATAATTTATTATGGTAAAGATAGACTCTGTAGGGGGCTTCGCTTAGTAAAACACTAAGGTGTTTTAGTAGTAGAACTAAATTAGTGTTGGTTTATTCACCAAAAGCAAAATAGGTACGCTTTAATTTTATTTTAACACGACATTCTTAAAATTCTTTAACTATACGTGATCTCTTTTATATATAGAAATATATACTTTTTTAATGACAGAGGGGGCAACCTAATGCTGACCTTAAGGTCCGTTTGCCACCAAGAGTGTCGCAGGTGCGGTACCCGTCAAATTATTAATAAGGAATCTCACTTTTTTTACAAGCTTTTAACTACTTGCAATATAAGTTTTATGTTCGGGTAAATTCTTACAACTCAATTTTAAGGCACTTGCCCTCAACCGATTGATCTGATATTTTTGTGTTTGTGTTTAAAAGATACCTCTCTTATAGGCATAGGGCATAGCGAATCTTCGTTCGAATTGAGCTGCTAGTCCGGGGATACTTCCCCGTGGTAGTGAATGCTGCCTCTGACACTGTGGCTACTTTTTTAATGGCTACCATCATATCCAAGGCGGCCTTAGTTGGATAATTATTCTTTATTGCACAAAATAAACATGTCTGTTTGATTGGTCTGGGTGTTATGTGTCACTAGTTTGGAACTAGATGGCGCTGTGTATTTTTTTAAAGGCCTTAGGATTGGCTGATGATGACCGTTTTACACAGATGTGTACGATACTTTCTTATTTTTGTTCAAAAATAAAACATACAGGACGATTTAAAATGTCGAAATACAGATTGCGATCTAAAATTCAACAATCACGCTATTTTCGTATACAGCTTGGTCGTTCCAAATGTTAGACTACAAAGATAATATCTCGGACGGATTGGAAACGCGTAAGTATCGCGGGCAGTTACGGTAATGGCGGCGCTGGACAAAAACGTGTGAACCCGCCGCGTGCGCTTGCGCAACTACCGGGGACGGCGGACATGGCCGATCTACTGTGCTTATGGCGTTTTGACTGATGAAGGCTGAGCAGCGAGCGGGCGCGATGGCTAAGCCTTACTTACATATTTTTTTTATATTAGCTCAATATAATGGCTTCCCTACACTTGATGGAAAGCGAAAGAGATGTTCAAGTCGCTGTGACAACGGGCAAGTAACTGGTCAGTTGCCATCGCTATGTCGGCCCAAGCCTAACCCCCACGAGCTCCGGAAACCCTACTCACGGGCAGAAACACGACCCGGAGGTCATTTGGCTGCGGTATTCTATAGGGCTTTAAGCGACGAGGCCGCATAATTGTACAATAAATGTCTAATATACATACTTTTAAGTCAATTGTATGGTGTGCAATAAAGTATATATATCTATCTAACGCTGGCGTCACAACTTCAAGTACAAAAGTCCCTAAGTCTATAAGATTTTGTGATAAAATAAAAATACTCAGATATTTTCGCTCCAAGTCAAACGTAATGACTGCTCGTGGTGTATCCTACTGAAAAGCCGTCCGTAACTTAGGGACTTTTGTACCGCACAGCTTTGTACCGTCCGTCGGCGCGCGCGCACAATGGTCGCGTCAATTTGTCGGCGGGCCTAATTAATCGGCGCGTTTGTATGGTAATGCGCGGCCTGCTACCATTCAGATGGTCAAATGCTTGTAGGAGTGGCCACTTGTGTGTGCGTTAAATATTATGCCTTGGCGAAGAATTGAACATGGCTGAGATTGCTCGTTCATCATCAACGGTCTTTATTACGTAACTATTTTTTTTTATAGTGGCTCGTGGCTCGACATAATGGCTTCCCTACGCCTGATGGAAAGAGAAAGAGAAGCCCAAGTCGCTGTGACAAGGGGCAAGTAACTGGTCAGTTATCTGTCAGTTGCCACCGCCATGCCAGCCCAACCCTAACCCCCACGAGCTCCGGAAACCCTACTCACCGGCAGAAACACGACCCAGAGTTTATTTGGCTGCGGTATTCTATAAGGCCCGTTGTCACAGTGACTTCGGCTTCTCACCAGGGCGATTCTCGCTCTGGTGACGCTGCTGACCGTCATCGGCCCGTGGTATTTAGCGAAAATATCTAAGTACATATTTTTATTTTGTCACGAAATCTAAATATTGTAGCGATGCAATGAGATGATCAATTGCAAAGAGAAGACATCAACGCGCGTCGTGAATACTCGTAGTAGGTACAGACGACCACACATTATCCTACACCAATCTCGAATTTCCCACAACAATATTTCACCAAGTGTCTTTTGCATAAATCCGTCTATATATGTAGACTAAAATTTGAGTTTAATAAAGTGCAAAGATAATAATTATGGCTATTTAACAGGCCCGCCAGGAGGTAGCTACTGACAAGCGATTGATTTTGTTGCTAGTCCATTGACACAGCGACTTGGGCTGTTCTTTCGCTTTCCATTAGGCGTGTGGAAGCTATTATGCTGTCATCATCATCATCACGTCTGCAGACGTCCATATTGTCATTACGCTGTGCCATTATAAAAATCTCTTGGTGGAGTTCTGGAGTGGAGACCGTGTCTCGGCAATCGTAGTGTAGGATGCCCTCAGGCCAGGTGGGGTGACGATTTGCGCAGGACGGCTGGCAAGAGCTAGATGCGATTGGTCAATACTCTATATTGTCGTAAACGGCTTACTGCTACAAATCTGCTTATACTACAGCGTCAATTTGTCCGAGGCAATTAATAGCTGCGCTCGCGCCGTTTGTATGGTAATGCGCGCTGCCGTAATCGTCTGTCCCCAGCGTCTTCATGGTTGCCATGGTAAAGCTATGGGATATAGTGAAATCATATACGGTAGCACTAAAGAAAGGCTCTCTTTTAAATTGCTTTCAAAGCATAGTCACAGTTCAACCTATGACCATCAGTGGTCAGACATAGGCTGATGATGATGATAATGTCGCAGTATGCCTTTAACTCACCTTAACTTTTCATCTGAAGATAAGTGGATAAAGTCTGCGGAAGAAGGCATTGACAGATTAAGGCATGTATGAAGAGATTGATGAATCTGGACGAAGGAAAAGTTGAGTGCCAGGATCGTAGCAAATGGAAGGACGTGGTAGAGACCACGTCCTTGGTTGGCAGAGGCCAACCCCTCTGCGAGAAAGGCGTGAGGTTATGTATGTATGTAATACCTAGGAGTTTTAGGAGACGCCAGACCTCGCAATGCAAGAGAAATCTTGGTGATATTTTTTTTATTTTTGTTAGTAGTACCTAGTGCCTTAATTTTTTATGGAGCTGATATTAAATTATGACCTTAATTACAGAATGCATTGTTGAATGCAATGCATTTGGATCTACTTAAGCGAAAAAATATAATCTGTTTTGCGCAAATGCATGAAAGACCCATGAACCAAATTGATAAGCTTCATAAAAACGTTCTAGAAAGAAAATTGTCCGGTCTTTACATAATGATGATGATGAACAAAATGAACCTGCAATTGTTTTATGCAAAGACATCGAAGATGTTACAGCCACCGGATCTTGGGCAAGCCTCGTTACTCGTGGCAGAGCCGCTCAATGACATGGCCCATTAACTCCGGCCATCCAAGTGATCGTAATACGAGATAGGATCGCCAACCGTAATTTCAGATGCGTTTTTCGTAACATTTTCGCCATAATCGTTTAGAGCTTAGGTAAGTAGGAAAAGTTCTGTTTCAGATAAAAACAACGTAATTAAAAATTACCTTCTGCTCAAGTGATCGAATATCTGCATCTTTTTTAGTATTATGGAAGGAGTACCTCAAGGACGTATATTAAGACCTTAAGTTTTGCTAATTGATATAAATGATTTACAATGAAAAATGGAATAGCTAATAATGTATGATTAGAAAGTGAATATAATTATAATACTTAACATCCTACACAAAGATAAACATTAATTACACGTATTTTCACAAAATTTAGCTACATTAAAAACCAGTTTATCTGTCATCATCCTCCTCTTAGCGTTATCCCGGTTTGTGCCTCTAGGCCCAGGGTCCGCTTTGACCATGATCCTAGATTTAGCGAGTCTGGTTATCTGTGTACTAGTAAAAATTGTGATTGTGTTCTGGCATATCGAGGAGCCTATCAGAGATCTATTAGCTGAACTGAAACTGGTACGCTACTCGTATTTAGTAGTGTATCAGTTTGAGTCGTCGATATTTCAAGACATCCATCGCTTTTTAAGTGGGATGAGTTAGCAACTGAACGGTTGGTCATGGTGTCTGCTCCGTTGGTCAACCCTCGCAGCCCGCGGCCCGTAAAATGACGGCGCCTCTCGAAACAGCTGAACATCTGAGACACAATCAGTCCAGTGTTCGGTTGTGCAAACTCATTTGGGGAGTGTGACGGATATCGGACGATTTGCCTCAAAGTGTAATTACGGTACGGCTCGTTACAACTAACCTTATTATGGAAAATTGTAATCAATAGTTAGGTAATGTTGTACTTGCGTGGAGGACGATACAACTGGGCCGGTTTAAAATTGGTGTATTGTTTACCGTTTGGAAATTGCGGAGGCAATTGAATAATGCACCGAGATCGCTTTGAGATATGGGCTGTTGCCGATCCGAAATTGTAAGCCTTTGATGGATCAAAGGATTACATTAAGTAAGAAATATACTGATTTGAGTATTTGAATTAGAGTTGATAAGTGCACGCCTCTCCTTAGAGTTTGCGATTTGGTACAACGTTTATCATCATCACCCTGAAAAAGTCGACTGCTGGCTATGTCCAAACCAATGACAGTTATCATTTGGGAGGATTTGCCCAAGTCATTACGTTTGGTGGTGACTGCAGTAGGTTTTATTTGTAACCAAGGTAAACGCTGTTGCCTGTTTCCTGATATTCCCTTAGTCGTCTTCTACTAATCAGTGCTATTCTTAATCCTGAAATCACACGGACAAGTGAATCTCATGGGCTCCTTATTCTAGCGGTATCTATAAAACAAGTCTCTATGACAACGGGTAGATACCCATGTTTTATTTTAATAGCCTTTACTTTTAGTAACCCTATTTAATTTTCTTTTTTTCGTGAGGAATCCCTTCGGACCTTCGGCGTCTGTAGCGGGGAAGGAGACGCCGGTGTGCGGTGCCGAGTTGGATCCTTAAGAAGAGAATCTATCACTACTCCCCCAGTAAGACGGCATGCCAGAATCATTGTCCTACTTCTACCAAGGCTGCCCGATTCAATTATCGCTCAAAATTCTCCAACGATTAAGTTCCTACAAAAAAAAAATAGAATGCGAAAAACGAAACCTAGACACTTTCCATTTAGCTAGTTTCCGTCTGATTCGGTGCAAGTGGCCCGATTCGGCTTCCTCCAGTTGCGCAATGCGCGGGCGCAGCCGAGCGACAATGGGTGGCGCAAGAGGATGTGACCACGTGGCCGGCCGCGACAATCGCTACACACTATGACAATCGCGACTGAGCTGTGATTTTTGCATCAATTTTATTGTTCCTATTTTTTTGTTGTTGTTTATATCGGGCTTTCAAGAAAGAAAATAAATAAATATTATTCATTTATTAGGAAAACCACCAAGATAAGCAAGCAAACGGAACAGGAATCATAAACAACTATGTATAATGGGTATAATGGTGTCACCTAACCTCTTCTCTGTAACTATCCTCTACCCTAAGGTTGTCTGGAAGAGATCGTTTATAGCGATAAGGCCGCCTAGTTAGTTAACTACATAGTTTTAAGTCAATTGTTTGGTGTGCAATAAAGAATATCTATCTATCTATCTAATGGTGGTAGCTAAATGGTAACGAACGCTGATAAGGTAGCTGCTGGTAGCTTCGAAGATTTGTAAGCGTTTTTTCAAAAACCTATACAAATTAAGTTTATTTTGACTTTGACTTTGATAAATGTAACTAAGAAGTAACTGGGCTATCTCCGCACGGGCCACTGGGTTTATATGTTAAGTATTTCCTAATTATTAGTCCTTAGCGATTAAATGCCAGAATACCAGGATGATATTATAACGAGTATTTTTGTTTATAAGATTTTCATACTGCACCACATACCTACATCTCGCTAATGACATCACCTGAACGAAATCAAATAATGATATTAAAAAATATATATCGTTACAAAAACAAACAACGCGTTCCGACCGTGTCCAAATCAAATTGAACATAATAAAGTCAATTAGCAAAAGGATAAACATACGTGCGAATGAAAAAATGACTCGGTAATGTAAGAAAAAAAAATATAACGGAACTTTTGCGTGATGATCGAATTATTGAAGTGAATCTCCCGGACACACATTCGATATCTACAACCGTGTGTAGAAACGATAGCAATTTCGACTCTAATACGTTCCGATTAAGGTGGAAAATCGTTTCGACACCGTTCATGCGTATGTTAATTTTGGAGAGGATAGATAAAGTACGAATTCGAATGAAAATAATTAACGCAATTAATCGTTTGCGGATACCCGCTATACAATGGCACTGGTTTTGCGTTCGTGGTAAAAAATTGGGAGGTTCCCTTGTTGGGAAACGGTTGATTTCTTTTCTGACGTACAAGTACACCATTGGGCCGTTAGTTTTAACTTTATTTCTATGAACGCACGTTAATCGCTTACATATTAATTACACTGCGCATTTACATAGAAAATGTATGACAAGAGGAAGTATGTACGACGTGCTAGGGGCATATAAAGATGTACTTATGTAGGTGAGATTTATTAGAAACCGAAAAAAAGTTAGCACTATCGGGCACATCAGATGTTGCAAAATAGTTAGTATAGTCCAAGTCTGTTAATACTCGTATTTGAAGTAGTAACTGCATCTCATATTTTACCGTCGTCATATCGCTCGCAATTAAACAATATTTTGTCAGTACTTAGAGATTCTAGCCAAATTGTTTGATACTCCAATAATAAACGTTTATGCCTAGAAAATGTCTCGATAGCCTAATAAGATTCCATTCAGTAACTCGTATTTCAATAAACGGACACACTGAAACAGAGATATTTTTTCCTGTATCTACTTATGGTTAAGTAAAAAAATTAAAAACAAAAGGCATTTACCTTGCATCCTTCACACGTAAAGGCCCCGAAGTGGAAACCAGCCGCCGGCTCCCCGCAAACTTTGCACTTTTGGTTCATCTGAAACAAAATAACAATGAGTTATTGCACAGGTTTCATAAGCCTTTAACTACCAAAAATCTTCTAGATGTAAAAAGAAAATCAATTGATCGTATCCTTTTTTCGCAGAATGGCGCTTTGGAGAAGTGGTAAAGGTATAATAAAGTGAATGATGGGTGAAGAAGAAGACGAAACTAGTACAGTTTTATAAAAAGTGGAGTATATATGGAGAGTTGATATATTTGGCTATAGAGAAACTAGAAGTAGAGGTACGTGGTGAAGCTTGCCACCAAACGCCTGAAATGACAACCACTACTGTCAAGAGTGACATCGACGAAGAAGAAGAGAAATTAAAGTTAGCGAAAAATGTCTCGTGTTTACCTACTACGCGGATAATGATGCTCAAGAGAGCGACTCTAATACTGCATCGATCACCCTAGATGCTCTGCTTACCCTCGGCAACCGATTTTTTCTTCTAAAAACAAGAATTAAACAGTCCCTGAGCGCACACAATGTGCAGCGTTATCAAGCGATATGAGCGCGAGACCGCCTCAGAAACCTAATTCAACGTTAATACAGCGTGACGGGCGCGATGTACGTTTTCCAATCAGTCATTTGCTTGTTAATTTCGAGCGGCAATGCCCATGATATTGTTTCCGATAAACGTTTTGTGTAACGGCTAATGCTGCGTGTATCGATTAGCAACTATTTTGCCGATTCGTGTGTTACTTTTTATGTTGCGTAATCGATTTTGCGTTGGGAATTTTGTGAATATTTTTTCTTGTTGGAGTTATTATTTTAATTTCCTAAAATCTCTGAAATTTTTATTTTTCAGGATTGAAATGTTCCCCGATAAGAGGTGTATCTATATATTAGTATGAACAGAATCAAATTATAGAATTTAGTAAGACCTAAACAAAGTTATGAACGATTATGTCTCTTAAATTGTGTGGCCCTATGTGAAGTTTTGTTATAGATAGACCCAAATGTTCTATCAATATATCAACTCTAGGTCTTTTTTAAATGTGGCTTTTTTATTTCAGGCTTTCTCACCCGACCACTGCTAGCAGTCCTTTTATGATCACTCCAACTGGTTCCAGAGCGTTCTACATTACGTCTACTCTACCGAATTCCGCTTCTACGGCAAACATGAGCAGTCACAACACACAAACTGACAGAACTGTTTTGCGGTTGCTCTATATATTAACATAAATAAACTCTTAATCAAGTTAATAAACAATTGCTTTAAATCTGGATTCCGCTACAAATGCTAAGATACATTAAATTTTAATATGACGTTGATACTAATACATTTTAATGGACGCTGCACTAAGACGTCCAATTCTATTGGCTAAGCAAAACTAAGTCTGCGATAAAACTGACCGTTTAATACGAAGTTATAAAGACATTCAGTGTGAATACAGTTTGATTTACACTATCGATATTTTAAAGTATTAGCGTTAATGTCGACATGAACACTGAAGCTATAAATAGTTGCTATTTTGTGATATGATCTTTATTTGTGTTTAGATTATGTTGAGATTGGCTGGACTAATCTAGATAAGTACGACTAGGAATAAAGACTGTATCGGTCGTCGCAAGCATCTAGATAATAAAAATAAAAAATAGAAATCCTAGGTGGGGCCTTTTTTTCCGCCGGGGAAAACCCTTTAGGTATCCTCGCCGTTTGGGGGAAATAGTGGGGTATGTGGGACTGTCATGACCGTGGCACCCTGTAAAACTTCCTACACGATACGTTTCCTTACCCTTGCTCAAACTCCGAAAACTCAGCTCAGCTGCAAAAAAAAAACATCAAAGAAAAAATAAAACAAAAGTCCACCAATATATTAACCCTATCTACTTTAACAATTCTTATCACACTTGCGATTAACGCGAGCCATTTTATTTACAAGTCTTTATTATAAGCGATCGAAATTATTAATAAATCTGCAGTTTTAAATGGCACGGAGCGGCGCCAATAAACTTGGCGTAATTAAAAATATGTTAACTCCGAAATACCTCGTGTACAAGACCAGATGGCTATCGAATTGACAAACTCACATACAGACTCATTTGCATATTAAAACTCGGATCCGGTAATGAGAATACACTTTATAAACATGTGAGTTTCATAATTTGTACGTTTCTTCGGTACTCGGGCGGAATCGTAATCGTTTTAGAGGTATTTAAAAGCGACACATATTTCTAAATATAGATGCTGTCGATAACAAACAGTATTTATTTCAACTTTTCATCGGTTTTCGATATTGAATGTACGCAACATTGTTGCATTGTATCGTAACGTAATACTTTTGGATTACTTTTTTACGTATGTACGAATATGATTGTATTATTTATGCATATTATGACAGAAGGGGTAAACGGGCTTTTTGAAGATTATCTGATGGTGAAGGCTGGAAACGATCCTGGAAATTCCCATGGTGTCGAGGTGTGTATAGGCGGAAGTCACCAACTTGAAAACGTCCACTGCTGGACACAGGCCACTTCCGATGACAGTTGTCATTTGGAGAGATTTGCCTTAGTCACCACGCTTGCCAGTGGGTTGGTGACCGCAGTAGGTTTTATTTGTACCCAGGCAAACGCTCCTGCCCGTGTCCTGACATTCCCTTAGCCGTCTTCTACGGCACCCACGGGAAGGGATTAAATGGGGTCCTATTCTAAATCCAGAAACCACACAAGTAACTATCATGATCAGTCTATCTCAGTCCACTGTTGGACATAGGCCTCTGACCTCTAGCTGAAGTAACTTACCATCATCTGAAAGCTCTTCTTAATAAAAAAAGAAGACTATAGTAAGTGTTTATAGTAAAAGAGCTTAATATGAATACGCAAATTCTAGGATTCCTATTTTTCAGCGCCTAAGCGGACCGCAAGCGTTGACCCCATAGGCTAGGCAAGCGAACCCCGTGTCCCCGCTATCTGGTTCATTATCGTGCCCCAATCAGCGCGCTATGGTAATGGCTGGCATCGCAGGTGCCTGGCGACATCTCCGCGCTCCTACTCGGCCGCGCACTTGCTATGTGCATGCGCTGCCCTACGGTACGTATTAGAGCGCTAACGCTCTAGCTGTTGGCTGTGATACGGTGAGGTGTTGTGGCAGGCCGTAGTATCTACCTACTGTATCCTGGATGGTTCTATTGCGGTCAAGAGAGGTAGGGTATAGCGAATCTTCGCTCGAATTGAGCTGCCCGTCCGGGGAAGGACCTCCACCCTATAGAATACCGCAGCCAAATGACCTCCGGGTCGTGTTTCTACTGGTGAGTAGGGTGTCTCCGGAGCTCGTGGGGGGTTAGGGTTGAGCCGGCATGGCAGTGGCAACTGACAGGTAACTGACCAGTTACTTGCCAGTTGTCACAGCGACTTGGGCTTCTCCTTCGCTTTCCATCAGGCGTAGGGAAGCCATTATGTCGAGCTACTATAAAAAAAAATACGCACCCCTTAGTCAGATCGATGCGGCGCGCTGCATCATTCAACCGACCGACCGAAATCAGTGCATTGTGTCCATGAGCATGTCTGTTTGTATTGGTCTGGGTGTTCACTATGTTTAATATGTATTTATTTAATTATTAAAAATATTCTAAGTAAGTTTGTACCCATAGTACAAGCGTCGGCTTTGTTTGGGCTAGATGGCGATGTGTGGCCCAGCGTGGCATGTCTTGGGTTATTTATCTTATCTTTATACGGCCAGTGCGTTCTAGGCCTTGAGTCACAAAACCTACTACTTAGTCCTCGCATAACAAAAATGTTTCTTGTACTATGGTTGGCAGGCATCATTAAGCCATAAAATCTACTAGTTCTCATCTGAGAACTAGTCATCTCATTGTTATCTAACAAATAACCATAGTTGGCACCACTTCATTGCAATTAGGCGACATTTCAAAATTCCGAGAGTAACAGGATTTAGCCACAAAACCTACGAGTACTAGTTCTCAGATTAGAAGAAACCATAGTTGGCTTCGCTCCACAATCTCAGTTCGGCATGTTCTGAAAGCTCACAGTTCCCGACAAGCAATAGTTCGCACGAGTTCAGTGTGCCTAGCACAAACATTTTCGAAAAAGTATGCGTAACGTTACCGTAAACATTTGTATGAAACTTGGTACAGCGCCCCATCGTGCGTAAGAGGTACTGCGTTTACGTATGTTGTGACGTACGTTAACGTAGTGAAAATCATCGCCCTGTTTACGGTTACGTTACGCATAATTTTTCGAAAGTGTTCGTGCTAGGCACACAGGAGCGCACAAAACCTACCAGCCCTCAGATACCCGGCATAGTTCGCATCGCGCCACCCCGGCCGGAGTAAATCACGCAGCGTGGGGCCCCGCGTCGCTTATCGCCGCGCTCATCAGCCGGCCCGCTCTAAATTAGATCCGACACGGGGCCTTACAAGCGCGCCCGATGCAGCGACGATGTCGCCCAATGATTTGTCGTTTTTATGATATCGGCCCGCGCATGCGTACGGCTCGCGAACGTTTACGAGTAGTCGCGTTTTTTAATGGCCTGTAAACAGATGCTGTGCGCTTTAAAAGACCGTACCGTTCGGCTAGGAATGCTTTTATGACTTCGTTACGGGAGGGGCATAATTGGTGCAGTCTGGTTACTTAGTTTCTAGATGTTGGGAGCGGATCGGCATTTCAATTACTGTTTTTTAAAGACATATTTGGTCATAATTGATTTCGAATTCATTGACGTTAAATGAATACTTTACGGTTGTCGAAGCGAAGGTTTTCTTATTGTAGCACAGACTAGTGACTCTATTACCCGATGGTGAGCGGAAAAGTGGGCAGAAATTGTTGTGATAAAGCGCAGGTGGTTCTATAGAAGCCTGTCAGGTGGGACCAATATACTGGCCTGTGTAATGTGTGATAATGATGATTCGTCACTCTTTAGAGTTTTGGCAAAGGTAAACACAAGTTTAAAAAAGAAAAATGTTGTTATACCTGCTTTTCTGTGTCTTACACTACCAAGTTTTGTAATAATAAGTACAAAACACAAGGGTATGTTATATCAGTCATCTCTGCAATATAATAAGTTACCATCTCGAAACTATAACAATTTGTAGGCTTGTTAGCGTGTACGTCACACGAATCAAGCGTTCGGTTCAACCACAGCTTTATCAATGTTTCCAGTGAGGATTGTTGTGGAATATGGAATTTTTGTATGACCTCGTCCAGTCTGGGTTGCTGTTGTTTGTAATGCAGTAATTTGGCTTTTATAAATAAATATGGCAATAAGAAGATGCACGTCACATTGTCAATTTAATGGTGGTCTTGCGCTGTGAGTATGGAACGTAATGCCAGTCCCAATATTATATGGCGGAGGGAATACAGAACGAAGGAAGGTAGAGTATCATAACTTTAACGGTCTTATTGTCATCTACTGTAATTTCAATCAGTTGTAATAAAAAAAACCCTACTTTAACGTAGTTGAAGTAGGGTTTTTTTTCGTGGTAGGCAGAGGATTGGCTGTCTATCCGGCATTGCTACTCTGTTAACAACGGGTACCGTTTAACATAACATGATCTTAGTTCTGTCATCTGAAAATTTAATAAAACAAGGGTAAAGAACTGGCTGCCAACTGTAGCAAATAAGAAAAAAGATTTTTTCTTGTTTTTCTTACGACTCAGCTAGACTCGGCTCACTGGCGAGTTTTCCATTGTGGTCCGCCGGCTTGGGGCGTGTGAATCTCGGGCCCTGTCATTTGCCGACATTACGCCGACGTGGGAACGGGATATGGGAACTAGCCAGGTGTAATGCAAGGTCGTGTCATCTCGGCTTTGGCGGTGTCTCGGCACCACGCACTCGTGGACTGAACGATACTGGATTTGTTATCGGAAATGGATGGAAATGGGAGTGAAATATAATGAAAGAGAGTATGGAAGGTACTTTTTCTTATTTTTTTTATAGTAGCTCGACATAATGGCTTCTCTACGCCTAATGAAAAGCGAAAGAGAAGCTCAAGTCGCTGTGACAACGGGCAAGTAACTGGTCAGTTATCTGTCAGTTGCCACCGCCATGCCGGCCCAACCCTAACACCCCACGAGCTAGGGAAACCCTACTCACCGGCAGAAACATGACTTGGAGGTCATATGGCTGCGATATTCTATAGGATGACGGTCATTTCGAGCGAAGATTCGCTATGTAATGTTAAAACACTACTAGTATAGTTTACGCAAGGGTTTCTGAGATGGTTCTAGTGTGGCTTTGACCTCGGTTAGCGCGTTGCTGGGAGGGTTTCGCGGTTGGTACGCGGATCATGAAGCTTACAAACCAAGATTATCAAAGTTTGTTCAACGAGCCCAGATAACTTAGGAACTAGTACCACATAATTCAATAAACAATTATGATTAACTTGTAAATATTTTACACTACTGAAGTTTATACATGGGATGTACCTTCAAACAGAAAAGTACCAATGCTCGCCCATCTGTCTTATAAAAAATGGCGAGAGATCCGAATGAAAGAAAACAAATGGATTTGCATAAAGGTCCGAGTGACGTACTCAATCATACTCGCGAAATATTGAATAATTAATATGATAATTATGACTTCATTAGGGCTGTCAATGCTGATTGTTGCTAAATATAGAAAAAAGCATAATTTCAATAAATTACGAATTATTAATTGGGTTTTTTTTTCTTTGAACGCAACCTGTAGAAGTATATTTATGCTAATTTTGCAATTAGTATTAATTGTATCACACTTTAGAAACAACAAATCATTATAAAATCAAAACATGAGACAGGAATGTCAAGTAAGTTGAAAATTATTTGTAGATATTTGCATATTAATGAAGCGATTCTAGTAAATCATGGATTTTACTGGCGCACTCATTTTGTGACATAAAATTAAGAAATCAGAATTAAATTTGTCTTATCGGTACATGGAATCTAATCTATCGTACCGATTTATTTTTAACAAATCTATATTTCGTGGTTCTAGGTTAACTAGTTAACAAAACAATTACGGTACAGTTAGAAAGAATGACTATGCTTAAGTTAATCTTATTGGATTTGACTTAATGCAGTTTGATTCTAAAATATAGTGACGCGGTCCGAACCCTCTTGTTTTATGTTCCACCACTGAGCCGGCTCGAAAATTGATTAAATATACTTGGAACGGTTAAACTTGTAATTTCGTATCAGTTTTAATTTAATTCATGCAAAAGAAATAACTCAAGCCACACGTTAACCCTAATCTGAGCCCGCAGATAACTTATCGGTTTCAGAGTGTCAACGCTTTGCCATTTCGCAGTTTTTCGGACCTCGTACCCTGTCATAAGCTTTCAATTCTCATGCTCAAGTAAACACGGCGTTACCGCCCAATTATACACCTTATAACAAGAGCATTAAAGCTCATAACAGGTAGTCGAAATGGTGCCTAAAAATGGGATTGCGGCTGACAAATTAATTAAGTCATAAGGAATGGAAATCGATCTGCTGCGTCGAGTTACATGCTCGAATACCCAAGGGTTTTTGGGTTTCGCGTCTGGGGTCGGTGACCTTTGTAGGTATAAGACAAATGTATCATGAGATTGAGGGCAGTCTTCCTTCTTAGGACTTTTAATCAAAAAAGGAAATTTTTTGCATGGTATTCGCCTGTCCGCCGAAATTAAATGCATTTGAGACAATCTAATCTAATGCAAGAGACGGTTAAAGAATTCGTTGTTTTTTTTTCTTTTTTTATATAAAAAAAGACATCGTATCTGTGAAATGGGAATGATAAAGTAGCAGTATAAATTAACTTTAAAAGAAAAAATTTATAAACACAAAATACATATTGATTCTAAAGCGAAACAAGTTTGTCTTACAAAATTATCTTCATATGACGTAGAAGTAACAATGACATAAGTTCAATTGACGTCACTCGACTAGTTTTTCAGTTTGTTTACTTGTTTCGAGACATGTTAACACGGCGTTTTGTAACTTAATTAAAAAATATCAGTTAGTTAGACAATAGTTCAAAAATACAATCATATACTTATTACCTATGTTATATCAGACATTGTCTGAGATGCCATCCTGGGTTACACAACGCCATTTAGTCTTGAATTAATCTGAAATATGAACCATGGGTAAAAACAAAGTCGCTTTTCATATCTGTCCCTATGCATCTTTCAAAGCGGATTTTTAAGCGGCTTTTTAATAGATAGAAGGATTCAAGGGGAAAGTTTATATGAACCAGTGCTAAGTCGGGGCCGGTTACTAGTATTATACATAGCAAACACCCAGACCAATACAAACAGGCATGTTCATGCACACAAATATTTGTACTGTGCGACCAATGTGTCAGAAGCATAATACTTAGATAATCTTCAACATTAAGGACGTGTCCTTTGAAATCAAGAGCAAGAACAAATAGTTGTAACCATTGCAAATGCCCGCGAATGTTCTATAAAAACGAACGAACATTATCAATAAGAGCTAACGTTTGACGAGGTTATTATGACATCCACTCTACTAGCCGTCAGAGCGCATGAGTGGCGAGCGGTAGATAAACTCATTCGCTATTCGCATCGACGCGTGAACCGACGTCGTAAGTCAACGGAGAATTAATATAACTGACAGATAGTGCGGCTTTAATAGCTAATGCGTTGAAGCTTTCGGCTTTGCTTTACATTCGAAATGTTGCAATTATCATTTTTAAAATAAGATTAAGTATTTATTTGGGCTATAAAAGGATTGGTACCGTATGAGCAATGGGTTATCATCATCATCATAAGAATCTCGTGAGCCTCGTATAAGAGGACTAAGGAAATATAACGCTCGAATTGAGCTGCTCGTCCGGGGAAGGACCTCCACCCTATAGAATACCGCAGCCAAATGACCTCCGGGTCGTGTTTAGTAGCTGGTGAGTAGGGTCTCCGGAGCTCGTGGGGGGTTAGGGTTGGGCCGGCATGGCAGTGGCAACTGACAGGTAACTAACCAGTTACCTGCCAGTTTTCACAGCGATTTGGGCTTCTCTTTCGCTTTCCATCAGGCGTAGGGAAGCTATTATGTCGAGCTACTATAAAAAAATCAGGAAACGGGCAGCAGCGTTCACCTGGGTACAAATAAAATCTGCTGCGGTCACCAACCCGCCTGCCAAGCGTGGTGACTCAGGCAAATCCCCCCAAATGATAATTGTCATTGGAGGAGGCCTATGTCCAGCAGTGGACGTTTGCAGGCTGATGATGATGATGATGATAACTGACTTCTTGAATTAATATCTATATGGCCCATAAATCATTCTTAGTGACAAAGATACCAAACGAACATCTTAACTAATATTATAAAGCTGAAGAGTTTGTTTGTTTGTTTGTTTGAACGCGCTAATCTCAGGAACTACTGGTCCGAATTGAAAAATTCTTTTTGTGTTGAATAGACCATTTATCGAGGAAGGCATTAGGCTATATAACATCACGCTGCGACTATTAGGAGCGAAGAAATAATGGAAAATGTAAAAAAAATCGGGGAAAAATAACTATTCCACGCGGACGAAGTCGCGAGCACAGCTAGTAAAAGATATAAGTGTAGGTACGAATAGAAGCTAACGTTTGCGATTAAAATAAATCATTGAATGAAAATATATGGGCTTGTGTGTGGATATAATTGCGAGAGGAGACGATAAAAATACTTGATGTAGGCTTTAAAAAGAGGTCTAATTCATAATTTAACATTACACGTTCCTAATTAATACCCACAGATTAATAAACGTACTATTTTGACAAGTACGTCGACACGCGTCAAGCCGAGGGCCAAGCCAGCCGTGTCGTGTTACTAGAGTAATGAGTAATCTTGACGTGTTTAGTGCAACAGATACGTATCTACATCCCGATAGTAACCTTTAAGCAGTAGATGAGGAGTTCAATTATCGACCTAATTGTATTGACTTAAGGACGTAGCCAATCTTTACCGTTTCATTGCTACTTTAGAAGGAAATTTGATGCGAAGAAGTTTATATCATTTTTCAAAACTGGCAAAGTAATTTACGTCTTAGAACTTGAAATTTAATTAAGTAATCAACTTATAGGCTTACATCCTAATGTCATTAAGCCGTTTTAAAAGAAGATAGATAAATATTCTTCATTGCACAAAATACAAAAAAAAATGTAGAAAACGGTATTACAGATAATTATAATCTGAAGAGGTTTGTAGTTTGACTGTCAGTATTTGAAATGAAATGACATGGAGACATGAGCAAATGCTGGTTTTTATGGTATCGTCACGTCATCTCTAGTCTACTCCCTATGACCACGGTTGTAACACATCACATCTGAAACGTAGGCCTAAAAAGTTATCTGGGCGTTAAATCCCGAACATTTCATGTCATAAACATGTCTGTTTGTATTGGTCTGGGTGTTTTTCCTTTGAGGTTAGATGTGTGGCCCAGCGTGGCGTGTCTTGGGTTATTTATTTATTATAATGCAACGGAATCCCAGATTTAAAGCCCTACGAAATAGTTCTCAAGGCCAACCTTGAGACCTATGCCCTCAAACAAACACTTGCACTTGCACTTAAACATAGGTCACTATAGTAAAAAAATCGTTTGACACATGAATAGGGTCCTGAAATGTCGGCAGGCAGATGAGAGGTTCTCACCGCGGCCGTAAGTGAGCGCGACCAATGCGTAATGCCGCGGGAACCGAACCCGGACCACATCGCACATACTAAACGCAAAACTGAGCATTTTTCAAAAAATAATATGTCTGTTCTTGTTTCATTTGGCCCGTTGATTCATAGTAATAACTGCGTTTGTTTTACAACTTTTTTTTAAAGAAAGGACTATACTTAGATAGGGGAAATGTATTTTCCCGAACTTTTCTTTAAAGGTTGTCTGGGAAAAATTGCTTACTGTTGATAAGACAGCTTAAAATATGCTACAATTATGTTATTTCCTGTACATTTAATTTGTTAGTGCAATAAATTAATATCTATCTATCTTATTTAAGCCCCGCAAGAGTGGAGACCGCGTCTCTGTAGACGTAGTGTAGGACGCCCTCAGGCCAGGTGAAGTGACGATTTGCGCAGGACGGCTGGCAAGTGCTGGATGTGAGAAGCCCAGGATCGATTAAAGTAGCGAACGTTGGTGGAGGTCAATGTCTAGTAGTGGACTGATAAAGGGTGATGATGATGATTGTTTTGGCGACCTATACTAAAGTTACACAATGTTCAGGGGGGAACGGTACTTAATGCAATGACTTTTTAAGCCGTAAATTGCCTCAGTTGTTATAGTTTGTCAAGTGCTGGATGCGAGAGGCCCGGGACCGATCGAAGTGGCGAGCATTGAGAGAGGCCTATGTCCAGCAGTGGACTGATGTGGGCTGATGATGATGATGATGTTATAGTTTGTCGTGAAAACGACTTCCAATCAACGAAATAATCTAATAATAGTGATTCGTACTAAATAAACCACCATTCCAATCAGACTTGTATACATTGTTTGTTCCAATCAATCATTGAAACAAAGTACGTTTTCACCAAAACACTTTTGCCAATCAAAATCGTATTTATCACTATTACGTATACTAATAATTGTGTTGCTGTCCGTACGCGTACGGAACACAGCTGATTTCGTTTTGATAGCTGATAATTTGTTACGCTCTCGGCTTAGTCACAAACACAATTTTATTCTAGCTCCCATTTGCATTCGCTGAATTAACATAAAAATTGAACTTTACTCCTTCGCGAATAAGATTTAGTACGTAAGAGTGATTGGTTTTTTTGCGTGCCAAGAGCACGCAAGGATAAATCTAATAAGACCTAGTTATGGGAGCGATTCGGTTTGTGACAAAAAGCATGTAACGTGATGATTGCGCGAGTTATGTTTGTGTGAAATGAATGAGGAGTTACTTAAAGTTCAAAGCCTCAAGTAGTGCTTGTACACCAAAATGCCATGCGATGCGAAACATGATCTACTTCCCCTATAATGATTGAAAGCTAAGAGACATTCAATTCTCTATGGCATCAGACAGCTCTACAGGCCTCTGACATAATGATGATTCCCGAGGGTTCGATTTTTTTTTATTTTTAATAGTAGCTCGACATAATGGCTTTCCTACACCTGATGGAAAGCGAAAGAGAAGCCCAAGTCGCTGTGACAACGGGCAAGTAACTGGTCAGTTACCTGTTAGTTGCCACCGCCATGCTGGCCCAACCCCAACCTCCTACGAGCTCCGACAGGAACATGACCCGGAGGTCTGAGATTTGGCTGCGGTATTCTATAGGGTCTCGATCTCGATCCCCGCATAGTATGAATTGAATATTTGTGCAAGTATTAGTATAATATATAGTACTCGTATAAAACAAAGTAGCTTTTCGTGTCTGTCCCTATGTAAGTACGAGTATGCATATATCTTTAAAACTACGCAACAGACGGACTGATTCACACCGAAGCGAAGTGAGGGCATGTCGCTAGTTTATTTAAAAAAAAAAGTATCTAAATAAGTTTGTCAGTTGTCCCATAGTACAAGCTTCGGCTTAGTTTGAGGCTAGAAGTCTCTCTGTGGCCCTGCGTGGCATGTCTTGGATTATAAAAAAAATTGTTAGCCTCATTTTAACTCACAGCCCCGCTTCTCCAGAAACCCAGCCTAAGTATAGTCTTCACAGTGAAACTGCCAACAGAGGCCAGCACGTGTGGTCCCAACCTAACGCATACTTGAACTCTTAGTGGCGTGTGTAAAGATATGAATATTATTAAGAGTCACCTAAGACAAGTAATTATTATTTCCTACTATACCCAACGAGTTGTAGTATCATAACATGGACAGCCTTCCGTTAAGCCGGTAAGTTATTGGCTTGCGCTCGTCCTAGCGTGCACCTTGCTTTAAGTAATACTTATTCATTATAATTAGCGCTATACAAATGCGTTTATTGTAATTAGTGACATACGTATGCGCTTATGGCTTGGTTTATGCAGTCACGGTCACGGAATGTGCTCTTACATTTGTTGTTTAAAAGTTGTAAGCAATTGTGGAATTTTTAATATGTTTATCCTTAGCGGTGAGAAAAACATTTTATTGTGATTAAATAAAATTGGCGCCTTAAGGCTATGTTATCGCTAGCTGTAGAAATCGTACAAACTGAACTTCACGCAAAAACAATGAAACTGGCTAAAGTATGAATTGAGGAAAAAGAAAAAAATTAAAGTTGTTCTAAATTCAAAACATCTTTATCGCATCGTTACCAAAACAAACGTTTGAAAAAAGGAAGGTCGTAATCGCATCAGAATCATGTATTATCAAACATAAAATAATTGACGCTCATTTTAAATTTAAAATAAGAAAAAGAAAACAAATAAAGTTGTACTAAATTGAAATCCCTGGAATCCGTCATCGTATCGTCACCAAAACAAACGACTGTCAACAAATTGAAACACCCATTTAAAAAATATCGTAAATCGTAATCCCATCAGAATCATGAACATCAAAAAATGAAAACAATTGACGCTCGTTCTAAAATCAAAAATAAGAATAGCTAACCAAAAAAAACAAATGACTGTCAACAAATTGAAACACCCATTTAAAAAAGGAAGATCGTAATCGCATCGCCGCGGTCGCGTTTTCACGGTGGGCGCGCGTAAAAGCGAACCCGTATCCGTATCGTGCGTAACACGCGCCCGTTTGTAAACACCGTTTAGCCGTTCACGCATCAGCGCCGACCGCTCCTAGATAAATAATGAGTGTACATTGATACTTATTACTTAATTAGGGTTAGCAGTTTCTTTATAATGTTCTCGGGAATTATTGCCGAGGGTACGGATGAGAAAAACGGGGTCTTTTAAAGTATCTTAACTAATATTATAAAGCTGAAGAGTTTGTTTGTTTGAACGCGCTAATCTCAGGAACTACTGGTCCGAATTGAAAAATTCTTTTTGTGTTGAATAGACCATTTATCGAGGAAGGCTATAGGCTATATAACATCACGATGCAACTATTAGGAGCGAAGAAATAATGAAAAATGTAAAAAAAAACGGGGAAAAAATAACTATTCCACGCGGACGAAGTCGCGAGCACAGCTAGTTATTGATATTTGTATAAGAGATCGTTGAGCGAATCAAGTTGTTTTAGGGTTTTCCCTTGTTCTATGAGTACTTGATAAAGAACTATGATTATAAGAATCCCGAATACGGCCGGGAGTCGAACCCGGAACATTGGATTATCCATGCAGGATATACATTTTTTTATACCAATAATAGAGACGCAAAGGGGACGTACAATAGTGCCAGAATTTAAAAAGCAACACGTCATATCAACAAAAAATGGAATACCTATTATTTTTTAATTGGCAAGAAATTGGTGAAGGCTTGATGAAGAGATTGGCATCTGATAGCAGACTAATGTCTATCATCCATAGCAATAGTGGACTCTATTCCTTTTCCGCTTATTAGATAATACCAAACAGATTCCTTTACAGTGCTGTACCTACCTAATATAAAATCTTTAACGGAAAGAATATGTACCAGGTAGCAAGCTTGTTTATTATGTAAAACTAGCTAATAGTACACAAGATATTGCACTAATTGGTTCCCAGTACAAGTATTCTGTAGTAATTGGGGATCCGCTCTGTTGGCCTAACTGGCTTTATCAGACCACGGGACCATAATGGGTGTATCAATTATTGTTCGTTAATAACAGACGTGAAAATATCAAAGGTTAGTTTGCAGTGTTTATTTGGAGCATAGGGATCCGGTTGAGAATTTGTTTGTAGTAGTTTTTGGTATTTTTTATCGATGTTTTGTGTTCGTGGGGATTTTTTTTTTACATTTCACACCAGTCTTTTACATTAAGATACTTTCTTTAAGCGGGCCTGAAAGTCACCTGATGGTAAGTGATCACTTCAGCCCATAGACACCGCAACACCAGGGGAGTCACAGGTGCGTTGCCGGCCCTTGACAAATCTACAGATTCTATTACTAAGTAAGATTTTTGTACGACATGAGAGCGTCCCGTTGTCTGAGCGAAAGCGGATAATTGATATTAATAATATTTATTATTTACTTATTTGCGAAACAAAAGTGTTTATGAGCATGTAAATTTATCAGTATTAGGGCTAAATCTGGCCGGTTACTTGTCCGTTGTCGCAGCGACATGCGCTGCTCTTTCAATTTCCGTCTGCCTGAAGCCATTATGGGAATATGGAAAGCTATAATGCCACGCTGCTATAAAAAGAAGGCGGCATTGTGTGGCCCAATATTGTAATCTACATTATTCCTTCAAAAAGCATAGCAATTTTTTCCATATACCTAGTGTATTATCTATCTAAACTTTTCCTTACAAAGTTAGGCGCAATGTAGCACACATTTCGCGCAGCGTACATTGCTTCCTGCCGCGGAGGTTATTCGGAGCAGTCGGCTTCACGAGGTCGGGCGCGGGTCGCGGATGGTTCTCATACAGATGTAATGACAGTAATGCGCCGACGGTGTTATTGATAGTGACGGGAACGATACACGGGGGATATATCGATGATATTTGAAAGTGGGAATATCGATACCTAGAGTTGTAACTATTCAGCTGGAAGTGTTCTAACTAGTGCCGTAAAGGTCGAATGTCAAGATGACAGAAAGGCAAATGTCAAATCAGCCTCTTGCAGTCCAAAGTTGGAAATACTTTGACATCACGCTTGGCAAGCGTGTTGGTGACCGCAGGAGGTTTTATTTGTACCCTGGTAAACCTTGTTGCCTATTTCCTGATATTCCCTTAGTTGTCTTCCACGGGATGAGATGGGGAGAATGTCAAATGAGGCGCTGAAGTCGCTGGGATCAACGCATTTTCATTTTGCAATACTCCAGCCACTTTGTGATGTAGTCTCCTAATAGTAGCATTATTCGAGAAATAAATAATAAGGAATTCCCAGGGAATATGGTATAATAAAATTGTCACTGAGAAGCATCGACTAAGGATAAAAATTTGACTAAATAACACGGAGGATTGTATACCTATGGCCTATGTCCAGCAGTGGACTGCGATAGGCTGATGATGATGATGATCCGGTGAAATTTCATAAGATGAGTCATTGATGCTGGGGAGGGTATGTAAAAGTTGCATTCATTAGTGTTGCTAGTGGCAGATCTCATAGGCTAAGCTTATTTGTATATCGATACATTTGGGAGACGCGGCGCATCACTAGCGGCCGAAGACGTGCCCGGGCCGAGGTCGCGAGTGACAGGCCGCTCGCTGTAACACGTTGCCGCACTAATATCTATTGCTGTGGGTCATGTCTACTGTACCATAGTGCAGGCAACGTTACGGCAAGGAACCTTCTAACAAATTAATATCAGACAACATCACATACATTACTCCAATCCCAAATTAAGTAGCTTGAGCACTTGTGTTATGGGTATCAGAACAACGAAGGTACCACAGATATACCTAAGTACAAATATAAATACCCGACACTTTTTATAGTCTTGGGTCTTTTAAACGGGGCGTGAAGCGTCACTTATGAAGGCCGGTATTGTGGTTTCGCCGCCTCCTTTCCATCATCGCGATACAAGACTTAGGTTACCAATAACTCCAATAAGGATGGTATCTTACGCAGTGGACGTACCTATCCGCAAAAAATGATTTTCGACTTTCTTTTTGCCGCGCTTAAATACTTACCTACAGCTAAAATTTGCCAGCTAACTTCTACCTTGATCATTACAACTTCGAAATATTTGAGACTATAATAGATTGAATACTTCATAACTTAACTTAAGGTGTGATTGTGGTCGAAAGCTTTCAAAAAATCTTGCACCCTCTTATAGTTTTAAGACGCGATAGTTTGACATGCAACTAACCATAGTTTTCTCACTACATTTCCTACGATTGTGTCACACTCCAGTACATAAGTAACACATAATGTGTACGCCTTGGGGATACCGATACGAGTAATGAAGTGGGAATAAACATGTCTTGGCACATTTCGAGATGTCCCTTCGGGTCTGTGCTTCGGGTACAAGTATTAGCCGGAGAGTTCTCACGGAGTAAGTGGTGACATAAGTTTATGTTTCAAGTTAGGTCAAGCACCATCAACTTTCCTGGCAATTTGTAATACCTTCGGGTAGATATATCAGACAACATTAATTGCTGATCCCAAAGTAAGTAGTTTAAGCACTTGTGTTATGGGTAACAACGAAGGTACCACAAATATATACTTAAATACAAATATAAACACCCAGACACGGAACAAACACAGATGTTTGCAGGCTGATAAATGATAATAATGGAACATAAAATAATTTAGTTCACTTCGACGCGAGGCCTGATGAGAAGAAGTGCCGCAAGGAACTTAACAATTCGCTTTTCAAACTGTAGAAGGCTGACCATAGAGCCTCTTCTGTTCAAATGTTTCTCTTGGAAACGATATGGCTTCGTTACGTGCTTTGATCATTTTATGTTTATGAAAAAGGTTTTACCTTTAGAGCAGCATTTTGCTAGTTGTTAATATGAAGGATTACCTGTGAACAGATGAAAAACAATTGAAAAATGTCACTCAACACATTTTTAACTTCAGGTAAGACTTTATACTAGAATGCTTCATAATGAGAAGTAAAATGCTTAAAATCGTACTGAAAGAAATAAATGAATTAAATAATCTATTAACAATTTATAATTGATCCCTTTCTACGAAAAAAAAAATCCTTTTAAGAAAAATGACACATCAAAATTGAACGTGACCCCGAAAATTGAAAAAATCGGGCAAGCGCCTCCTTAGCTACAAAAACAGTCCCTTCCATCAACTATTTGTCATTCGATCTCGCCATTGATATTAAAGGATTCCGTTAACCGATCGATAATCGATCGATTCGAATGATTTATCGTCGCTAATTGATATAATTCATACGTCGAGCCCCCGGGACGCCTGAGCGAGTGACGTGGCATTTCTGTGACAGCCCGTGACAAATTGTTGTGACAAAATATTTCAACAGTTGCGTAAAGCCCCGAGTCCTTCTTTGTTCGATTTTTGAATTTGAATTAAACAAATAGAATCCTTTATCGCTTTTGAAATGGGTAGAAAGAATTTTTGCATTTCTTTGACTCTAAAGGTTTTAGGGTTACCATTCATTTAATCAACGAACGAGGATATAGGCATAAATGTTCCGATAGCAAGAGTGGTGCAAAATTATTATTCTCACTCATTTGACCGGACAAACTACTGTCATACGGCGTGACATACTTAATAGATTTTAAATGGCATCTGCGTTAACGTACGTTCGAAAAATACTAAATGTAAGTTAAACTTACTTGTAGAATAAACTTTCTACTTTCTTAATAACTAATGTAGGTATTACTTAAAACAAACTATAACACAATGAAAAAGTACCTAGTTTTTTATTATGAAACTTTATCTTTAGAACTTTTTATCAAGAACACATCTAAAAATAATGTTAACTACATTTCAGCTACATACCTTAGTATTAAACAAAAACATTTCGACCAATACTAAATTAAATCTAGGAAATATCCCATATCAAACTGTCAATGTGGCATCACGAAGCACACGCAACGCGCCGACCAATGACTCTGCGTTCCTTATTCAAATTTCCGAAATTCAAACGACCATTCATTCAGAAAACAAAATTTGTATTCTCGCTCAATAAATCGATTAGGTACATGATTCGACGTATTATAAATACCGTACGCAGATGGCGTTCTGCCATAATTTATATTCTTGTAAATTACACCAATGCATTCCGATATTTATCGGTTGTCATTCCGTAAAATGAGCATAGTCTAAACGTATGTTTGAAAAAAGAGTATTTATTCACGCAGCTAGTACGAAGTACTTCTGCCAAGTACTTGAACGTACAGACGTTTAGAGGTTATTGAGAATTTGCAGATAACTGCGAGCCTAATTTTATTGCAATAAGTCTGTAGTGCCTTTTGCCATAACGTATCATCTACATAGTTAAATACGTAGCAAGAAACGTATTATTATTAATTTCTTAGATCAATTAACTAGTTCATACAGCCGATTGTCTTTTTCATCTAATTTAAAAAAGAATCGTAGCACGTTTGCGAATTAAATGCATCTATTTTCAAATAACTTGTAATAGAAAAGGAATTCCCCGCCTATTGCCATCTATACTGCAGAACACTAACACCTACAAGGATATATTCAAGTACATTATCGCTACAATAGAAGAAATTTGAAAGAAAGATAAACAAACTACAAAAACATTTTAACACAAAATGAATACTATTAATATGAAATATGAACATGATGAATAATGATAAATAAGCAATATGAAAATGATTAATATGAACAAGATAAATATGAAGAAGAGGAGGATGAATAGAACAAAAGAATAGGCTGTTATGGACTTGATCCAAAGCCGTTAAACTTAAACCAAAAAAAAGAAAGAAAAGGAATTAAACTGTCAAAAAATCCACGTAATATGTACTTTCTTGGCACGTCTAAAAATCAGAGGCTGTTCAAATTGTTCCCTTTGCTTTTGATCTCAAGGTAGCTTGATTTCAAAAATATACCTAATTCTCGTTCTTTTTTAAATTCCAATCTCCGTAAAGTCTAAAATGTTACTATGATAACCCAATTATCATCAAAGATAGTTAAGAATCACAGTGAGAAGCATGTGAGAAGTCGTCAACATTTAACCGCCGTCGTCAATAAAAAAAATTAACCATATAATAATGTTCATGATTATAATCTGTCATTCAAGCTTTGTAGTAAGGAAATCCAATTGACAGTGATCTTAGCAATTCCCGCGTTTAATTTATAGTCAATCTGCTGACACATTAGTAACGGATTTTAGATAATGCCTCGTATTGGTCCGTTCCTATAGGTGACCTTTGACACAAAATCAAGCGGTGACTAGTGAGTGGTCAATACCCTTAAATTGTAAGGAGGTACTCAATCTTTTTGAAACTGAGATCGGCCCCAGAGTACATAGGTTACCTACTAGCTTTGTTTATAAAATAAGTTTTGTTTTATTTCAGCCTAGACTGTCAGACATTGACAAATTCTTAGAGATTAGCGACCACCGTACCGTACTTATTTAAGTACTCACTTTGTAATCAAATTAATACATGTGATGTTATCTAACACATAAAAAAAACCATTCAAACATAATTAACGGGACACAATTGCAACTTTTACCATTGTAAATATACATACGATCCTTCTGTATTCCGACAATCAGTTGCTCAGACATATGATATAATTACATATGATACGCTGTACCTTGACGTTTCGGCTATGTTGCAAAAATCGTGATCACAAGCAGATTAAAGTCTTTTGCTTTGAGTTCCGTTAATGAAGTTCTAATTTTAACGGAACGCGAAAGTTTAAAAAAAAACAAGATAAATGTCAATATTCTCCGCGGGGCGTCGGGACAGTTTGAGCACCGCTGCCCTAATGGTATTATGATGGCCATCACTTGCTATATTCGTCTATAATACTCCCATTGTTTGTCGTAAGCTATACTTTGCACTCCATTCAGATAAGCCCGCGTCCCATCGGGACTGTGGGATCTGAGAATAAAGAAATCTCTCAAATGAGCATTACATTTTTTAATTGAAGATATTTTCTATTCTATTCTATTCTAAACTGTTGGCTAAAGACACGCTTATTAATAAGTCTATAGTGAACAAATTAGTGTGTTAGATTTAATAGTTTACATTTGTTTAAGTAACAAGCGTGATATTAATCGATGTTTGAGAAAGTAGGCGTTCGTAATAAGTTGTGTTAATAATAATTTGTAATTAACAGTCTTGTTTAAATGAAAGCGTAGATACTAAATATATAATTAAAAGTAAATATCGCAAAAGTGTTAAGTAGTTAATTATGTTTTATGTATATCCTACTAATGTTATAAATGCGACTGTTTGTGTGGACGTCTGTTACTTTTTAACGCGAAAACTGCTTAACCGATTTGAATTAAAGTCTTATTTAGTTATGTAAGTTTCAAGTTTCTACCTCTACAAATTAGGTACGATATAATTTTTCATCACGCGTTTTCAAATCCTAACAACCCTTATTTGCATTAAAATGTATGTATCTACCAATAATAAGTATATTATGTATTTTCTCAGGCTTTACACTACATGTATACCAAATTTCATTTAAATTGGTTCAGTAGGTACTTTCGGCGATACGAATTGAGCCACCGAGCCAGTCAAAATAATACATATTAATAAAAGAATGGATTCACATTCACGCGGGGTTTAGCTGGTAAAATAATAATTACGCAACAATAACGCGTATGTATTAGTGGCTGATGAATTAAAGACAATATTAATGAGATGCGCTCTCGTTTCTCGCGTAGGTACCGATCATTGTGCAGTAATCGATGCGACGGGAGCCATTGTGCGCGCGGGCACGCCTGTGATGACTTAATGCGCGCATGAAATATTCATGGAAAGCGTGTATGAGTGGTATCATATGTCTGAGCAACTGATTGTCGGGATACAGAAGGATTGTCAGTAATAATCATCGTATGTTCTCTGAGCTTCTTCTTCGTGAGCGCGGGGGCGCGAGCCATTCGTTGGGAAGGTGTGGTGGGTGCAATGACACCGTTGCATGAGGTCCGCCTGGGGAGCACTCTATTACTCCCTGGAGCCGGAGTTAAAGGGTATTTGCCCTCCCCAGACCAGGAGTACCGGCCGCTTGTCATCTGCTGCTGGCTAGGGCAGGCAGCGATGCGGCCGTATGCTTCGGCTCTACCCGTGTCTCTACAAATTGCTGTCTATTAGCGACATAAAGGGTTTTAGTGGGTATGCACTCCCATGTTGGAAGGTGTGAGTTCCACACACACAGACTCCCCCCGGAATCGGCGAGAAGGTGCCTAATGCATACCCCCCTTAAAAAGAATAGCTATTTATTTGAATAGTCATAGCTAAATAATTCGACAGTAAAAGAAAGTCCTTCTACTTAAAATTTACTAACGGAAATTGAACAAAAATAAAAAACAACAATTTGCGGAAGCTTTTAAAGAAGCAAAAACGCAACATTGACGCAACAAAACACGTAAAAAACCCCATCCCATTTCCAAATTTCTCATTTCTTTAACCGTTATCACATAACGACATCATAAACAAAAAAGCACGCACAAATCTTCATCTGCCCGTTCTAAGCAAAACATGCGAATATAAAACAATTTGCACTAAAAAGGTCGAACAATAACTAATTGCGGAGCGCGAAACGCCAAAAAGAAAAGGCGAAAAAAGGTAAAAAAAACAAAATGGCGGCACATGAAAGGCTCAAAGAGAGCGCTCGCGCCGCCCAGAACAAAGGCGCTCGTAAAACAGATCTATTCGAAGAAAAGAAATTTTGCGCAAGAGCGCTGTACTGTTATATGAACGTGTACGTTTTATTGCTTTTTAGAGCAATGGCGCTCTTTTGCTAGCCGTTTGCTTGCAAATAAAATTTGCGAGGGATTACCTAAATTAGATTTTTTTGTTTTTAGCATAGTCGCTTCCCGTCGACAGATGGAAAGTAATAAAGAAGCCCAAGACATTGCGGACCAAAGCTTGTCAGTTGCCACCGCCCATTGCCGGCCTGCAAGATAGCTTAGCTTCGTTAGCATAGCGCATTGCTTCGTTGTGGCAACGAATGCCTATGAAATGAAAACACCTATATTCACAGACTTAAAATAAGTAGGTACCTACCCTGCAATTTCAAAGCAAATAGAGTTTAAACCGCCTAACTTGCTTTACCATTAAAGGGTTAACAAAATGGTGTGACCGCAAAACGCTATTCCAATTTAATCCGCATCAAACAAACTAGTCTGCGCAGTGTGTATAAAAATGTCGCATTTCGGTTGGTAGGTAGTATCTGAGCGTTGCGCATGCGCGGCCTGCGACGACTGATTGGTCGGCGGCGCCCCGCCTCGGTGACGTCACGCCGATACACATACGTGTTACATTTACGAGATGTCTGTTAGAAGGCGTTAGTGCTTGATTGCGCGGAATGTGGGTGTTTTTCAATTGTTTCGGGGAGGTGGGGAAATGGGGTAACTTCTAATAAGTACCTATAACAATCGGAAACGGTAAACCTAGTAGATATTTTCATTTAAATTATATTACGAGTACTATAGCAGGTCGTGAACTATGTAATTAAATTTGTTGGTCAAAATACTAAAAGAAAAGATAAATTATGGATAAGCAAAATTGCGGTGACTCTACAACAATACAAAAAATACATGCAGGAAATCATTTTTTTTAAAGTTCCCATTACATCAATAAAATAATGAGAGTAAAAGTGTAAAGTGTTTTATCAAGTACTTAAAAAAAGGGGAATATTCTAAGTATTAGTCAAAGTGTACCTACACAATATTTTTCGTTAATTTACAATTAAGGATTGGTAAACTACTTATTAAAACATGATATTTTTAGTGATCAAAGTCTCTACCCCTAATTTCTTCCATGAGCACTAGTGATTGTAAGTATAGTCCCAAGTAGGTAGGTCCCAAGAAAAACCTTCCATCGTATATAGGTATTGTTTCTAACATCTATTTCTCCTTTTACAGTGAATCAACATATGGCGCGATAGTTTCCTCCTATTCGCAAGTCAGGTGGCCGGCAAAAACGTTCCGGTGAGCCGGAAGCATCGCAGATTTGTCTCGATCTAGATCACAGGACGCCGACGCACTCTTCATAGATCCATTGGTGGTAGGGTTGGCGGGACCACCTTATGGTAAAAACCTCCGTTTAGCTTTTAAAATCACAACTACTTATTTACGTGCATAACGCAGATTGGCTGATCCTTACACCAAAACAACCCAGTGGTTTTGGAAGAAGACGTGTAAGTATTTCGTTTATGGGACTTATTTCGGCACTGTACCAAGCAACAAGGTCACGAAAGTCACATTTTGAAAGTTAATTTTCATTATGAACTAGACTTAGAAACAATATGTTGTATTTTTGTAAACTAGACATATGAAAATAGACAGACAACAGACGCATGATCAATCATTTTTTTTATTTTCTTGACTTTGTAAGTACGATTAGCCAATATCATAAATAGTAAACAGATTCTTTTCTTTTATTCACTGTCTTATGTAGACATATTTTCCGCCTATCTTATTTCACACATAAATTTATTCAATTTATCTTCAGAAAAATTCTTATTTACCTGTTAAGTGTAGTTACACACTTGTCAACAGATAGACTTCTGAAAAAAGACCTTCAAAATTCAAAGTCTTTTAAATCACAAATTTAAGTACCAATTTCCTCAGCTATAAATCTCAGCCCGTTGACCTTGCGGTAGCCCTAAGCCGTCCCATCGACGGATCAATATGGATGAGCGCGCATTCAAGTGTCAACCCGTGCGCGGGCGCCGATCGGCCGATAACAGCCTTGTCGGCCCTCATACATTTATTGGATTAGATTACTTTTTGTATTATAAATACACTTAATACATATCCCGTCATATATGTAGTGAACACGAGCTTTCGTGCGAGTAGGAAGCCTTAGCTTGAAATTAAATAAAAATTAGTTTATTTGGAGCATATGTAAATAAGTTTATATGGACTGACTCAATTGGTAGTGACCTCTGCCTTCTGAGCCAAGGGTCGTGGGTTCGATCCCCACACGGGAATTTTGTTCGATTCCCGCACAGTACAAACATTTGTGTGCATAAACATGTCTGTTTGTATTGGTCTGGGTGTTTTCTATGTATAATATGTATTTTACAAAAAAAAATTATCTAAGTATGTTTATCAGTTGTCTAGTACTCATAGTACAAGCTTCGGCTTAGTTTGGAACTAGATGGCGCTGTGTGGCCCAGGGTGGTACGTCTTGGGTTATATCCGTAGCTAAATATCACAGGCCGATGACGGGCAGCAGCGTCATCGGAGCGAGAGCCGGAGAGAGCTTTGCCATAAGTGGCGAACAACTTGAGAGGCCTATGTCCAGCAGTGGACTGCAATAGGCTGATGATGATCCAGAATTTGGTAGGTAACTTATGTCTAATCACTATTCAATCAGTCCATTGCCGCTTCCCCAGAGAACGCCAACTATTCTGATCCTGGGCAATATGCATTCACTCTCGACCATCTTTCTACATATTATGAGAGCAAAACTAATTACAATAAGTGTGGTATAAAATATGCCTCCAAAAAGGTTGCCACACAGTTTGGAGGAGATCTGTTGGCAGATCAGTCATGAGACGGTCGGATGACCTAACGGCGGTGGCCAGAAAGCATTGGACAATTGGGATCGTATAAAGTGGTGGTTGAAAGAAGAGGTATACTTTGTGTTTTTTAACTAAGTAAACCCAAAAATCCTCAAATTAAAGTACCCTTTGTAGTTGTTGGTATGAGTGAACAGAAAGTGATTTGTACATAATTGAACAGCAGTTTAAGTCAGATATACCTATATGTCTATACATTTATGGCTAAATGTGGCTCCTGAGATACAGATCAGGAATTATGATACAATCTCAGTTCATAGGCTAAAGCGAAGTTACATGCAGTTAGTTGAATATTTAGTTCAGTTCAAAGATTGAATGATATATTTGAACTAACTGTGAATATTACTATTTATGATAAATACATGCTAGCTTACAGTTCACACAAGAACTATTATACTATAGTACATTGTCGTTTTGTACAGTCAGAAACAATAAATGTTCTCACTTTAGAACCTTGTCATCTTGAACCTATAGATTTTTCTAGCTTCATGTTATAATGTAGACATGTCATTGAATATTTTGACAAGGTTGTAAAGTGTACAAATATTATTGACTGTACACTGCCTATTGTTGTAAGCTATCAGTAAGTTTTATCTTGTGATATATTCTTATTTGAACATAGCATTCTGTAATGAAAACGGAGAAGTATAAATTATTCCGTATGAATATAATTATAGATTTGTTACTATAACCGTAACGCTATCGCCAAGTTTTGCATAAAAAAAGCCATTAAAAGCTTACTTTTCTAAAAAAATAATATGAAAAATGTTTCCGGCATCACGAGGAGATACACAGTCTCTACTTAAACTCGTAGATTTCATAAGTGATTTATGGTAAATGCAAATGGCACCGCAGACCGCAATTATAATATAGCATGTATTTATAATGTGACAAATTATGACTTTGAGCTTTGTTTATACTTTTTGGTACGATTATATTAACGTTTTAATTTATACGATGTTTAGTAAAACTGGATATCAAGAATTTGTATTAATATAAATGTAAGCATATCATTCAGGCCACATTAATTTTATGGTAATAAATTTCGGGAATGAGTACTTTAGAAGAAGCATTAAAGTGGCACTAGTGACGGAGATGTTAAAAGGGAACCAATTCATTTGAGCTTTGCTGTCTTTGCACATATTTGAAATACAAAGAAAGTGAGTAAGTCATAAGTTCCTAGATTGTATAACATCCACACTGTAGGTACACTTAGTGAATACATAAAGAAATTGAAAAGAACCATATGTGTTGCTACGGAGATATAATGAGGAGAGAGAGATACATGGGACCAGGACTGAAATAAACATGAGTTTATCTGGGTGAAAGGGGCGAGGAATTCTGGACAAAAGATGGATAGACTGCGTGCAAGAAGAAGAAAACTTATTGCGCTGAATCCAAGTTACGGCAGAGCGATAGATGCTGATGATGAAATCTCAGAAGAATGATTTCATAAACTATTTAATTTTTAGTATTGAAAAATTGATAACTTGTACCTGTAAGTGCAGGGGAGTGACAAAATATATTTGTTGCAAAAACACCACAAAAAGTATCACACTTCAAAGTCTTCAAAGTCAATTGCCGACAAAACATCAAACAATTCGACTACTCGCATCACGTCTAAACCATAAGTCACATCAACTAATTTCGTACCTCATAAGGTCAAACAGTAGCATCAAACACGGCCTTGGACCAAATGTCGTCCCCGACCGTCTAATAACGGGTCATCAAAGTCGTATTATGACATCCAATGTCGTATTCAAACGTCCGACCTTACAACCTAAATGTCGGTACGAAACGAGAAGCAACCGGTGATTAGACAGCTTAAATGTTGGTAGACACTGGAAACTTGAGAGAACTAAGTGCAGGGTTTGAATGTAGACAGATATTATGTACTTTATTGCACAAAACTATTTCAGAAGTACTTAATTACGGCGATTTCATGTGCTCATACCGCATCCTTCCTCACAGTTTTCAGGTAAAAAAGATTTTCCTTTTTGATTGAAAACAAAACGGAAACTATGTTCTTAACCAGTTTATTTAAAACTGAAACCACCTAACCAGCTTAAAATAAACTTAGAGTTTAAAATAAAATGGTTATGAATACATAAAAATAACAAAACAGTGGCTTATGGAAGGCAAAAAAGAAACCTAAGTCTCTGTGGCAACCTTCTAATGCAGTTTCTTATCAGTTGCCACTGCTCATGCTTAATAAAATTTAATTTGTCAATCAACGACTACAATCTAATATGCAGCAAGTCTGAGTGATTACAAACGAAACGATCCATCCACCCCGAATAAGAAATCAAGCTGTTATCTGCAAGATATCTGGATAAGAAAGCGAAGCTTAAGCTCTTACGCTACAGATCATCTTAATCAATGCTTACACGAGGAACCGTTCAGCTCCATTTTAGGCATTCAAGACGCAAAATGATGTATCATCTTTTTACACTTTGTGCGTTCAGATACATAAACATAGGCGTCCATATCTATCATACGAGGAAATGGAGTGAGCTTCTTGAGCGAGCTCCATATTACTCAGTGTTGTGTTAATACCGAATATGGGGGCTACAATCAGATAAGCACACTTATGAACAAGTGAGTTCTGATTTGGATTCGATTGGAAAAAAAGTAGGTGGCTGTAGCCCGGATCATCGCTTTATAACGTGAGATATACACACAAGACGCCCACATCTAAGAAATGTTTTACTATACAAGCTGATATTGCTTTGCTTACCTACTGGAGGTTTTATATTGTTTTTTTTTTTATGCGAGAGGCGGCAGACGAGCAAGTGTGATGCCTGATGGTAAGCAGTCGACACCGCCCATGGACACCCGCAGCTCTAACCGAGTTTAGGGTCGCTGCCGGCGTTTTAAATAAGAGAACGTTATGAGAACGTCACTAATATAATAGCACAATACTACGTTGTACTCTATTTGTCTATGACAATATCTATGTGTCTGTGTCATGGCGTCCACACTGCTGATTGGCGATTTATACCTGCTATATCGTGTCTTATAACAATCCAAGTGTTCTTGCTGTCTAACCAATAAAAAAACAACCAATACCATTACATATATATGCAATATAGATCTGGTACATATGGCACATAAAGTATTTAATGATAATCCGTATGTGTGATCATCCCTGTCAGAATAGGACCCCATCTCATCCCGTGGGGAAGACTAAGGGAATATCAGCAAACGGGCAGAAGCGTTTACCTGGGCACAAAAACAAACCTAATACCAGCACCAACCCGAATACAAGCGTGGTGACTAATGTAGCTCCCATGTCCAGTAGTGGACGGTGCAAACGTGATGATGATGATGAACGCATTGAACTCATCAGTAAGTCTCCCCAATTAAAGTCCCCCATCTAGCTGCATTGAAAATCGGATACGACTATTTACACAAACGTCATAATTGCATCTAAACACCGGCCACCAAATTATGACGCGCCGATAAGCCGTCACGCCACGGCCCCGAGCGAGGAGTGACATCGCGCATCCCGTTGCGGAACGCGCTTCCGATCCGTTCGACACCCGGCGGGCGTGACGCAAGCGACACACGCGTCCGTTACGCACATGATGGTTTGACAATGATGTGTGGTATTAAGCCTTCTTAGTCGTTGTGTTCGTTTATGAAGGTCGAATTAAGTCAGGTTTCATCATCTGCCTATTGTAGTCCACTGCTGGACATAGGCATCTCCAGTTGTTCGCCACTTGGGCAAGCATCTGGAGGATATACCCATAATCGCCACGCCGGGCAGGCGGGTTGGCGATCGCAGGGTGTAGCTTCTCGCTCCGGTGACGCTGCTGCCCGTCATCGGTCTGACGTATTCAGCTACGCCTTCAATTGTGATGGTTATACCGCCACCAGTCGGTTGCCAGCGCCTCGTTTGTTATTTAGCAGGATGCACTACGGGCAGGTGAGGTTGGCTTGGAGCGAAAAGATGATAGGCCGCTCCCTTACATCCCGTAAGTCAGGTTTATCTTGCAAATGAATTGATTTGATTTGAAGGTTTGATTATGTACATACATGGCTCTACTTACCTCTAACTAAGCGGCCTAACAACCTTTTTTTTTATTAGTCTGACAAGTCTGACTTGTGCTAAACAGTATGGAAACATAGTGGAATTCGATATCATTGTTTTGTGTTTTTCTTACCTAAATAGTTCGACCGTTTCTGCAAGCTCTTTACTGCCCATCGGCAGTTACAGTGTTGCAGAAAGTATAGACACAATTGAAATCTATTTAAATTAAATAAATAATTATAAAAATTTGAAATCTTTCCTCTTTCATTACTAGGAGAATGATCACTACGTCATGTCTTTCGTTCTTAGGAGATTGATCGAAATTCAGTCAAGAGAACCGATATAACATCATAGAACATTGCATACGATGTTATTGAAGAATTATTTATATGGGGTACCTACTAGATGTAAACAAACGAAAACACAAAATTAAATATGTATCCTTTATGAATAAATCGTGATTATTTGATGCTGTTGGTTAGTGTAAAACATGCAGAGTTTTGATATTTCAATCTTAAGTATTTTATATATAATAATATAATATTTTGTAAATCTCAGGTAGTAAATCATATTTATATTAATAAAACCTTCACAACACACACGACTCAACCTATTGTTGCCATGAATAAAACATGTTAAGTTATTTGTATAACTTAATCATGATCGTTTATTAAAACATCGATATAAGCCACGCCTATTTTGTGTACGTTATAAAAATTGCGTTTGTGAAAATCTTTGCCACTAAGGAAAGGGGATTTAGTTAAACATAAATCTTATGATACATCACACCTTTACCCCTTCCACTCCGCAACTTTGTACCTACCTCTTAAGCGTATACTGAAAAGTTCGATAATTCTTCGTCATCTAATCAAAAAGCAGAATTTGTTGTTGGCACATATTTCTTCTTATTATATTAAAGAAAATTAAACTTGAAGAAGCATCTCATCTTGTGGGCCAGCATGGCAGTCCTACACGATTGCTCTTGTTACTTTTCATCAGAAAGAAAGAACATAGTTTTTCAGCGCACATTAAATAATAAATAAGGGTGTAATAAATCTACAAAGTAACTTAAAACTAAGCTACAATGCTATACAATGTGCAGCCAAATTGATATCCACTCAGTGAATGTCAAGGCATGAGATAAAGACTGCCAAGACGCTGATTTTCGGTGGAACCATCAATTATGCTTTAAAAAAGTAGCTGGTAAATATGGATGCGGATTGCCCAGGACCGGAATGGTTGGCGTTCTCCGGGGGAGGCCTACAAGTAGTAGATGTTAAAAATTGATTGACTATAAAAATACCTTGTTTAGGTGGTTCATATTACGAGTACAGTTACAAATAAATCCAATAGTTAAACAACAAAACAGGCTGTACAAAGTACATGACATTAGCGTACACTCAGCCGTCATGCCCGCTGCGTTCGGATGTGAGGCAAGCGGAGACCACTGCGCCAATAACAGGGTTACTTACCCTAGTCTGATGGCACACTGTTCTTATAACATGTAACTGCCAGTTGTGGTCTCAAGGTTGGACTGGCGACCATAGAGGTTAAAACTAATGATGTACGTTCATACAACTGATGTAAAAAATGTTAAGCTAGTAGATTTCTGAACACTCATAGCCTATTAGTACGTTTGTAAACAAACACCGATTCGCTCTCTCCTTAAAAATCTCAAGACTACATCTCTTAGGGAACACGGACTCCGGCAAAGATTTCCATAGCTAGCTATGATGTAGAGACGAAGCGATTTATACGAGTTTTTGGAACCTGGACTATAAATCGGTGTCTCCTCGTCGTGTCCCTGATCGTCCGATGGTAAAAAGGGGCAGGCGGAATTAAATCAAACAACTCCGCAGCACCCTCTCCAAAATGCAACCGATAGAAAGTCTAGCAACCTTATGACGATGATCAAGACTTTGAAGTATTGTGTCACAGAGGGTTTCATTACCAATGAGTCTCCTGCCACGTCTCTCGATTGTCTTCAATGCCTCAAGTTGGAATTTAGCTGATATTGGGTAAGTAAGCAGAGACACTGGCCGGGAAAACGCTAGGACAAAAAGAAGGAGTCATGTTTGCGTTACGATTGATGGTGACTAAACCAATGTAATTCTTAGTACATCTGACAGCATCTATATTGTAATGTTGACTAGTTAAAGCATGAAAACATAGTTAACGAACACCCATTCGTGCATACCAATTAATAACAATTAGTAATATTAGCATCCTCATTATCTTCTCAAAAGAGATCTTGCGTTACAGGAAGGAAACATGAAGCGCAATGAGCTCTTGATTACATGCTTACGTATAAGGTGCATAGGCCTAGGCCACAGGTCAACCCGAGCAGATCCAGGCTGCATTCCTAATCAGTAAATCTCAATCGACAGCTGATATTTCAACCGTCAATAAACGTTAGACCAGCGATAAAATATACAGCTAGCAGACCGTCGGGTCGGTGCAAATGTCTAATGAATTCCCTTTAATTTCGAATCAAAATTACTATTACTTCAACTAGAGTGTGCCCGGGGTCGCGACAGACTTTCTAGTGATCCCACACATAGCACCCTTACCCCTCAGGTAATAGAGTCGAGGATAGTTTCAGCTTTTTGCTAGGAATTAGATTTAGGGCGTGCGATTTAAAGTTTTAATGTATTGAAATAAGGTTGGTAGTCGTGTGTTAAATATTTCAAGGGCCGCTACTAAATGGTACTAAGGTGCGCTTTCTGCGCGGGCGCGGGTCACGGGATGAGCTCAACCTTTCACGCGTGGTTCGTTCCGCAGTGGGCGCGGCGCGGTGTTTTATGATTTTATTGTTTGTTTGGTGAAATGTTAGAATGTTTGTGATTGCGGAATTGGCGTGCTGCGGGTGGAAGGTGGAAGGTGAAGTTTCCCCTTGACTGGTGGAAAACGAAAGAGAAGATCAAGTCGCTGCAGCAATGTACAAATAAAATTGCTGGTTTTTAAGGTAAATGTACGTAAACTGGTTCTGAAATGCGACCGAAATTACTTCAAGAATATTAAGGTATTTCGTCGTGTGTTCGGTGCTCACCAATCTAGCATATAAGGTTTACTACCGGTTTTACAGGCTTTAAGATATGCCAACATGTGGACAGCCCATTTGCCTTTTCTTATCATCGCTCGGTGTCACATGGTTGGTTGGCCGAGAGAAGCGTCAATGTGTGTAGAGCTCATTTGGCGTAACTTGTCTTCGCCTGTCGTCGCTTGTGTTCCCTTTGTACATCTACATTGGACGCTTGCAATGGCGTTGGACGCACTTGACAAACGTGTGAACGCACATAGCTTTGCCCAAGGACTTTGACTTTATTCGGCTTTACATATTTGCCAGCGAACCCCCCCTATTGTGCAGGCTGGGGGACCTTCAAAAAGCTATCCTACAATTGTCTCAAGGGTCCTTGAGTCTCCCCTGGTGTTGCGGTGTCTATAGGCTGAAGTGATTACCATCAGATGACCTCCCCCGTTTGCCCCCTACAAAACAACATCTACCAGCACATTACCAGCGCCCCCACTGTGGAGGGCCCGCGGCCGGTATTCCTCGCTCGCTCGTCTCGGCGCGCGCCGCCGCGCATTTATTGAAATGCTGTACGGATTGTATGTTAATTTTTACAGTCCGTCGCGGGACCGTTGGACCCACATTTCCGAGCGTTTATTATGATGTAATTTTTTAACCCATTTACCGCTTCCGTGTACATAATTTATAATAAATAATAATAAAAATAATTCAAGACAAGCCACACTGGGCCACACAGTTCTAATTTAAAAATCCCAAACTAAGCCGAAGCTTGTCTATGGGTACTCGACAGCTGATACTCGTACTTTATCATCATTATAAACCTCCGAACGTCTTTAGCTTTAGGGTGGTTTGCTGAGATTCCCTTAGTCGTATTCTACGACACCCACGGGATGCGTTGGGGTGTTCCTATTCTAAATTTAGAAACCTCACAGTCACTAACTTACCTAGAACATCTTATAATACACTTGATTTAATAAATGATTATGTATTGAGTTTCGTAACCGAGCCCCTGCACATCTCAGTCTTGGTACAACATAAAACATTTTCGATTTCAGCACTAAAATCAATCAAGACATTGCTTAGTGTACCTCGCATTTTGATATTATTAAATCGTTAAACTTCACCAGTAATTATCTTTGATTGTAACGTGTAAATAAACATTAAACTTGTATGAGGAAATACCAACCGTACCTATAGACTCGTACTTTGGTTGAGTCTTCAAGTCCCAGTAAAGCCGTAAATTTCGCCTAATGTCACACGACAACCGGCGAATCTAACTACATAATTGACTAACGACAGTATGAAGACGTAATTTTAATGCCTAATAACAATTACAGTACGTAATCGAAGTAATAAATAGCAAGCAACGCCGCGGGGCGAAGCCGTACGTAAAGTGACAGCGTAATGATATGTCTACATGAGCGTACTCGCAAATAATTGGCCGAAAGATTTACACTAAGTACCGGCGACCCCGCGTGTATAAAGTAACCGAGACTGATAGTGCGGTGTATGTAAATAAGGCCTTATTTCATCGTGTGCTCGGCTACAATGTAGGTGGGGCGACAGTGAAACGGGATCAGTGGTGTTAATTAAGAGTATTAATTGTAGCTTTTTGTGCACAGAAACTACTCAGAAGCAGTTCAAGGGTTAAGAATACACTACGTTTTAAGCTATTAACGTTGCTCTATTTGTAAATTGTACCTAATAATTTTATATTTGACTGGCTCGATGGCTCATTTGGTAGTGACCTCTGCCCTTTGAGCAAAGGGTCGTGGGTTCGATTCCCGCACAGTACAAACATTTGTGTTCATGAACATGTCTGTTTGTATTGGTCTGGTTGTTTTCTATGTATAATATGTATTTATTCACAAAAAAAGTATCTAAGTAAGTTTATCAGTTGTCTAGTGCCCATGGTACAAGCTTCAGCTTAGTTTGGGGCTAGGTGGCGCTGTGTGGCCCAGCGTGGCATGTCTTGGGTTTATTATGTTATATATTATTTATAATTCATTATGGATTTGCGTGCGCTTGGCCACAACCCTTGGGCACAACAAAGCTGCTCTCTGCATGACCCAAGGGTTGACTGGTAGAGAATGCTCCTAGCATTAAGTTCGCCTTTTGTTCCATTTTGTGCAATAAAGTTTAAATAAATAAATAAACCCTCGGTCCTGATGTTATATAGAAGCTAACGAGCGCGCTTACCCAGAAAATACCGATCCACTATCGCCTAAAGATTGTATGTCTCCGGGAACAAAGAGTCCGGCAAGGAGTTCCATAGTTTGGCTGATTGCACCAAGGAAGTAGAGGCAAAACGCATCGTCCTAGTCCTTGGGAATTGCACCACAAAACGATGCCCTTTGTCCGTATACTCGTGCGGTGGTAAAATTAGACTGGGGTCATCAAATTATGTAATTAGTTTACAGTTTACTCACAATCCCAAAAAATGTAACTGAAACAATGATAGATTTGCAAGATTTCGACGGTGATTAAGACTTTGTATTTCTTTGTTGGATGACGTTATACGAATTGCAGAAGAAGCCGCGAATTAAAACTTGGCTTGTAAAATAAAAGCAGATAGTCAAGTGGTTGTGTCTGCGGCGGGCCCTTTCAGCTGCCGGCGAGGTGACTCGGGTGACATCCAGTGTTCGATTTATTGCTGCTTGCGCGGACGCATGTGACGAACTGCCGCGGTGCGGGGAGAAATGGTGATGATTATTGGAATTGACTTCATCAAATGTAGCGTTATGTGTACACCCGTAAGTGACACTTCCATAATGTGAAGGGCTAATTATCTTTATCTAATCTATATCATTAGATAAAATCTTCAGATTTTAGGGCGCAAGTGAATCGGTTTTTGTTGGACGAGTGCAACTCTAATGTCGCTTAACTTCTGACGAGTTGGTATCAAGCGCTTCCCATTTTCGTATAAAAGAAAAGTGATTTCTGTAGCGTTTGATTGGTCAGAAATATCTTGTATGGCGTAGCAACTGTCAAGCGACTGATTGACTGATTACTTGAGCTTCCCTTTCGAATGCCATTTGTGGGTGGAAGGCCTCTAATTGGATGGTTAGCGCTTGATCCCAATTCGCCTGATGTTAAGCGGCGTTAGAGCTTACAGTAGAGCACGCTCATCCAAAAAACCGATTCACTCTCGCCTTGAAAATCTGAAAATTATATCCATCTAGGAGCACGGAGTCTGGCAAAGAGTTCCACACCTCAACCGTTTGCATCATATAAGAGACAAAGCGGTTTGTGCGAGAAAAGTACCGAAGTAATTCGAATTATTTAGTACCCGTTAACCCGCCACCGCTCATGACTTAACCTGAGCGTAATCGTCGGCAGTGTAGTGCTCAAATTTAACAATTGAACGACCAATGAGCGGCCACCAATAGATTGTCGCCGTAATTGGAACTACAGATGTTCACTCTCGTTAGCAGTGATAGGTTATTTACCAGTCGGCATGTCGAATGCTATCACGCTATTTAAATTAACTGCTAGAACATTTAACCCTTAATTACCTATAGTGGATACACTGGCACTTTGACTTTTTTCAAAGTCTGGTATGTGCTACGGTGAGAGATGTAACTTCAGCACCTTCCTTTATTACATAGATCACATATGAGATAGACACAGTAAGAATTTCCCAGTTTATAGGGGTTAACTAACTAACATAATCGTTATTATTAGTATTATAGTAACAAGACCAAACTGTCATAAAAATATCTTAGGCTTTGTAATAAATATAATCTGACGTCATTTCAGGCAACAGGGTCGAAGTAGGTAAATGATTTTTCTTCTTTCTATAAATTTAGCACAAGAGTTGACCCATATCAGTTTTATAAATTTACACATACAAAATATGTAATTCAGTCCATAAATAAAGAAAGTCGACTTAAGGCCTAATCTTCGAGCGCGATCGGCTCAGTTTCCAGATACCCAAACTTTAAAAAATGGTCACCATAAAAAATGGCGACGAAAAACATAACCCTACACCCGCATTGTACACTAATTCTTAACGATCCACGCGTCAATTGTTTATTTTTATTTATTCCAAATTTCATCGCGATATTATTAAGTTTATTGCGATTACGATCTCGAGAATTCATTTTTGACGTTTTTATTCGTATTTATGAGTTTCCATACGGAGCGGCTAACTTTACTCTGCCCACAAAGAGCAACATTGCAACTGTACACCTTCGCATTACGGCTCAAAATTGGATGACGCGCAACTTTGACACGGGTAGAATAAATTGTGTACAATGTGACGTCCTGTGACCGCTCTAAGATTTTATTATTTTAAAAATTGATATTTTATTTTTCGAATTGGTCTGCTAACGCTCACAGCGGGTGGCTCGTGGTCCTAACTCAAACTGTACCTTATTATTATTAGCATAAAATATGTAATCGTTTTAACAAGTCGTCTTGCCCTTACAAGGTTTCCGAGGAATCGCATTCTGGTTTTGTTTTTCACATCCCAGTTGGACGTTCAGATGTAATCTATGGTATTGATGCTAGTTGAAACCGTATTACTATAACAAAGATGATTGTGGTCGTAAATTTCAAATATACGTGGGTAAGCGTGTGTTAATTTGTAAATGTTTATGTAAGCGGTTCGGTGGTGAGCCGTATAGGTTTTGGTAGAGAAAAGATAGTTTTTATTAGTTTTTTTCGATTGAATGAACAATAAGGATATAATTTGATTTGGTAATTTAAACACATCCATGTGTTAAACTATTAGTTCCAACACTCGTTTTTAGTCGGAATTAAAATAGCTAGGTTTTAGCCAAGTGACCCTACTCCAGGAGGGGATAAGGTCCTATGGCACCACCCCGTAAGGCTTTTATTAATTATTATAATTATAATTTTTTTTTAATCTAATTTATAATTAATTTTTTAAGGCCCCAGACTGTATGACGTGGTCGTAGTTAAAAGTATGAATGTGATAATAATATTGTAAACACCATTTTGAAAAGAGCAACTACACGAGTTTCTTGCCGGTATCTTCTCGGTAGAACGCTGCTTTCCGAACCGGTGGTAGCTTCGACGATTTGTAAGTGTTTTTCATAAAAACCTATACAAATAAAGATTATTTTGACTTGACTTGACTTGACTTTGACTTGACTTTTGATAGGGGACCGGGGCTTTTAGTGGGTTATCCCCTGCCATGCCACCATCTTGAGGCAGAGATCTCCAACATATTCTGTCACTTCCCCAAGTAACAGGAATGCAAAAAAAACCGTTTCATTATTTACCAAGTCGAAAGGTATACACAAGATACTTATATGTATAACTATATTTACTAAGCGTTGCTCTTTTCTTATCAGATATTATCTTATTATCTAACTTATAAAATTTGGCACGAATTACTCGAACTAACCCAAGACCTTACGATTCAAGTGGCAAGACAAATTACTTTGACTTTGAAACAGTCACGACTTGTAACACGACCCGTCTGCCAATCGAAAAATAAATAATAAAAACTCTATAAATTAAGCTTAACACTGAGGAATTAAATTATGACATATTCATATTCGAACAGATGAGCAAAAATCACGAATACATATTAATAAATGATGTACCGGATATATCGATTACAAAAGCGATACGATAATAATCGTAACTCTTTACGTAACATCGCTGGTACGCTACATCGATTATTTTGAATCGATATTTTTGATAATGTGATTTTTATGCTAAATTCAAAGTGATAATGTTATATCGGTGGCTATAAGTTCAACATTATTTTGCATTGATTAAATCATATTGGGTGTTAAATTGTTAATTCTGTAATGCCTTTCGATTGCAAGATTATATCTGTATGAGTATGTAGTTTGACAAATTGATAAAATGTAAAACTACTTGAATATCATTCTCTGAATTCAAAAATGGAAACATTTGAATTTAACCTTTTTGAATGTGTTATTTTTTATAGACCACTATAACTAAATAAATAGAAGGACGTAGTCTCTGCCTACCCTCTGGGAGAAAGGTGTGACGTTATGTATGTATGTATAATTAAATACTAATTAATAACTTACTTTAGGTTTTTTTTTTTTTTTTTATTGCCATTAGTGGCAGACGAGCAGGCGGCCTGTCTGATGTTAAACAGTAACCGCCGCCCATGAACATGAGCAATGCCAGGGGCACAGCCATGCCGCTGCCTACCGTGAGGAAAGAGCTCTCTTTAAACCACGCTTAAAGAAGGACATGTCGTAGCGATCAGGGAATACCGCAACTGGGAGGTCGTTCCAGAGCTTGCAAGTTCGTGGAAGAAATGAACGCTGAAAACGAACAGTTCTGGACAAGATCGTCTCCAGGTGGTACGGATGGACCCTACCGCGGCGTCTAGTAGTGCGATGGTAAAATGGTGACATTGGCATGATATTAAACAATTCCTCGGAGCACTCTCCATTAAAAAGTCTGTAGAAGACGCACAGGGAGCCAAAGTCTCTCCGCAGGCCTAATGTCTCTAATTTGTCAGTGAGATCGGGATCATCAACAATTCGCACAGCTCGCCGTTGGAGGGCGTCAAATGGGTCAAGCTGGTATTTTGGGGCACCTGCCCAAAGATGAGAGCAGTACTCCACATGAGGCCGAATTTGGGCCTTATATAGCACTAGTCGCTGACTTGATGTGAAGAACTGCCTCGCTCTGTTCAGGATTCCCATTTTTTTGCTTGCCAATTTGGCTTTGTCCTCCAAATGACGCCCAAACTGGACTTTGCTGGAAATTTCCATGCCTAAGATCCCGATACTCTTTGAGACACAGAGAGATACCCCTTGGAATTGAGGAGCCACGACAAAAGGGTCCCTCTTCGCAGAGAACGCGCATACTTGTGTCTTTGTCGGATTGAAATGAAATGAACAAGGTTACATTCACCCCACTCTGATTAGGATCATTATTATGACTGTACGAAATGTATTTGTAATTAAGAAAATTAGAACCAATGAAAAAGCAAATTAATGTATCACTGAATATGTTCGTTTGACTTTAAAAACCTATCCTCTTGATTTCAAGTGTCCCATACTAAGTGTAAATACCGTCCCAGTTTAATTAGTCAGACCAAAAGCTTTAGCAAGTTTATAGAGATTGTTTCTACAAATGGCATGAAATGAAATGAAAAATATCTTTATTCAAGTAGGCTTATGACAAGCACTTATGAATCGTCAAATTAAGCAAGTACAATACATGTACATGGAAAGACGTGTCTTATATTTGCTCCATTTAGTGCACATCTCGTTTCATTGTTAACTAAAACAGTGCCTTTACTTAGAGCCGAGCTTGTTAATTGGTGAAAGGTCAGTAATAAATAAATTTACCAGACAATAGCCACCAATAACACGGCCTCAGTGAGGTTTTCCATTGTACTTTAACCCTCTAACCGGTGTAGCATATTGGACTATTTCATGTTTTCCATTGTATTTTAACTTTAACTCTTCAACTGGAACTATTTCATCGGTTTTTAGTCTGAGCGCTTGTGCTATTGAATAAGCTACATTTTATGTTGCCAACATAATCATCACTGCCTATTGAAAGTTTAAGTACTGGGTAACGGCAGAATCACATCCAAAAGACCCAAAGCTCTATTATCTATACTTATAATAAATCTGTAGAGAGGTCAATTCTGTACATAAAATATTTTTTCAAAATAACTATCAGGGGGTGATAAGTGATCGATACTGATACCAAAAATGCAATCAGTAAAATTTTTGTCTGTCTGTCTGTCTGTCTGTCTGTCTGTCTGTCTGTCTGTATGTTCGTTATAGAAAAAAAAACTACTGAACAGATTTTGACGAAACTTGGTACAATTATTCTTCATACTCCTGGGCAGGTTATAGGATACTTTTCATCACGCTACAATCAATAGGAGCGGAGCAGTGACGGGAAGTGTTGGGAAAACGCGAGAAATCTAAACCTGTATGTTTGAACGCGCATTACGCGAAAACTACTGCATAGAATTGAATGCGGTTTTCACCAATGTATTGCTAGAGGTCTAACTTAAAACTTAGGCACAAGGTATAGATGGGTATTATATGGAAGTCCGTTATTTTTGAAACCCGATATCCACGCGAGCGACGCCGCTGGCACAGCTAGTTTTTCATAAAAGTACCGCAAAGTGACTTTTTCTTATAAGGAAGTCTCACTGCATCAACGATATTGTGAATATCGATTGTACAATTATGCCGGGTATAGGCGGTCTCGTCTCTATAGGAGATCTCTTCCAGACAACCTCTGTATAGGGGATAGTTAAAGAGAAGCGAGGTGGTGCCATTCAACTGATCAGCTTCCTTACATATACACAAACAGCGTCTGTATTCTGTTCCAGCAGATCAAACCGACAGATCAGACCAAAATATGCTCTTACGCATAGTAATTACAGTGCATAATAGCGCACGCGCTATTTAAATGTCCTAGCTGACTCTCCTGGTACCATTAGGTATTCTCAAAGCCTGCCCCGCTGTAAAGATCGCATCAGGGCATAAACATTTGATATTATTTACCCGTTTCTAGATTGTCGATATTCGCAGATCAGTATCTTACGGTTTTTAATTTTATACTTGGTTTACGACAAATAAAAAGTAGCTGTGTGATGTTATCTTCGGTTTTCTAAGCTAATTTTAACTCTTCAACGGCTGAGTAAGGAACTGGCTTAATAATTGTGTGCTGTGTTTGTTTTTATTTAATTCTAGTTCTAGCAAACTCTATGACACTATTTTAAAGAAGTAGAAAATTTAAAAAAATATTACATTAGGATTTGTCCGTGAGGCTTCCGTATTTCTGCCGCGCACAACTAAACTATGGAATGCTTTGTCGCCAGCGGTATTTCCGTACCGATACGACCCCCAAATCTTCAAGAAAAGAACATAAAGGCCGGTAGCGCAGCTGTAATGCCTGATGTTGCAGATGTACATGGGCGGCGGTTATCACTTACCATCAGGTGAACCGCTTGCTCGTCTGCTAAAAAAAAATACTATACCTTGTAGTACAATTGCCATTATTTTTATGACAGCTCAAGTCTGTACGCGGCAATGGAAGAAAGTTTTCCTATTCCGCCGTGTGCGGCGCGCGCCATCTCTTAGGTGCACTCCGTGAGTCAACACCGACACCTAATGACACCAGAAGTCCCAATTACATTGCTTTAGTTTCCCATACGCCGTCCTTTAGTCGTGTGGTCGTGTGAGAGCGGCACACGAAACGCTTCGAGCGTACGCGGTTTCCCAGGTATTTCGTAGATTGTCTGACCTTAGAGTTCCGCGGTGTAATGCACGGTAAGCTGTTTTTATCTATGTTTGACTATTTAGCTAGCATATTATATTTGATATTTATTCAGCCATATTTATATTCCTCAACTTTATATAAGGCTTACACAGAAATAAAATTTATGAAAAAATACCAGAAAATTGGAAATTTTAAATATTTGTACCCGTCTTTTAAGACAATAGTCTTAAAAGATATGCCGCGCTTTAGTCTTTTAAAACATGCCTTAAAAACCAAGTCAAAATGCACAACGTTACAGGCAGAAACGAATACATAATACATTCATTTTATCATTATACTCAAGTGTCCTAAAATATTCAGTATCCTATTTTAAAATTACATAACATTTAGATCACACAATTAAGGCCAGTTTTTGGTTAGATTCGAGTCTTTTTAGAACACTTTTAATTGAATGAACAATTTATTTAACCTAAATCGCTTTTATCAAGTGATCTTTTTCTTTTCAGACATCAAAATTGTGCCAAAAAATAACTCTTTTTAACTCATTTACTTATACGTATTCAATGTCTACCCGGATAGGCACCCATAATGCTCATTTTTACGATAACTTTAAAGCTACGGAACCATATCTCAATTCGCAATCACTCCTTCCACCCAAGTCGGAATCGAACATAGGCCCACACTATACATTTGATTGTTCCATTTACCCTCTTAGGGCCTCGTAGTAATGACGTCTAGCCCACCCTTTGGAGCGATTACAGGCAAGAGCAGTAGTTACATCCATCTGTCTGTAACTTTAATTGCCACTATTGCTGGTAATTATAACAAATAATAATTATTAAAAGACCATTAGAGTATAAACCCGTCCGGAAAAGTTGTTGATATCATTTCTACCTAGGCATTAACACTTTTATTGGCTTTATTGCGAAGGATGCCTTATTGCGTTTAGACGCATTTTTAGTTATGTAATAAACGTTTATAGTAAATGTTATGAATTAGCTAATGAAAGCTTTTTTAAAATTTCAAACATGTTTGTAAGAAATTAATTTTTATATTGAGCTAATTAATGCGATAACGTTGATGGTGTCTTGAAAATTAGTATACGTACATACGCTCCACATACATACGCGTACATATGCGACCACAGCACATCAGGTCAGGCACAGAGCCGTTAGTCGGCGGTTCTCTTTGGACCCGCCAAAAGATTCTTATAATAAATACTATATTTAAATAAGTATGAACAAACACGTCGCTTCCTATCCTTGTAGATCTGTAAAAAGGTGATCCATATCACCGAAAAATGCACTTAATCCTGTGCCCTTATTCACTCGAAATGGCGAACCATTGGCAAATGAAGGAATCTCAAAATAAAATTAACGATAGATGGCGTTATGTAGCCTGCGGTTCAGATATCATGTGGTATTGGTCAGTTGCTATGTTAACTTCAGTGCCATGTACAAAATGAACTCCAATCTTTACAGCTGGAACGGTTGGATTTTTTTTTTCAAAAAACTCAAGCTAAAAATAAAGAAAGAAAAATAAAGAGTCATTTCCTTGGGAATTAATTATTTTTTCCGGCCGCCAGATTATTGTCATCACGCAGCCGCAGTGTGAAGAAGTATTTGATATATACTTCTTCACACAAAGGAGGTTTCACTACAAGTTCCCGCCCGTAACTGACCAGCGCAATTTGTTTTTAAACGTCGGGTCACGTAACTCCGCGCCGTAAAATCTTCACAAATTCTAAGCGTTAACGCACCAAAGTGTAATTTGTATTGTAATATGATATTAGTTGGTGCAAGTAACTGTATAGTCTGTACTGTATGTGTGAAATGTGGTTTCCTCAAATGAGGTATAGGATGTAATAAACTGTTAACCGAAATGGTGTTAGTTTATTTATTTGAAGCAGAGTAAACTATTTTCGGCACAAAATCTGTTAAATTAGGTTTATTGAGTAATCTGAGTCAGTGTATGTACTTATTGTTATTTTTTAATATATGCTTAAAGAGTTTATTTTGGTAACATATTTTTTTTAATAAAATACCTCATTTATTGGTCAGTTCAAGCAGGGCTTTTATTTAAATGAAAATGAATGAAATGAGAGTGTCCGAAAAAAAGGTAAAATACTAAGTACCCTCAATCAACGAGCATGTATGAAGAGATGGATGAATTTGGACGAAGCAAAAGTTGTGTACCAGGATCGTAGCAAATGGAAGGACGTGGTCTCTGCCTACCCCTCTGGAAGAAAGGCGTGACGTTATGTATGTATGTATGTATGTATGTGCACCCAGACCAATACAAACAGACATATTCAAGCACACAAATGCTCGTACTGCGCGGGGATCAAACCTGCGGCCACTGTATGTGTACTGTACTGTAAATAATGTAAGCAAAAACCCTTTTATCATCATCATCAGCCTATTGCAGTCCACAGCTGGACATAAAACCCTTTGCCACCCCGCTAATGTGTTAAATAAAAAACCTTACAATTAATTTATTAAAGCTCTTTAAATTACAAAGCTATTTTCCCGTATCACCGACGACACTTAAAAACCGGCCAAGTGCGAGTCGGACTTGCGCACGAAAGGTTCCGTACCAATATCGGTAAGAATAGGCAAAAAATCGTATTTGTTGTATGGAAGCCTACCTTGAATAAAAATTGCATTTTATTTTTAGTATTTAATAATACTTACATAATCTGTGAAAATTTCAACTGCTATTACGGTTCTTGAGATACAGGGGTGACAGACAGACGGACAGATAGACAGCGAAGTCTTAGTAATCCCTATTGCCCAAAGGGTGAAAACGGGATCCTTCCCGTTTTTACTATTCCCGTTAATACCCTTCCCGTTTTTACCCAAAGTACGGAATCCTAAAAACTGCCCCCACAATAATTACATTAAATTAATTCTTGGCCAGTCCAGTACTTAAATTAACTTAAACTTAATAGTTAAACTTAACACCGGCCATCGTAAGATTATAAGTCAAGATAAGGACTATAAAGATATTAATAGTCTAGTTATAGAGACTTGTTTTGAGCACTAGTAATTAAAACTAGGACCTAGAATTACTTAGGTCTCATTGCGTTTATATGTGTGGTTGATATTTATTTAGCTTAAGGAATACCTCGTTGGACTTAATGCAAAACTTTCTTTATAAGTTCCTTGAATGAGGATTGTCTGAAAAAAAAATTTTTTTTAATGAATTGAGGGCATCTATCATACTGCCTAGTTCATTTCGTAAACAGACCCGAGAATCAAACCCGGAACTTTTACATCTTCCGCTCTACAAAAAGCTCAACATATCCGACGTCGTCTTCTTGATAAGTACGTATCAAAATCTGTACTCAAGTGAATGAAACAAGCAAATTTTCAAAAAACGCTGTTCCAATTTAGAACCTTATGGTTTATCAGTACAGTATACATTGCGTCATATCAGGGGCGCCCAAGCAAGGGTTCCCACGCCGCCCGCCCACGTGCGGCCCTTATCGTATTATTTATAACAGCCCTGTCTCGTGTAGAGGCGTGGCCGTTGCCAGCCCTGACGATATAATTGCAATTGTTGTTCATATTATTCGTAATAATTCGATACAAGTTAATCGATTTCGTTTAGGTACGAGTATTTATCGATACAAATTAAGATTGACCAGGGCAATGGTAAAGGGTGATAAATAAACCTAATATAGTATAGGTTAGGTACACACAAGAATTACCCGTCTCTTCTATCTATACCTACTTATAAAAAATCTGTAGAGAGCTCAATTCTGTACATTAAATATGTTATCAAAATAACTATTGGGGGATGATTAGTGATTGATACTGATGCCAAAAATGCAATCAGTAAAATTTTTGTCTGTCTGTCTGTTCGTTATAGACACAAAAACTACTAAACGGATATTAACAAAACTTGGTACAATTATTCTTCATACTTCTTCATACTTCTGGGCAGGTTAGAGTATACTTTTCATTACGCTACGATCAATAGGAGCAGAGCAGTGATGGGAAGTGTTGGGAAAACGGAAGAAATTTTTATCTGTATGTTTGAACGCGCTTCACGCAAAAACTACTGCATGGAATTGAATGCTGTTTTCACCAATGTGTTGCTAGAGGTCTAACTTAAAATTTAGGCACCATTTTATGAAAGTCCGAAATTTTTGAAAACCTATATCCACGCGTGCGACGCCGCTGGCACAGCTAGTAAGTATGAGAACTAGATTCATGATCATATTAGTTTGAAAGGTCTACTGTCAGACATTGGCCTCTCTCGATGACAATTGTCATTTGGGAGAATTGTTTTAATCGTAAATAGGTTTAATTTGTACCCAGGCACCTAAATGTTCCTGCCTTACCTTGACTTCTGAGCCAAAGGTCGTGTGTTCCATCCTCATTGGGACAAACATTCATGTGCTGAACATTTGTGGTACCTTCGTAGTTTTGATATCCATAACACAAGTGCTCATGGTACTTCTTTGGAATAGGGACAATGTATGTGATGTTGTCTATATTCATTTACTCGTATTTATAAGCACTTCAGTTTTATTTGTACCTCTTCACGTAATTTAAGATTACGTTACGAAGTACACAAATAGTCACCTGGCATTTGACTTTTGTTAGATGTCGTGTGACATCAGCTCGCCTCTCATTTGCTTTCACTGTATATGGCATAATGGTTACTTGACACCACCCAACTAAACACCGACGTCATTCCCCGCAACTTGCATACAATTTATTTGCAACGTAATCTCTATATTTCAGGATCAGAGGTCAATTTACAAAAATGACAACGCGAAACGCTCGTTGAAGCGAGACGCGTAATATGGTGACGTGTGAGTGCGAGAGAGATGGAAGATAAGTCATACCGAACGCCTCGGGCGCCGGGTTATCCAAGAATGATGATATTACTGCCCAGTTTGACCGTTGTGCTAACCTGTTATTTAGAATTTGACACCTCTATTTGTAGAGCGTTAAGGTTTAGTTTCCCGCTCGAAATGTTGGTAATGGTTGGAATAAGTTGGTAGATGATGCGCATTGCTTTATTATGTGTTGAACAAAATGAGGTTATTAAAGCCATTGTAATAGTTAAAGTGGTATCGATACAGGTTCGCCGGGATAGGAATGCTCACTCGATTCGAATTGTATCGATTCTCTTCGCTAATGGTCTAGATTTCGAATGGTCTATGCTTAATGCCTTGTCTATGAATGCGATAAACGCATAGTCTAATATGAATTCTAAATGTATTGATTGGCTAGGAAAACCGCAACATTAATTAATTAGCAAAAGTTACGAGTATCAATGGGGTTTTAACCGTGTACCTATCTGATTTTTGAGGCTCTGATTTTACGATACTTCTTTGCAATAAAATCAACCCTGGTGGTCTGTTGGTTGATATTACTGCCTAAATTGTGCAACAATTGTATACTTTCCTAGTTCTAAGTAATTTTTATGGTATGTAATAAAGAGTATTACTTTCATAAGTACAGTCATAAATTTTCAAGCTATTATTTAAAGTATTCTGGTGGAGTATTTTGGGCTGGTGCCCACTGGTGACACAGGGGGGTTTAATGGGTATGCCCTCCCATCTCGGGAGATGTGAGTCCCAGACACCATGCCACCTCCCCCTAGAGGTGGCATGACGGTGACTAATGAATTACTCTCTAGAAAAAAAAGGCGAAAAAGGATCTCAGTCAGATAGTTAGCCGAGGACAGAGGAGAATCGCGAAATCTCGATGTGGGAAGATCCACTTCAAGACGCTGAGAAAGCGCAGTAAGTAAGTATACAGTCATTGATTGTACACATAACGCTATTCCTTAATTAGCGATCATGTTTGCGTTTCACCATTCATTCATATAGCGTTCGGCCCGAGCACGAGGCCCGAGGCTCCCTCACCCCGTTCCTCTAATTTCATTGCTCGTCTAAACGCTGTTACATCGGTAATTAAGTGCAGGTTAGGTTGTAATCGAGTTGTAATTGTAAAGGCTGGCTTGACCCCGGGCTGGCGTAATTTAATATCGAAGAGCGAATAACTGTACTGGATGGGGATTGCCCGGATCGCGGGCGTAGTTTTTACAATATGTAGAGCGTACTTCAAAATTGCTTACAACACGCCTGGCTAGCGTTGCGATTACGGGTAAAGTCGGGTGCTTGCCAAAAGTGGCGAACAACTGGATTTTTTTTTTATAGTAGCTCGGCATAATGGCTTCCCTTCGCCTGATGGAAAGCGAAAGCCCATGTCGCTGTGACAACGGACAAGTAACTGGTCAGTCACCTGTCAGTTACCACCGCTATGCCGGCCCAACCCCAACCCCCCACGAGCTCCGGGAACCCTACTCACCGCCAGGAACACGACCCGTAGGTCATTTGGCTGCGGTATTCTATAGGGTGGAGGTCCTTCCCCGGACGGGCAGCTCAATTCGAGCGAAGATTCGCTATGCCCTGCCTCTCTGGAATGGCCTTTGTCCGGCAGTGGCATGCGATAGACTGACAATGATGATGATAACTCGTTGCCTCAATGAGAAGAGTTAACGAAGATCTTCAAACGTTGGTTGTGGTTAGCGGAGGCAGGGATGTGACTGTATGCTTCGGCGCTACCCGTGTCCCTGCAACTTGCTGCCAATGGCGACACAAGGGGGTTTAGTGGGTATACCTTCCCATTTTGGGAGGTGTGAGTCCTACACACCATGCCGAACCCCCTGATGGCGGCATGAAGGTGCCTAATGCATTCCCCGCTAGAAAAGAATGGTGGTGTAGAAAGAAAAAAGTCCGCAGCCGCTCACCGATTAGGTGGTCTAACCAAGTAAAGAAAGTCCTGGACAAATTTCATCAGGCGGTGAGGGCTTCAGACAGAGATAGATAGACAGTTGATTAGGGCTACAAAATCAAGGAGTGATCACGATCCTCAGCAAAGAGGGGAAGATCAGATCAGTCAATTTACATTTCAATCAGTCAAACAGATTTACCTTCAGATCCTCCACGAAAGAAAGATGAGGATCTTTATTTCAAACTTCGCGGAGTTAGACGTAGATCAAAAAGCACGTTAAACCGTTGATCTCTCCGTTCGTAACTGTATGGACGTCCCGTTGGTGCCGCTTCTAGTATCATTAAGTCTACATCCCCACAGCTCTAGGCAAGTCGTAATGTCTCTGTTTAGACCCGATTCGATTATAGAGCGCGTTTTAATTGCGCATTAACGAAATGGCGGCGCTTCGTTTAGCTTAATGTTTGCTTAACCGTTAATAGCTTTGGGTGTTAGAGGGCGCGCTTGGCGACCGAATTTAATTAACTCCAGCGTTAATACGGTTAAGTGATGTTAGGTGGGTCGGAGATGGATGGGTGGGCGAATAAAAAGGGTAGGATTGGTGTTTGTATTACATTTGTACTCCCATAATACAGTCCCACTATCTTCAAGGAGAGCCAAGTGAGCAGAAGAAGATATCACAGTGCACAAAGAAGTGCGTATACGCAGGTGCACTTTGTTCCTTTGCATCTATTCCGATTTGACGACAATCGTCCATTTTCACCACCTGCTAAATAATATTAAAATGTACTGAGCAAGGTGCTGAATGCAGGTATGAAACGCGGGCTTACAATCATTTCCAATGCACTGAGTAAATCATTAAATAAATAACTCAAGACATGCCACGCTAGGCCACACAGCGCCATCTATCCCCAAACTAAGCCGAAGCTTATACTATGGGTACTAGACAACTGATAAACTTACTTAAGATACATTTTTTTTGTAAATAAATCCATATTATACATAGAAAACACCCAGACCAATACAAACAGACATGTTCATGCACACAAATGTTTGTAATGTGTAGGGATCGACCCTTGGCTCAGAAGGCAGAAGTCATTACCAATTGAGCCACCGAGCCAGTCATTGCGGATTCTCTTACTCCGAAGTAATTTATTTACAGAAAAAAACTGTTTTGGTCTTACCCTGGATTCGAATCCAGGACCTCTCGGTTGTCACATGGCAAGTCAATAAAGTTTCTTCCATATTCCATACAGGAAATCAAACCCGGAACCTTCTTATTGACCGCGCCTTAGGCCGATGTGAATTACACAACGCGCTACCGTCGTAAAAAAATTAAGCTTCAATGTGTTAAATCGCAAAAGTTATTTCCTTTAATGTCTCTTTTAACGATTCTGGTAATTCGTTTCATTTACACTTAATGATAGATAAAGTGCGTGAACATTATAAACTCGAGTTCATTTAAAAAGCGTATAATATTGACATCGTGTTAAATATCGTTCAATAACAGCAATCCCAAAGATAATACTCAAGTAAATTTAAGATTATTATACGTTATTAGTTATTAATTTGAAAAATAACTTATGATTTCTTTGAGGAATTATGTTGAAATCACAAGCCGCCATTTTCTTTCCATTTGACGAGTGTTCAATAGATGCAATAACTTGTTTATTAAGCATTTCTCGATGAATGAAATACAGTTTAATTGCAATGGACGCATTAAGGGACACGTTGCATGATGCTGTGATTGTAAGGAAGGCAATCCCGGACTTATAGTGATCCCGTAAACATGAAATTATTGGGTCATGTAGAGTGATTTGGAAAACATGGAAAATTGTGTATAAAATTTATTATTAATTTTATTATTAATAATCACTTTTTTTAATGTGCATGCCAGAGTTCTATTTTCAGTGTCTTTGAGTATGGCAAGAGATAACTTGTTGCATTTTAATGCAGTCTAATATTTGTAATCCCGTAAAACTTAAAGTCCCACCCATCCCATTGCAATAGGGATGATGACTAAAAAATAATTTAATGTCCATCAGATAGATTAATGAAAAATATTGGATACGTATTTTTTATTTTGCCTCTTGTTCAAAAACTTACGAAGATACATTGATTTTAAATGTCACATGACGTCACGTTAGAGTACAAAATATACTCTAACGTGACGTAGTTAGCCCCCACTCCGTAACTTTAATGCGCTATATCTAAGTATTTTCTTGTTATTTCGACAAAACAAAAAATACGGGTCTTATATTTTTTTATTATCTAAGAGACGGACTAATTATTTTCTTCATTTTCATACCTTGTCATCATCCGTATTATAAATTATTGTGAGGATTCCAGTTCCGGAGAATTTAAGCCCATGCTTTTCGATTTCTAAGTAATTAGTAAAGTTAAAGTTAGTAAAGTCAAAGCAAATCTTACGAGTAGGTACATTCTTAAAAATAGCATAGGTATTATTGGCACGGATTTTATTGACAACGGGTGACTTATCTTTGATATTGGTACTTATCTTTTATACCTAACGCTGTTAGTATTTAAACATAATTACGTTTATTATACTGTTTAGCTTTCAGTGGGTTATTATCGTAAAATTTATGCGATTCGATGATTACTACAATTATGGCAAATAAAGTAAACAACCCGCAAGTTTTGAATAATAATAATTCATTTAAGCTACTTATTTATAAGATACCTATATCTATACTCACCATTCAAGTTTAGACTGACAATAGAGAAAACTATTTTCAAATACCTTACAACCTATAAAATAACTCCTTTCATTCGCGTAATCCCGCGGAATGCCGGGATCCCGCCCGTCGGGAGCACAATCCCTAGCCATAAACCGATCCCGGGATAACGGGCCGCGCGTGTCGTCCCGTCTTCACACTTCATTCCGCCGCAGTAAAACGGATCGGCGCACGCGCATCAGTCCGACATAACGCGTACACTTATAACGCGCAATACAAGAGAAACAATCATTGTGGCTAATTGACAAATTCCTATCGCAGATTAGGCCTTTAGTTACGGGTGGTGAAACTTACAGCCGCTGTAATGTTATTACGAAATGGTAGTCGGTTGATGAAAAATGGCAGGGGTTTTTATGAAAAGTTATTGTTTGAATCAAAAGATTAAATAAAAAAATATTTTCTGTATTCATATACCTACCTAATTGAACATTCGTCACGACTGATCAACATTAAGTTTTTATTTTTATATTTAGGTATCACTAATACTTAATTACAATATTGAAATCCGGATTTAGAACAAATAAAAATTTTCATCGCATGACTATTTTCATATTTTATCATACCTACATAAATTTTACATAAAAAACTTAAGTTAAATATCGTATATTTTACTGTATCGGTCGTCATAATGCGCATAAAATATTTTTTATTTCTTATGTTTTTGCTACCGAAAAATCATTACCACACAATTTGCACATTTCGAATACCTACACTTATCTAGTCATACAAACGCGAAAGTTACAAGTAGTATTATAATACATAGTACAAAGATTAAAGTAAAAAATGCATAGACGTGTTAAAAATTACATTAGCTAATTTCAAAATGGTTTAAACAAAGGTCTGGTACGCAAGCAAAACAATTGAAGCATAATTCTATCTGTGACCCGACGACCCGCGCCCATCCCCGGCTAATAACTAACTTTAGCTCGATGTAGTCCGGGTTAGTTTAGTCGTTTTAGTTTTAGCCTATAACAGCAGACGATGAAGCGATTGGTTGTACGCATCGTTTTAAAGGAATGCGTTTTAAATAAGCATTCATAGCGGTATGGATTAGTTAAATACAATAATTATTAATAAAAGTATGTAACTATGTAAGTAATAACTTATATCATTAATAAAACCATCTGTATCACCTGGAAACGATTGCGTTCTTAGAGTCAATGTTTTCAGCGATCATTTCTCAGAAGCGACCTCCCAGCCTTAGTTTCTGATTTATGGGGCAAATGACGCCTTCGCAATCCATCAATAAATTGCTTTAAATAATTACTATAAGATTTTAAACGCACAGGTCAGCCTTTTGCAGTCCACAGCTGGACATAGGCAACCCCAATTGTCACATTTGCTCGATCCTGGGCTTTACGAATTCATCACTTGCCTTATAGCCGCATATTGTTAACAACAATAGAAAAGCAGAATATTAGCAGCATATAAAACTGTAGAGAATGACATAAGCTGAACTTACCCACCCCATCGCTCCAGATGGTTTAATTGTTAATTTTTCTTCCTAGAACTCAGTAACATACCTGAAAATAAAAAGACAATTGTTAAAACAGGTCAGAAAAGCAACTTCTAATCCTTTAATGAAAGATGTTTGTGTGGGAGCTTCGGATAACGTGGTACCTGCGTAAAAAAAAACAAAAGAATGGATCCCAGTATAACATAATTTATGACAGGGCTTAGTAAATATTTTTGTGTTTAGCGACGATTTTGGGGTTTCCGGGTAGCAATGACGAGATTACAAATTTTAATAAAGAAAGACATTCTATTGTGACTTCACCAGAAAAGAGTTTATTGTTTCTGTGGTTAAAATTGTTTGGAATATACAAAATGGCCGTTTTTAAATATGGCCATTTTTGCAAGATTGAAAATGAATTTAGTTTTAAGATTGTGAAGTCTTTTGTTTTGCTACTACATATTACTGTTGCCGTTAACTGGTGTTTTGTTGTGTTTGGACCCTGGGCTTAGAGGCACAAACCGGGACAACGCTAAGAGGATGAATGAATTTTGAACATTTATGAAACAGAACCTGGCCATTTCCGGATTTGGAATAGGACCACCCCATCTCATCTTGTAGAAGATGACTAAGGGAATATCAGGAAACAGACAGTAGTCTCTACCTGGTTATAAAACCTACAACGGTCACCAATCCGCCTGCCAAGCGTGGTGACTAAGGTGAATCCCCCCCAAATGGCAATTGAGGATCGCTAATTTCTACTCTACACTTAACTTTCAAACTATCGTATTTTATCATAAAAAGTAAAAAAAAGGTACGTGGTCGTGAAATCCCGAAATTTTCAAAAACGACCATTTTATATATTCCAAACAATTTGAACCACAGAAACAATAAACTCTTTTCTATACATTCTATAACACAAATGGTGGAAGCTACATAATTATCCTATTTTATTGATGACCAGTTTGGTTCAATATTAGTGACCGCTGCCTGTGAAACAGTGGGTTCGATGCCCGCACACTACAAACATGTATGCATGAACATGTCTCTTTGTATTGGTCCGGGTGTTTGGTATGTATAATATGTATTTGTTTACAAAAAAATGTTATTCAAATTTTAAATTTATCAGTTGTCGAGTACCCATAGTAAAAGCATCCGCTTAGTTTGCCGCTAGATGGCGCTGAGTGGCATTTCTTCTCACAAGTTATTCCACATACAAAATGCCTACATTCTTAATCCACACCAAGCCTCAGCCCAAACCGTCGGAACACCCACACCACCTCAGGCTCTAACAGTTTAAGTGCTGTGTTAATGCCTACACAATGCGCGCGCGCATGTACGGTCAGCACAAAAATGGTCGCACAAAGGACGCCCGGGTTACGAGCGCGTTAATAGACCAGACGTGTGGCGGCATGCCGGATGGGTGGCCGCTGGTATGTAAATGAAGCTGGACAGATGTGGGAATTAACTGTGGGATATTTTTTGTATTGGGCATTTTGGATTGGAACACTTACAATATCATTTTGCCGTGCCCGTTGTACGTACGTACAATGTATATTATCTGCATTGTAAATTTTTTTATAGTAGCTCGACATAATGGCTTCACTACGCCGGATGGAAAGCGAAAGAGAAGCCCAAGTCGCTGCGACAACGGGCAAGTAACTTGTCAGTTACCTGTCAGTTGCCACCGCCATGCCGGCCCAACCCTTACCCCCCACGAGCTCCGGAAACCCTACTCACTGGCAGAAACACGACCCGGAGGTCATTTGGCTCCGGTATATAGGGTGGAGGTCCTTCCCCGGACGGGCGGCTCAATTCGAGCGAAGATTCGCTATGCCCTACCTCTCTAAGTGTATTTAAAATACAGCAAAGATAGGTAATTTGTCTCGTTGTAATCAATGAATATGCATTTACAAGTGTATAACAATGAAAATGTAAGTTTTGAAATGAAAATTTGCTTAAAGTGCGACAGGAAATATGAATTGCATTTAATTTATTCTCGGTACGCGAGTAGGTAGTAACATAGGCTGGTAATTTTCAACTCTTGCTAGTGTGGTCCAGTGGTAGCGAAGTACTGCCAATGGCACAATGACCGAAGGTTTGATTCCTGCAAAATACGAGCATTATCATCATCATCAGCCTATCGCAGTCCACTGCTGGACATAGGCCTCTCCAGCTGTTCGCCACTTAGGGCCAACATCTGGAGGATATACCCATAATCGCCACGCTGGGCAGGCGGGTTGGCGATCGCAGGGCGTAGCTTCTCGCTCCGGTGACGCTGCTGCCCGTCATCGGTCTGTGGTATTTAGCTACGCCTCCAATTGTGATAGTTATACCGCCACCAGTCGGTTGCCAGTGACTCGTTTGTTATTCGGCAGGATGCACCACGTGCAGGTGAGGTTTGCTTGGAGCGAAAAGATGATAAGCCGCTCCCTTACATCCCAAGATGATGGGTCGCTCCCTTACATCCTAGTCGCACTTCGCAATCTATATTTCGTACACAAATAACAGTAAGCACCACGTTCACCGGACTTGTGAATTGAACGCAAACAGACGTTACTTTTATTTTTATTGGATCTATTGTCACATTAGGTCACCCGCGAGTTGATAACGACTCGGCAAACAGTGCGGGCGAAAGTTTCAGAGTTTCGAAATTAGCGTGCGCGCAGACACGGTGGACGACATATTTGTGATATTGGACAAATATTTGGTTTGCAATGGTAATGTGTTTTTCTTGTTCATAAATAGTACAGTTCAGTTTGAATAGGCTATTATGGCTAAAAATTGTAATTAGTCCGTCTTTAGCTTATTTAAAAATAAAAGACACGTATTTTTCCTTTTTTCATCAAATAAACAATAGAAAAGATACAAGGCATCAAAAGTTAGGAGTGGGAGTCTTTGACGTCACTCGCTCCCGTAAAAATGCCTCACCAAGACGTCACGCGTAATTTCAACGGGCTTTGTAATTTTTAGTCTAATTTACAAATAAAAAAATACGTGTCTTTTATTTTTAAATAAACTAAAAGACGGACTTATTACAATTTTTAGCCATGATAGCCCATTCTTGTTTTATGTATACTAATATTATAAAGAAGAAAAGTTTGTGTGCTTGTATATTTTTTAAATTGTAAGGGGTAATCTCGGGATCTACTGAACCGATTTTAAAAATTCTTTCACCATTAGAAAGCCACATTATCGCTGAGTGTCATAGGTTATATAATTATGCCCAACGAAGTGAGCACGGGCCAACTAGTAGTTGATACAAGGACATTAATTATTTATTGTAATTATAAATGGTAATCTCAAAAAAACTTTTGGTTTATTTCAGTGCAGTACACAGAGTTACTTTTTAGACATTAAAATCAAAATAAATCAAACGTATTCGTTCTATTGACTACAACTAAACTAAGATAAAAAAATACGCACTAAACTACTAAATATACTATGACAGTAGGTACACTGAACTGAATGATTTATTTTTAAGTAACGTTGGTAAATATGAAGCGTGAAACATATGTTCACCTACTTGTTAAAACCTAGTTTTGTATAAACTTACAACTGTACGCTTGTTCACAATATACTTTGGTCTATGAAACACAATAATCAGAGTATTATTAGGCAACTGACAGGTAACTGACCAGTTACCTGCCCGTTGTCACAGCGACTTGGGCTTCTCTTTCGCTTTCCATCAGGCGGGAAGGGAAGCCACTATGTCGAGCCACTATAAAAAAATAATATCTGGTTGCAAGCCAATTAGTGCCTTAGAACGGTTAAATAAATAACCCAAGACATGCCACGCTGGGCCACACATCGCCATCAAGCCCCAAACTAAGCCGAAGCTTGTACTATGGGTACTACACAACTGATAAACTTACTTAGAAACTTTATTTTTTGTAAATAAATACATTACATAAACATGACATGTTCATGCACACAAATGTTTGTACTGTGCGGATATCGAACCCACGACCCTTGGCTCAGATGGACTTAACGCCATTTTGCATTCATATTATGCTCAAATTCTAACGTGACAATGTATCCGCCATTCTCGGTGGCCCTGTTAACCCGTTGCGCGCCGAGACCCGCTAATTTGTCCGCTATCAATCTCTTTCACGTGCTAATTTGGAAACTCGACTTTCGCTCGCTGAGGTCTGTCGGTGAGATCGTTATCGGTCGCTCTTCGTCTTAAATTGTACTTGGATTGAGCTTTAACACTGTTTAAAACAAAAAGGGAACGTTTATAAAAGGTGTACGCCAAAAGTACCGCGCTCGAATTCCGGTCGGATCAATTTAGGAAATTCATCATCGTCACCAGCCTATAGCAGTCCTCTGATGGACATAGGCCTCTCCAGTTGTTCGCCTCTTAGGGCAATCATCTGGAGATTCTGGAGGATATATCCATTGGGTTGGGCCGGCATGGCGGTGGCAACTGGCAACTGACAGGTAACTGACACAGTACGAGTACTTGCCCGTTGTCACTACGATTTGGCCATTATGTCGAGTTACTATAAAAAAAAACAATTGATAGGTGGGTCGGTTTATAATTCTTAAAAAGTCAATTTTTTAATTAGATCCGACAGAGAATCGAACCCGGACACTTCTGATTCTGCGATTTAAACTTAGCGCTCTAACCATTGCGTCACCGAGACCGTGATAAAGCAACATTCAGTTTCGCACATCATATTAATAGTATTAAACTATTAGAGTTACACAACGCAAACTACAAACTACTGACCGGGTCACCACAATAAGGCCGTTAATGTTATCTGGCATCTCGTGTGGTACCCGGCTCGGTTTCACACAGATCCTTAAAGGTTATTGTTTTAAGATTAACACGCTGATAGCAATGAGTATGGAATTACAGACGGGACACTCGGAGATGTTAACTGATTTGCGAATATAGTGTCATGTTTCTAAGTGTGATTTTTTATAATAAATATTTTTATTGCATTTTGACTGTATTGATGGGCATTACTTTCTTTATTTATTTCGGCGTATTGAAAAAGTATGTAGATTCCTATTGGCTAGTAGCGCGCTTAAAGGATTTCATTTAAAAACACAAAGCATTTTTTAATAGTAGTACGATGTAATAGCTTCCCTATGTTTGATGGTAAACAAAAGCATTATTATTTGGACGCACTTTAGCAAAAATGCTGTGGTTCCTTTACCTACAGTTATGTTTAAGGTTTTTTTAAGAAATCGATTATAGGTACACTTTCTAAGGTGTTGTTTAAAACATAAATAGTTCAAAAGCAGCTGCATCTATATTTTATAATAAAAAAAAACACAAATCAGTTCAGTTCAAAATAGGCATTAAATAATATTTTTCGCCAATCCTCACCTGTACACCCGATCGTTGTTTAGATGAACACACAGATAGTATTCGGCGTCTCTGTATGTAAATAATGTGTTTTATGATATAATTAGAGTGTAACATAAAATGTAAAGGTTAATTTCTAATACGACCCGTGGTTGCGTGCGAGCCTGATACTCATATGAAATCGGATACTTTTGCGATTTTATTTATCGTATTTATTGGAGTTAGTGCGAGTTAGATAGTGCGTTTATAATAATTCTCAGGTTCAGTTACGCTCGATTTAGAAAACGTACTAAGTATTCTAAATTTACTCAGGCTGTTTTGGGAGATATTTTTTTATACGAGTAGAACTTGTAGCAAGCTATATTATATTGCCTTTGCCTGACGGAAAGCGTGAGCAGGTAACCAGCCAGTCACTTGTCAGTTGCCACTGCCATGCCGGCCCGTGATGCCTTTTCACGCCCCGTAAAGGATTCCATATCGAAGGAAGGGGAAAATACATATACTGGCAATAGGTTCCACATTTTAACGACACGACAAAGGTAGGAATTGCCGAATGTCAAATCATCTGATACACATAAAACTTGGCTGTAATCATGTTCATAGTACCATTCAAGTAGAAACACGACCCGAAGGTCATTTAGCTGCGGTATTGTGTATGGTGGAGGTCTTTCCCCGGACGGGCGGCTGAATTCGAGCGAAGATTCGCTATGCCCTACCCTACCTCTCTTCTCTCTTAGTTATTGCACTAGCAGATAATAAACACCAATTTCAAGAATATCTCAGAACACCAAAGCCTAGAATTGCATTAAACTATCGCAAAGGCTTAAGATGCGTTTATTAGTCTAAGACGCTAAAACATGAATGCGTTAGTTCTCTCAAAGCTCTACTATGTATGTTAAATAACGCATCGATGGTGCTCAGACCATAAACTGACTATAAAGCGCACCATTAACTACGGATATCGGAGTTACTAACACTCTTAGCGTACCCATCCTAAGTATTCAACCAGACATTAACAACATAAACAACATACCATTAGTGGAGCGCACTGCATACAATTTAGATCACCTAATACAAGATTTGTAAATAAATGGGTGAGGGCGACAGGCGCAGCGGGTTTGTCCTATTAATGCCTATATCGACATAACATTGGGATGTAAGGGAGCGGCATATCATCATTTCGCTCCAAGCCAACCTCGCCTGCCCGTGGTGCATCCTGCCGAATAACAAACGAGGCGCTGGCAACCGACAGATGGCGGTATAACCATCATCATTGAGGGCGTAGCTAAATACCACAGGCCGATGACGGGCGTCCCCGGAGCGAGAAGCTACGTCCTGCGATCGCCATACCGCCTGCCCAGCGTGGCGATTAAGGGCAAATTCTCCAGATGTTTGCCCTGAGTGGCGAGCAACTGGAGAGGCCTATGTCCAGCAGTGGACTGCAATAGGCTGGTAATGATGATGACATAACATTTACGCTTACTATCAGCTAGAGAGAGGTCAATCTGAACTGTCAAAAAAGCATCTAGTCCCAAATTAAGCTTGTACTATGAGTAAAAAAACTTACTTAGATACTTTTGTGTACTGAGAATACTAGGAAACACACTGAGAAATACAAACAGAATGTACATAAAAATCCATTTTGAACTCAATTTCTAACTTTTAAATGTCTAACTTTAAATTTATTACGAAAGTTGTAATACAAGCATTGTAAAACCATTGGCAATGAAAAAGAGTAACTGTTGAGTTTCTTGAGTCTTTTTATTTGTATCTAATTCATACATGCTCTAAGTCTATATAAATAAAAAACATTTTTAATTTAATTTTCAATAACATACTGACGTTAAATTGGTATCCTCAAATCACTCCACTTATAAAACAATTCAGTAGCATCACCAAAAATATTTCCTAATTGTCGTACCCTTGGTCCACCTTAATCCCAGCTTCCTAATCTAAAACGAACCATATAGTTACTATATTTAGAGTTGATAGTAGCTCGTTTATTGTTGCTAAAATCGATGTTGCAAGGTCCGTATTGACTCATTCATAAAGGAATTGTTAATGAGCTCTAATGAGCCAGCCGGGGCCAATGATTGGTTTATCATTAGAGGGGGAATCGGTGCTAAGATAATATGGTGATGAAAATATCTCGTCGAGGTGTGGCTGCGTTGTAATTGAATAGTAAGGTATTGAGTTTGTTTGTATTAAGTTAACTGGGTATGTGTGCTTTACAAGAGATACTTAGATAAGGTGTTGAAAAAGGCTAGTTTGATTATGGACAAAGAATCTTCTGACAAATAATAGGCCTTGAATTGTATGTCATAGCTTGTATTAATAATACAAAATTTAACATCTGTTTATTGTAAATGCTTAATTTGAAAAGACATGAGTTTCTTACCAGTTTCTAGCTCGGTAGAATACAGCATTACGAACCGGAACCGGTGGTAGTTTTGAAAATCAAATAAATTCGAAACTTCCTTTTAAATTGCATTACTATCCCAGGCCAGGTGGAGTGACGATTTGCGCAGGACGGCTGGCAAGAGCTGGATGCGAGAGGCCCGGGACCGATCGAAGTGGCGAGCATTGGGAGAGGCCTATGTCCAGCAGTGGACTGGTGTGGGCTGATGATGATGATGATGACTATCCTATCTCACTTACTTTTAAAATTCATACGTTTCCCAACCTTTTCCTAGTCTGTGGCTAATGTATAAGAAGCCAAAAAAGCAAAAAAAAAACAAGTTTTACTGACAGCTGTCATTCTAATCTTATTACTTATATTTTACGCCCTCTAATATACTCAAAGATCACAGATGATACAATGATAAAAAAAAACCTTTTGTCTCATCACTTTTTCGTTAAACCAATACCGCTAACGCAACGTCGCGTGTCAGTCGGCATAAAAATACTCAAAATATCAAGCTGTGAAATTCCATTTTGTGTATAATTACTCGTGTGTATCGCAACGTGTGTTTGTCCGTGCGTTCGTAACGCAACCCACCTGTGGGAATCCTTAATTGGCCGAAGAGTTTATAAATGTCACGGCGGCTAAGAGTTGCATGTCGCACGTAATTGGGATTTGAAATTGTTACGTCTGTGTTCTGATTAGCGTTTTGGTACGTAAAATTTCGTTCCGTTTCGCAAAATGTATCGCGGTGTTTAGTAATTTTTGTGTGTTATTTGAAAGAATTTTGTTTTTTTTTTCTTTATAGTAGCTCGACATAATGGCTTCCCTACGCCTGATGGAAAGCCAAGGAGAGGTCCAAGTCGCTGTGACAACTGGCAAGTAACTGGTTAGTTACCTGTCAGTTGCCACTGCCATGCCGGCCCAGCACTAACACCCCCCCCCCCCCCCAGCAGAAACACGACCCGGAGGTCATTTGGCTGCGATATAGGGTGGAGGTCCTTTCCCGGACGGGCAGCTCAATACGAGCGAAGATTCGCTATGCCCTACCTCTCCTAATCTCAACGATTTATGAGTCACCAACGCTCAATACACGCTAATCCATGTTAAAAATACATAAATGAATACCAATTTACTTCCCTTGAAACACATAACACCTTTTAGTGAAATCTCAAGTCAATTCTTGATCCTTTTAACACGTTATCATGAAACAAGCGTATAATGAACGCATTACATTTTAGCGTCTCTTAGCGTCCGAACTAAAACCGCCTTGTGTTTGCTTTCCTATTACCGAAATCCATGATTATGGCTGTTTGTACGCCGTATGCATATTGTACAGTTGTGTACAAAATTTAAAGATTTTTGTACTATTATTTAGTAAGAAAAAGTTACTTTATCAGTCAGTATCAGTTAGTTAGGGATGTAAGGGAGCGACCTATCACCTTTTCGCTCCAAGTCATCCTCACCTGCCCGTGGTGCATCCTGCCGAACAACAAACGAGGCTCCATGAGATCGCCATGGAAGGCGTAGCTAAATGTCACAAGCCGATGACGGGCAGCAGCATCACCGGAGCAAGAAGCTACGCCCTGCGATCGCCAACCCGCCTGCCCAGAGTGGCGATTAGGTATGGATATATTCTCCAGAAGTTTGCCCTAGGTGGCAATCACCTGGAGAGGCCTATGTCCAGCTGTGGACTGCAATAGGCTGCTGCTGATGATGATGATGATCAGTTACCCGCATAGTATATTACACTTTCATACAAAATATTCATACACGACGAGAAATTTTACATAGTTTTAATGATTCGTTTCGTTTATTCATATTCAAATTTCGTTTTTTAATATTCAATTTTATAAATTAATGTATAATATTATGTATAATATTCCGGACTTTTGCCGATCGTATTATCCCACTTATCTGGTTTTATAATACTACCTACATTTTGTACTATATAATAAATGTTGCATTAAACAAGTATACACTTCAGTATGTACCAGGTATTGAATAGGTATAAGTCCTTGTCAATTACAGCAAGTTATACTCAAGTATAGGGGTTGAAGCGGGCCTCATCTGTTTGAACTGACGAGTTTGGGCTTTCGACGTCCGACAGTTTCTAAACGCATATTCCGCATGTGTACTAAGTAAGTTTACCAAGTGTAGCCTATAAAAAGGGTGTACAACCGCTGTGAACGACTGTACAAAACCAGTTAAGTTTCTCAATGCTGACTCCCAATTGTTTGGCGGAATAATTAGTGTAACATCATCATGTAGCCGTGTTAATTGACCAGCTTCGTCGATTCGGCGGAGGTGTAACGGTGTGAGATCTCTGTTGTGACGACTTAAGTTGTAAACTACCGGTTAAGTCAGCTAGGCATCAGTACCATCGCTCCCCGGAAGCCGAGGGTATTATATATATTATATATATAGAGGTATTTGCCCTCCCCGGCCCAGGAGTACCGGTCGCTTAATTATTATATTAATTATTTATCTGCGGCTGGCCAGGGCAGGCAGGGATGCGGCCGTATGCTTCGGCGTGACCTGAGTCCCCGCAAGTTGTTGCCCACTGGCGACACAGGGGGGTTTAGTGGGTATGGCCTCCCATTCCGGGAGGTGTGAGTCCCACACACTACGCCGACTACCTCCGTCGGCGTGACGGAGGCGGACGTCTTATCGCTAGCAATCTTTATGTAGAGGAATATATTTTTATACATTCCTAAAATAGCTACACATAATGTTGGAAACGGTTGGCTTAATGTTTAGAGCATTCTCTACCAGACACTCGTCATGCTCACAATCTAAATGACCACAAGCATGAACCATAGGAACATTTCATTTCGCGAAGGAAAGCAGAACAAACCCAGTCATGGGTTGACCAAACAAAAACAAAACAATAAACAAGTATCAATAATGTAACCGCCAACACAATACGCCACCGTGCGGTAAAAGCATCCAGTGCGCCAATTACGTGTAACAATGGCGGCGTGACGTCACCGGCGCACGCGCCGCGTAAAGCGCACTAATTACACGTCACTCGGACAAGATCAAGGTTGTAGAGATTGCGGCGGGGCGAGGGTTGAGCTGAAGCGGGTTACAATTTGTCCTGTTGCAAATATCCCGTTGTAGACTGGATACACCTTCTCGGCAAACATAGTTGTGGGACGATTTGAACAAGATGGGATGTAAGGGTAATACCTATCATCTTTTCGCTCCAAGTCACCCTCACCTGCCCTTGGTGCATCCTGCTGAATAACAGACGAGGATCTGCCAACCGACTGGTGGCGGTATAACTATCACTATTGAAGGCGTAGCTAAATATCAATTTTTTAACCGACTTCGAAAAAAGGAGGAGGTTCTCAATTCGTCTGTATGTATAATATTTTTATTATTTTTTTATGTATGTTCACCGATATTTCCGTCAATTATGGATGGATTTCAAAAATTTTTCGACAGTTCGACAGAGGACACTTCCGAGGTGGTCCCATTATCACCAAGTCAGGATCTGATGATGGGATCCTGGAGAAATTGAGGGCAACAACCGAAAATTGTATGCTCGTATGGTGTTTTTGTTACGTAATCATATTTTAATCAGGTATATGCTTCCGGGCGTCAACAACTGGTGCTGATGATGAAGCCACAGAACTCCTTAACGGTTAGGAGTTAGGGGACAGTACTGACATTGGTCGATATTAAACTAGGTAGTAGTATGTACTTATGCAGGGCTAATAGGGCAGGTGATTTGGTAAGTGATATGCTTGATTCTAGATCGCAAAGTCTTCAGTTGACTAGAAGCAAAATTTTTCCTTTCTAAGTAAAACTCTTAAGGACATTAATTAGCCTTTATTTAAAGTCACAGCACATTAACGCAACTAAAAATAGAGAAATAAAATTATTTTTTTAAAAAAATTAAACCGACTTCAAAAAAAACACAAACGACCAAAACTAAAAAGCGATAAATAACGTAAGTAATTCTATCCTCAATACATAATTATTTAAATATTACAATCATCACTTATTTTTGAAGTCGGTGCCAGCCGAACAAATAAATGTATATTGTCGTGTGGATTTGCCGGCCGCGCGCGTCATACAACAACAGTCACTACGTTAGGTACCGAGAGGCTGGCACCGACTTCAAAAATAAGTGATAATTGTAATATTTAAATAATTATGTATTGAGGATAGAATTACTTACGTTATTTATCGCTTTTTAGTTTTGGTCGTTTGTGTTTTTTTTGAAGTCGGTTTAATTTTTTTAAAAAAAATAATATAGAACATGTATAATAGAAATTGAGGGTTTTCTGAAAAAGGAAAGGCCGCCAGATGCCATAACATAGGCAGCAGGTTCTTTTTGACATAGCACTGACATTTACATAGCAACTGACCAATCAATGATAGCTGGACCGTAGGACTACATAGCGCCATCTATTGGACATTTCATTTAGAACCACCCTCATTGAAATAAAATCGCTACCGCTCATGGCTTGTCCGCGCAGAATAATGACGTGCATCGCTCGGTAGCCGTGAGAACTGGATCGCGTTTTTTTTTTCACTTTTAACAGTGAATGGGCGTTTTACACTAGAGTAAGTGCATATCATAGTCGAGTAAGCGATTCATCGTTGCATTTTAGCCGACATTGAGAATATGTGTGTACTTGTAATTGCAGATTTTACGGTCGATAGTGGAATGTTGATTTATGCGTTTTTTTTTATGTAAACAAGCAAGTGGTATGCTTGAATGATGATCATGCATGATAACAACTTGTTTCATTGAGTCTTGTTTATCGTACTATTTTTAACTGTACGTCGGGCAAAAATATTGTACTTGTACTATGCCTGTGTAAAAACATCAAATAAAAAAAAAACTTTTATTTATTGTTGATTCTAGGTATTTCAGGCCCCAAGCTCAACAATTACCCAAAAGGCATGATACAAAATTTATTGATGAAATGAAATTGTGTATATATGTATATATTTATTTATTTAATATTTATGGTACATTATAATATTTATGTAGTATATTTTTATTTTATTTTTTTATGTATAATGTATTTATTTATTATATTAGTTTATTTTTATATATTAGGTATTATCATCTTTCATTGTGTTTCTCTTTGAACACTCACCGCACATAAATCTGCTCTCTGCATGACCTAAAGGTTAACTGGTAGAGAATGCTCCTAGCATTAAGTTCGCCTTTTGTACCATTTTGTGCAATAAAGTTTAAATAAATAAATTCTTTACGTTTCCAGTTGCAGTATGAAATTAGGATAATAAAAAAATATACTCTCTCGATCGAATTTCAACCACTACTGGACAATCTTTGAGGAGACTAGCGCACGGAAACACTGGTGCACTGCTTGTTTAGTGAGGTAATCTGATGTGAGGTTTAGCTTGAAACGACTGGAGAGAGACCAACGACTTACTTACTGACTCTGTGCCCGCAACTGAGTACGTTTTTGAGAGAACACCCAGTAACAATTTTTCACTTGACCCCACTTTCAGTTCGTATGGCACTTGCTACTATAGACCAACCAAGTATATTCTAACACTAGCTGTGCTCGCGACTTCGTCCGCGTGGAATAGTTATTTTTCCCCCGTTTTTTTTTTACATTTTCCATTATTTTTTCGCTCCTAATTGTTGCAGCGTGATGTTATATAGCCTAAAGCCTTCCTCGATAAATGCTCTTTTCACAAGAATTTTTCAATTCGGACCAGTAGTTCCTGAGATTAGCGAGTTCAAACAAACAAACAAACTCTTCAGCTTTATAATATTAGTTAAGATAAGTAACAGTGTTATTTTATGCACAGACAAAACGATAGATCACAATCTCAAAATCGACCTTGGCACCAGACTGCACAAATATCATCGCCCAATTATCAATTGTCTCACGGATACCCGAAAGGTTAAAAATGAGCTGTGAGCGACCCAAATTACAGCGACTTATCACGTAACACGCTCGACTATTATACTTTGCGTGATCTAATTATTTGCGAACAATGATGGTGTATAAAACAGTGTTGAAATTTAAAGGGTAACTCTTGAGATGGGAGCGTTTCCAAACGTTTAAATCGTGCGTCTTTTTCTGTTACAGCGTACACACGTCGTTACTTCTTTTTATTCTAGAGGAGAATGCATTAGGCGCCTTCTTATGGGAAATCGGAGTGGTGTGTGGGACTCAGACCTCCAAAATGGAAGGGCGTACCCAATAAAACCCTTTCAGTCACCAGTGGGCAGCAACTTGCAGAGACTTGCGTAGCGTCAAAGCATGAGTATGGCCGCGTACCTGCCTGCCCCGACCAGACTGACACACCTGCTTCGTGGAGCACACGACGTTACTAACCTAAGATTGACAATTAGCTTCATCTGCTGCCTTGACAATTAGAATACTAGACTAAACTGCCCTTTTGGATAAAAACCTAAATACATACGTTATATTAATCCTATCCCAGAAAGTAGCTCTACTTTCTAGTGCTAAGTAAATCTAAATTAATAAAGTGGCAACGACCTCACATGTTCCCGCATCAACAAACCCCCACAAATAGCATCGCAACAGATGAAATAATGGAAACAAATTTCAAAACATAATATCGAGACAAGCTTGAACTTTGCTAGGAATTAGCGCATAAATAACTCTGACTCTGCGCACGCATGCGCTCGTCGCGTCTTCGCGAGCGGCCATCTTGTGTGGCCGCCATTTTAATTTCATATTTAACGGTCACACAACGGGCATTTCAAACGTTAGATGAGTTTCCTAGAAACAGTGGAACATTATCCTGGACATTTTAGTTCACAACTGATCGAGAATTGTTTCAGCATTGCTCTGTTATGCTTTTAAATCTGATTGGTATTTTAACTCCTCAGAATAATAGGAAAAATGTTTTTTTAAATTCTGTGACTACAATTAAGTTAAGCGTTCGTTATAATATCGGAATGTGAAGTTACTGATTCTGTCAGAGGTGCCAATGGGGTTAAAATACAAGAAATCTACTTATTAAATTAAATATTATATACAAGGTATGACTTGTTAAAGGATAGTTTGATATTAAGTTCGATAATTATAAGTGGCTTGATGGCAAGTGCTGGATGCGAGAAGCCCAAGATCGAGCAAGGTGGCGAACGGTCGGAGAGGCCTCTGTCCAGCTGTGGACTGTGAAAGGCTGATGATGATGATGATTGCCAAGCTTTATACATTAGTATTAAAATTACATACAATACACGACTTGTCATCTTATCTCATTTGTTGGGTTAAGCCAAAAGTCGTCAGTCTAAGCCCACTAGAACTAATAATAAGGTACCGAATATTAATTACTTTGATAATTAATGCTGACTTTCGTAAGCACGAGTAGCATAAGTGTTCATTTAACCTGTTTTTGTAGTTAAACCCATTTACACTTATTCCTGCTACCAATTCACTGCCTCCTAATGACACAAATTCTCAATTAACACTCACAATACTAGCCTTAATAGACAACACATAGAAATCATAGATTCACTCCGCAGGTGCCGTAATACGTACAGACTGACAGTACAATACGGTAAGGCGTTATTTGCGAAAATCAATCACAGACTACGACGTGGGGTGGTGATAAAATTGAAATTCAATAGTAAATGTCACTCGAGTTATTGCTACTTATTACGTTTGTGGGGTGCGCAGGATACGAAGCGGGGACGATACGATTCTCGACATAATTATTTTGTTCTCATACAAGAACAGTGATTTTTTTGCCGCTTTTTGTCCTATATTAAAATTAGCACCAGGTATAATATTTTAAAAATGGCATGAAACCTTCGATTCGCAGTTGGCTTTTTAATCGTGGTACTGTATAGTTTCTGTCGTCTGCTGGAAAAAGAAGCACAAGTTGACGGTGGTTCACCACACGGTGACGCACAAATTTAATTACTAGAACTGCTAAAGTTGGTCATCCCTATTGCCTTCATTTCTATATCGATCGTCTGCCACGTATTAAACGTGTCCTTTTAATCAAAATGTAGTGCAGTGTAAAGTGTCCTCGAGGTGCGCAGACGCACGGGCGCCAATAGCCGTGGGTTCGACTGAACGATGCGAGGGAAAGGAAGTGCACCTGATGCACAATAACGCATACCTACTCACCTCGATGTAGGTACGTATAGTACATAGTGTACTGAGTAACAGTAGTGTGATACAAACAAGAATATATAAGGAAGTATTTTTGATAATAAGTACACGAGCACAAATATCAGGCCTCCCATTATCATCAGCCCTCATCAGTCCACTGCTGGACATAGGCCTGTCCCAAAGATAATAAATAAATATCAGACAACATCACATACATTACTCCGATCCTAAAGTAAGTAGCTTAAGCATTTATGTTATGGGTATCAGAACAACGAAGGTACCACAAATAAATACTTTAATACAAATATAAACACCCAGACACGGAACAAACACAAGTGTTCATCACACGAATGTTTGTCCCGGGTGGGAATCGAATCGAACCCTTGGTTCAGAAGGCAGGGGTCACTACCAATTCAGCCACCGAGTCAGTCAGTTAAACATAAAGGCAAACGTAGTGTAGGACGCCCTCAGGGCAGGTGGAGTGACGATTTGCACAGGACGGCTGGCAAGTGCTGGATGCGAGAAGCCCAAAATCGGAAAGCTTGGTTGCCACCTTTGTGGTATAAAAAAATGGTGCGACAAAGATTGTTAGGAGTGGTCAAACTTTTTAAAATTCAAATTACATTGGCAACAAATCTTAATTCTCAAAAGAGTCTCTATGCATATATTAATTGAAACGACGTAGCTTCCTCACTGTAACAGATTACCTTGTGCCAATGTTAAGCAAGTAACTGTTCAAGCTCTCTGTTTGTTGGATATCTTCAAGGTTTGCCAGCCTTTGAATGTGCACATGAACGGATTATACACTTAAATCAATGTCAATGGAGAATAAACATCTTCGCTAGGAATTATCTCTACTTCTGAAATTACATTCGATTTATTTTTCTCTAAGGAAATATCTATACGATTGCCACTTTTAAAATTACATTCGATTTATTTTTCTATAAGGGAATGCAGGGAAAAATACTTTTAATACTCTTAGTTTTGTAAGATTTGTATATTATGCTCAATACTCTTATTATATAGGCCTAGTAATTTTTGGCCTTAATTCTAAACTAGTTCATCAAATAACTATTTAAACTCAGAACCTCACAACTAGGAAACTAAAATCTTTTTACATTACTCGTGAGTACAATACGAATGAGACAGTATAGAAAATATAACACCACTTTTTCACTCTAAGATATCACGGATTCAAAAGACGCATTTTTTCAATATTAATCTCCAGGAATTAGTTCAAATCCGGTTCACTCTCCTACTTAAAAACGGTAAAACATACCTACGCCTTCAAAACAAAGTACCATCTCTAAAACACTTTCGTCAAACAAAAAAAATGGCTCTCGTAATAACGAGTCTGTCATCGGGAACATTGACAAATTAAATATCAACATCAGTGCCGGTTCCGTCCGCTTCAATAGCCGTTATTACCGAAGTGGCAGAGTTCATTTTGGTATTGTTCGGGAGGATGTGATGGGGCGTTGCGGTCAAATTTTGCTAGAGCATAATTAGAGATCGGACAGCTTGTTGGGGTCATGCGAACAAAATTATAGGAAACGAGTGGGCTCTGTTGCAATGTGTGGTGCGAGTCATAGGAAGTAAGCGGAAATATTTTGTTACTTAAATAATAATACTTAATGGCAAATAGCGAAAGCGATCGAAGTGGCGAGCATTGGGAGAGGCCTATGTCCAGCAGTGGACTGATGTGGGCTGATGATGATGAATGGCAAATATTCCGTTGACCGCTGAGAAATCAGACAGTAGAATATCTATTGTTATCGTATATAAGCGTTTAACGGGTTAAGAAAATAATATTCATTTATATGATTTTATTTATTATCTAGGTTTTAAACTAAGGCTTTCCCTTGAAATACGATGCGCCTCCCTGAACACCCACATTGATCCCCATCTGATTTAAAGAGTTCAGTTCCTAAATTGACCCGACCGGGAATCAAACTTAGAATATAAAAATAAGATCAATTACAAATCGAGCTATTGTTAATTAAACAATACCTATAAAGATTATAATGTTTTATAATACAAAAAGTACAGATAATTACAACTATGTTTTCTATATTGATCTAAAGTAATAATTGCACAGAAATTAATCAAAATTGCGAACAATATTAGTAAAAAATTACTAATACTCGCCGTCATCTATCGCTTGCACCAAACACTAATGAGGTTCATTTATCGCTAATTAAAATTAATAGTCCTTAGCAGACGTCAGTAATTAATGATTTATAAAACACTCGGCATAGGTGCCGATAGCCACCACAATCGCATTGTGCTAATCACCATGTGATTTTAATTATCACCATGTGATTTGAACTATCACCGGTTGATCTTAGATATCGCCATGAGATTTTAATTAACTTCGCATAGTGATGTGCTGACAATCGATTTATTTGTTCCTTGATTGGTATCGGCTCTTTCTTTTCGGTATAATTGTTCGTGTGAGAACCTTATTTATGATATGAAAGTGTTGTTAACAGTGTGTAATTAATGGTTTTTAAATCGGGCCGGTGATGGCCGACGGATCTCGAACGTCAAGTGCCTCGTGTGATTTACTGCCGATATTTTTCCGGTCGGGGATTTTCGTTACGAACTTTTTTTGAATATTTATTTACAAGCGAATGTATATGTATACAATAACTTTCGAGCTATAAACAAATAAATAACCCAAGACATGCCACGTTGGGCCACACATCGCCATTTAGCCCCAAACTAGGCCGAAGCTTGTACAATGGGTACTAGACCACTGATAAACTTACTTAGATATTAAGTATACATAGTTGCATCATAAGATATGAAATATTCGGAATTTCACCCGCGAATACCTTTTTTGGCGCATCATTTCGGGCGTGATCACAGGGAATAATACAGTATTCCGCATGCATTCCATATTTCAAAGTTGATAGTTAAAAATAGAGCTACATAACCGTTGTGACAAATACTTACACTGTAATTTAAGTATGTGGCATATCAACTGTCAGTTATATCTGCGCAGGAGACCTATCTATTTAGAGGTTTTCTGTTAGGTATAGGAGCCCAGCGTGGCAATTATGGGTAAATCCTCTAGATGTTTGCCCTAAGTGGCGAACAAGTGTAGATGCATATGTCCAGCAGTGGACTGCAATAGGCTGACGATGATGATGTTATAGCCGAAATTCGGTACAGAGTCTTATTATTCTTGTTCATAGATGATAAATCGGCAATCTTTAGCAAATGCGCGCGCGACATAAATAAGGCCAGTTTACGGTGGACATTCCCGGCCCCTGACAGTGGATCCACGATCAATAATGTAAGACATCACGAAAAGCTAATACCAGTATCGTTCGCTACATAAACAAGCATGTAGCTCGATGGCTCTGAACCAATCACGGGTAAAGGCGACAGCGGAAATGTGTTCTCAAAATGAAAAACGATAAATTTGCAAATAAAAATTGAACGCGAAAGAAAGTACGAAAAAATAATATAATTAGGTCGGAAGTGCCTAATTCCGAGAAAATAAAATTTAAACTAATTTTGTTTTAAAAAGATGACTTTTAAATTCTGTTTACATCATCTTTTTTACACATTTCACATTACACATAATTTTTAGTCTTATGTAATGGATATTTTAAAAAATATGGATTCGTCGTCCTGGCACTAACGCAGCATCCATGGCTATAATATTTAGATTATACTAGTTACTATTATATCTTTTCATTACGTTTATTCGTGTTATACTTATCATGAATTAGAAAATTGTGTTATATGTCTACGTTTATAGATTCTGATTTATCTGAAACGTGATATTTGAAATGAATCCCGATTTTATTGTAACGGAAATGTCTGATGGAATTAGTGTCCAATTTTATAGTGCAGAAATAATAATTATTCCATCCGCTATTGCTAAAAGTTTGCACAGATTTACCTTCCATGTAAATGAACATAAAAGTCGATATTTTATTTATGTGTTTGAACTATAGGAGAACGCAATAATTATTTACATGAAATTGCTTTCACTTGAGTTCCATTTACTTTGTAGTCGATTTGAAATTGGATGCGGTGGTTGAAATAATGTCAATTTCTGCTTGGATACAAGCTACAATTAACTAATTTGATCTAAAAATTACTCTAACTTGTTGAGTAAGAGTTAATAAATGTTAATAAGCCTGATGCAAAGCGAAAGAGAAGCCCAAGTCGCTGTGTAACTGGTCAGTTACCTGTCAGTTGCCACCGCCATGCTGGCCCAACTCTAACTCGTGGGGGGCCACGAGATCCGGAAACCCTACTCACCGGCAGAAACATGACCCAGAGGTCATTTAACTGCGGTATTCTATAGGGTGGAGGTCCTTCCCCGGACAGGCGGCTCAATTCGAGCGAAGATTTGCTATGCCCTACCTCTCTTAATAAGTAAGGTGTCTTTCTTAGTCCTATAAAAGAGTAGAAGAACCTTGTTCCTCAACATTACAACTCGGAAATAGTTAAGACTAGAGAACCTTCATAATAGTACTTGCCCGCATAGTTCCCGGCTCGACTGTACCTGGCAGAGGCGGTGTCGGCGCGGGCGCACGATCGCCGAATGAAGCTGTACTGCTTGCTTTATAGAGTACGCTTTCTCTACAACTGTTTATCGGTACGACCGAAACTTGGGAATATTGTCTCTTCCTCTATAGGTGGATAGGTTTAACGCACGATCGGTACAGATCTTTTTTTATTTTTATGATACAGGGGGACACAGATCTAATGATAAGTGATCACTTCAGCCTATAGACACCGCAGTACCAGTAGAGTCACAGGTGTCATATACTTTACTGATAAACTATTGAGTAGATTGACGTTTTTGATGATACATACCTAGTATATAGTATGGTTACTATAGTCACATACTCGTACTATAGCTGGCGTATACGTCAAAAAGTAACATTTACTTAAAACTAAAAAGAATATAGTTAGGTACCCACAGCTGTTGTACCTTCAATTTAGGCAATCTTATCATCATGAAATGTCTCAGCGTGGCATGTCTTGGGTTATTATTATGAGCGATCTTTTCCAGACAACGTTTAGGTCTCTATCCATTCTCTGATAGAAAGATAGAAATCTAAAGATGCTATATTTCAAACGCAAACTAGCAGGCTAACTAAGCCTCTACCTATGTTTTTTTTATGCAAGAGGCGGCAGACGAGCAAATGTGATGCCTGATGGTAAAGGAAATTAGAACCGACAAAGCTGTGATTAGTTACATTGAAATACGAAATATTGCCAAAAACAGAACATGTCCTTTCAAAGAAACCAGACACCAAACTTACTATAGTAACGATATACAATACTGTTATTAGTTAAACGCTTGTTCCAGGAGTGAACCCACGACCGCTCGAAGCAGGCCCCACGAGCCGACAGCGCTACGCCTCCGTCGCCGTAACCCGTGGCCTTCCCGCCCTCACTCCAGTTCCCACGATCACGTAATGCCACCTAATGGCGACTGTAATCACTAAGGGCTTGTCCACAACACGACAGAAGGTTTGAGATGCACAGGTTGGGAACACCTGGTCTTAGACTTGCTTCATGACTATGAAGCAGGTCTATATCAATGACAACCTTCAGGAGGAAAATAGATTGGATTAATTTTACTTTTTTAAATGACTTATGTTGATGTGTTGTTGGACAATCTTCTCGGTGAAGGTATTCTAAAAACCGAAGGCACTGTCTATCTCAAGTATTCATAATGTAAGAGAATACATTAATGGTTCAGGCTCTAAATCTCGTTTTAGATTAGATAGATATTTTTTATTGCTAACCATGGAATTTACCTAAAAGGTCGTCTTTTATTGGATTATTTTGGGAATATATGCGTTTTTCCAGTGCATCAGGGATGTTTGCTTAGTACCAAACGGATGGCTTCGAAGTCATAATTTGTTAAAAAATAAACTCCCTGATCAGCAGAATTAGAAGCAATATCAATAGCATCCTGAAGACATTGGCGGAACAATTCACTTCTCCGCTTTAGAAGTGTTTTGTGCGGAGGGTGACTATCACGGGGGATTACCCTTTTTTGTGAAGGTCACTCTTAATTGTTTAAGTAAGTACCCCGGCAAATACCGTGAACCCGATATGGGGCGCAACACAAAATTAAATAGATATTCTACTAAGTCTGGAATGTTAGTACATGAGAGCCTAAGTCGGCCCTTTTTAAAGATAGCTCGTCATACTATGGACGCGGTTTTACAAACCCAAGCGCCACCGTAAGTGTAAATCGCTTGCATGTTACTTTCCGTTTCGTATTACACCGCAATTTTATGATTCACTTCGTATATCTCACTCCATTTTTTGCGACTTAAGACATCTGAGAACTATGTACGGTATTACTATTTAATATCTCTAGTTTTATTTCATCATTATTTTGTTACTTTCACCATCATTATCAGCTGAACGTAGTTGAAGGTCTCATTGGCGCAATGGTTAGCTTTACATCTAAAAGCGCGGGCGATACGAAGGTTCCGGGTACGATTCCCGTCGGGTCAATTTCGAAAATTACCTTTTCGAAATTGTCTCGGTTTGGGTGTTCTGTTCTGGTAGACTAATGATTCAAGATCGACAGCCGGAGTAGACTGAATGCGAAATCCATTGAAAAGGGCTCTTTGGTACCGCTTGGGAGAGGCTTATGTCCAACAGTGGATAAGCTGATTCTATTGAATGACTCAAATTAGGAAGCGTATTTCTAAATGGGCCCTTAATATACTAGAATTGCTCTTCAGTAGATCATATAGCACTCAAGAGCAACAGATGTTAAACTACTAATACCTAAATAGCTACTATCTATAGGTACTTCACACACATAACCCTATAGGGTATAATAATTATGATTAACAAAGCAGCGCGCATGATGTGTATTCTGAGATCATACTGACTTATTAAATGCACTTATGCTATTTGTAGATTTATTGCTGATAAAAAGTTGTGTTATTACTCATTTATCCAGTTCACGATATTTACATAGTAAAGGATAAACCAAACTGACATTAAAATAAATAAATACGAGTAAATATCAGAAAACATCACATACATTGCTCTGGTCCCAAAATTAATAGCATATGCACATAATTATTAATAGTATTTTGTATTTTAAATTGGGTAAATGTTTATGTCACATAAATTGGGTATGTCACCCCATAGAATACCGCAGCCAAATGACCTCCGGGTCATGTTTCTGCTGGTGAGTAGGGTCTCCGAAGCTCGTGAGGGGTTAGGGTTGGGCCGGCATGGCAGTGGCAACTGACAGGTAACTAACCAGTTACTTGCCAGTTGTCACAGCGACTTGGGCTTCGCTTTCGCTTTCCATCAGGCGTAGGGAAGCTATTATGTCGAGCTACTATAAAATAAAATATATGCCCCCACACCGTCATTACTCTGTGCCACTTTTAAACTGTACGCAGTTTGGTCTAAGAGGTTTAGAGGACAAAACCGTGTTCGGAAGTGGACATCCGAGGCGCGTTTAGTCGGTAATCACCATTAATGTACTGATTGTACTGTAATTAGGCACGCGACGCGGGCGCAGCTGGAGCCGACGTGACGTCACACGGTCCGCAAAGTCGTTTCGCAAATGCGGACGGTGGTAACTAGGTAACTACCCGGTCTTAGGCTAAGGTTTTCCTTTAAGACTAGAAATAAGAAAAACATATTTGGACATCATCATTATTAGGTTCAGTTTGTCAATTGAAGAGGATAAAGAAGTTGTAACTCACAATTACCTCAAAATCTGTAAATTTTCAACGAAATTTCCCAATGTCAGCCCGACCGTTGCATCGAGACAATCGGATAATGTGACGCAATGGTCAAAACGCTGGCGCAACCTTCGGCTAATTTGACGACAATTAGTGCTGAAAAGAGCCGAAATGTGCCGAAACTTAATGACTCACTGATGACTTTAGTTAACCGATGCACAGTTACTTTAAGACACTTTTGGACTTGACATCTTGACCGCTGTAGGTACTATTTGTGCCACTTATGCTACGGACCACTCATACCCACACAACTAATTAAAAGCCTAGTAGGAGACCAGTTGATTGGTGTCCATAATTAGGGTGATTTGAAAAATCGTTGATCTATAAATCCTTTTTTATAAATATCGGACAACATCACATACATTGCTCCGATCCCAAAGTAAGTAGCTTAAGCACTTGTGTTATGGGTTTTTGAACAACGAAGGTACCACAAATATATACTTAAATATACCTACATATAAACATGAAACAAACACAAATGTTCATCACACGAATGTTTGTTCCGGGTGGGGATCGAACCCACGACCCTTGGTTCAGAAGGCAGATGTCACTACCAATTGAAACACCGAGCCAGTCAAATATATTGGTCTGGATAGTTCCGAAAACTTTTTTTACTAGGGTTGACAAAATGGTTGTCGTCCCGCCTTATGGTAAGCGGTTAACGCAGCCCATGAACTTCTGCCATACCATGGGTATCGCATGCGCATTGCCGATCCTTTAAAACCTAATTTAGACTTGAAGTACCCCCATACTTTTAATATTAATCCTACAATCTTTTTTTACTACACTAACTCACCCTTTTTTGTTCTATTAATTAAATAGACCCTAAAGTTGCCTGAATGAGATCGCTTATAGCGATAAAACCGCCCATATTGTGCAACATTTAGGGTTTCCGGAGCTCGTGGGGGGTTAGGGTTGGGTCGGCATGGCGGTGGCAACTGACAGGTAACTGACCAGTTACTTGCTCGTTGTCACGGCGACTTGGGCTTCTCTTTCGCTTTCCATCAGGCGTAGGGAAGCCATTAGAGCCACTATAAAAAAAAAAACATTTGTATGCTTACTTTCTTCTAAGCCATTTTTATGGTGTACAATAAAATATATCCATATATCTATCAAATAAGATTTTATAGTAGGTATATCTATGAATTATGTTTTAAAAACCGATATACGAGTAGCATACAAGCTACCTGATAAGCCACCATGGTGTTAAATTTCATACTAAACTGTGCTTTAATAGCTTTCATATAAAATTGAATACCGCCTGCAACATTTCAAAAATAGTCCCGATAAAATATAAAATCCTTAAGATATCTCATTTCTGTTATAATCAGCGATATTTATATCGAAAATAGACTAAAAGATATTTATAGTCAAGGTAAAACTATAATATTTCAGTGGAGCCGTTAGAAGCCTATAAATCTATGCATAAGAAATAATCCCGAGTCAGAAACCTTCGATATTTAAATTCTTTTTCGAATCTTTTGAGGCAGTAAATTTATGCTCGCCTCTGCGCCTGTAGTTCTGCTCAGTAAAAAACTTGCCAAGCCCATGCAGATAATTATGCAAGTATTTTTATTTTACGACAGGCAAGTCACTCCTTTCTTGATTGTAGGGAATGCTTATTTAGAACTTACCGTAAAATAGGGTTGTCGCTGAAGCTTAATGAGCGAAAACTTACTATTTAACTAAATTAATCATTTTAGTTAACGGCGTAAATTAAAAGGTAAATAGTCTTCCTTATATGTAAACATTCTTTCCTTCATGGCACTTATGATATTCATTTTAATTCTACTATTCTAGTTTAAAATAGAGTAACGAAATATAGACGAACGAATATCTCAAACATTGTTTAAACATAATAACGATTATGTTTTAGTTAAATAATTATAAAAATATGAAGTAATAATTTATGAAAATTTAATAAAAGAACTAAAATTGCTTAATAAAGAAATAAGATTTGGGATTCTAGTCATGAAGAAGTATCTTGCGAGGTGGCAACGTGGTGGCAACTTTTAACTGTAAACCGGAATAAGAGGTATCTTGCCTGTTTTACGTAATTATCTGAGACAAAAAAAAATTAAAATTACCCCTTTTTGGAAATGACATGATTTATTACTGTAATTAAAATATATTGAAATTGAACACAAAGTGACTTTATACTTGTCATAAAATTACCTAAAGTTGCGATTGAATGTTTTACTTGGCAACCCTGTATTCGTCCAAATGATCTGTCGCATACAACACCGTATTCGGTATTTATGGTGCATTAATTAAGCCACACGTATCTGGGATTCGCGAAAAAATCCACCAAGCTTCATAATATACTTCACATAATAGTACTTTTAACGCAAATTAAACTCTAGTTATACAGCATATAATTCAATTTGGTATGACTTAAGTTGGAACGAAAGATGCTAATGGTTTTATTTCAGAGGTTTTGTTGAAAAGGAAAGTATTTAAAGATATCTGTACAATGTTTACTGACTAAGAAGCACTAACCAGTTTGTTATATTATGACGATACTTATATAACTACTAGTTATTGCCCGCGGCTTCGCTAGCGTTAAATTCGAGGTGAATGCTCCACACAAATTTCCACCCCCCATTTTAGGAAGTGGAGCGTTAGAAAGGGGAAAAAAGTAGCCTATATTACTCTCCATCCCTTCAACTATCTCCATATAATATCACATCAATTCGTCGCTCGGTTTTGCCGTGAAAGAAAGTCAAACATACAGACACACTTTCCCATTTATAATATTAGTATGGATAATTATGTACTTAACATATACATAGCATGGTGGTTTTTCCTACCGCGAAAGATCCGAAGGTTACAGGTTCAATTCCTGCCTGGATAGACCCATTTATGATTTTTTTTAAAATTATTAAATGATCTATAGGACCGATTTGTCATAAATTCATTTCTCCAAAATGTTTAGTTTGTTATTTTATTAGGATTGCATCTTATTTAAAATCACTAGTAACTTTTGCCACCATAATTTGGCTAATAAAATATCCGTTAATTTTACAAAATCCAACACCGAACTTTACACCTATTTCCCCAAGCTATTTTAAAATTTTAACACCAATACAATACATGTTGACACAATCTGAATTTACAATTGAAATCAGTTAGTTTTCTGAGGTTACAGAGCATGTCATATAGTCTCTCCTGACAATATGTCATTTCAAACGGAATGAACGACGCATGATTCGACTGTGACAGTTGCTTATTTCGAGAAGGTCTCCTATTGTTAACTGAAATTGATTATTAATTTGTTTACACTACACCCTCGTGTAAGTTACCAGTGATAAAATGTTAACAATTTTTTTCACACTTTAACTGGTCAAAGTAATACTTTTTTACTAGGTATATTATAGTGCCGCGTCCTCGTCACCGAGAGGCTGCGCCCTGCGATCGCCAACCCGCCTGCTCAGCGTGGCGATTATGGGTGTATCCTCCAGATGTTTGCCCTAAGTGGCGAACAATTGGAGAGGCCTATGTCTAGCAGTGGACTGCAATAGGCTGATGATGATGATGATATTATAGTGCACCCGGTCCATATTCGCAAGAGATTTTTATTTATTTTTGAGTAGCCCGATGGCTCATTTGGTTGTTACCGCTGGGGTCCTGAACGAAGGGTCGTGAGTTCGATTCCCACTCGGGACAATATTCGTGTGATGAACAATTTGTGTCAGTTCCGTATGGATGTTTGTATTTGTATTTAGGTATATATTTGTGGTACCTTCATTAATCTGATACCGATAATATACTTTTGGTAACTTTAACCGTTTCTTACCACTTTTTTTCGCACGTGGTGATTTAATTATATGTAAGTCATAAAATCATTCTTCTCTACCTGTAGGGTGTTACCTAAAAACCTAATTAAGTCACATATAGTCACATTTGCTCGTCTGCCGCCTCTTGCATAAAAAAATATATATAGGTAATTATAAGTAACTGTACTTATAACAATAACGAAAGGTCGAAGTGTGCCTTTTTACAACTTACTATTACCGTCTATTTTATGTTTATTACCTGAATCCCGTACATTCTTTAAAATCATTTGTTCTGCGGCCGCGTTCCGTTGAGACTTGAAAGGAGTCAATTGTGTGATCTTATTTGTTCTACATTACATGTCAAAAGGCCATACTTAATACTCCAGGGGTTTAAAGAGGGTAGGGCATAGCGAATCTTCGTTAGAAGTGAGCTGCCCATCCGGGGAAGGACCTCCACCCTATAGAATACCGTAGCCAAATGACTTGTGGGTCGTGCTCCTGCCAGTGAGTAGGGTTTCCGGAGCTCGTGGGGGTTAGGGTTCGGCCGGCATGGCGGTGGCAACTGACAGGTAACTGACAACTCTTTCGCTTTCCATCAGGCGTAGGGAAACCTACATAATGTAGAGCAACTATGAAAAAAAACATGTACGTTTAAAGGCTATCCAATGAAAATTGCCGTATGGAGGTATTTGCCTAAATCACCACGCTTGGCAGGGGTTGAAGGCAGTAGTAGGTATTATTTGTTCCCAGGTAAACGCCGCTGTCCATCTCCTGGTATTCCCTAATCTTCTTCTTCGACATCCACACACTACGACCCTGGTAAAATAATGGAGTAAAGTAGTGGTCATTGTTTTTCTTTGTTCTCTTTTGACCTTTGGACTTGTAACGCAGAACTGATAATGTTACAGAATTGGATCCTTTGAAATCTCAACTCGTCAAGCCCTTGTTTTTCGAACAAAAGATTTTATAGAATGTCCGGGATGCAGGTAATAAACATGAAAGAAATAGTACTAGTAAGTTGTTAAAAGGTCACATCGACGTATCGTTATTGTTATAAGTACCGTTAGTTACAATTACCTATACTTAAGTAGGTATATAGATAATAGCGTACAGGTAGAAGAAATTCATTTAAGTGAAGATAGGAGTAATAAAGTGCAAATCTGTTGAAGTTACCAAAAAATACATTATAAATTTAAGTATGCTACTAATGTAATAGTATTATAAATTTTGATTAAAAATTGTCAACTCTAATTATTACAGTTCAATATTTAAAAAAAAACGAGTATAATATAAGTCCCCTGCAGACAAAATATACGTGAACTTTAACAGTTATAACCCAAGAAATACCACGCTGGGTCATACAGAGCCATCTAGTATCAAACTAAGCCGAAACTTGCTATTGGTACTAGACAGCCGATAAACTTACTAAAAAACTTTTTTTATTTTGTAAATATATAAGTATTTTTTTGTATTTTTTTTAAAACCCTATAAAATAGCAACCAATACAGACGTTTGTACTATGCCGGTTATCGAACCCGCCATACCCGCCAGAGGCAGTGTTCACCGCTGAACCAAAATGGACGACACGTTTAAAAATTATGTAGTACCTAACTATCACGGCTATAATACAATATGGAATTAATGTGGTAACATTAAAAGTCCGAAATACATTATGTATTACAAAGATAAATACTGTCTGTTTGTACAACTGTCCATCCAGAGAAATCCAGTGTATCGTGCCAAGAGTGGACGGTGAAACGCAAAAAGATTTATTGAAACAACACTACGCTATTTGCACTCGGTTAAATGTCCATTAATTGTAAGGCTATTTTTATGCAAGAGGTGTCTTTAAATGTTTTTAAAGACAATTTGGGTTTGCCTTAATCACCACGCTTGGCAGGTGAGTTGGCGACAGCAGGTTTTATTTGCACCCAGGTAAACGCTGCTGCCCGGTTCCTGATATATCCTGCACGGACAACTTTCTTTACAGTAAGAGCATCGAACAAATCCTATAGGGAGTGCGAGAGACTTTTTAATTTAGGAGAGATGACCCACCCACCCACCTTTCAAAAGTCAACTTACATTTTGCTCTAACGAAATGTCAAGACGGTCTATAACTATAGGTCTAGGGGTAAAAACGCGGTCTACCAATATGACCGTCTTAAAGTATCGTTAGAGCAATATTTAAGTTGATTTTTGAAAGGTGGTTTATCTCTCCCAACTGATAAGGTCTCCTGGACTCCCCCTATATGAAATTTAATTCTGAAAACACATCGGAACGTTGCCTGCTGCTTAAACAGGTCATTAAGGGTCTCAAGACCACAATGCTTACGCTGTTATTTCATGTTCATTTATATCCTTACTAATTGCGCTGGTAAGGCCACCATATAGCACTAGACACTCAGATTAAACCAAGTAGCCTATCTTGAACCTAAAATTGTTTATCAAAAGCTAATTCATTACACAATCGCGATTGTCCATTGTCGCCGCGTCAAGTACAGTCGTTTTTACGAGTCCACGCGTGGGAAACGTTCCCACGTATCCGTGTATGCACCTATTATAATACTTGTTTAAGTTTTTATCGCGTTTTTTATTAACAAAAGTCATAATCAACATAATGGTGGATTGTTCAATTGAATTTCGATTTCGGAATGGGGTCAATTGTGGTGTTTTTGTTTAAATTTGTTTGTTTTTTCTTATAATTATCTGGACAGCGCTTTTAGTGAGTTAGTTAGTTCGTTGTATCTACACAGTTATTTTAAAAGGTTTGATTTGAGCTGGCTCTCTATATGAATTCTTTAACTTAACGATCAGTGTAAGAACGTCGTAAGAGTCCAAAATGGTATTAAATAAATAAATATCTCACCCAAGGCTGTTCCTATGGCTAAAGAGTTTCATCTTCGTTGCCGTAGCGACTAGGGCTCACTTCTAAGCTTACCGGCGCTACGTTTAACTTATCAAAAAGACACTATTGACTCGGCTATATTTTTAACCGACTTCGAAAAAAGGAGGAGGTTCTCAATTCGTCTGTATGTATAATATTTTATTTTTTATTTTTTTTTATGTTTGTTCACCGATATTTCCGTCAATTATGGATGGATTTCAAAAATTTTTCGACAGTTCGACAGAGGACACTTCCGAGGTGGTCCCATTATCACCAAGTCAGGATCTGATGATGGGATCCTGGAGAAATTGAGGGCAACAACCGAAAATTGTATGCCCATATGGTGTTTTTGTTACGTAATCATATTTTACTCAGGTATATGCTTCCGGGCGTCAACATCTGGTGCTGATGATGAAGCCACAGAACTCCTTAACGGTTAGGAGTTAGGGGAAAGTACTGACATTGGTCGATATTAAACTAGGTAGTAGTATGTACTTATGCAGGGCTAATAGGGCAGGTGATTTGGTAAGTGATATGCTTGATTCTAGATCGCAAAGTCTTCACTCGACTTAAAGCAAAATTTTTCATTCCTAAGTAAAACTCTTAAGGACATTAATTAAGCCTTTATTCAAGGTCACAGCACATTAATGCAACTAAAAATAGTGAAATAAAATTATTTTTTAAAAAAAAATTAAACCGACTTCGAAAAAAACACAAACGACCAAAACTAAAAAGCGATAAATAACGTAAGTAATTCTATCCTTAATACATAATTATTTAAATATTACAATTATCACTTATTTTTGAAGTCGGTGCCAGCCAAATAAATGTATATTGTCGTGTGGATTTGCCGGCCGCGCGCGTCATACAACAACAGTCTACGTTAGGTACCGAGAGGCTGGCACCGACTTCAAAAATAAGTGATAATTGTAATATTTAAATAATTATGTATTAAGGATAGAATTACTTACGTTATTTATCGCTTTTTAGTTTTGGTCGTTTGTGTTTTTTTCGAAGTCGGTTTAATTTTTTATGATAACTGTGCACGTTTTTCGAGACATAAAATTATCTTAGATAGTTAGGATTTTTGTTAGATCTTGGATTGGTAGAATAGCATAGAATTAAATTTATGTTATTATACGGGCTTTACCTAAGAACCTTTTTTATTGTAACACGACATAATACCCTGCTCCTGATGGAAAGCGAAAGAGAAGCCCAAGTCGCTGTGACAATGGGCAAGTAACTGGTTGGGCAACCTTAGCCACTAACTTAAATATTTCTATGTTGTAACGTCAGCTGATTTGGTTAAAATATTCCAGCATTCACTTCATTTTTTAAACTAAGTTGTGCATAGACGTTTTAATAAAAGTATTCATTCTCTTTGCTAATTAATATTTTAGATTCTGAATAACTATAATTATCCTAGACAATATTAGGTAGTATCAAGTTAAAAGTTATTATACCTAGTAACAGGTGAACAGTTGCTCAATATTTCAATTAACTTATTTACGATCCGACGGGGAATCGAAGCCAGGTCTAGGTCAGCGCGGTTTGATGCATTAAGCTAAGAGCGAATAAATCATTCCATATTTGTAGGTTTAATCTGATTGCTGCATAGGTTAGGTGTTGATTAATTAATTAAGTTAACGAAACTGACAACAGTTAATTAACACAACTATGAAGATTATAATAGTTTGGTTCATTGAATACGTTAATTTATACAGAACTGTGACTTGATTTGTCGCAATAATTACAAGCGTTCGAGAAATTAAACTCAGTTGAATACAAAATAATCAAAGCCTCCTGAAGATTGTCTGGAAGAGATCGCAATGATAAGACCGCCTAATAGTTCTAGGATATGACTAGAATATGTTTTCCATTTGTACCATGATACGAGTACATCTTATTTTTAGGCACTACGGAAAATATCACCATTTCTTAAAACGTAAGTAAAAAAATTGGTTTGAAGCGAGATATTTATTTATTATAGATATTTATAATAATTGTACCTACTGAGTATTTTTGATTTGACAACCGTTTGTTGCCGGTATAATATTTTCAGTAGAATACTGCGGTCCGACTGCGATATAATTAACTTTTGATAGCTTGTAAGTTTTTCTAACTAATCCTAAATCTAGATTATTTGGATCCATTTATTTAATTCAGAAGCATTTAAATTAATAAATAAATAATATATCACAATATTATGCAGGTAAGTATGTGTAAGATGTACTTATTAATTAAACAAAATAATTATTGCTAGTAGTAATTTTTTCAATGAAGTTTCCACTGATACTCTCAAGGGTTAACCTATGATTCTAAAAAGTAGTATAATAATAAGTGAATGTATTTAATTTAGAAAAGAACTGCAAAATACTACTAGACTATACTATACTAAGATAGTATTTGTTTTATTAATACGTGTAAAAAAATGTTTAAGAAAATAAATGCTAAGTTCTATTCTTTATTTTCCGAGTTTGCTTTTGAAATAAAAATTGTAAACTTTACTAAAACTTCTATTAATTGTTAATGTATTAAGTTATATAGAAGTTCATTATGTAGGTCACTTAATTATACGAGTTAATACAAATTTTATTTCGTACCAAATGTTGATACTCAGCGTTCTCCCGTTGATGTCTTTTGTAGGGGAGCCTGCAGCGGGTACGGCGCCGAACTACACATCCCTACATTCAGTATTATAGAAAGTTTCACATGTTTTAAGGCTTAATACCCTTGATAATAACTTTAGTTTTCATACAATAAAAAAATAAGTCATGTCAAAATACGCAAAATTATTAGGTATGCCTGAAAATGTTTTTAAAGTACGAGTATATGTAGAAAAATCTCGCTTACCTTTATTTCTTTGGTGTGAACTCGGCAAACAATACTTCCCCTCAATAATCCACAAGCACTTCACAAAGTATTTTTCAGTATATTTTTTTTCAGTTCAATTATTTTTCACTACAATTTCCATTTACTGTCGTTTTCAAATTGTCACAAAACTAGTCACTTTCGTGTTGTACAAACATAAACAGTGTGTACGATTCACGCCGAACGTCTAACTGAAAACGCAAACTGAAAACCACTTAACGTCCAACAGTCTCTCAAAGTCTTAGAAAGAGGAGAAAAAAAAACAAAAATAAAACTTTTTTTTTATATCTCGCCGGTCAGACGATTGTCAAATTCGCACAGACGTCAATCCGTACGCGGGTCACAGATCGCCGATTCCATTTTCGAATGATCGCGTATTCGAAATGCGAACCGTCGCGGGAGCGTGCACGGGTAATGCGCGCGCGCACACGAATGCGAACGGAGGTGGTTTCGGCGGCGCGAACGCCGAGGGGGCGTGGCCTGATTCTAACGCAACGTCTATCCGTAGCGCTGTCTCGCTCACACACCAACTACACGCGCTACACCCGTCTCCCTCTTCTAACACCGGTGCGTTACCGATACGAGTGGTGGGATCGTGACCTTTGCCATACCGCGATTTATAATTTCGCGTTATAGATCGTAAACTTTTTATTGTTATTTATTTTGGCACATTAAGTGGAAATGCGTCAAATAAAAGTTCCAAATTAGAAGTACACACCTTTGGATACAACATTTTGATACAGTAATGACGGTAAGACTATCAAGTAAAATATTTTCAAAGTAGACACTAGTCACACTAGTAAAAACTCGCTTTTTTAATACTTTCTTTTTAAATTAGTTATTTTTGTTTTGGTTGCTTTATGTTGTTGTTTCGGTCGAGAAAATAGCGTATTTTTTATTGCGAAGATTGGCAGACAAGCAGGCTGCCCGTCTAACGTTGAACAGCAGGTAACTGCCGATCATAGACTTAGCAATGTCGGGGAAACAGTTAAGCCGCTGCCTATCGTGAAAAGAGAATCTAACCAAGTTTAATTAAAGACAAGCCGGAGCGATCGAAAAACACCTCCGATTTTTTAATTTTCCAAAAATACTTTATGTACGCAGTGCGGACGACTGATGGGGGTCCCAGATACGTGGAGATAAGTGGAGAAGAAATCTACTTGGAGTACAGATCCTCAACTGATCTGAGCTGGCTCGAGATTGTTAAGAATGGCTTGTTGTGTCGGAGGCAAAGATCCATTTAACGGTCGCCATGTTAGCAGACTAACTATAATAATATTCCTGCCCGGTATCGATTATAAAAGTATGATATGATATATTCTTTATTGCACACCAAACAATTTACATAGAACTAGGTACAGTAGACGTTTTGTTGTACAATATAGGCGGCCTTATCGCAATAAGCGATCTCTTCCAGGCAACCTTAGGGTAGAGGATAGTCAAAGAGAGAGGGTGGGGTGGGCCATCAACTAAATTATAATTTATGATAGATAAGAATAGATAAAACATAATACATACATAAATTTAATCATACCTACATACTAATAATATTTACATACATACTTAATATATAATTGTAAAATATCTACATACATAAGCACTACTATAAAGTAATATTTTGAATGCCAATTACCATATTAATACATGTACAATAAATGTAAGTTATATTACACAAGTATATGCGAATACAGAGAAAAGCCTTCCATTCCTTCTATGAACACCAAAAATACTACCAGAATAATACCATGGTGTATGGGCGGTGGCAACAGACACGTGATTTGATTACTTTACGTTGATATGGCAACTGGGGCCTCTCTTTCTCTACCAAGCGATGAGAGCACAATGCTGCGGTACTTCAACGGCTTTCTACTTCAAACAAAATCGGCCAAGTTTGAGTCGGACTCGCTCACTAAGGGTTCCGTATAATACTAGACCAGAAAGTGCTTACTTGTTGCCATTACTTATATCGAGCAAAAAAGCTTGTTGACCCCCTTAATTAATTATTATTTATTTTATTTTGTTTTTAGAACTATTTGTTGTACTAGCGACAATAGAAACACATAGTTTGTAAAAATTTCAACTGTCTAGCTAACGCGGTTCTTGAAATGCAGCCTGGTGACAGACAGACAGACGGACGGACGGACACCGAAGTCTTAGTAATAATAGGCTTCCTTTATTACCTTTTGGGTCCGGAACTGTTCTTATGCAAATAATTAATTGCACTAGTTTTAATACCTAGCCACCGGAGCGAGAAGCTGCGCCCTGCGATCGCCAACCCGCCTGCCCACGTGGCGATTGTCCCAAGTGTGCGAACAACACAGAGGCCTGTGTTCAGAAATGGACTGCAATAGGCTGATGATTATACCAGGTCACATGTTGACTTAATCAAAAGTCTATCTACCCAGTTAGGTAATAATAATTATTTATTTATTCAAAACAAAGTAAATTCATACAGACATTAGTACAGTCAGTAGTAAGCACTTATGACATAAATATACATTTAATAAAGTGTCATCAACTCAGGGGGAATTAGGTAATTTACCTACAACTCAGGGAACAGTGATCTTTACTAAAAATTGGTTCAAAATTATAAATTCTTTTATGATTTCCAGCTACTTGATTAATTGCGAGTTATGTATTAAATACTCGTATTCAAAATTCTAAATCTTAAATATAATTATTATATTAATGGTATATTGTTGTTATTTGAAAATGATTACCATGTAAATTACCATAATGGTTTAAATGTAATTGATTTCTTTTCCGCGATTTTGACAAAACGACTAAAATCAATTATGACGCTGTTCCTGGCATTTCATTTTATAATCCTCTAGGTCATAGACTAGGTCTGGTCTAGAACGAATGTAAATTAACAATAAAGAGCCAATTAAATACTTTGTGTTTCGATTTTATTAGACTAATTAGTATAAAGTTTCACGAATAGTTTATTGGCGTTTTAAAGATTGCTGTCATTTAAAATAGTTATAAATTATCGTTGTAATAAAATAACAGCGTTAGTTGTAAAAGCGCGTTTGTGTTGGAATCGAGTTTTCTATATTGATGTTGGGACATTAAGTGACGATCGAGTGATAGGAGTTTGATTAACAAACTATTAGTACTGTTGTTTAGTTTAGTACTGTTTGCCATAGGTACCTATTTTGTTCACTTATTTTACATTATTTTTGGAATAATGTACTATTTTATTGACGGGTAAGAGCAACTTAGGGAAGACTGTCGGGTAATTTGTAAGTGAATCGGACCTCTGTCTGATTCACCGTACACTTTGCAAATTATTTTGCTTTACTTTGCAAAGTAAAGAGTTACTTTAGAAATAATTTGCAAAGTGTACGGTACCAATTTGTACTGTCGTGATATTGAAGAGGGCTGGCTTTTAATAACATTCAAATCGCAGTCAAGCAAATCCATTTCAATTAAAATAAAATATTTAGAACTGGAGTTAGCTAGGTGGCGCCGCGGTCTTGTTCGCTTAACAATGATCGCAACGTTGTGCAACCATTGGCGCGGTCAATCCGATGATGGGTAACCAAAATTTGACACCGATTTCCTCCGTGCTTCGGAAGGCACGTTAAGCTGTTGGTCCCGGGTGCTATCTTTACCAACTCAGATAGCAGTCGTCACATCATATCAGAGATTATGATAACTCAGACGCCTAACTGGGAATGGGTATAGCTTACCCTAAGTATTGCGGAGGTCTGATGGCAGTCGCTCTGTGTAAAAGCTTAGCCCTCGCCAAATCTCTCAGTTTGGGAAGCCGACCCTGAGACAATCGGGAAAAAGGCTAGGATGATGATGATGATGATTTAGAACTGGAGTTACTAACTAATTTTTTACAGAACAAACCAGTAATAATTCTTAGGCCAACTTGGGATTCGAACCCGGTACCTCTTAGCCATTAAGCGGCCCTTACTAACATTAGCCCAACGAGGTAATAAAAAAATAAACGAATGGACAAACTATAGCAGTGCAATGACCTAACTGTGCGATTTATTTTTGTTTGACGTAAGCATGAAACGTGTAAACACGTCTACTTACATGTAGAAACCTTGCCTTGTAATACTTGTTTACATTATATTTGGCTCCTGAAAAAAACCATTTAATTTAATAAACAGAAAAGTAATTTGTTTACTATTCATATAACTATTTTTATATAATATGAATAATAAGTGAATAAAATGAATGAAAATATATTTTATTTGCGTAGAAAAATCACTAACATATCGCTAAAAGAGAATCTACCTACTACCGGTTCGGAACGCAGTATTCTACAGAGAAGATACCGGCAAAAAGCTCGTGTTGTTGCTATTTTCAAAAGAATAAATATTAGATTACCTTTCAATTTTTACCGCGTCATATAAGGCTAGGATTAAGTGTTAACGAATCAGATTTAATATACATTTGCAAAATCAGCTAACCTAAATTCCTTAAAACACCAAAAAATTGTCATTTCTTATATAGGTATAGAATGAGCCCGGGAGACTTTATCAGGTGGGTACGATAAACCACCTTCCCAAAAATCAACTTAAATTTGTCTTTAACGATAACGTGAAGATGGTCATTGGTTGAACGCGCTTATAGACGGATCGTGATGGACGCCTTGTATCGTTAAAGCAAAATTTGAGTTAATTTTTGAGTGATGGTTCTTCTTTCCCATCTGATAAAGTCTCTTGGACTCCTCCTACCAGTCTCTATAGTTCCACACATGTCTTCTATACACGCATCTGCAAGTATATTGTAAGAGTCCAGTTATGCTAATTTGTTAGTAAACACATACCGCACAACATAATTATATTCGTAATCGTAATTCGCATAATATGATCATAGGGACGTAGAATCAAAGATTTTCCTTTTGTACTAAATACATATGCTGGCTTAATAGACCTTCTCATATTTACTGACCGTATGATTTTATTACCTAGGTTACCTTCTAACTTCCTAGAGCTCAGATAGAATTGTGTTTATTTATCGAAGTAATGAAAATATTACTAGATATAAGTAATGTAGAAATTAATTAGTGTTTTAATATAAAAATTTACATTAATTATTATTTAATAAGGGAACGGGTATAGTTGTTTATTAAAATAGATACATACTTTCACCATATAGCTAACATATATAATAATATATTAAAATTTGATAGAATTGGTAATAAATGAATACAATGTGTCCACATTTTAGCACGAAGGGAATATTATAACTTAAGTATAAAATTTCTTAGGCTATCCTAATAAAAATCCATAACCCCTATCTATTACGAATTAATTAAATATACCTACTCGTTTCTGTAACTTTGTTGTTTCATTTTCACATCGATCGCAAACTTCAAAGCTATCCAAAAAGTTCAATAACAATAACAGCATATTAATCTACAAAGAACACCTTACAGCACCCTAAACGATAAACAAAAACAAACAATAAAACAAACTGTCCTAATTTCGTAGCAATAAAAACTTCCTTAAAAAGAGATCAGGGTCCCAGTAAAAAATTTGCAAAACGGTAAGATACCTAGTGCTATTTCGTAGAAAAGAAATTTTGCGCAAAAGTTTTATTACATGAAGCTGTGGAAGGTTTATTGGTCCGTTATCTTTTCGAATGGTGCATTCTTTGTCGGGTCACCTTGTCCCATACCGTTATGGACGTGACGTCTCGTGGCCCTTTTTATGGGGGATACGGGGTAGTTTTTTTGTGTGTAAAGTTAACGGACCATCGTTATTACTACTAAGTAGTAAGACTTATCTTATCTAATTCAAAAGATGTTTGGCTGAAACTTGTTGTACCAAAACCCACCACGTAGTATTTTATTTGTAGTTAAGGTTTATCCTTTTACGTCGATAGGAAAGGATTAAAAGTCGGCAAAGCGGACGTATGGGATGTAAGGGAGCGACCTATCGTCTTTTCGCTGACCAAAGTGCATCCTGCTGAAAAAACAAACAAGGCTCTGGCAACCGACTGGTGGCGGTATAACCATCACGATTGAAGGAGTAGCTAAATACCACAGGCCGACGAGCAGCAGTGTCACCGGAGCGAGAAGCTACGCCCAGCGATCGTCAACCCGCCTGCCTAGGGTGGCTACTATGGGCAAATCCTTCACGTGTTTGCCCAAAATGGACAGGTCCATGTCCAGTAGTGGACTGCTTTAGACTGATGATGAAGGCGCATGCGATGCCCCTGGTGTAGCTGGTGTGTTCCCTATTGTTTGACGAAGTATTTGACATAACGGTTATGAAACAGTTATTTTTGCAAAATGTTAAAGGCCGTCATGATTATTTACGTTCGGGTAGAAAGGTACCTGCGAGCCTAGTTGGGTAATTTGACCCATCGCGTGGTGTGAAGTACATTACTTAGTTTCAAGTTAGTTTGATCGGGCCGTTTTCCGCAACTCTACGTCGGCTCCTATTTTAAGTAAGTAAGAAGTACTTATAGTCCAGTCATTATAGTAAGTTCACCTCGGAACTCGGACTGCGCGCTCTCCACCCTGTATCTCGAAAACGGTTAAACGTACGAAAAATTTTTTCAAACAAAATTTGTAGAGAATTTTGTGTTCTACAATATTGACAATAAATAAAAATAGCAAAAAACCCATAGGAAATGTGATATTTACAAAAAAAGCGCAAAAAACGATTTTTGTGAACTTTGACCTTGAAATTTAATAGTGAAAGCGTACACCCTACCTTATGTAGGTTTTGAGACAAGTTTTAGGGTGTCAATATACAAGTATTTACAGACTTACAGCTGGGTATCTCGAATTCCGAGATTCTTACCTAATTTAAGCTTAAATGACTGGACTATTAGTATATAAGCCAATCGGTTGTCATGATGGCAATCAGTCCAAATACGATTAAACCACACAATATAAAGTGACGTCCAGACCCGTTTGGCCCTTTTATCATAAAAATAGTCGTCAAAGCAACGCGTTAATGCCGGCGTGTGTTTTTATTAAGCCCAAAGGTGAGTATTCCCATTCATAAAGGCCGTTTGTCAGAGGGCGCGCCATAAGTCATGGGGGCTATCGGATTAACAGGCTTTAAACGCTCAGATGTGTTCATTTTACTTGAGACATATTTTTGGAGATAAATTTTTCTTTTTTAGAGATGTGGCAACGTGTATCGAAATCGGGTGTAAGTGTGCCAGTGATAATGCGAGATGTAGAAATGTGTAGTAATTTTTGTTTTTTTTTTTAATAAAATCGGACATCATATACATTGCTTCGATCTTCATCAGCCCACATCAGTCCACTGCTGGACATAGGCCTCTCCCAATACTTGCCACTTCGATCGGTCCCGGGCCTCTCGCATCCAGCACTTGCCAGCCGTCCTGCGCAAATCGTCACTCCATCTGGTCTGAGGGTGTCTTACATTACGTTTGCCGATACGCGGTCACTCCAGAACTCGCTTACCCCAACGGTTGTGGGTTCTGCGGCTGATATGGCCAGCCCACTGCCACTTCAGCTTGCTGATCCGGTGAGCTATGTCGGACTTGCGTATGTCTGTGGTTCAACTTTTTATTTCTTTTATTCGACATAGGTTTGCGCTTGATTGGGATTCGTCTAATGGTAAGCGATATCGTAGTCTACGATGGAATGCGTTCACCCAACAAAAACCGGCTCTCGCCTTGAACATTGGAAGATTATACTTCTAGGGGAACAAGGAGCCCGGCCAAGAGTTTATTCGTTGGCACTATGAAGATAGAGGCGAAATGCGCTGTGCGAGTCTTTAAAAAAGAGGTCTAAGCCATTACGGCAAGGGACAAGAAACCAAATCAATCACTTGTCAGTTGCTACCGCCTTGCTAGCTTTCACTATTATTCTGACTATACACGGACTGATTGCTAAAAGCGACAGAAGCCATGGCACGGGTGTTTCACCAAGTGTACGTATAATGTTTGCCAACTAGGCACACTCTACCCACCGGCTCAGAAACTAAAGTCTTATCATCATCAACATCAGCCTTTTTCAGTCCACTGCTGGATTTTTTTTATAGTAGCTCGATACAATGGCTTCTCTGCGCCTGATGGAAATCGAAAGAGAAGCCAAAGTCACTGTGACAACGGGCTAGTAACTGGTCAGTTATCTGTTGCCACCGCTATGCCGGGTCAACCCGCATGAGCTCCGGAAACCGTATTCATCGGCAGAAACACAATCCAAAGGTCATTTGGCTGCGGTATTCTATAGGGTGGATGTCCTTCCCCGGACGGGCAGCTCAATTCGAGCGAAGATTCGCTATGCCCTACATCTCATGACATATGCCTCTCCCAATGTTCGCCTTTTCGACTAAATGGTCAAAAAAGTATATCGGTAATTTTGGTAGTCGAAAAATTCGGATCGGATTGTAATGTAAAGAACCCATACAAATGTATCAAAAATCTTTTCACCTATCCCGTTTCCCAATAAATATACCGCGTCGGCCCGTTACTCAATGCCTCCTATTATCTGCTGTAACGACGTATTTAGGTACAGTCGCCTTCATAAATACACGCTCTGTACACTCGGACCGATAAATTTATTGTAAAATTGAGATGTAACGAGATCTAATCTGAGAGCGGGATTTATGGGGCGAATAGATTTATTTTGGGAGGAAATATGTTTGGGTTCTGTGTTACTGGGATACCGACAAGCGACGTAAAAGGCTAAAAGCATTTTTGTATTACACAAATAGTACATATTATATATGAAAGCACTATTATGTGGTGTTCTCCAGTTTTGGAGGCCAAGACTCAATGGGTGGGTGGTCGGTCATCATCATCATCATATCTATCATCGTATTTTTTCCTGTAAATGTTTTATTTATTCTTCAATGAAAATTATCTACATATCGGTTTACCTGGGTACAAATAAAATTTATACGAGCGAGAGGATACGCCCTGCGATCGCCAACCCGCCTGCCCAGACCCTAAATCCTCCAAATGTATGAAAATGAAAATACCCCCATTTACACAGACTTAAAAAAAAGCACTTATGAATCGTCAAGTAAAAAATAATGTAAAAATGTAAAAAGTAATGTAAAAATGTGAATAAAAGCAATGTAAAGACAGCAAACAATCGGGGCCGGATCTACCTAAGGGCTAGAGGCCCCCAGACCCCGCTGAAGCCTTTTCTACAACTAAAACAGTACCCTATCAGTTTTTTTAACATGGGTATTAGTTGAGCACTTAGGTAGGCCTCCTAAGTAGTTTCAGCCCAGGTCCCCACAACGCGACAACGAATTGTTAGCGTTTATTACACACATTAATACATTTTATACCTTTAAGTTGGTAATACATTGCATAGCTTATTATTTCTCTGATAAAATAGTCTCTCAGTTGAAATCCGGCGTGCGAGTAGGAAATTAAATTAAATAGTCACTCAATTGACATCTGACGTCCAAGCGTATAAAAGGCAGACAAGTTGTCAGTTATCGACATTCTGTTACGAGACGCCGGACCGAACGGACGTATAGAGTGATTTATGTGCATTATGTGCATTATTATGTGGATTACCTGTAAAACAGTAAGTGTTAATAGATTTATATTTTATTGGTAGGATGGTAGGATTGGTAGGATATTGTTAGGATATTGGTAGGATTGGTAGGATTATTGATTGAATTGGTAGGAATTGATAGGAATGTTAATTATGAGGGATTAGGTTAGGATAGGATTAAGGATATTAGGATTTGTATACCAGTGAAGTATTGTATTTGAATGAAAAATAGTGAATAAAGTGATTTAATCTTGAGTATTTTGGTTCTTATTTTCATAAACCCACTCCTTCTGAACTGATGGCCAACAGTTCAGAAGTGGGATCGTAAGAAAATTCTCTTAATTTTCTTTTCACGTCCACAATAACCGAGAATGGGCGAACTTTTTTTTTTCAGCAATAATGTACGGCTTTAAAGTGAATAGCTGTTCAGTTACCACTGGCAAATGGAAGTAAAATCAGTAGTGAATAATAGAATAACTAAAGCGGTACATGTTTGAATATTTTTTTCTTTGACCACGCCCAGTTATTTTATTTTCGTAATAGTCATTTTCTTAGCACAAATAGAACTAAATACTCAATACTTCGTTGCTTGCTGTATAATATCCTTAATTCCTTAAATAAATAACAGATTAAATTATATTGTTTCACGTATTATGGGAGTCGGGGTAGATTCCTAATTGAAACGGACCTCAATATTATAGACTTGTTGAGTTGTGCGTGCATAGGTTTATTTTTCTATCGCCCAACGTGTATACGATGTACTCTTAACGCAATAACGAATACATGTCATTGGAGTCTGGGATTAGGGCGTAGCTCTTAAATACCGTTGTTACAGATTTTAAGGTAAAATGTCACATGAATGAATGCCTAACAAGCTAATCTAGAATTATAAAATAAGAATTGAATAGGAGACAACAAAAATTAGTGATAGGTACGTACGTGTGCAAATATTCATTGAGGAATCACATAAGTAAAAGAGCTTGGACAAATTTAACGGTTATCAGTAGTATTCAAATATATTACAGGATTTGGTAAAGTAATAATAAATGATATATAGGGATATCAATGATCATATATTTGCTAAATATGTATTCACTGGAAAGCTATTTTTAGGTATGGTCATGCAAGAAAAATAAAATGGTTTACTCGTGTTTCTTTAAGTGGATTCGCAATGTATATCATAACTTTTTATGACCGCGTTTCGACGTGTAGTCTGCTAGGCCTTCTTTAATGATCTAGTGATTTGGTGATCTAGGTAATCTTGCACTTTGTGGTAGCCATTGGTAATTGTACATGACTCTGTGCGAGATTTAAATCGATATAATACTTAGATCAACAATATGTTGCGGTCAAACGTGTATTGGGCACCGCGGTTAGGATTTTTATTTCTTTGGATAATTCTTTAAGTGATTTACGGGATTGGGGTCTGTAATGTAGACCGGACCACCCTTCTGTGATACAGGGTTAGTTTGTGAGGCTGATTCCCATAAAGGCAAACTGTGGGATATGATGCTGTGGAAGTGACTGGATTGAATTAGCCTTGAGGTATCGATGTCAGTTCCCTAGTTTTTTTTAATTAGGTAACGTTATGACAACTGAGTCCGCCCGTTGTAACTTGAGAGTTCGCAGTTATCCCTGGAAGGGTCGTGCATTCAGCGGGTTCCGTGTGTTTACTGTTCATGGTTATGTGAGTATTTATTTGACTCACATTCATATTTACATCGTCCCACGGAAGTGAAGTAGGTAGTAGTATAAACTGACCGAAGCCTCGGTTCACAGAAAAATAAAAAAATTGAATTAAAATGAGTCTGAAATTAAATTTGTGTGTGTCCTATATGGACGGATATGCATTGGAATTTACAAGAAAATAATTGTGGTAAACTAATGTAAGACTGTGAGAGAGTATTGTTCGCTTAGTCATATTTTTGCTTGTTTGTTGATGGGATAAGATTAAAACTTAACGCTGGTAAAATGGAAATAGACCTAGGAATCGATGAAATAAAGGAATAATCTTACTTGTTTCATTGGATTTGGATATGACTGTCTATACACTTGTTAAATATTATTGCACAATTCTGTGAAACAATAATTATACCACTGCTGAAATTTCCTTACAAATATTTTTGATAAATGAAGTTCATTGAGGGTTTGTAGAATCGCTATTACACAATAAATATGATTTGGAATGGCTAAGAAGACATTCTTTCACATTTGCTTTTGGAGGAGATTGGGCTTAGGGTTTTCGGCTAAGGATTTATCTTGCTCGTTATTCAGGGTAGGTATGTTAGAAAAGTGGGTTTTGGATTGAGTGGCTGCTTCAGCATCGGAATTGGGACGATTGTCACTTTCTTTAGAGATCTTGTGGTAATGAACCGGGGTTCTATGTCCTTTATTACTTTTAGATAAGTACTCGTTATTTGTCTTCGCCACTATACAAGCCTTTTTAAAAGGGGTTTCGTATACTTTTAAACATTATATTCTCATCCTTTGATCTGGCTTGGGTTGCACAAGGTTCGAATAATTTCCTTCTGTTAATAATGTGAATGCCTGGAGTGGCCCAGTCACAAAGATTTGTCTTTCGTCTGCCTTGGCCTATTTCTTAGTAAATACATACATGCAGTATTTGTAAAAGGATCAATTAATTTTAATGGTGTCAGATGGAAAACATTGTCTGTGTGGGATACTTGAGGGATTTTATAATCAATTTTTTCTATATCTCAGTCCGATTTTCGAGGCTAGATCGATGTGTGAGGTTTGCGCCCGCGAAGGCGCCCAGGTGCTGCCATTTGGTCGCTCTGGTTCGGGTTTATAATGTCTATTGCTGTTGACTTACTGATAGGTTTGAGGTAACAGAAAAATTTATATTTTCGGGCCAGTGCGTGATATTCAAGTGGGTTCATCAAAAGGGTCAGGGGATATGGATAACATTGGAAATTGGTCGGAGTCTGAGAGAATAGTGGATTCGGATGAATTTTCATTATCGGAGGTCGGGGTCTATATATAGGCAATCATGGTCTACATCATCATTGTGCTGCTCAAGCTCTGAGCATAGCCCGGTGCACTCAACGAAGAGCGATGATATATCACATTATTACGATCTTTTGACTTTGAACCATTTTCAACTGATATCAGTAGCCCGTCTCTGTCTGCGGTGCCCCTAGGGAATGATCTAACCTAATGATTTTGTGATTAGAATAGATATTCATTACTGTATCCTATACGGGTGATTTGGTGGACACTGCTGATGTTGATGATGGTGAACTTGTTGTGCAGTTTAGGGGGTCTTGCATCTGTGAGCGGTCTCTTCCAGACAATCTTGGGGTAGAGGATAGTTAAAAGATGAGGATGAGGTGATCTATCAACTGAGTGAATTACAATTGATGATTGATGAATGTGAACAGCAAGCGACCTTCCCTCCCTTCGAGTATTTAAGGTTGTCTGTTACAGCCACGCTGTAACAGATGAACAGATAGCAGTATTCGGTCCGGACATGCTTTTTGTAGAGTCATAGTACACTTTTTTTTTGGTTCTATAATCAATGGGTTTCGCCGCGCACGCGATGAGAGAAGGGTTTTGACGATTTTTGTTCATATCTTGAATTGAAATGAAAATAGAAGCTTTAATTACATAGATTTAAATAGAGGTACTTATTAATCTCCAAGTAAAATATGGAAAGGTTATGCTAACGCCATATTCGGAGAGTGGATTCTGCCCGGGGGAACCGGCAGGAAACAAGATGTTACTCTTTTTCTATCGGCAATTTTTGTATTACAATGTTTTATTGTTATTATGCACTGCAAAGTTGCGTTTATATAATGCAAAATTCAAACTTGGGTAACTTTAGTGAAATTCTATTATGAATCCCATATTAAAAAAATTATGACCTGTGTATACCAAAGATAGTGTAGCTTCATAAAGGCTTATAACTGATTAGGTTTTGACAAAAGATTTAACATTTTGTCTGAACGGTATTCTGTCGAATAGGTGAGTTGTGTTCTGTCGAAATATGGCTTGTCGAAATAGAATATTGTCGGAGTACCTAGTGTTTTGTCTGACTAGAAATCTGTCGAATATGTGATTTGTTGAAACAGTGTTCTGTGGAATCATCGTACGTCCGAAGAGACTTCTAGTTGAAATAGTGTTTTCGAAATTCAGGATAAGATTCATGAAGGAGATATCAAATCGGATCAGTGTTTTTAGGGTCTGTTAGGTGTGTGGGCAAATTTACTCTCTGGCATTAGTGTTGATAAATATGTAAATGCGATACGTAAAGAAATAAAATAACATACTCTTATAGTAGGGACAGGGTTCATAACTTAAGGGTTTTCTTCCCAGGGTATATAGGTGAAATGAGATTATTATTGGGCGTCTGAAATTTTTAGGAGTATATACAGGAACTTTTTGACTCTTTCAAATGTTTTGTTTAAAATGGAATTTTATCCTAACAATACTAGTTTCTTGACCTAGTGTCTTAAAACAACATCTAGTGCTTAGTTTCCAACTACGTCAGATATGAATCGGCAAAAAAAAGAAAAAAAAAAAAAATGTTTGAGAAAATTGAACAACGATTGTACACTGAGTAGTGATTCAACGATTCAATTTTGTACTATCTACGTCGTACTATGTCGACAAGAAATGTGTCAATGATGCCTTAAGGAAACAAAATTATTTTTTAGGAGAAAACTATATAATTAAGGCGATTTTAGGGATTTTTGAGAAAAGTTTAGGAATAATAAAAATTTTTTGGGAGTTGGTACACTAAGTAGTGATTCCATGCATTAGAACTTGGACACTGTTAGTTGATTTTGACACTACAACGACTAGGCAAAACTAAGTACTTGATATGAATTTCAACTTGATAGCTCTACGCGTTCATGAGGAAAAAAAGAAAAAGTTTATATTTATTAAAAAAATATATATTTTGTAATGTAACTAAAAATTTAAGGTTTTCGGAATATTTCATTCATGTGTGCTATAAAACGTTGCTTCATGCCAAATTTCAAGATTCTGGGTCGACTGGAAGTACCCTTTAGGTTTTGATTCCCTTGCAAGTGTCAAAAATTTGCGGCATAAACGGCTGTATCTTTTGATTGCGTTGGCTTAGAAGTTTGATTTTTTTCACAGCTTCAAGGGACAGTAGACCTGAGTAATTGATATAAATTTCAGCTTCATACCTCCACGCGTTCCTGAGAAAAAGGGTCTTAACAGATGGACGGACGGACGGACAGACGGACAACGAAGTGATCCTATAAGGGTTCAGTTTTTTTTACTTTTGAGGTACGGAACCCTAAAAATGGAATACTTTTGCATTCTCAATGTGATTTTTCTGCTTAGTAAGAGCGGGTTAAGTGGCCAGATTCTTAGCTGAACACATACAATGTGATAGCGATATTACTACTTATTTGTCCTATTGAAATCGGATGAATAGAATATTATGTCTTTTGTCAAATAGACTCTCGATACATTAAGTGTCAGTGAGTTGCAGTCATTCTTATGAAATTACCTATTATTTCAATTTTTCATTTCTGTCCATGCTAGACACTCACTGTGGGTCAGTCCGAGCATTGTAATATTTTAAATGGTTAATGGATTTTGAACATTGAAGGCACTTCATAAGCCTTTTTTTCCCTATAAGTTATGATGGCACGCTGGCGGGAACAGTTCTGGTTGCATTCACTATGGTGGTCGTTGCAATATGTCGATGAGATGGTTGAGGTGAGAGGCTCTTCAGGGCCAGGGTGTGTTCCTTTTTCTTCGTTTTGGAACTCGTCACAACACCAACAATGTATGAAATGTTTAGCTGAAATAATTGATTTATCCGAAGCGAAGCGAGAAGCGGGCTGCTAGTATTTTATATTCTGTTTTGTATTGATTTTGTAGGACGCGATGTTTTTGATGAATCTTATTCAACACCTGATCTGTCTTTCCTTTACATACTTAAGTTGAAATGCCTATTAGACCAGATGACTGTATACGAAGTGGAGGAAGTTTGAATTACTTTTTACAGCTTTCATGTGTTATAGGTAACCACGGTACAGGTAAAATTGAAACTATAAAAACAAACATTCATTATAAGTAGATATTCAAAGGAGTGGACTGATACAGGCTGATGATGATGATGATTCAAACGAGTACGGTGCTAAATATAGTATCTATATACGTACATGTAGCCCATGTTTGCAACAATGAATGTGTATTTTACGATAACAATACTAAGCTTTTAAAAGTTTTTCAGATACCCACTACTACGGAAGAAGATGGATATGGATGGACAGTCGAGGGCAAGGAGTGAGGAAGGAATGGAGCCCAGGCAGGGCAGGAGTGGAGTCCAGGTAAAGCAGGACTGGAGCCCAGGTTAGAGGGCATAACTAGAGCCCAGGTTAGAGGGCATAACTAGAGCCCAGGTTAGAGGGCCAAACTAGACTTTACTTGACTGGACTGGAGCGGACTGGACCGGACCGGACAGATGGGACAAGAGGACATCTCAAGAAACTGCTAAGAAGACACCAAGCTGAAACTAAGGCGAAGACTAAGGCGAAGAAGACACCAAGCTGAAACTAAGGCGAAGACTATGGCGAAGAAGACACCAAGCTGAAACTTCTAGTAGCAAGCGTGAGGACCCGCTTCGAACAGGATGGCCGAGCTGTTAGCGTTTATTACACACATTAATACATTTTATACCTTTAAGTTGGTAATACATTGCATAGCTTATTATTTCTCTGATAAAATAGTCTCTCAGTTGAAATCCGGCGTGCGAGTAGGAAATTAAATTAAATAGTCACTCAATTGACATCTGACGTCCAAGCGTATAAAAGGCAGACAAGTTGTCAGTTATCGACATTCTGTTACGAGACGCCGGACCGAACGGACGTATAGAGTGATTTATGTGGATTATGTGCATTATTATGTGGATTACCTGTAAAACAGTAAGTGTTAATAGATTTATATTTTATTGGTAGGATGGTAGGATTGGTAGGATATTGTTAGGATATTGGTAGGATTGGTAGGATTATTGATTGAATTGGTAGGAATTGATAGGAATGTTAATTATGAGGGATTAGGTTAGGATAGGATTAAGGATATTAGGATTTGTATACCAGTGAAGTATTGTATTTGAATGAAAAATAGTGAATAAAGTGATTTAATCTTGAGTATTTTGGTTCTTATTTTCATAAACCCACTCCTTCTGAACTGATGGCCAACAGAATGAACAACAGGCTGTGGTATTCTATAGGATGGAGGTCGTTCCCCGGACGGGCAGCTCAATTCGAGCGAAGATTCGCTATGCCCTACCTTTGTGAATCTCTCTCACCTTGCTGGTCTCCAGTCCATAACTTCTCAGTCACAGTCGCTCACTAATTAAAAAATACCCTTTAAAGTATCTAAACAACTCGCAGCCTCCGGGTGTGACAGCGCTGCGATGTAAGAATGTCGTATCTATTAAGACCTACTTATAACCCGATGGTACACTTCTCTTCTTTTTCGTATTCCGCCCGTAACTTTTGTATTAGATCACGATAACTCTAAGTGAAACGTCCATAATTTGTGTGTGATATTTTTATTTTCAATTCAATACGATATGTACGTAATTTTTGTTGGAGACAAATTTGAACTTTAGTAGGTATGACGAATGCTGTGTGTAGTTCCTTTGTACAGTATTTTTTACATCATAATACTTATCAACGCTTGAAAACAAGACTATCTACTTATAAATATTCAAAAAACATCTACAAACTATTGTTAATTTATCTATACCTACATAGATTTAAATATAGCATTAAGCCAAGTATAATGTCCAGAAAAATGTTTTTCATTAAATATTATTGTACCTACTATTTTAAATTTTAGTACATGTACGCAAGAACTACCTATGTTTTCAATCTTAATCTTTGTTGTTGTTTTAGGTCCAAGAGTTTAAAGCCATGTGGTTTTTTTTAAATACTACTAGGGTTGATAAAATGGTAGCCAGCCCGCCTGATGGTAAGCGGTCCATGAACGCCTCGGGCAGCAGCAGCGTCACCGGAGCAAGAAGCTACGCCCTGCGATCGCCAACCCGCCTGCCCAGCGTGGCGATTATGGGTATATCCTCCAGAAGTTTGCCCTAGGTGGCAGACAACTGGAGAGGCTATGTCCAGCAGTGGACTGCGTAGGCTCATGATGATGATGAACAGGCGTAACACCAAGGGGATCGCATCCCCTGTGACAGCCCTTTGAAGCCTTCATTATAATACCACGTGAATCAAATTCCCCAAGCAGGTACCTACGTACCTACCTGTCATTGCGACCTTTGACATCATAGCAAAAATAACTGTTTCACAACCGTTATGTAAAAGCGTTCGTCAAACAAAAGGGATCAAAGCCGCACGAGTGTTTTCTACAATTGTTTAATTCATTGTTTGACTTTACGATGTTAGAAAAAGTCAAACAAAAGCTGTCAGGTACTGTTATTGTCTCGTCTCAACCTTAGAATATAGGGGTGGTGACGGAACAGGGGATTTGCAGACCATTGTATTAATTTTACTAATGACCCTGTCGGGGGCTTCAAAATCTTCGTGAGAGATCACCATAACGGAAACGCTACTTACAAATACTTTTAAGTTCATGTTTATTGCTTTAAGTTGAACTAACTTGGTGTTTATCAATATTTTTAAATCGTACTAAGTTAATAAACACGTGTTACATTTTCTAACTGGCCCAGTGAGCTATTCGATAGGTTTGATTGTTGTACGCTTACCACTTGGTGCATCTTGCGGTATGGGGCTTAGAATACTGCCGAGATCATATTCCTATCAAACATAAGATGTGACTCAAGGATGTGGAGTCATCCGAGGAGCATCGAGTCCTTCCGGGCATTCAGACCCCCCTTATACAGAGCGGCTTTGTACCGGACTGCTGTCGAGTATAGTGGGTATTCTTCGCTAGATAGAAGTCATCATCATCATCATCTTCAGCCTCTTGCAGTCCACTGCTGGACATAGGCCTCTCCAGTTGCTCGCCACTCAGGGCAAACATCGGGAGGATATGCCCATAATCGCCACGCTGGGCAGGCGGGTTGGCGATCGCAGGACGTAGCTTCTCGCTCCGATGACGCTGCTGCCCGTCATCGGCCTGTGATATTTGGCTACGCCTTCTATCGTGATGGTTGCCGCTACCAGTCGGTTTGCCAGAGCCTCGTTGTTGTTCGGCAGGATGCACCACGGGCAGGTGAGGATGGCTTGGAGCGAAACGGTGATAGGTCGCTTTATAGCAGCTCGACATAATGGCTTCTCTACGCCTGATGGAAAACGAAGGAGAAACCCAAGTCGCTGTGAAAACGGGTAAGTAACTGGTCAGTTACCTGTCAGTTCCCACCGCCATGCCGGCCTAACGCTAACTCCCCACGAGCTCCGAAACACTACTCACAGGCACGACCCGGTCATTGGCTGCGGCATTCTATAGGGTGGAGGTCCTTCCCCGGCCGGGCGGCTCAATTCGAGCGAAGATTCGCTATGCCCTACCGCTCTCGAGTAGATAACGGCACTCAAGTCTCAATGTCAAGCGCCGTCAAAAAAAACCACAGCCAAAATCCAGAATACCAAGTATTAGGTCATATAAGGTACTTAATAAACCTTTTTACTTCTTTCAAAAAGAAAATAATAAATAAGGCTCTCCTTTAACCAGGAAGCTGAACCGAACACCTCACATTCCCTAAGTTACCCGCAGCACTAGACCAGAAATACTCGCCATACAATTATAATAAACATACATAACACTTCAACTATTACACGTAACACAAAAGTAACTCACCGCTTTTACTGATATAGGGATGGAGCACCCAACATGTACAAGCTAAACTGAACTCTGGTTCTACGACATAAAGGCGATTGAAAATAATACTCACGAGTCTCTGTGTACAGTTTGAAGTCAAAAATATGATAGGCATATTTCTGAAAATGTCATTGATCTTTGTTAAACGACAACTACAACATAGTATCATGGATATAATTTATATTTACTCATCACCATCAGCCTTTCGTAGTCCCACTGCTGGACATAAACCTCTCCCAGTTCTTACCTACTTTTGGTCAAATAATTATCTGGAGACTTTACCCATGATATGCCACGCTGGGAAGCGGATTGGCGATCGCAGGGCGCAGGGTTACTCTGCAACCCGTGACATGCCCGTCATTGGCCTATGACATTAAGGGCTGTAGACTACAACCGTGATGGTTATACCAGCACCAGTCGGGTTGCCAAAGCATCGTTTCGGCAGGATGTCACCACGGACAGGTGGAAAGATTAAAATGATGCATAGAGCGAAATATTATGATAGGCCGCTAACCTGTCATCATCATCATCAGCCCAGATCAGTTCACTGCTGGACATAGGCCTCTCCCAATGCTCGCCACTTCGATCGGTCCCGGGCATCAGCACTTGCAGCCGTCCTGCGCAAATCGTCACTCCACCTTGCCTGAGGGCGTCCTATACTACGTTTGCCGAGACGCGGTCTCCACAGTTCGAGTTCTGGAGTGGAGACCCTTACCTGTATGCGGTATCAATTTCAGAACTTTCTAGCTTTATGCTATCGGCTAAGATATTAAAATCTCAAGAGGTCCCATTAATCGCCTCTTACGACACGACACCCACGGGAAGATATGGGCTGTGATTTGTTATTATATTCCATCACACGACAATACGAGAATTGAATATTTTATTAGAAACGCTGTTTTTTTTTACAGAATAAATACTGCAAGTACAAAGGAAGTGTACAAACGATGATAAATCGACCTAACCTCATCTCTTCACTTCTCAATAAAATTTTCAACGAAGCTGCGAACTCATAAAGTTCAGATCAAATGAGATTTTGCCTGATCTAAGCAACTTGATGTATATGCATTAAAATTTGCAGATTTACGAACAAAAATGCGGGTCGTTTAATTTATAGTTCCGGTTTAAGTAATTTTTTACTTAAAAATCTTAACTTTGTTTGTTTGTTTGTTTGTTTTGAACGCGTCTCCTAATCTCAGAACTACTGGTCCGAATTGAAATAATTCTTTTTTGTGTTGAATAGACCATTTATCGAGGAAGGCTTTAGGCTATATAACATCACACTGCAAACTATTAGGAGCGATAGAAATAATGGAAAATGTAAAAAAAAACGGTGGGAAAAATAACTATTCCACGCGGACAAAGTCGCGAGCACAGGCTAGTAATTAGAATAATTATTAGAAAGATTTGTTTAAGATGTTTTTTATACTGATCTTGCAGTAAACATGATTTAAGCTTTCACCAAACATGGTTTGTTGATGTTATAAAAAGTGACCTGTAAACTATTAAATTATCCTCAACATAAATTAACTAAAACAGGTCTCTAAATCTAAAGTAAAACACTAAAAATTTAATAGTGTTGGTGAACATGCGTACACATCAAATTTACTAATAGCTGACACAAATGTCTAGATGGATAAAAGACCTTGTATCTTGGGCATTTA